>OW028635.1:7469712-8714664 GCA_932294325.1 Allophyes oxyacanthae | reverse complement strand
GCTTCGCGTCAATTCAGTTTATTTTGTTTAATATGCGAATAATTTGGGATAGATTGTTGTATAGTGCAATGATTTGATGTTTTGGAAGTGTTTTGTAAAGATAAGCAGAAAAGTGTCAATGTCAATCATTTTTTTTTCTACTATTTGGAACCGTGTACCTAGAGTCTCGATATTTCATAAGTGTCTGTATCTGGTTTACATGAAATAAAGATATATTCTATTCTATTCTATGTCGTGACAATGTGCAAATATTCATTTCAGCATCAGTATTTTGTAGACCATCAATATAATTGACTAATTTCGATGTGTCATCATTGTCTCATTCAACAACACCGTTAAAGCAAAAAGAGGACCAAAAACAAATTAATTAACTCGTAACGTAACGCATGGTCAATGGTTTCAACACATATTGATATAACTATCGATATCATCCCACCCCTACGCATCGAACCTCGTTAATGGCACAGTACAATTGTTTGCTAATTGAAATCGAAAACTTGCTTAATTAATGACCGTACAGACGCTGCGATGAGCCAATTAGTGTTGGGCCGACCAATTATCGAGTAGAATTTAACAAAATATACTAATATTATTTTGTTTGTTTCAGTTATAGGTAATTAGGTACTATGTGGAAAACGGTGGGAATTTTTGAGAATAAAATAAATAAAATTGGTTATTATAATCACTAAAATATTAATAATCTTAATATTACCATATTGGTCTTTTGAGTCGCACTAATCGGATTTTCAGGTCATCAGTTCGATTCCTAGGTCGTGCATAAATTTTAGGGGATTTTTCGTAACAAAACTAGTACCGTAGTACCTGAAAGTTCGTAGTTGGTCCGTAATTTTTATTTTTTGTACCGATTTCGGCCTACTTCCGGCATCGTAAAGTTTTACCTATGATGCAGGTTTGTCGTACAAACAAATATGGTGATACATAATCATATTGTGTGTACGACAGTGCCCTTTACCTTCGTCTATTGATAAATACATGCTCATTGCCTACCTTACTAGTAAGCTAGTACCTATAACAGCAAAATATTTATCTGATGCTTCAATAACTTGGTCGAAAAATCTGCCGCTTTTATTCTGTATTTTTCCCTATCAGACAAAAACAAAAATAATAACCAGATCTAATTAAAAATTCGAAATCAATTTTCCGTTTCAGTGAATTCGGGAGTTGAAAATATATTTCTTGGAATTTTTCAACATACCGTCATGTACATTTACGAATCCGGAATGATCTGTTATTAATTGGAAAACCCTGGCTATAACTGTTAAAGAGTTATTGGATTTTTTAATCGGTCCTTTTGCTGACGAACGGATAAAAGTTTTTGATATTTATTTTGCCATTTGCGAGAGAACTGATGAAAAAGTGTCTGCTAAAACAAATATTTTCGATTTTTTCCTTAGTTTTTTGACGTTTTGGCATACCAAAAGTATGTAGAGAGACGGCGCTTATAGTGGTGTATTTTTGTTTTGTTTTAATTGTTGTATTTTATGGTAAAAAAAAAGTATGTAGAGAGTGATAAAACAATAATTTGGTCCTATTTTCTTTGATATTAAAGTGTCAACGAGATCCGAGTTCTACAACATAATTATATTTTATTTAGTCTTTCTACGTCTCCTATATGTAAAAGTACTTTAGCAAAAGCTTGGTCCTATTTGCCAATTTCAATTTAATTTGGTCTTTGAATACGAATATATTATTGCGAAAATTTACTTCGAAATTGCGTTCATACAATTAATTATGTTTTAACGTCTCTGGAAAAGTTACTTTTAGCAATCGTGGCATTAATTTTACTACTTTGTCATTTTCCTAAGGTTGTCTGGGAAATCGCTAAATAAGACTCTTTGTATCTATATAATATTTTTATAGTAATTTGTATTAATCCTTTCAAGCAGTGTAAAGTAGACATAAATTGTCTTCTTCGCGATTTCAGGGTTGGTCCCATAGTAAAAGATGTTTATAATTATGATTATTAGAACCCCTTAAATGGACCTCAGTTATTAAATTAGGATCTTATAATTATAAAGGCGAAAGGGGGTTATGTACTCAGCATTATGAACAAATTTTACTATGGATTTTTTTTAATATTCGCTCGGGTCATGGGGTCCGAGTGCGCGTCACCTTTTTAAGGAAATCTCTCGCCGTCTGGTCGACACTTCGCGTGACCAGAGGGCTAGCTCTTTCTTTGGCCAAAGAATTAGCATTGCCATTCAACGTGGCGATGCTGCCAGTCTTCTGGGCACGTTCCCGGATGACAGCGATGCGGAGGAGTTTTTTGACGCCGCCTAAGTGTTCTCTCTTTGTTTTTATTTTCTTTAATTTTTAATTTATTTGTAAATATTAAGTCTATGTATGTTAGTTAGTTCTTAGCTTCCCAATAATAGTTATAGTATAAATTGTATTAAATTATTAATTAAATAAACTATGGAACCAAAAGAGAAATTTAATCGTGATAGATAAAATCTGTAGTTCCATACCAAAAACTAATTATTATGTATTATTATGTAGGTACTCAAATATATCGAGAACGGAACAACAGTTTATTTTGTCGATTTTTGTGTGATCCCATAGCAAAAGTTGTTCATAATGATGAGTACTTTCCGACTAATTATTATGTCTTTGATTGAGTCTAACATGATTCTAACATACTTCTTTTCTTTTTCTTCTCAAACAGTCAAGTTGTCAGCAAGTACTTCACAACTGACCTTGAAGGAAATCCAATATATTTACCACTTTCCTATACATGATCAATTATTCTATTACTTCTATCCGGCGTGTAAGCCTCCAATCCTCACACAGTTATATACTACCCTCGCTGTAGGCACGTCTGATCCCCAAGGTATTAGCTAGAGGTGTGCTGTCGACACCTAGTTCTCCGATAAAGTTGTTTCCAGTAGTTACCCTCGCAATTTATTGAACTTAAGCTTTGAGTAAAAAAATCTTATATGACTGATGCAGTAGCACGTAGTGTGTATACAGAATTACAGATACACACTATATTTACAATTATAGTATTATACAACCATTAATTTAATGGTCTGCTTACCTTTATCCCCCTTAAGTTCCACATTGCCCCTGAACCACACGATCCGGGCAGCCGGCTTGGCATTCTTCACCAGGCACTCCAGAGAAACATCCTCCCCCTCTTTAACTTCCAGTTTCGAGTTTGGGGGATGGCTCGTGATCTCTACTGCGTTTGGGGGAGCTGTGAACAAAGAAAATAAGTTTATGAATAATGGAAATAATAATCATTAAAAGACAAAATATATTTTACATAATACCAAACAATTTACTAATTTATATGAAATACAATATTTTATGGAAACATATTTACAGAAAAAATATAGAAAACGTTATTTTAATGGGCCTCGGGGCAAAAGGTGCCCATCACACATCGCTTTCATGAGTTTCAGTGAATTCTCAACTCCTGATCTAGCCGAACTCAGCGTTTGATTCAGATGCGAAGCAGCATTGAATAATTATAATTTATTTTATCGTCCGATAAGGAGTTCACACAAAAACATGCATATAAATGTAATATCGATATTTAGCTACTAATAATCCATAATACCTCATTTTCAAACTCAAATTCGGATAAAAAGACAATAAATATAATTTGATCCTTCCTGACATTATCAACCCAGCGGCGTTATTTAATTAATTCAAAAAGTATTATAAATTCTTATTAATCATCACCATTTTCGGGTATTAAAAACCGAACACCGTAAATTAAAATATAATCCTCGTGACGTCGAGTTTTTATTCATTTTTGTTATTAAAATGGACTGATTAAGTCCTGTGGTTAATTTAACAATTAAATTATGTGAATTTCGTTCATTATTACGAATTGTATGGAAATCCAGTGTAGTAATAAGATACGCTATGACCTTAAAACCGGGCGATTTAATCGGGTCAGGGTGCCCGGAAAAATCCTCTCCAAGTGATGATACTTAACAACGTTCGGTGCTTATATGCGGGTTCAGACGAGTATAATGTCTAATCTAATGTATCATGTAACGATCGAATTCTTCGTGTGGACAGCACTAAGAGCATTACATGTAACGCTCAAGGATGACATGTATACAAGATTGGCATGCAAGGTTTGCCTCCAATTACCGATTTTGAAAACGTTATTACCTAACTACAAGTATTGTTTCTACGTAGGTCTATTGACAACGATATCCCACATCAAAAGGTTATCTTTCAAACACTTTCAAAGTCTAAATACTTCACACTGTGTGAAGTTCAATATTATTATGTAATTGTAACCGAACTCTTAGTAAAACCTGCCACAAACATTTATAAGCACAAAGAGATGGTTTCGAATGTAACTTATAAACTGAAGCGGTTTGTAAAGCCACGTGACAAGTCTACCGAATGAAAGACCTCTACAGCTACAGAGAGGATCTTGGATATGATCAGCATTTCCACTTGCAAATGTTATCTGCTGTGCATGGACCTCTTCGTAACCTTAAGATGAAGCCGCAGATCATCCTATTAAAATGATTCCTTAGAAAGCAGACTCACAGCTAAATCAAAGCGTGGTTGGGTTGCAGTCGTGGCGCAGTCTACGCGGTGTCGAGACGTGGGCGATGCATTATTTCAATGACGATGCCGCAACTCTTGATTCTGTGAGCATCCTTGCTTAGTCATCTTTTAAGACAACAACGGCGAAAAATCCTCCCTTTTCTTTAGAGGAACACCATGCCTTATACCTGCATACTATTACTGCTTTTTAGAATTTCTGGTCTTTTTGTACTAAAAGTCCACAAGGACCAAAAATTTGTCTTGGAAATCTTCCCGAAAATTACTTTAAGCTCTGGCGTCTCCCATTAACTGTCGAAACACTGAAACATAAAGCCCGCTCTACACTTATAGCTTGTGGTTAGTAACCGGATATTGCTGTCTGACAAGCGACGCTCAACACAAAGGTGGGAACCCGGCTTTGTTGCGGTCTAGGTGGCACTTTGTATTGGTTTTGTGTACCGAGAGAAAAAATAAATAAATACGCACTTTAAAAGTTTTTATTAAGCCTTAAAAATAAGTAAAAATATCTGTCGATGGACTGAATGCCGTTAAAGCAGACGAGTCTTTGAGAGGAGACCGTGGATCAGCTTCAAACGCAGCGGTTTGCTTGACACGAGAATCGAAACTGTAACCATGTATTTAAAGGGCACTAGAATATTATCTAAGCGGTACCAAGGAGCCAGTACAAAGTAAATATTTTATAAAAGGGCTGATTTTTCAATCGGCAGATAACTCTATCCGAGGGAATTTTGATATTTTGGTAGCTTTCCTATATAAAATCTGTCAAGCGTCTTATTCTTTCTATAAAACATTATCTGGCGATTGAAAAATCAGCCCTAAATAATAAAAGCACCAACACAATGAGATCGTTTTCCTGTAAACTATATTTTAACGAAACGTCAGTTACACATTATTTAAACCATCATTAAACAGTGATGTAAATTACACATCCTAAATATAATATTTTCATGTTCGATAAAAATATAAAATACAGTTTTCAATTCGAAATTACTTTCATGCTAATGTGTTTTAAAATATCTTAGTTTTCGCTGTTTATTTAGTTTTTTTAGACTGTATTTTTCAGATGAGTATCATAATTTACATTTTTCTTTTTTTAAACTCGTTATGAACATCTGTGTGCTCATCTGACTAGCATTTTCCCAGCTTTGTTGAGGTCAGCTCCCAGTCTAACTAAATGCGGCTAGACATTATCTTTCACAGAGCGACTATCACCTGACCTCCGATAAGCAAGTAGGTAATTACTGGGAGATACTGACATCTTCAGGTTCGACCAGTTGTCATCTTTTTCAGGCTGTTGAGTAAACGTAACGACTGTCAAAGGTATTAGTATGATAACAGGAACCAACTGCTTAAGGTGCTCTCCTTAATATAATCTGACCACCGCAAACAATTGATTGGTGCAATGGCTAAGCCTTTGTGCACTACGAGTTGCGGGTTTGGTTCCCGCACGGTACAAATATTTTTATGGCCTACAGATAGTTGTTCCGGGTCTGGGTCTGTGTGCATAATTATAAACAAAGCATAGAATTAAAAAAAAAACTATTTCATTTCAAAACAATAGTCTACCACTTTCTTACTCGTAAATATTAGTTTTTATATACAAGCCCTCTACAACTACTTGAATAAAAATCCTTTTCTTTTCAAACATACTTCTTCTAAAGCTCCGCGTGAAATCGCACGCGTCTTCAAAACACACCTTCTGAATATAATAATAAATAATAAAAAAATATTATTGAGATTCTATAAAAACAATTGTTTCTTTTTAGTATCCCTATACCAATATAAGATTTGTATCTGTAAACTGTACCCATGACACAGTAGAAATCGTAGTGTGTGGCAAAATAAAAATGAAAAGACAATAAACGAACAAGGTGTTGAATTTACCTACATATTTATACCACTATATTTTTTGGTCCTTCTATCCGCAAACAGACAGACCCGCGAAAAACAACTAGTTTCCCCATAAAAGCTGTACGTACACAGCCTAACAATACATTCCATCAATACTACATGAATGGCCGAGTTCTTTGTGGGGCGTTATGGTTTCCGTTGTCATGGCAACGGGGGGATGTATGGGAAGATTCCAACAATAAAATATGGATTAGATTATAGTGGGGGACGGATATAACTCGTAATTTATGGTTCTTTTAGAGATATGTAGATGTGTCGGTGAAGCTTATCCAGAGATGGATTTGGAAGAGTTAGTAGTTGAAAACAAAATTGTGTTGTTTAAGGCTGGGTTCTCATAAACTTGTCAATATGACTAAATAATAAAAATCATTATAGGTATAACTAAATTGTCAACTTTTGCTATAGGTAAATGCGTTGATTATTTTATTAAATATTATTTTATAAAAATCTGACTACCTAAAAGATAAACGATACAAGGACATTGATTTAATTAATTTAATTAGTTCCGTTGACAAATGATTATCATCCGGTTTATAAAACGTAGTGATTATGGCAATAGCAATATTCCCGCATAACGTTTCACTGTAGTAATGAAAACGCATTTGTTCAGCATTTGAACATAGTGAGCTGATTATGTTGATGATGTTGTCATCAATTAGGTACATAAAAAGTGCTGTCAGAAAAAAACTTGTAATGGCTCACCGTTTAAACCATCAGCTGATACTAATTAAGAATAAAGATGTTCGTCAAACTGACTTCCTCCGAATCCCTCCATCACTTATTCTGAACATCTCTCAAACTTCGGAAAAAAAGAAAAAAAGGGTCTAACGAATACAGTTTGTGAGTAACTAAGTAAATGTTTAGACGTAACTTGAATGGTAAATACTTAAATAGTTAAGTGAGCAGGTATAGAATTAGAAGGAGCATTGTGGGGCGTTGTTAAGGATTTTTGCTAGGGGGGCAGCTGGCCTGGGGGGCTTACCACGAGCTGTTATAGCAGGGCAGAAATTGAACTGCCTAGACATTTCCAGTATAAGCTGACCATTCATTGTACGAAAAGCCTATACAGTGCGATATTATTTTTTTACTTTTACTTTTAAATAAAATAAAACATGTCACTCTACAAGGCGGGGGTGCCAATGCTAGAGTAAATCAACCGATGTATCCGATGATGCGTTCTACGACCGTACACAAAAAATCAACGACTTTCACGCATATTTTTCGCTTAGGTGAAGTTCATTCATTCGTCAAAGGGGACGTCGAAGTGGCAGCGCATGTCGGTTTTATCTGTTCTACAATAAATAAGGCTTATTTTCGTTTAGTGTAAAAAACGTAATTCTTCATATGTTATAAATGTTATAATCTTTCTTTCTAAAAATATTAAAAAGCATAATATTCAAAACAATATCTCATCTTTTTAAAGTAAATTGAAACATTTTTTGATTTGTGTAGTTGAAATATGGTGTTGGCGTCGAATGGAGAAAGTGCCCTATACAGAAAAAGTGACCAACGAAGAGATACTAAGAAGAGTAAAAGAGAAAAGACAAACATTGAAACACATAGAAAAAAGAAGAGGCAGTATGATTGGTCACTTGATTAGGCACGATACGTTCGTTACCAACATTATAGAAGGGAGAATAGAGGCAAAAAGAAAAAGAGAAAGACCAAGAAGAAACTACATTGATCAGCTGAAAGAAAAAGTGAATATAGAAACATAAAGATTTAAAAGATTTGGAATTGGGTAGGACTGGATGGAAATTACTACACCGACAAGTACCTAGCACTTAAATTTTGGATGGATGGTAGTTGGGAAAAGGTTAGGCAGATGATTACCACTGACACTCACCAATCCACACTGGTTACGCATAAGGAATTATGAATCCGAATTATGAATGACTCTCTTAGAGTGGAGAACCTGAAGGTCTGAGACCCAATAGTGGGAACCTAGGACCCAAATGTGCAGTATTTACTATGCCACTTCTAAATCATCAATAAAACTAATTAAGCGAAGTCAAACCTTATTGCAACCGTTACAAGGGTTATTAATTAATCAACTATTTTCCCTGGTGAGCCTAAACAGACCAAATCAGTTTACTTCAACAAAAAAACAAAACCAAACTTCCTAAGAAGTCGTGTTTCGTTAAAATACATTTGAATAATTCCGTAATCCAATTCCGAAGGAGCGATTCCCGGGGAACCCTAAAAAAACGGAAAACAAAAGGGTTCCGTCGATCGAAATGTGCCAGGTTAATAATGCAATTAGAAGTGCCGCTTGTAAGGTAAGGTTGAGGGCTTAGGAATACGCGATAGCGGGTTATACACATACAATTTTAACCCCCGACAAAAAAGAGGCGTGGTATAAGTTGTAGTGTGTATCGGTGTATCTGTATATTTGTCTGTGGATTCCCTACGGGATTATGACGCCGTACCCACAGTAAACGAAACACAAAAAGAAAAATAGGTACAATTCTAACTAAAAAAAATTAAAATAACCTAATCGCCAAAACCCCTGACTCCAACTAGAAAAAGAGCTGTAACTTTTGAATGGCTAAACAGATTTTTATGAAACATACCTAAGATGATACCCGATTAAACTAGCTTTCAATTGAAAATACTGCATTGAAATCGGTCCATCCGTTTTGGAGCTACAATGCCACAGACAGATACACATATCCACAGATTCATACTACAAACTTATAACACTCCTCTTTTTTGTCGAGGATTAAAAACGAGCCTCACTCAGCGTCTCACTCAAAAATAAGCGCTCTTTCCGCTCCCACTATGTCCACACCCGCCTACTAAAAGCCACTTCTGACCGTGGGAAAAGGTAATTATTGACTTTTTCAACTTCCTTCCCCCCAGACGCCTGGAGAAAGTAGATAAGGCAAGCCTAATTAAAACCCGACTGTGTAGTTCTTTCCAAGACTTTGACGCGCCCAAGGAAAGACAAGAAAGGAATTAAAGATTTAGGTCTTCTATAAAAAGATAAAAGATTAATGAAGGCGCGTGCTTACTGTAAACAGTTTTAATTTACATTCAAAGGTCGTTTAAAAATACCACACAAATAATTTATGATATGAGGCTACCCGCGAATACTGAAACGCTTAAAGGCGTCTACAGGTTGTAGCGGAAATTCAATTTTTTCACGCTTTTTTTTGCTATTTTGCATAATTAAGTAAGAAAATTTTTTGAGATTTGATTATTCGTGACATTAATAAACAACATAGTAGTTATTGATGTACTAAAATGTACTTAGCTTTAAATGTATTCTTAATTCAAAAATAATAAAATTCTTGCCTTGGTTATTTAGGGAAGGCTTCTGAGAAGCCTGCGAGAGACATGCCTCAATTAAAATAACAATTGTATATTAGTATCTTTTTTCCACTTTTACATACATTCCCGGAATAATATTTAACAATTTTATATAAAAGGCTAAAAAAAATATTAAAGGGGTAAAGGTTAATCATTTGAATTTATATAAATTAATGTGTTATTGGTGTCGATACTGTTACTAAACTATACTAAACGCATGTCACTTTATTTTTCTATGGAAACAGAAAGAGACAAATGCCCTTAGTTTAGTTTACAAATCAACACCATTGTTGCTAACATCAAAATTATATCTCATAACTAAAGTTAACTTTGGCAAAAATACAAAAAAACAGGGAAAATATAGAATTTCACGCAACGGATATTGTCATTCACCTTAAAATTTATAGAAGTATTCAGCTACTAGTCCACTACGCTGGTCTGGTGTGGGTTGACGGACTACACACACCACCCGGAACTTTTTGGTTCCGGATGGTGTGTGTGTTCTCACAATGATTGGCTTCACGCAAGTAATAATTAAAATGTTGATCCGCACATGAATTCCAAAAGTCAGCGATGCGGACCGGTTTCAAACTCAACCCGGACGGAAGGACCAATGCGGTGGCAAAAATAAGAACAAAAATATTCGGAACAAAAGACCAAAATAAGGACAATGAGGGCTTGACCCACACTTAGGCACCTCATTTGGAGCAGTATTTGCCCTCCCGCTACTATTTGTGGACCTATTGTGTTGCTTGATTGCAGACCTTGGATCTGGCTTGCTTGTTTATTAGACCTTTCGCTCTTTTTGGGATCTTAACGGGTACAGTTTTGATAAAGGATTATTGTTAGTTTGAGTTGTTTGATCGCTTGTCAACCTTTTTAATAGTTATTTCAAAAAGCGACCAGAATAACGTCCATTGGTTATAGTAACCGCTTATCATCAGATACAAATTTGCCACCAAAGTAGTATAAAAAATTTGTTATGCATTTATGTCAAAAACGACAGTCCCTGATTCTGGTGTTACAAGTCATACTAAACCAATTTTATTCTCACTACAATAATTTTTTGCAGACATCGTTGATGAAAGACAGAAAATAGAACTGCAAAAATAGCATATATCTTTGTCATTTTAAGGAATAATAGACACGACTTATTATATAGTGATGATGTTATTGATGGTGTTATCAACGTGTATTTAGTTCACGTGTAGAGTAAGACAGGAACAAAATATCTTCCATCCTTTTCTCGTGGTTTTGTTAGAAAGAGACAGTCAGACTATTATTTAGTTTAGTATTTAGGGCCGCTGGTATAATGCGAAAATCTTTTGACAACATAATAGCAGCATAATTTTTTACAATGCATAAGTATTACCTATAATTCAATAGTAGCAAGAAGAAATTCTTATTTTCAAGCTAGATTTCTAGTGCATCAGTCTGTTCTAAGTATTAAAGAAAACTAAGATATTTATAGTAATATTTCTAGACTTGATTCCTAAGAGGCATTTCATAAGGTTATTCTGATTCTCATAAATATAGGTATACCCGATACCTATGAAGTTAGCAATATTTTCAAAAGAAAAATATATTAATAAGCTGTTTCCACGAAATAATTTTAAAGGACGGGGGAAAAATGAGAAAATTTCTATGCCCTAAGGAGTTGTGGGCTGTAGAAGTGAAACGGCTGTTGCTCTGTGCAAGAACGAAATATACCTTGTGACTTCATTTAGTAATGAGGTCTCGGCTGGTTCTTTTAAGCGAAGTGAACCTTTGCTTGGAAAGGCATGTACAGTTGTACACAACTACAAACGTTTTAATAGAATGTATTATGAAGGACTGCATCCCGTCGATAAAAAGAAATAAACGTGAAACTACGAATATGATAAAGCTTCTAACTAATATAGTTATTATTTCAAGATTTAAAAAGAAACTGCTTGTTTACACTGTTTTGGTTGCAGAATTTGGTTCTATCAAAAATGTTATAAAGGATGTTATGAAAGCATTCAAAGAAAAGTGATGATCAAACCGACAACATGATGGTATTCTAAACGAACTACTTTGTAAAGATACAAATGCTTAGGACAGCCAAGAATTGAAAAGCTACCGGATAATAATTCATGAAAAAATTTAATTCCTACATTCACACGCAAAAATAGTAATTTTTACTTAGAGATTTACTGTACGATATGCCATTACTGCTCATTGTAAAATAAAAAAAAATTCAACTTGGCAATACATAGTTAAGTTTAAACGTCAATCTACTGTTTGTCGAATAATCGCCACTTTGGCGTTTCCCCCTGTTAATAAACACTCGAAACCTCTATCAAAATTTGGGAGTGACAACACAACAACAACAACCAAGCTTTTAATAAACAACAGGACATACATTGACACGCTTCAAAGGCACATAGCAGGACTGTGAGTTTCAAATGCGTACATCCGTGAAACACAAAGGATGAGAGGTGAAAAATAAAAGATATTTTTTTCGTCGAAATTTTTGCAAAAACATTTTTAAGTTTACATTTTGCCGTCTGGTTTTTGTGCTGGATTTTTAATTGAGATCGTTTGAACTGGTTGTTCGTTTAAAATTGATGATAACCCATATCAAATTTTCTTTAACGTATAAAATAATAATATGTTTTACAAGTTCATTAGCATCATCATTTATGGTTTCTTTTTCTTTCCAAGAGGCTTGGCTCTTATTATTTTGAATTTACTCCCATTTTCAAGAGTCATATCGGGTAAAATTCGTTGTTGTTATCATATGAGTCAACAATCAATCAATAAATCAACTGATCCTATCGCAGTCCACTGCTGGACATCGGCCTCCCGGAATTTCACCATATTACTTTAAAAATGGGAATATTTCCTCTCGCCTTGCTTAAAATTACATTCCATTAAATAATTAATAATTTCAGCTCCTACTGCAACAATTAAAATTATTGCTTACTCCATCAGAAATTCATTAGCCGTAAAGAGATCAAAGGTCCGACTTTATCAACTGCCAACCGTGTCAATTTTAATTTATCATTCAGCATTAATATTCAGCATTTTTTGCGACGAATCCCTTTGACTTATAAATTTTTACTTACAAAGTCATATTTTTTTGTAAACGGGGAAAAATTAGATTTTTCCGTACAAAAAAATAAGGTCATCAACATAAATGAATATCAAAGACAGATCATTTTATAGACGATGACCTGTTCAGAACTTTGTGATCCCTGGTCAAAACTAGACCACAGGAGTACCAATCCAGTTAAATAAATCCAGCCCATTACTGTACCAACTCAGTTAGAGAAAGGAATATTATTTTTAAGCTATCGACAACCTTAGATTACATTGACGATGGCAAATACCTTTTGAAAACAAACCCCATATCAGGGAAGCTAAATTATATTTCTTTCCAGCACAAGAGCAGCCTTCTTAGAAAAGATGCTTGTTTCCGACCGTCATAGAATAGAAACATGAACGGAAATAGAAAAAGACGATAATAAGTAATCAGGTAATCGTGTGGATAGCTTACATCAGTCCATTAATTTTCAATAGCCAAAAAATGTATGTATACCTATTACCTACTCATGACCAAATAACTTAAGCTCGGGACCCTCGCTCCCAAAACGGTTAGCTCAGCTTTTTATTCCCAGCCTCGAAAAATACGAACGTAACTACAAAATACGGTCTCCCCAACTATACAGGAAGTCTAGAGATAAAAATCTGTATTGATACAGCCCCTGCAATGGTATAAGTGCCAACATTTAAGATTGGACCGATATATCGTGCTTTGTTGATACTTGAATACGCAAACTTAATAGAGGTTGAGGTTTAGAATTAAATATTATGGTTTGAAGTAGGCATGCTGTATGGTGCTGTTCACGACTTATAATGGTCTAATTTGATCATATCAGACCATACAAGTTTTCTAACGTTTTATTATATTATAGGGGGCAGACGAATTTGCGGTTCACCTGATGGTAAGTGAACACCGCCGCCCATGAACATCCGCAGCACCAGAGGAGTCACCGATGCGTTGCCGACCTTTTAGGGTGGTGTTAGAAAAAAGGGAGGGAAAGGAGAAGGAAGCGGACAAATCTTCCAATGACCGCTACAAAGAAAGTTCATGCAGCACAACGCTTGTAGAAGGATTGGAAGTATTATCTTGTTAGATATTTGCATACTAAAGAAAACTGCTGCTAAAATAACTAAGTTTGCAAGCTCCATCCGAACCAAGTTACTCGGTTGTAAATAGCAACATAACTTGTTAATTTCTAGTCGTTACTTTGTTTCAGTGTGGATATTTTAGATTTTCAGGCTCCATCCAAATCAAGAGCTTGTTTATTTCTAGCCGTTTCGTTTTTCAGAGTATAATCTTCTTAACGTAATCCCTTACTCCCCTTTAATGACACCTACTAGTCTATTCTGTTTTTGTAAACACCCTCTAGCAAAAGATTAAACATCTTTTAAATAAAAAAGATTACGTCTCGGAATAAGCTCCAAAGAATTCTCATCTTATTTTTCCTCCAACTCACTTTAAACATACGCTTACTAGAAAATGCAAAGAACCAAATTTAAAAAGACACGTACATATTGTAATTTTTATCAAGAAAAATCAACGCTCCTACCAGTCAAGGAGACCGTTTTCGCAGAGTTCGTTGCCAAAAGTCCCAAGATATGCATCAATGAAACAAAGATAGTTGGCATAGCCCCAAGTAGAATTGTTTAATTTTTAGTTTTACTGTACCCTCTGAATTTGGCTCGGTTAAAACGGAGTATCGATTTTTTTGAGTTATATGTCCTGAATGGTGACGCTCGCTTAGCTTTGTGGGACAAGTTAAATGAAGTTGAACTGGTGGCTACTGGTGATGCTATTGAAAAGGATTATTTATTAGACAAAAATGGAGGTGGTCTAACAAAGGTAGTTAAGAAAAAAGGAACTTATAACAAAGTACAATCACTAACTGATAATATCTAAAAGACTATTCATGGGAATAGGGATAATTTTTCAATTTCTTGTAGACTTAACAAATTTTAATTTAGAAATTCAGGCTTAAAATGCTGCCCATTCTAACACAATTTCTAAGAAGTATGAAAAGACGGCTATTCTGTTAGGACACATTTAGCACGAGAAGCACCATTCGTGGCCATTTATGACCAAAATGTGCGACGCTCACAAAAGCTTTATAGGCATGAATAACCTCGTCAATTTCTGTCACTTTACCCTCAACTGAATTAATTGACATTAATGATTTAACTATCGTCAGTAAAAGCGTCAGTCGTTTTAAAATGACTTATGAGCTATGCATTTTAATATTTTGGAAACGCATAACGGTCATTGACGATGCAGAAGTGATAAATTAATTTTATTTCCATGACGGGATTTATTTTATCGTTAATAATTTCGTAATTAATGGTGACAGGTGAGAGATTTAACAGTTTATTATTTTTAAGTTAAAAATATGTTCGATCCTAAAATATGTTTTTAGTGTATTGGACATATCAGAAATATAGATTGAGCAACTATTTATGAAATATCTGGAACGGTAAGCAATGTTTTTCATTTACAATTGACAGCATCCTCAGGTTTTGAGATTTTTTTTGTTCTTAATCATGTGCTTATCTAATTATTGCCATATTTAGCTCAATTCCAATTTTGGATTAGAACAGAAAAAATACTTGATCAGAAACATCTAATAACTTTTTTTCTAACCTGAGGATAAACACCAAGAAAATCAAAGTTCAGAATATTAAATATGAAATCCTTTCGCGATGATACAAAAAAATAATTTCTTCTCTACGAAACAGAAGATAATGTATCTCCAATTCCTTCGGGAACAAGTCTCTTCGTTAGCCTCGTCCCCTGTCATTTCAACATGACATCGAATTATTATCTCATTGATAGAATGTTTGACAGAAAATAAAACTTATTTTGCCGATAACTTTTAATTAGGTTTACTTCAAAATTTGGGAGTTCTTAAACTTTTTTGAGAATTAAGGGAATTGCCAAACATTGCTAGGTACCTATTTACAAATTTGTTAATTAGCATGGAAATTTTCGTTACTTGGAATTAATTTAGACGCGATTTTTTAAATATTATCGTAAATATAGATCATAACAACAAAGTGGGTCCCGAACGGCAGGAAACGATAGCGGGGCAGGCTCAACAGGAAATCTGCCGTTCAATACAAATTATTCAATATCACTCGACTAAATGTATGTAGCAGATTTTGTTCATATTGATGAGTAGGTACAACAACTTCACGAACTTCTTAGTTTATTTTTTAACACCTTATATACATATGAGTAGTCTTCTTCTTAGCGTGTCGATGGCAAATTATATGTACTTGGCCCAGTATTCCGCCACGCGAATAGCTGAATCAGTTGCAGCCATAAGCTCCTCACGCGTGCAGGTGGTAGGGCATGCGGCGCAGGATAGAAGGTGGGCCATGGTTTGCGGTGAGACACCACACTCGCACTGCAGGTCCAATCCAGCTGTGAAATTCCACCTGTGAAGATTGTCTTTACTTCGGCCGACTTGGGATCGTAGTCTATTAAGAGATTTCCAAGTCGGCCATGGTAGTTTATGTCCAGGTGAAATGGTTTCATATGAGTATTTTGGTGCTTTTCCCATAAAAACTTTAGTAACCCGTTGTGAACCAAAGCACAAAATTTTCAAAAAATCTTTCTCTTTTCCCTCCCTATTTTGTCTTTCAGTCAATCATCCATATAGACTAGATGCATATCCACAAACGATACGAAGATCTGTTTTGTACGTTTGATTGACTGGCTTTGGATTTTGGATTAACGAATGTCTATCTTCACCGGCTTAGTCTGCACTCTGAGACTGCACTAGAGAGCCAAATGTGTGTCTATAGATTCGACTAACATTAAGGAAGCCTCGGCTACCCGCTCTGCGCACTTGGTTCTTAGTCGGTTTAGAGATAAATAGAGAAAGATTGCCACGCGTGGTTAGCTAAAGAGCAATTTTCAATAACTTTCTCTTTCAGCGATTTGCACGTCCATTTTCTCAAAAAAATGGTCCGTGACCACTATGCCGGGCACATAATTTCTTATTTGCTAGTTCGAAAGGCACACAAAAATTCTGTAGTTTTTGCGATCATGTCATAAACACCAATTCAAATATTATATTGAATAGAAGTGTAAAAACTGGAAGCAAACTAGGCATTTCTTTAAATAGCTCCAGACTAGGATTTTTCCTGTATCGAGGGTACATGTTACATACATAAATCTCATAAACTAAACAATTATCTGTAGGCCAAACGAATATTATTTTGTTTCGTGCGGGGTTCGAACCCGTGACACGAAGCGCTGAAAGCCAATCGCTTAGCCACTAATCGTCTCCACTATCGGAAGTGTGATTTAGTTCAATCCAATAGTCGGATCAAACAAAATCGGAAATATTATCCCCCCTAAATGTGCACGTAGCATAAATTTTTCTATATGACATACTCGTAGAACTCCAAAAATCAGGATCAAAAGTCCATGACATTAGATTTTTCATTTCCTCCCTAAGTTATGGTATTAACAAATCATATATCTCGTGTCTATTCGTTGGCCGTCCGTATTTGCTGGCGGTATTCCAAAACTGGCCATAGTGAACGCATTCCGCCTGCATTTGTTTGTGGTGCAATGTACAAGCGGAAGACGGTGAATCATTGTGTTAAATGTTTAAAATTTAAGGTTTGAATACAAAATATTTGTTGGACTATTGTTGAAATTATGTTGGAGGGTGGGTTATTAGGTCAGCGTTCTGGCCTAATTTTTGTAACTAAGGATTCATATTTCTGGGACTATTCTTGTGGTATGCGGTCCAAACCTTCTTCAGAGTAAGAGGTCGACAATTAATCACGTGATGTATTTCAGCAACTTTCGTCATCGCGCATCGCTAACTGACATTAAGTTTTATCCCACTCGCCCACGAGCGATAATCGCTGAGCGATTATTTTGTCGTCGGTAAAACATTCAGAGTTTCATACTGAAACGCTTACGTTCTACAAAAAGTCGCTCATAAGCGTTGAATGTTTTATTCGGCGACAATATAATCGCTCAGCAATTGTCGCTCCTGGGCGAGTTCCCTTAAAAAAACTTCGATTCAGAAAAGTATATCCAGTGTTTAGTAGTGATTATATTCAATGCTGAAGCTTTCTTTTTCTGTCAGTTTTTCTTTTACTGTCCATTTTTTAGACAAATGTCTTCGGCTTTTCCGGTTGGGCTTGGATCTAGATTTCGATAAGAATCCAGGTAACACAATAATTCCCTCAACAAATTTTAATGTATTAAAATACTTACAAAATACTATTTCGCAGTCTCTTACCTCTTGTGCCAAAGTAACTTGACCTACGTCAAGTAATTTATATACTGTGGCGCGCCCGTCTGAACCAGACGTTAGCCCCAAATAATTGGACGATCAAGCGAAGACACACGTCGTTTATAATAATAATAATATTTGTTAACGTTATTATTATCTGTCGGTAATCTGTCGGTAGGTCGGTCGCAAGCCGCTGTCGAGTGCGGACGCATTATTCCCAATTTATTCGTAATTTACCCAGAAAAATGGTGTGTTAATTCATGGAAAATTGATTCGTATGGTTGTTGTGCAACTAATAAACTAAGTGCCAAAGTGGAGTGAACTTTTTTCGCTGATTTTATTCGCGAGTGCAATATCGTGAGCGCTAGCAAGGCTGAGGTAAGCTCTTCACCTCCTCGGGAAAAAGAGACAGGCTGCGTGCGACAAATAATTCGTCCTTGTCGCACTTCTGCGAAACGTGGAGCGCTTGGCGTTACACACGCACACCCACGTAAAATCCACGTAATTTTTGATTTTTGATTAATAATAATTCAAAAATAATGGAGAAAAAGTGCGGCGCTTGCAGTTCAACCATAACAGATAACTTCTTTATGGAATGCTCAAATGAAAAATGCATGAAAGCTTATGATTTAAATTGTCTCAAAATTAACCTAGATGCTTTTAAAGCATTTACTCTAGCATATAAGAAGAAATGGGTATGTCCGGAATGTGTTTGCTTAAATCCAAAGCACGGAAATATAGATACGCCGGTCAGAGGGGATTCCACCAGACTACACACAACCACAACACCTGATAATGTGAACTCCCAACGAGGAACCCGGGCCCCATTCTCACCTACAATTTCAGGCGATGTGGATTCCGTGTTGCTGGATGAACTTAGGCAGTTTCGATTGGACATTATGGCCCGCTTGGACTCTCAGGCAAATGCGATTACACTCATGCAAGATCAATATACGCAAACAAAAAAAGATCTTGACAAATTAGTTAAAATAATGACGGTGGTAGAAGAAAAAGTCAGCCTTCAATTGGCTCGCAATATCCAATCTCAGACATCATCCAGCATCGTCCCACCACTGAAAGAGGCATCCACTAGCTCTCACTCTACATTTGCTGAAGCCGCTGGTCAAAATAAAACCAAAAAACCTAAAAAAAATAACAATACGCATAATCAACCAACCGCCGAAGTCCAGAATGTAAACAAGTGTGGGGCCACGAAATCTGCTACTAAGGTACTTGAAACACAGGCGAGTTATACTGGCGCCCCAGACGTTATTGAACAGTCGGAGCGGGAAGAAGAAACTGGCTGGACTACTGTACAATATAAGAAACCTATCCGTTTGTCTAAAAATGTGACTATTGGAAGAAATACGGAAATTAAAGGAATAGTGGCTATGGAAAGAATGAAATATCTACATGTATGGCGCTTGCATCCGGAAACCACACAAGAAGCTATGACTGATTACATAAAAAATCTTTGTGGGCCTGAAGCACCTATGAAAATTGAGAAGATCAAACATAAAAAAGCAAGAGATTACTCGTCTTTTATCATAGGCGTATCTGAAATGCACTATACCTTGCTGAATAATGCGGAAGTATGGCCACTAAACGCTGAATTCAATGAATGGATTTGGTTTCGTAAACAACCCTACAGCCCGCTCCATAAGTAATAGTGTAATTGAAATATATTACCAAAATGTTAGGGGTCTTCGAACTAAGCTAGACTACTTCAGAAATAATTTATTGGCATCCGCCTCGGACTTATTCGCTATTACTGAGTCTGGCTGCAGTGAATCTATACAAGACGCGGAAATTGCTCCACCCGGATATAATATATTACGATGTGATCGAGCGGATGGCCGAAAACAAGGAGGCGCGCTTCTCGTGGCCACACACCGGTTCGAGCTGCGACAACTACCTATCTTGGACGCGTCGATAGACACCTGTGTGTTCGAAATGGTTTGCGCGACGGTACATTTAAATAAACGTTTTTTGTTTGTGTGTTGTGTTGTCTACATTCCGCCAGGTAGTTCGGAAAATGATTACATGTTGTTATTTAGAATGATAGAAAAATTGTGTG
This sequence comes from Allophyes oxyacanthae, assembly GCA_932294325.1. NCBI lineage: Eukaryota > Metazoa > Arthropoda > Insecta > Lepidoptera > Noctuidae > Allophyes > Allophyes oxyacanthae. Next base: position 8,694,483 of record OW028635.1, on the reverse strand, counting down.
ATAGGTATGGAGAAGTTATTGTAATTGGTGATTTTAATTTGTACTCTTGCCCTGCTAATATTAGTAATTATTTCGAATGTTTTTTATCATATTGCGAGTTCACTCAAAGTAACACAGTACCCAACCATTTAGGTCGTCAGTTGGATTTGGTTCTGAGTGCAGGCATTAGCGGGGGGGTGGCGGTGGTGGCGGCGGATGAGGCGCTGGTGCCGGTCGACGCGCACCACCCGCCGCTAGCGGTTACCGTGCGCCCCGCCTCCGCTCCGCCGACGTCCCCCGCCGTCGCCCGCGATTCTAGTGCACGCCATATTAGACCACAGTGGAATTGGAATAGGGCTGATTTTCAACTGTTATATTCTAGGATTCTTTCCATTGACTGGGGTATGATGTACGGAATGCATGATTTAGAAGAAATGTTGAGCTTCTTTTATGATAATATTAATTGTACTATTAATGGGTGCGTACCCCGGAAAAAGCTTAGTAGTGGAAATACGCGGTATGTATACCCAGTATGGTACACGAGAGAAATAATAACAATTATACAAATTAAAGCCAGACTTCACAAAAAATTCAAAAAAACTAAGTTGGATAATGATTATCACAAATTTGCGGAATGTAGAACTCGTATAAAAAAGTTAATAGAAACTGCGCATATACAACATATAAATAAAATTCAGTATCAATTTGTAAAGGATCCGAAATCGTTTTGGCAGTATATAAGATCGAAAAGAAAAACACTCAATAAGCAGAGTATCATAAAAGAGGGTCAACATCAAACAGATGGTGAGTGTGCTGTGCAGTTCGCTGACTTTTTTGAGTCGGTGTACAGCAAGGAGCCACCCAAACTGGACGCGTGCGCGGCGGCGGCGGAGGTCGGTGCAACCAGTGCACGGGTACACGTTGAGACGCTGAGTCTTGCGGAAGTTCGGCAGGCGCTTGGGAGTCTCAAGCCAAAACGTTCGTCTGGCCCAGACGGGATACCAGCGTTTTTGTTCCGAGACTGCGGGAGGGTACTGGCGGAGCCATTACTTCACATTTTTAATGCATGTTTACAACAAGCTACGTTCCCTCAAAGGTGGAAGATCACGCGCGTTGTTCCGGTTCCTAAAGGAAAGCCAAGTTCAGATACCTGTAATTATAGACCGGTGGCTGTACTCTCCACGCCTGCTAAAGTACTCGAATCGGCTATTCAGCGCTCCGTTCAGGAACAAATGCGTGCGCGTCTGTCAGATGCCCAACATGGGTTCCGACCTGGACGCAGCACTGCTACAAACCTTATTAACTTTATGGTACAGGTGGTGCCGGCAGTAGACTCGGGGGTTCAGGTAGACGCTGCGTACTTCGATTTTAAAAAGGCGTTCGATACGGTGGATAATGACATCTTGTTAAGGAAGCTCGCGAAAATTGGATGTACGCTACCTCTGCTACAGTTCTTCGCTAGCTATATGAAGGATCGCCAGCAATATGTCGACTACAATGGCTGTGTATCTCAACCGTATTACACGAGATCGGGCGTGAGCCAGGGCAGCAATGTAGGGCCTCTCGAGTTTATTGTAATGATAAATGACTTGCCGGAAGTCGTCAGACATGGGACTTGTTTATTGTTTGCGGATGACCTGAAATTGCTGCTCGAGGTTCGGGATCGCTCGGATTGTGAACGCCTACAGGAAGACATTAACAGAGTGGTCGAATGGAGCAACGACAACAAGCTGCATTTTAATGTTGCTAAATGTTCGGTGATGTCGTTCACTCGCGCGCGAACTCCCTTGAGTTATCAGTACAAGGTTGAGGATGTGCCGATGCAACGAGTGACTCAGGTACGAGACTTAGGGGTAGTCTTCTCTCAGGAACTAACCTTCCGTGAGCACATCAATAAGATATGTAAGAAGGCATACAGAAACCTAGGTTTCGTACTCAGGCAGTCCCAAGGATTCACCAACATCACGACACTAAGGGTACTATATGACGCATTAGTCAGAAGTCACCTCGAACATAGCGCATTCATTTGGGCTCCTCATGAGGCGAAATATAGTGTTATGTTGGAACGTATCCAAAATAAGTTCACGAGACACCTGTATTACAAGCTGTATGGGGTATATCCATTATACCCATTGATGTACCCTACACTATTTGTTCTGGGAATGGTAGGGTATAACACTCTAAGAGTACGACGGGAGTTTTCGCTCGTAGCGTATGTAGTGAAACTACTACGTGGCGTGGCGCATAACCCGGGAGTACTGCGACACCTACAGCTGTACGTGCCAGACCGGTACGTGTGGAGGCGGCAACGCCTGCCCCTGCTCGCTGTGCCTGCAGCCAGGACCAACCTACTGGCGAGAACTCCGTTCACTAGAACCATACGCGTGGTGAATGAGGTTCACGCGAGGGTTGATGTATTGTGGTGCAACTTGAGTGAATTCGCAAAAGTTACACTATATGTAATAAGTTATTTAGATTAAGATATTTTTTTTTTTGTTTTAATAAATAGGTATAAGGTGTAGATTTAGGATTTAGTTAGTAAGGCCACTCTGTCGCATTGGATCATGGATCTGTAATGATAGAATAGGTAAGATTGTTATAAATAAATAAATAAATAAAAATAAAATCTTGTTGTTGATAGAATTTACTAATATGGTATTAGACAATGTTGGTTTATTCTGTCCTGTCACGTTCACCAAAATGAAGACGATGATAATATAAGTAATAAGTAAAACCCCCTAATGCTAATAGAAAAAGAGCTGTAATTTTTGAACCGAACAGATTTTCATGAAACATAGCTAAGATGATTTCCGATTAAACTAGCTATCAATTAAAAAATACTGCATTGAAATCGGTCTACCGGTTTTGGAGCTACGATGTCACAGACAGATACACACTACAAACTTATTACACCCGTCTTTTTTGTCGTGAGTTTAAAAACGGTATATTTACCACACACATGAGAGAACAAAAAAAAAGGAAAAAAAAAAAGTTAAATAAATTATAAAATATTGCATTTATCTGTACTTTTTTTGTAACGTGATTATTAATAAAAATAAGATAATTGAATACCTAGTACTTTAATTCATAAAATAATCATTTTCTTAACATTAATGCAAATTACAAAAACCTTGCTTGAAAGGATAGAGCGAGGAAGAGTTGATTTTATAATTTAAAAAAAAACCATTTTTCTCGGTAGCGAATTTTTTTTCAGACAGATCATATTATGAGCACTATATGCTCTGTCTCGCTCCCACATTTTATAACGCTGCCTGCAGCGAGATATTGTGCGGATAAATATTTAAAAAAATATATCTTTTTATAACATTTTGTCATCTTTTGCGTTACGTCATTTACTCCAAACCTGGTGAATATCCCATTTTTAGTGCTTATAATAATCTAAGTAGGTACTTATGTACTGGGTACCACCAAATACTATCTAGTTGTAGTTTAGTACCTAGTATGGCAAATGTTTGGTAGGTATGGATGCTGCTATTTGTATTGTATGTGTGTCGTATTTGCTGCAGATATATAATATTTTTCTTTCTTTCTAGTGTTGAACCCGGTTCAGTACCTAGTCGCTCGTCGATGAAAATCAGCGTCATTGGTGTTGCCAATGATAACAAGCTGATCGATGCCGATTTTTTTGCACATGAGGAACACACACTTCCATGCATTGTTTTTATTTATTGTTTTTCTTCGTTGTTTTAATATTGTGTAATTTTATGACTTTTTATGTTTTGTGTATGTATGCTATTGTGTTTTTGGAGTAAAGTGTGCAAAAAAATAGATTTTTTCTTTCTTTTTACTTACTTTCTTTCTTTTTCTTTCTTTCTTTCTTTCTTTTTTCTTTCTTTCTTACGTGGAAATCCTGTCATATCGAACTTGGGAATAAATCGTTCTTAGGATTGGTAATATTAAAATTTGCGATAGCGCAGTGGCAATTCTCGCATTGAAACAAATATTTGTACGACCTACATAATAATAATTATATTTGTTCCGGTCCGGAATGTTTGTGTAAGCGATTTGGGTGAGTATTTGTAGCCAAATACGCAGTTAAAGGTCGTGGTACACGATTCGATTTACTTTACCGCCCGGAAGAAATTCGGTACCGGGTATGCGGGATTTGTTCTCGAAGTCTAGGGACATCCGGTGACCTGGGGTCTTAATAAGAGCTCTCATTGCAGGGCAGAAATTGAACTGCCCAGATGTTTCCAGTATAACCTAACCTTTCATTGTACGAAAAGCCTATACATACAGTAAGTATGTATGTGGATGGATGTAACAGAAGAGGCAGACCCAAGAAAAGATGGATGGATTGAGTGAAATTTGACATGGATTATAAGAACGTAAACTCTGAGATGACGTCTAATAGAGATGAATGGAAGAAGAAGACATATTGCGCCGACCACAAATAAAATGGGATAAGGGCAGGAGAATGATGATGGTGGCTTGCGCTAGTAAATTATGTGTGTAATACTAAGTCCAATTTTCGTTTTGTTCTAAAGTGTATCCCAATATTGCGGTTGCATTTAGGAACAGAGACTGAATCACTAAAAATTATGCGCGCTACATAAAAAACTATCTTGTACGCTAGTCACTTTTATTTAACCTGTATTAAACTATTTTAGTAAAAAAATTACTCATTTTAATTATTTTTCTAACTTCTTGCAACTAACCCTAGATCCTTTGAAGCTATCTTTTCTCCTCGCTTGAACAAACAAGCTCAAGTATAACTTAATCAAAAAGCTACATCAAAACACAATTTTTCTAATAAAACCAACCCTATTTCTAAACTGGTGTCACCAACCCCAAAGAACGTTTAAAAAACAATAAAAAGTTAATAATTGAATGACAATAATAATTCAGGAACATCCCTGTAATTAAAAATGCTGGCATTAAGCAATCAAGAACAAAAGAAATATTAACGGGGTGGAATAAAGGCGGGCACACACTGAGCAATTAGGAGAAGCGTGCCAAATGTCGCATTCATCGCTTCAATGGCTTTATTTTATAGGAGACAGCGAGTCTGGCTTACCCTTTAGACTTTAGTAATTGGATTTATGTGTGATGTTTTAAATACTATATATAAATTACATTGTTTGAACTTACTTAGGAGGTAGGTACTAAGGAAAGAAGGAAAGAAAGATGAAACATTTATACCGACACACAGACAACACAAGTGAAAATTTAAGAAAAAAAAAATCTACAAATAGAGGCTAATTTTTTATTTTTTTTTTAATCTTAAAAATATTGGTATTCTGTCAACAATGCATGATAAGTTGTGGATAAATAATAATCAGCCAATTTATTAACAAGTGAAACAGACCCTTAATATACAGGGCGGACCAAATAGTGACGTCCAAAGGATTTTTTTTGATTCCCGTTATAAATATGATCCGCGACTTTTTATTTATCAATTTTATTTATCTTTTTTTAAGTGTACTTTTTTCTGTACTTTTTTTTGTTACGTGATTATTAATAAATATAAGATAATTGAATAGTACTTTAATTCATAAAGTAATCAGTTTCTTAACATTAATGCAAGTTACAAAAACCTTGCTTGAAAGGATAGAGCGAGGAAGAGTTGATTTTATAATTTAAAAAAAAAACATTTTTCCCGGTAGCGAATTTTTTTCAGACAGATCATATTACGAGCACTATATGCTCTGTCTCGCTCCCACCTTTTATAACGCTGCCTGCAGCGAGATATTGTGCGGATAAATATTTAAAAGAAATATCTTTTTTTTATAACATTTTGTCATCTTTTGCGTTACGTCATTTACTCCAATTTTAGAATCAATCTCATTAGCCAACACACAAACAGCTTGCATCCAATCAGCATTCAAAATAAAGTCCATTAATTAATTAATATTTTACACCACAACCCCCACTTGAAACTTGGACCAAATACTCTTCAACCCTAACAAACTTTACAACGCAGTCCTCGCAGCCTCTATTGTTAGAATCATAAGATCTATATTCGATTAACCGGGGTTACATTATTGTATATAATTTGTTCCATCTAAAGCATTGAATTCCGTTCTAAAAGCCATGTGTTCTGATGATGATTTCATTGATAGAATCAACCCAGCTTATGGCAATTAGAGGTTAGAATTAATATTGTATAGAGAAAGTGTTCGTTTGTTTGTTTTAATAACCCCCAAGAAAAAAGAGGGGTGTTATAAGTTTGTTATGTGTATCTGTCTGTGGCATCGTAGCTCCAAACCAATAGACCAATTTCAATGCAGTTTTTTTAATTGATAGCTAGTTTAATCGAGTACTATCTTAGTTATGTTTCAAGAAAATCTGTTCAGCCATTCAAAAGTTACAGCTCTTTTTCTAGTTGGAGTCGGGGGTTTTTGACGGTTAGGTTATAGGGGTTGAATCGACAAAAATGTGATGCAAAAATATGCCTGAAAGATACTTTTATGGGTTTACACGTTGGTATAAAATCCTAGATGCACAGTTCCCTACAAAAGTGTTGTCTATTCTAACAACAGTAAGTCTTGAAGATAGTAAAAATCATTTTAATTTTTGGTAAGACACCATGAATGACTTATATGTATAATTTGGTTATCTATTATCACCGGACCCTGTTAAGTTCCCAAAACGATCCCACAAGGTGCCCAGGTATTTATGATTGAATCAAAGAAAACACCTAGGTCAGGTCGAGAGAATTTATTGAATACAGTGCCGGAGAGTCGTTAACTCGAGAAAAATCTTGACACCGCCATGTACAAAAACGCGTCATAGGCACAACGCCATCTATCGGGGGCAGGTTTCACTAAATTTGGTTTATGAGCTTTAACAGACCCTTTTTATAATGTTCTTGATATACTTATTTACAAATTTTATTAAAAATATATTATGTTTACTAACCGTGGAGCTGAAACTACACGAAATAGGTACACAATTCCTTGTTACCGATTTTTCGACATGGGACCATTTCGAATAATGCCTTAAAAAAATTGATGAATGACCAAGCATTTATGCAAAAGCTAATAAAATTAGCTTCTGTTGTGCAGTGACGGTTGATAGGTTGCCAGTCAACAAAGATCAAACGCTCGCTCGTATTTAAAAAAATAAGATATCCAGATTTTGCCTTTGGTTCCAAAATTGAGAGCATAAAACACTCCAGTATTTTGTGATTCGCAAAATTCCGTGTAAAACTACATGGGTGGCTCTTGTTGCCCCCGAAGTCATACACGTGTTTAATATCCCTTTGTCTGTACAACCCCCTAGGGGGCGCCAGTTCTTTTTCAATTTCTTCCACAGACAGTTTCGATCACAATTTCTGTTGACGACTACTCAATTCCCAAAGGAAGGGTTGATAGGGATGCGAAATATTACGGAAACTCCGGGTTTTGGGAATTTTTGGTACCGATTTTCATGGAGAGTTTTGATTGATGTAATCGCATTCTTATTTTGGGATTTAAGTGGTTTTTTTTAATAAGGTAAGAAAGAAAATACACGTGAGAAAAAATAAAACAAAAGATAACATAAAAATTTAAAAACAGAAACAGACGAACAAAAAATAAAGAAATATAAAAAAAAACATTAGGATAGGTAATTATTTTTGTGTTTACTGTGTATCACAGGGATGGTAATGCTAAAGGCTCAGATTATTAAAATCCTTAGCTGGCAATAGGATTTAAGAGCAATAGGTACGTCAAATTTTAAAGCTTCTAAATAAAATATTGAACTACTTAGTAATTGACTAAAAGTAATTGAGCGCATTCGTTTTAGTTCCCTTTTTATATATTTTGTATTTCCTCCAACAATTTTTCAGTATCAATATTCATTCCATACCCATTGTACCATTTTAATAACAAGAATGTATTACTCGTAGGTATATTTATGACTCCTACAAAACTAAGTGTAGGTACATTAAAGAGTAGATAATTATTTCTATTCTATTCTATTCGTAGTTCCAGCGTTTTGTGTTATTTATTTTATAGTCAATGAGCCTCTCGAGATTTTTTTTTAAACTTTTTATATATTGCTTTCCTTGGCACTCTAATCCACAATTTCATTATACTAGCAACTTTAAGATATACTTAAGTGTTTCTCAAGTATCTAACCGGAATTTAGTGTAAACAAATGCATTTCACTATGATAATTATTACACTGAAGAGTTGTCGCTTGACATTTGCAACGAAACTACGGTACCAATAAAATTAAAATATGGGAAATCCCGCGAAAATTCCGGGATTCTTTGCATATTAACATCACTAGTGCTACAGATTTCAGCGTACGCTTGTATCAACGAGATTTTGGTAAATTGATATGTTTCGGATACATTTTGTTTATTTCGAGTAAAATTGAATAAAAAAAATAAAAAATGAATGTATCAACTGATGATTATTTCGGAGAAAGCCAGGCTTAAGGGATTTTGTTTCGATGGGTTCAACAGTTTTAATTACCATTGTAAAGTATTCGTAGTAATTGATTATCGAGTACCGGCGAGTGGCACTGTAACATTGTATTGTTAATTTACTGAGATGATGCCCTTTTTTGATGTCGTACAACATACCATCTATACATATAAATACACAGTTAATTTCACAGCAAATGATTGTACTCATGGTAATAAAGAAAGCAGAAAGAAAGAAAATACATTTATGCAGCACGGACAGTGACAATACACGAGAAAAAAATACAAAAAAAACACATACATAAGATAACATAATAAAAATAAAATAGTCATCATAAAATATTGCATTATGTTGTCAAGTATGCCGGAAGGGTAGCCAGCTCAGCATTTGCTGGGCGCGGAGAGCCCAGCGCTGATTTACAGTTGGCACCCCTGCAGTGACCCACAGACGAAAGCAAGACAAAAAAGGTAAAATAAATAAATGTGAAGAATTAAAAATTAAAGAAGTATTTTTAAATAAACATACAACAACTGTAATAGACCGCCGCAATATTCTAAATTTTGTAGTTCCAGAATCATGTACTAAATAATATTCTGTATGAAAAGCATGCACTAAGAAGGGATATATTAAAAAATTCTTCCTCTTATTGTTGAAAAGGGGCGAAAGGAAGTAATTACTTAATTTCATTTTTGACCTTTTGGACACCAACTCCTCGTTCCACCTTCCATTCACCCTCTAAGCACAAATAAAAAGCAATTTTCCAGCTGATCATCACGAAAAACTACCCTTAAAATTCCAATTAATATCAAAATCAAATTGGTAGGCGTTCGACTGTGAGCCGAATAAAATTTATTCGAGCAATAAATTACTTAGATAACAATTCCCTCCGTTTGTTTAATTTTATTCCGAATAATTTGGGCCGAACGATTTCAATGGAACTAACTTGAAACATCATGTATACAGGATATTTTTTTATGTAGTGCGCATAATTTGTAAAGTGATTCAATCTCTGTTCCTAAATGCAACCGCAGTATTGGGATACACTTTAAAACAAAACGAAAATTCGACTTAGTATGGGGGACACGCATAATTTACTAGCGCAAGCCATACAAAATCAATCTTTTATTTTGTTTTGGAGTTAATTTTTAAATAAATAATTTTCATTTTTTATTGCATCCCTAATAAATCTTTTTTATTTTTTGTAAACTCGGTTGGGATGCTTATGGTAATTATATTAATTTTATTTTTTCTTGTTAATTTTGTTTTTTTTTTGTTATTGCATGTAAGCAGTGCCTAAGTTTGCAATAAATTATTTTTCTTTCTTTCTTTCTTTATACGACTGATGTGAGCTGCCCAGTCTCATTTAAGGGTATTTCATATTTTTATTCGAAATTTCTGAATGATGTTTCTATTCATAATATATTTTTAGGCGACTATCATTTCTCAGCATGGTATAATTAATGTTCCAATAGTTCCCTTCTGTCAGCCCACGACATAGTATCTCTTAATTTACTTTCACGGGTAAAAGGAGGTCTGTTTTCCACCAGAGAAACATTACTGCAGATATCTCTCAAAATCCAAATCATACTTCAAAAGAAAACCCTGTGTCCTATCTCAGAAAACGAGAAATTTTCCCGCAAAATTCACAAGAAGTTACCTCCAGAAAATTTATTTCCACCGCAGTGCCATTTGATGATAATTACAAGAAGGAAATATACCAAGGCATTGTTCAAAGGTTTCTTCCGAGTCAACACACAGAATAATTACAAAAGTCCCACTTGAAAACACGCGATAAGGCATTCTCACGAAATTCAACACAAAAAACAAATGACAAACATTCCATGGATTGCACGCACTTTTGTTCTTTTTCGACTTAAATTTGTTATTGTATTGAGTGAACCTTCTGCAGGTTTTTGCGTAGTACCTATTAGAAAGAAAAAGATAAAAAATAATTACGTTTCGCCATAGCTGGTCATGACAAAAGCCTTATATTCTTTTATTAACTACGCTGAGAGAAAAAAGGGATATTTTATGTATTTTTTTTTTCTTTTTTTGATCTTGTTCTCTAATTGGGCTCTTTTCCTATAAATTAAATCAGATCCGTCTCGGATGTTCGGTTAACGGTCTTAGGTAGGACGATATTAATTTTGTGGGAAGGGTTAACATTATGAAGGGTTTACTTTAACCCTTTCAAGTCTCTAAGGATGATAATTTTCCTGAACTGAAAATATTCGTAATCACGGGATGCGCGGACAAAAAATCTTGAGTTATGTTACCTATAAACAGACACAAGTACGAGTATGTATGTATATGTTACGGTTAAAGTGAATTGTTTTTTTTTAATTGCCTTTATTGTGATTATTTGAAAGCTATTAATAATTACCCGTAAATATACAAACCAACTCATGAGGTTAATGTAATTTTATCACATTGACCGGTAATTACTAATAAATACCTGTGGTAAATATAATAAATCTTAAACCAGCGGTTACTGAAGAAAACGGGACATGCTAGGTACATGCTTGAATATTATTATCAATCAAATTACAATATTTATTACACGTTGAGAAATTATTAATAATACACGCTTAGAATGATTATTTTCCCAATATTAATTAAAGTAACCAAATGTTGCAGTTAATATTTATTAATAATTACCGGTAGTTATTAATATTAACCGCATTTATTACTCTGACCGTAATATATACATAAAACGACATTCAAATGTGAAATAAACAAATTTAGTTAAATAAGTGTCTTCATAATGCAAAAAAAAATTTCTTTCTTTTTTTTATTTTTATTTAACAACTAGTTAACCTACTTATGTTACTGACTGTACCTGCCGTATGCCAGCATCGAACCTGAATCCTGTATCGAATAGGGGCAATTCTACTTAATACATAAAAATTGTGTTCTATTCAACACATGACTGGCTTGGACAGAATATCAGCAGTTGAGCAATGAGCATGCCCCGCGCTGCCAACTACTATGCTGAGTCCAAGACCTTCTTGTCTTTTACCTTCTTGTATGATCCCCTTGCTACCTATGTCATTTGAAAGACAAATAAAATCTTCCATGCTATTCTAACTAGATTTTTTTCCGGGTCTTATTTTAAACATTTTGCCCGACTATATAAATATCAAATATAGGGTATCATTTCACTTCCGTCCACTATACAGATGAAACAGTTAAAATAATCCACATAATATTATGGCCTCACTACATTATTTTCCCAAAGATACCCGGCAAGCAGAGATATTTTATTTTGAAGAGAGGGTTGCTTATAAGGAAAAAATATGAGGAAAAATCTCAAAAGAAATTGTAATAAATTACTTGGATGAATGAAAATATAATATATAATATTTTTTGTGTAATTACGTTATTTATGTGTTTTGGATCACGAAATTATGCTGAGGCTATTCCGGAGAAAAAACCGGTTGTTTCTTGAATGATACGGCAGCGTTCTGCGCGCTTACCGCTAAGCCTATCGCATAATGCAATATTCTTTAATGATTATTTTACTTTTATTTTTAAAACGCTTTTATTAGCTTCACCTGTAACTAACTAACTATGTAAAAAATCTTGGAAGTTAAATTTGACCCACTTCCCGGTTTCCGATTGAGCTGAAATTTGTCATACACGTTTAGTTTGGATGACAAAAGCGTTTTCTTTAGTTTTTTTTTTTAAACTATAATTCTTTTAATTTTCTCTCATGTGTCTGTTCTTTTGTTTAAAGGTTTATGTTAGCTCTTATTTTATTTTTCTCTCGTGTTTGTCACTGTCAGTGCTGAATAAATGTATTATTATACTTTTTTTTTTCAGTCTCCTGCTGGACTTAGGCCTCTCCCAAGTTGCGCTGTAACACCTGGTTTTCCGCAATCCGCATCCGGAGAGTAGTTGAAGGCGGAAAACCAGGTGTTACGGCGCAACTTGGGAGAGGCCTAAATCCAGCCTCTCTCAAGTTGCGCCGTAACACCTGGTTTTCCGCCTTCAACTACTCTCATGAGGTCTTTGGCCACCTGGCTGGGTGCGATCCACTACCTACGCTTGCTGATTCGCGGTCGCTACTGAAGAACTCGTCTGCTCCAACGACTATCAGTTCTTCGTTAACATGGCCTACTGCCACTTCAACTTGCTAATTCTACAAGCTATGTCGGTAATATCGATTCTTCTCCGGATTATCTCATTTCGGATCTTATCCTTCAAAGTAACTAAGTATAGCTTGCTCAATAGCTAAGTTCTAGAGCAATAAGTTAGTCATAATCAAGTAGGTCACAACTTAGAACTGGTAATCCTGTAACTGCCACGGCAATCTTATTCAGAGGCAAATCATTATTATCATATTCTTATTTTTTACTCAAATTAAATTATATTATTCTCGCAGCTCTTACCACAACATTGTACTGATAAAGATTGTAATCTAGTTTCCTGCCGGTTCTTCTCTATAGGACCTACTATTTGGAACCGCGCACCTAAAGTCTCAACATTTCATAAGTGCCTGTATCTGGTTTGCATGAAATAAAGATCTATTCTAATTTAAATAGCCTGTATCATCCCACTGCTGGGCAAAGACCTGCCCCTTGATTTCCATGCTGTATAGATATATATATCTACACAGCAGCGGGAGCCACGTCACTCGATGTGGCTCCCGCTGAAAACCAGCGCTGTCGGGCTGCTCGCAGCGCGTCAACTTAAGCTGAGCGGAAGCCTTTTTGATACAGCTGCGACGTACAACCCATTTATTATTTTAGATAAATATTTTTTGTTTTTTTCTTTTACATGTTTTATTCTTTTATTTGTTGTTACTTTATCTTTAAAATTGTTTTTGTGCTGTGTCAAATAAATACTTTTTTCTTTCTTTTTCTTTCTTTCTTTCTTATCTACATATTAAGTAAAAATACTTTACTACCTGTTTATCTCACATACATACAAAAATGTTTGGCAAAAAATATACAACAGCACAGAGAGCCCACATTCTACTTTTTCACAGCTATTTATAAATGTTACCATCATATCTTGGGGCGCTTTATCACCGGTGATAAATTGATTCACTTAGGACCTGACAGAGCTCCGGGTAGCTAGTGTAGTTTTAAGGGGTAGGTAGGGATGTTTGAGAAGCTTTGATGGGAGATAGTTTGTCTCGAGGAAAATCAACGGGTGGAGTGATGACTGGCAATCATTGAGTATTCGTGAGCAGCAAATCTTTTTTTTTAAGTAGGGTGTTTGGCTTTTGTCAAAAACAAAAAGATATCGCACTGACAATAAATTTATTTATTTATGTACACACAAGGAAACATGGTAATAAAAATGTTACAGACAAATGAGCACAATGGAACTACTAATTCTAAAGAAATTTCTTCCAGTAGTCCCGCGATTGGAAATAAGGATGATAGACACGTAGACACAGTGTGTAAAAATTACAAAGTAACTACTTTAGACCACTTAAACTTATGGTACCTATACTAAACTAAACCAGTAACTAAATACCTATGAAATAAACTACATAGATAACAAATACAATGAACCATGAAATTATTTTTGTTTTTGTTTTTTAAATAGGTCAAAGCCACTTCAGTCCGGTTAAAAATTAAAGGCTCGATGAGCAAAGTGTGAGAGAAATTCGTCAAAAAAGAATTTAACCATCTTAACGTGGCGGTATAGATACGCAGGTATACGTACTTCCAATATAAGTTTTAATCACTTTGATTTGGCTGTAGGAATTAAATGGTATTAAAAATACCTAACCAAGTTTGTTTGTTCCAGTTTTGAGGAAAATAATTCCATAACCCCCGACGCCTGACAGACTGATTGCCTAGATTTTATGATAAGCATAAAAATAAAAGAACTGGTTTATTTATGGACAAAACAAACATCTGGAAGGCTTTAATACATTGTTACTCGATTGAGAGCTTATTTAATGGTAATTATAAGTCAGAGGCCCAATTCTCGTAATTAAAAATGTTCAAAATATAGTTCCGATCTCGTTCCGATATACTATCAATGTCATAAATGTTACAAATGGTATTCTCCTACCCTAACAAACAACGTCATTCGTGAAATTATATTGTAATGAGGTCGAAAGTTGATCAAAGGCAAATCGGTATTCTCCTAACATTATGAACCGACACAGATAATAAAATTGATATTCTCGTCCATACATAAACCTCGAAAATGAGATTGAAATGAGTTTGTAAGAAGACTGAATTCAAATCATACTGGAATCGGACTGAACTTTAAGAGGAGTAGAATACACGACTTTTTGTCAATTCATAATATAATCTCAGTTCGGTCAACTTTCAGTCATATTATAAATTAATTACGAGAATTGGGCTTCAGAAGTTCACTATCATTGATGTTGACTGTACTCAAGTTACACTTATTCAAAATCAAGTTATAATAATGACTACATTAAAGATAAATCTGAAACGATTTATATGTAAACAAAAAGTAACAATAAAAACAAAATATACTCACATTTTTGCGCAACAAAAAATATTTCTAAATATACCACAGCCATATTTTTAAAAGGACGGCTCTTATAAAAATATTTCTGCAATATATTAACGAAAATATCGATAAGTTCGTGACCTTTTACCCCAACGTTAAGGGTGGGGACACTCGAGATAAATATTCGACAGGTATTTTAAGTAGAATCGTCTCTTGAATTAAATTTTGCTATTTTTTACCCCCACTGATCGAGTTCAAGATAAAATCATAGTTTATTAGCTGGCGTGAGAAACGATACCTGATTAGATACTGAAGTAGGTACTTGGATTCAATTCTCAGAGGAAATAAAAACTTCTTTTTATGTAAATTCCACGAAGCCTTAGGGGATTCCCCTGTATCGCGGAATCAGTTTTTTTTAGAAATAAACAAACACATTTACCTTTTTTTCTCGATTTCATTCATTGACCGCGTTCGGCGCTCCGATTGGCACGCAGAACGCGGACCGACATTGTTAAAAGAACCTTACACTGGGGCTTTAGAAGTCAAAACGCTTGGCTTTCTACTCAACGAATCGCGAATTCGATTCCATTACTAGCTTCCACCAGCGGCTTCGCCCGCGTGATATCTTTATAAATTATAGCCTATGTTACTCACTGATAATATAGCATTCTGATAATGAAAGAATTTTTGAAATCGGTCTAGTAGTTTTTGAGTTTTGCTATTACAAACAAACTTACAAAAAATCAAATCTTTTTTAATAATATTAGCTTAGATAGGTATATTATCCTAAGATAATAAACATTCTTTCAGAAAATTCCGTCTACTGACGACAGACTAACATGTCTGCAGTCTCCGGGGGCTGTCAAAATCTTATTGTTTTGCCTTTTCTCAGTAGTCAGAGTAATTGAAAATTCCCGAAACCTCTTAGCATAAACAAACAAACTAACAACAAAGACTCGTAGAACAAACGTTTTTCAGGATCATGATACTAAAATAATAATTAAATACTAATTTCGAAAAAAATTATTAATGTTACTTATTATAATAAATAACCCATAAAAAAGATAAAGCGTCCAATAGCTAAATTGTGTTTTGTCTCTTTCTCACTGATTTGAAATCTTACGCAGCAAAATAAAAGAAAAACTATTTTACCTATGGTTAGTAGAACGTTTAATCTTCATAACTAACAAATCCTAGATCACCAAAAACTAGGATTATCCCTTTACAGAGCCACCACAAAACCTTATTACAAACTGCACAATTTAACCAGAAAACGGCGAGATAACTCGTTCCGCAGTTAAATTCTCTACACTGAAGCTAATTCAAGTTAGAGAGATAAATTTCTACGAAAACTTTTAGAATATATCGTAGCCTTCAATCGGTTTGGAAGCGAAGTTAATTTGGACTGGATTAGGGTGGCTGTATGAGCTGATTTTAATGAGACTGTACTTCCAAAGTCTGCGTGAGATATTCCTACTTTAATGCCAACGATATCTTAAATACCTGTAGAAGGTACTAAACGTTTTTCTTGTCTACAGCCAGATGGATCGAAACGAGTCGAAAATGGTAAGGGACTGAATGGGAAATTTTAAGGACTGAGTGTTATGCCGCAGCTTGATAGAGTTCGAAATCCAGTAGAAGACGGTGATAGGACATCGATTGATTTTGAAGATGTCTTGGTATCACAGCAATCGCGGCGAGTTATAACATTTATTGCCTTCTAACTTATTTATTTTATGCTATAAGCGCAGATAAAAAAGACACTGCACAAAGGCGGAGTTAATGCCATAGGAATTTTTTGTCAGTCTACCTTACGGTGATGCAGAGACAAACATGGTGGGTGCAACGTAACGCAAGAAAAAATAAAATTCAAGATCAAGGAATAAATACCCATAGATACATACATATTATCATTATAAACTATAAAAGAAAACATACATATTGATATACTGCGTCAAGATACACAAAAATACGAAATAGTGAAAAACGAATCCAGCAAGTCACCGCTGGGCCAATTCTGTCAACTTCCCACGAATGATAACTTCTGTAACCAATTGAAAGAAAGAAAGAAAGAAATAAAGTTTATTGGCACATAAATGCTAAAAACACAGAAAATAAAAATAAAATAAAATCAGTAGTTGTGCCAAACGGGCCAGCAGCTCAGAATAATGTTGGGTGCCAGTACGTTAATACTGATTACCCAACGCTGGTTTTCAGCTGCAACCCAGGGCTGTGTGTGTGTGAATTGCTGTTTTGACGTTACTTAAATCATGATCGATACTACACTTGGCAGTAAAGGAAGAATAGGCTTTTTTATTAATACTTTTGTCGAGGCTTCAGTGCTCCTTGATGGACTATGTCAGCCTCGTAAGTTCGCACATAAACATTACATAACAATGCTTAACATAAATTCATCATCGCTGGGTGTTCCTATGCCCAACAAATGCTGAGTTGGCAACCCTTTCAGTACTGGCATACTGACAGCACATTGATTACTTTCATTGTAAATTTTTGTTTTTTTACTTTTTTTATGTTTGTGCATTGTATTCTCTAATGTCTAGTCCGAATAAATGATTTTTCTTTCTTTCTTTCTGTCTTTGAATTGCTAAGTAAAAGATGAAGAGCTATGTTCCCGAAGAGTTAGAATTCCATCTAGTAGGTACATTCAAATTATCAGGACTGTCTTACGAACATTCAAAGTCTATCCACCTTACACAACTTCTATCTCAAGGCGTGCGATTCAGATGCTTTTGGAAAATCTTCCAAACTTCAATGGCGATCGAGTCTTCATTAATTAATTGGGCCTAAGTTCGTTAATAGGCTAGTTTTTGGGGATGATGCTTATCAACGCTCAATTTGAGTGGTTTAACTTTCCAGTTGAGGGTTGGTTTGAGATTTGGATCGCAGTTACAATTGGGACTGATCAAAATTACGTTTGCCTTAGAAGTTATATCAGATGTTGGTAACTTTGCTTGAGTATTTAATGGTACGTTCAGTTCATGGTTAATCTTGATAACAAACAAGTCATTTCTGTAATTTCAATTAGTTTGTAAAGCAATAGTTTTAGCGTATTTCAAATTAATTTTCATCGAATAATAAAAATCATTTTTTGCTTTTTTCGGAACCACACTTTTTTCAGTGGCGCTTTGCCTAAGTATAGAGTAATCGATGTCTATGCTAACTAAAAGTGGTTGGAGCAGTTTTTCAGTAAGATAAGGAGGCTTCTCTTTCTTTGCTTATTCCTTCTTATCACCATCCATAGCCTTTTCTTCAGGTATTATTATATTGTCGCCTTTTAGCATAACCATTACATTTTTATTACCACCTTTATTCTGCTCAAAACGAGTATTGTTTACGCTACTAATATTCTTATCATTATCCATCACATTTTCAAACATGCCATTTTTGCCTTCGAGTCTCATCTGAACATTCGTTATTTTGTCTGATTCGTCCCTGGTTTTCCCAAGAACTGTCCTATAAAACTCAATAATATAAATCTAAAGAGCATTATTATTCTAGAGAGCAGAAAATTCAGAGAAAAGAAACCACATAGATACCTTATAAAATCAGAATGTAACAGCCATTATCATTGGACGGCACCCTACGTGATTTATATGGACCGAACGGTGAATATATTAGGGTGGTCGGCAAGGCCCCGCAATGTATGTGCGGGTGTCTGATGGGAATCTAAAATGTTTATAAATACCTACTTATGAGATTTTGTTTTCATTGATGATAATTGGTACATTTGAGATATTTTGTTTATTGCATTTTCGGATAGAATAGAATAGAAATTCTCTTTATTTTACACCTGACTTTTAGAACTATGAACATAATAATTACAATTAACATCTGATTGTACAATGGGTGGTCTTACCACAATCAGCGATTTCTTTACAGATAACCTTTGGATGGACGTACAGCATGTAAAAAAACGAGGGTAGATCACGGTGTAGCATTAACTAATTAACTTCACAATTTAAAATATATTATAATACCTACATTAAGATCATGAAATCCGAAAAGATACATAATAATGATAAATAGTATTATGTCATTTAGTTTTTAGACTGATACTGCTTGTCATGTATCCTGTGCCATATTTTTTTCCCAATACCATAAATACCGTAATATAAAGTTTTTTTTTTATAAATACACTTTGAAAAAGAATACAATGTTATTTCTTTTATCTTGTACAATTTATATATTATTCCAAATATCATAAATTCTACCGTATTATAAAAACACGATGAGCTTCTTGCTTCACAAATCTGGAACAGAACCCACTCAAAATGATAAATAGACCGATAAGTAATGACCAAAGTTAGAAGTACTTTCGAGTACTCTTAACTAATAACTTTGCTTCCATATTTTCATTACCTTAGGCATAATATTATCTATATATAGGTACCTAGTTAGTTAGGTATTGGTTTATAATATTATGACTGTATTATTTATTATTTTATATAAGTATGATTTTATTTTTACCGCTGTCTGTGACTCACTGCAGGGTGCCAACTGAAAATCAGCGCTGAGAGCTCCACACCTAGCAAATGCTGTTCTTGTAACCCTTTCGATATGGGCATACCCGTCTACTATGAGGAAACCTGCACATCTGAGAGGGCCTCATAAAGTTCTCGATGGTGTGTGTTCGCAAACTCGTATTAGGCCAGCGTGGTGGACTAGTGCCCAGCAGTGGGACAGTAATGGGTTGGATTTGTTTGTTTGTTGTTCTATTTGTGATCTGTCGGCCATCTGCTGAAGCCTTTATTCTTTAACAAGAACGACGAGTTTTAATAATACAGGATTATTTTTTATGTAGTGCGCAAAATTTGCAAAGTGATTCAGTGTCTGTTCCCAAATGAAACTGCAGTACTAAAACTCACTCCAAAACGAAATAAAAAATTGATTATGTATGGCTTGCGCTAGTAGGTAAATAATTATACTAAGTCGAATTTTCGTTTTGTTTTAAAGTGTGTCCCTATACTGCGGTTGCATTTAGGAACAGAGACTGAATCACTCTACAAATTATGCGCACTATATAAAAAAATATCCTGTATACTCATGACGCATTCTTGTTATTAACTCAAAGAATCAAGAAATGAATAGATATCTAATTCCACAATTACACTCCAAACGCAATTTGTCTTTTAAAAATATCATGAAAATCTAATTATTTTGGCAGCACCCGTATAAAAACGTAAGGTGGATGTAACTTTGTAACTTTAGGGTAAAGAGGGGTAAAAGAATGATTTATCGGTTTACCCTCGGGCCCGGGATGAAATCTTTTTGATAAGGGGAGACTGCGTATCTTAGAAACGAGATGTGAAACTTGATGCGGCATTTATTATAGAATGGAATAAAATAAATATACAGGGTGGGGCAAAATTTTGCAGCAATATGGGTGGCTACTGTTTCTATGATAGTTAGAGTTACCACCTGAAGCGGAACGGAGCGGAGAGGATAAAATAAGTAACCAATGAGATTCCAGTTTTTTCTCCGTTTATCTAAGTAGCGTGATATTAATATTGGTGTTTTATTGGTTATTTAGTATCCTCTCCACTCGGCTCCGCTTCAGTGGACAGGCAGCCATAATACTAATTTTGCGCCACCTTGTATACAAGAAGGTATGTTATTTTTTAATTCGTTGCTTGACAATGACGATTGCTTGTGACACAAATTTTAAAAATAATCATCATCATAATCCACTATCGCTTGTCATCAAGTGAGGTAGATAGAAGGTTTGTCCGCATGCGAATTTAATAATAAAAAAACCTGTTACCAAAATGGTTTTTAAATATAATTTAAAATATCTTACGGATTAAGAAATATTTTTATATTCGAAGGTCCAAACCTAAAATGAAAATAAAGTAATTTATCTCTTAAAAAAAAAAAACTGACCGACTTCAACACTATATTATTTTTATTTTCCGTGCTTAAAATTGTTACCTGTGAAGGCCTTGCCCGGAACATTCAAAAGATGTGTCTCATTTCACTTACCTGAAAAAACAGAAAAAAAAATGTTAATAAAAAAAAATTAAAAAAACATTGACAGCACAATAAAAAGTTGTAAAAAAAAAGACATTGTACTTCGCAGCTGTGTTTGAAGAAAGAAAGACAACAGATAGTTGTTAGACGGCCTACATATAGTTGTTCCGGGTCTGGGCGTGTGTGCATGTGACATGTATGTTTATAAACTGTACCCACGATACAGGAGAAAGTGGAGTTTTTTTTTCTTAGTCAAAGATTTTTTGTTTTTTTATTAATAACTAAACAATAAAGAAAAAAGAAAGAAATATAAAAAAAAAATTGTCAATGAGGTATGAGGCAACATTTTGAAATGATAAATATTAAAACATAAAAAGTACATTACGTAATACAAAAGTAATAGAGGATTCCCAGTTAGTGTAATTAATTAGAAAGAAAGAAAAATCATTTATTCGGACTAGACATCAGACAACACAGTGGACAAACATAAAAAAAAAAAACTAAAAGTAACAATAAGTACCTACAAGTACCTACCTATACGTATATTTTGCTACTTTAAATACAAAACGTTGTGTAAGGTTATACAGATCTCAAAAGAAACATTTTCTTTAATATTTTTCAACCATATCTAATCTCTTCTTCATTCCCGACTTGAAATAAAAAGTAAAAGTCGCCTCCAGGAAACGCGATAAAGAATTAAAAATTCACCAAAAAGAAGTTAAATAAAGGTAACGCTACACTAGGGCGTAACTTAATAAAATTGGTGTTACATGTCTGCTTTTAAATGCTCTTCAGAATTTACTAAGTTGGCCTACAGTGTTTAAACTTTTGACATTAATCCACTTGGAACGGTTTAAGTTTAGTATAACTAAAATAATGTACAGCCGGCGTCAAAATTATATTTTATTTTTAAAAGAATTTTCAGATTTTTTCGTCTTAGAATAGGTCGCCTGTTTTCGCTAGATGTGGTTTTTAAACAGTTTAATTAGGATATTTTGTTACATAAACGAAGTTAGTTATTTAATTTCATGAAAAAAGTCAATTATTTACAGATTTTTTTTAAGTGAGCTACTTACCGTTTATGTATTCAAACAATTATATTTTTGTGCGTTAACGACATAGTGGAACAGACCATCAAACTGAACAACTTTGTCTATGGGACCAACATCGTAATCGCAAAAAAAAAAAATCTACTGTCCCATTCAAAACTTCAATACCTATTCGACCCAAACGTATGGGACAGCTGATTATTTTTTCGCGATTACGATGTTGGTCCCATAGAGAAAGTTGTTCAGTTTGATGGTCTGATCCACACCCTTAAATATGACCACGCATTTCTGATACAAGTTGCATAATATTTCGTGACGCATAGGAAAATGAAAACATGAAAATTAATAACCAAATTGTAACCTTTTTAATACTAGAATATTTCAGAATTCTCTTAGAAGCCTTTACGACATCATCCTAGTAATAAAAAGAAAATAAAAATGTTGTAAAAAATTTATCGTTCTGAGCTTGCGATTCGAAAAATTAAATAATAAATTTATGTTTCGCGAAGGAATTATGTATTTTGATAACAATTTCATATTTTTGAAGGTGTGAATGGGTAGACAAGGATTTATGATTTGTGTGATATTTAAACGGTGTATGTAGGCTTTGAGTATCTATTGTAGGTTTGTTTTTGATATGAACCAGTAGGTATTATCACTTCTCGTCTGTATATTCGCTAACTCCTCCTAAACCACGCAACGGATTTTGATGCGGTTTTCACCAACAGTTAGATAATTTTTAACGAAATTTTTATATGTTGATTACTTTGATATTTAATGTAAGGACAGTAGAGAAATTTCACCCATGCGAATCCGGGTCGGGTCGCTAGTATCATAAATGTTAAATTTTGTTGTTATAGTTGGTTCATTTGACTTGATTGTCAATGTCTATAGCCAGATTTGTTATAGTCATATGAGGTCCTACCTTTCTGGTCCCTATCCATTTAAAGGCTTATAATTATACTTATCATTATCAACAACTTTTACTATAGGTCCAATACAGAAATCACGAAAAAAAGTGGATCCCAATACTGCGGTTGTATTTAGGAACAGATATTAAACCACTACAAATTATGCGCACTACATTAAAAATTATCCTGTATGTATTATAACAAAAAAAAAAACACTTTCAAAGCTAAACCAAGAAAATTCATATTACCATAACACTTTACTCGCCGACCGTACTCGTCTTCCCGCCTAAACTTTCCACACAGTAAAATTTATTGTTCCCATAATAAATCTTAAATATAAAATGTAAAGGTTCCTCGGAAAGACAGGCGGGTGAGTTTTATCACTTTTGTTACAGCCGTTTGGGCTCTTATTAAAACTATTTTCGGCTATTAAAGTTACGGAAGCCGTTTGGCCTGGAACACGGGATTTAGGATCGGATTTTTTAACTGCATTTCTTTTTTTTTACTGTTTATGGGCTCGTGGCTATTGCAAAAATCGGTTGATCTGTGAGGTTAAGCAGCGCTTGCTGAGGTCAGAATTTGGATGGGTGACCGTTCTTCACATATCGAGGCCCTTCTGTTCCTCGGAAAGCTTGCTAAGCAGTTGGTCCTGGTTGTCATATGAATACCTAAGACAGTCGTTACGGGAGTCAGCAGCCCAAAAAGTCCGATTATTATGGTGTCCAAATAGACAATCTCTTCTATTCATTTTTTTATATTCCTTTTTCGTCCTATGTGTGTCGTTACGACCACAGATTAATATATTTGTACTAGGTAGTTACGACTTATGAGATAGGTACCTATACGGTGAAATATAACGTCTAAGTGGGAAATTCAATGTTTCCAGTTTTTTTTCTGGATTTCTACTTAAATCTAAACTAATAATTATAAAGAGAAAAAAAATGATTTTTTGTATGTTTGTTTATTTGTAATCGATAAACTCAAAAACTACTGGACCGATTAAAAAAATTCTTTCATGTGTGTTAAAGTAACAAAAAGCACAATTTTTTTCATAAAATAACAAAAATGTCTGTGGTTAGCCAAATAGTTTTTTTAATTATTCACGAACTGTATAACTGAAGCAAGGGTTATTAAAATTACATTAGTAAGTCCAACTATCTACGTATTTATGTGCAAAAAAATTGCGAAAAATTCCACCTGTGTCAGTAATACCGTGAAACTGTGAGATATCACGTAAACCAATAATAATCTTTATTCCACTCCTGCTCGGCACCCTGGGAGATAGGTATTGAAAGTTGGTAAAAAAAAAAGGAAACTTTTCTAAACAAACAGCCAAGTTGAAGATTGATGACTTAACCTCGGAGGGTACATGCAGAAAAGTTTGGGCGGACAGACGGTAGGAAAGAACGGCCAACATGTTGGCTCCAACATGCTTGTAACCTAACCGTCAAAAACCCCCGACTCCAACTAGAAAAAGAGCTGTAACTTTTGAACGGCTAAACGGATTTTCATGAAACATAGCTGAGATGATACCCGATTAAACTAGCTTTCAATTTAATAAAATTGCATTGAAATCGGTTTGTCCGTTTTGGAGCTACGATGGCACAGACAGATACATAGATAAGATACACACTACAAACTTATAACACCCCTTTTTTTTGTCCGGTGACCATCCGAACCAAGTTATTCGGTTGTAAATACCTAGCAATAACTTATTTATTTCTAGTCATTACTTTAGTTCATTGTAGATATGTTAACTTTGTAGGCTCTATCCAAACTAAGTACTTGTCTGTAAATAGCAATAAGTTGTTTATCTAGTCGTAACATTAAAAGAGATTAGTATGTGGTGAATCAATAATCATAGGTACATACTGCATGTGTGGTTTATGTGTATAATAGTGGTTTATGAAACTGATGCATAATGGGGGCATTAAAACACGAGTGTGTTTAAAAATCGAGCTGCAGGCGAGATTTTTAATCACACGAGTATTTTAAAACCTAGTTATGTGCAGTTTCATACACTACTTTATCTATACTCATGAATAGGTAGTTAACACATTAATAAAGTAAACAAACAATACAATGACGTCATGACAAAACCCAGCAGTCAACACGCATGCGCTCTAGCGCGCCGCGCATGCGCCCTAGCTCCCGCCATCATGTGCGGCTGCTATAAAAATTCAATTGAAAACTCCTTAGTGGAATCGAAGTGTACTATAATAGAAAAAAAGTTATTATTATTATCTTGTTAAGAAATCTGTATCAAAACTTTTTAATTTTATTATACTTGCATGTGCATACAGTCTGTCATTATAGTACTATTTTTGAATTCATAATTAGAACTTTACGATATGAGTGTACCTACAAAAACTGTATCCACGATACAGGAGCATCGTAATGTTACATCGTTCTGAGTAGTATAATAGTAAGACCGTGATGAACATGTAATTCATGGTTATTTTAAAATATGCTAAAATCCATATAAATGTGTTTAAGTATTTACGTCAGTCATCATTAATCAGTATTAAACGGCATTGTCAACTAACTTTCTGTTCGGTTGCAAGAGAATAACAGTATTTTTAACTGACTTCAAAAAAGGAGGAAGTTCTCAATTCAACTGTAAATTATTAATTTTTAATTATTTTTTGAAAGAAGAAATAAAGAAAATCACTTATTCAGACTAGACATCAAACAACACAATTTTACACAATGCACAAACATAAAAATGTAAAATAATATTATAGTTTAATATTATTTTTAAAGAAAACGCTTTTGTCATCCAAACTAAACGTGTATGCAAAATTTCAGCGCAATCGGAAACCGGAAGTGGGTCAAATTTAACTTCCAAGATTTTTTTATATAGTTAGTTACAGGTGAAGCTAATAAAAACGTTTTAAAAACAAAATGTACCAATGAACGTAAAACAATGTGCTGTCGTTGTGCTAGTACCGAATGTTTTGCATGTTTTAGCAGCGATTTCGTAGCGAATTTTGAACCGATTTTAATAATAAAAAAAAAACAATGCCTATTCTCCCGAGGTGGTCCCATTTAAATTTGGTGAAAATCTGATGAAGACCTTCGGTGATAGAAAATGGATAACGGAAAATCACTCGTGGTCGCTGTAATCGCATGTTTATGTATTTGAAAATAGGAAAATTTATAATAAACAAAAAATAAAAAAACTAAAAACAAACTTCAAAAATCTAAAACGCATAAAAATATTTTCATAAAAACTTAACAGCTTCCTAAGTCGGGGCCTTTAATTCCTCAATGCACCTTAACTTGGTAGTGGTACCGAGGTTTTGAACGATATATCTTATAAGTCCCGATCTCTTTAAATATTGTACTCATCATTATGAACAACTTTTACTATAGCACCAACCACGAAATCGCAAAAAAAAAACTACTCTACTAAATGTTTGGAACAGCTGATTTCAGGATTGGGACCATACAAGTTGGTCATAATGATGAGTACAATAATTCCTTAAAGGAATCCGGACCAGGGGGCCTAAAAAGGCCACATTGAGCAATTCATCTACTGATCTGCATAGTAACTGTCAAACAGATGATTACTGAATATGAACCTTATGCGCATGATATCAAGAGTCGTCAATTAAGTAGATATTTTGACATTCGTAATATGAATCATATTATGATTCATTTAAAGCGGCCTATTTAGCCCCCCTGAACAGTAGGGCCTTGTACAACAAGGCTTCGCATCACAGAAGCTCAGTGTATTTGCGCATTTACGTTTGTTTTCCATATAAAAACATATGACAGTAATAAAAAGAATAAAAAAACGTTACATTGAGGAAAAGCAACGCAAAAACTGTTTGTCATCAATAAAAAATTGAATTAAATAACAATACTTGGAATCTTGTGACGAAACAAACCTTATTTTTTTGTGGTTAATTATATACCTGCATGAGGAAGGGTTTTGTTTAATCATATTTATATAAATAAGTAATTATGCAAACAGTCACTATATAATTAAGTATGTTTTTATTGTTATCTACCGGTTACAAATCCAGAGTATACCTAACCTAAAAAGATGTTTAAATTAACATAACCTTAATATGGTAAAAGGTTTTGTACCTAAAGACCAAAAAAATATATCAGTTCTTTTTTGGTCTTTAGGTACGAAACTTGCTACAAAAATGACAGAGCATTTAGCAATGTTCGGTAAAAAAGTTGAAGGATTCAAACCATAATAAAATATCTTAACCCCAAAAATCCGCTGCGAAATCCCTCTGTGTGTGAGGAAAAAACGAAAAAATTTAAGAAGAAATCCAGCCAAAGATTTGCGGGCGCGGCCCCTCACAAATACTTTGTATCAACGAAGAAAATACCGATCAATCAATGAGCTCCTTTGTTGAACTTCCGAAATAATACGTCACAAGTTTTTAACTCGGATTTCTGGTGAAAAGACAAAAAACTCATGGAAGAGTTTGACATTACCTTATTTTCTTTTAGGTTATTTTGTAAGCGCAATATAATAACTTATGCTATGGATTTAGGATTTTTTGTTCATCTTGTTTAGTTAAAACTTTACTTTTTTTTATTTTAACTTCTGTTTTTTGTGTTTTAAATTATGTGTGCGTTTTTTTCGTGTAATTATAAAATATTTTTCTTTT
The DNA here is from genome assembly GCA_932294325.1 of Allophyes oxyacanthae. Lineage (NCBI taxonomy): Eukaryota > Metazoa > Arthropoda > Insecta > Lepidoptera > Noctuidae > Allophyes > Allophyes oxyacanthae. The sequence continues at coordinate 8,667,097 of OW028635.1, read as the reverse complement.
TATAATGCGAAGATTTTTTTCAGCTTGCGATGGTCTAAGGTTCTCGGCAATGATTTGGCTAACTGGGTACCTACTCTCCTAGTTGTAGTAACTGGCCGAATACGTGCACGTAACTAAAGACCAAGTCCAACATAACAATATGAAGGGCGCCTTTCTTCTACAGCAATGTCAGCAATACGGGTTTTCATTAGCCAAACAATTTCTGAAGATTGTTTTTCTTATTATTATATATATTTTCAAAAAATCTTGCGCCTATCTAGGATTTCTCCGGTATCGAAGGTACAGTTTACAAACATACATCTCACAGGCATACACACCCAGACCCGAAACAACTATCTGTAGATCATACAAATATTTGTTCTATGCGGGGATCGAACCCGCGGCACGTAGCGCAGAAAGCTAATCGCTTAGCCACTGCGCCAACCGTGTTGTATTTGACTTTTTATTCCAGACGTTATGAAAATCGCCTTAAATTAATTCGTAACGCATGTTTTTGAAGATTAATGTTCAACTTCAGCTTTAAATATTACAAAAGTTGATTTATTTATCACTGAAGAAGATTCTGCAAAAGAAATATCTCATTATGTAATACCTATATAACATTATATGTATATTTCTTTTTTTTCTCAAAATCTGTCACAGACAAACACGAGCTGTGTTTGTCTATGACAGATTTTGAGAATCGGACAAATTATCTAACGGAATTATACTTGAGCCTAAAAAAATATTATAATGACTTTCAGTTGTAGGTATTTGGCTATACTGGTCATGGTGATGAAAAGGCTAGACTGATGATGAATATACTGATGATGATGATTATACAACGTGTATCAGATATGCGTGGTCCTATTTAAAGGTTGTGATGTAAGGTTGTGGTTGATCAGACCATCAAACTGAACAACTTTCTCTAAAGGATCAACATCGTAATAGCTAAAAAAATATTAGCAGTCCCATCTAGTTAGACTGCAAGCCAAACACCAAAGAAAGGTATTAAAAAAACTCCAAAGAAAAGGTTTCTAAAACTCTAAAAAAGTGTTTGAAAAACGCTAAAGAAAAATATTTAAAAAACACAAAAAAAAATGTTTCAATAACGTTATAGAAAACGTACAAAAACGCAAGAGGTGACGTCATCACTTTAGTCTTTTATAAGGAACCCTAATAGCTGTATAAAATTAGCATTTTTAGTAAAAGATTATAAATTATGAAGTTAATATTATTTATATATCTTGTACCTAGTGAAGTTTGTCATAAATATTCATTTGAAACGAACGGCTGTGCTTGAAAACCAACAATGAAGGTCTTATGTGTTTTACTGTTGTATTTCTTATGTGAGTGTTTACTTATATTACTTTGCTTTTAAGTTTGAGTAAAAAGATATTTAAAAATGGTTTTTGGTCTAAACTCCGTGATGGGCAAATTCGTCGCCATTTAACAGTTGTATCAGTGTACCCAAGTTGGACTGTAATTATGTCGTCGATGAATGGTGTAAATGTTACGATTTTGGTGTCCTGTGTGCAAATATTTTTTTCTTTTTTTCGTTTCTCATGTGCAAAATTTTTGAGGCCACTTTCTGGATATGGTTTAAATAAATATCATTAAAGTTGTGAATTCTAAAAACAATACATTAGCAATTACTATTTATATGCATAAACCATCGGTTAAAGTAATTAATATAGCCGTGATCTACGAAGTTCATTCAGAGGTTCATGAGAGGACTCAATGAAATTGGAGATGAATTTAAGTTTTTATATAATATTTCAGGTGTTAATACAGTTGAAACTTTACTAGAAAAAGATATTACTACAGTAGATATTGTATTAGGAGGTATAAACGACCAATCTTGGAGAGAAGACGAAATTCCATGTTTGGACCAGACATTAACAATATTGAACAATGTGCGGAATTACACAGTATGGGCAGTTTGGAGTAAGTATATTTGTTTTTGTTAATTTTTTTACTGAGATTATGATAATATAATGTTACTACACGTAAAACATAAAATTAGCTTTATTATTGATGAAGAAAATGGTGATACGATTGTTATTGAAGACACAACTAATAAAAATTGAGAAATGACAATAATTATATCAATGAAGATGTACAAGATGAAAAATATTATCTAATCATAAAATATTATGAAGAAAACACACTAGAAATATTTAGTTTGTTGGTAAAAAATAGAATAGAAAACATATTTATTCGACATCATGAAAATTAAAAAATATAAATATAAAGAGAACACAAAGATGAAACAAAAATAACAAACACGAACAAAAAATAAACAAGAAATTTTACTGCACTGTCGAGCACGCCCATATCGAAAGGGTTACCAGCTCAGCATTTGCTGGTAATAGAACACCTAATGCTAATTTTCAGTTGATCTCCTGCAGTTAGTCACAGTTTGTCTGCTACGTTATCAATACAATAAAACACATCCAGGCTTATATGAATTTTAAATTATCTCTTTCATTTTCAGTATGGAACTCTATGCATTATCCAGTTGGTACATTTTACGGATCCCAGTACAGTTTCGGGAACTATGACCAATGTATGCATGCGCCTTCGACATCTGCTGACCCCAAAATAGTCACACAGTACTGCTTAGCTGATGTTATGTTAACTGGCAAGAAATATGAGAAGGATTACAGAAGTGTGTTGGGATCTACCGAACCTTACGTTGGTGTAAGTACTCCGAAATATTAGTTTCAAACGGTTAGTCGAAAAGGGTTTCTAAAAAAAAAAAAATCTAAAATTTTAATTCTAACTATAACACGAAGTCACTTTTATATTCAAACAGCTCATACTCATGCCGTCACAAAATAGAAGATATCGATTCTTTATTTCCAATTACAGATCAAGACAAGCATAGGCAGGAACTTGAACAAGTTAACTTGGGGCATCTGCCTACCATCTGTCTGCAAGCCTCATTCCATCATCAAAATTTTGAAGACCATATACTTAGCAAACCCCATGACTCCAGCAAATCCTGAGATCATTGTTGACAGCTGTCAAGTTGCTGGGATGAAAACAGAAATCAGTTTTGGATTTTATGCTTTTTTGTAAGTAGGACGTGTGGTTATAGACAAAGATAATGCTACTCCCTCAGTTTCCATTATCAAAGGCAAATAATGAATTGTTTCGGAAAATAAACATAAAAATTCCACACAGTAGTAGTATCAATTTATACCACGATTCGTGAACGGATGCCGTCTATCGGGACTGATCAGCTTGTAACTGCTATGGCAATCTTATTCAGAGGCAAATCATTATTATCCTATCCTTATAGTTTCGTGGCGGTTCTTCTTCGTAGGACCTACTATTTGGAACCGCACACCTAGAGTCTCGACATTTTTTAAGTGCCTGAATCTGGTGTAAATAAAATTAAGATATATATTCTAATTATTCTGAGTTCCAAATATGGTGTTAATGACAATTATTATCGTCACTAATAGTTTTGCTGTGAAGCATGTTACTAATAATATTGTTTGCAAAGCTGTGAATCTTACTAATTACTAAGTTCACCAAAGTCTTAGTGATAAGTACAGCTTTGTACTTATCAAAACCATATTTTTTCTTGTATAGAATTGACTCGAGTTCACATAGGAATCTCTCAAGAAGTAGTGGAAAGATTAGATATTCAGCAATGGTGGTATCGACGCTGAATGCTCAGGGTGCGCCAGATTATGTCAGATTCCGTCACTGTTTTAATGACTAAAGTTTCTGAATAGACATGTCTCTAGTTTTCTTGTTTCTATGTTGTTTGTCAGGAATAACATTCATAGGTCCTATGTCCGTCACGCCTCTGACTGTGATTTCTGAATTCATATTGGCTGTTTTATTATCATATGTATGCTAAGAATGTTTTGTTAGTTTACATATAAATGTATGATAATTGATAATATCTCTTGCATAGATGAATTCATATTTTAGGATTAATATAATATACAACTTCTTAAAATAATATTAATGTAATCAGAACCAAAACTGCTTTGACCAAGATTAAGAGAATCTTGGTTAAAGCAGTCTTTTGTTTATATTTTAATCTCGATCTTGTTGTTTTCTGAATATAATTACCTTTTCAGCATATTAATTACCTCATTAGTTGCTGTATCAGTCTTCTCAACCTATTATCTACAACAGTCAAATTCAGAATCAGGAGGTAATTTTCAATAACACTTTATATATGATTATTATGCTCATCATTATGAACTTTTACTATGGGATGAATCCTGAAATCGTGAGTATTTTTTTCGCGTTGTCAGGGTGGTTCTGTAAGTAAAAGTAAATTTTTAATTTTAGCATTACAAACCATAGCATCCTCGTTCAATCTAAAACGAAACTGGACATCATTGACAAAGAAATCTAGCGGCGATATAGGATCTATCAATCTTTTGAAAGTATCTCTGGCAACATTAGTCGTAGGCTTACATTCATCTCTTTTTGAAGTCATGGGACCTACTAGCAATGGATTTGCGATTGATGCGGTATGTATTAGTCCCTCAAAAACTATGAATCCGGTTTTCAATAAGACCTTATAATTAAGTGGGTGCAACATAGTGTTTTTATTATTGATAGTCAAAATTGTACACGGTTACGTATCAAGCCATACATTTCTATTATAAGCTGATCTCGCATTGTTTAGACTTTCTGTACACTGAGAGATCAGTTTATACTGCATAGCTTGTTATATAACCGTGCGTACCTATAACAAAACCTTTGAAAGTGTTTCGAAAGAATAAACTCAATTCTTTTAATCTTTTAATTAACTTCAGCTGGGTGGTTTCTTATTTATTTTTGGTTAAGCTTAGGAAGTCTTGGCTAGTCAGTAAGATTAATAATTTAATCTTTTCCTTTATCTATTTCAGTTTATGCTGCAAAAAGAAAACATTTTTAAAAATGCTGTTAAGCATATAGATTTATTTGTGGACAATTTTTTAATGATATCAGGACTTCTCCTGGTTAAAGGGTTGATGGAGAAACGGAAGAAGCCAGTGGTTGCTTTGATCAACCGGTATTTTAGGTAAGAAAATTACGCATTAAACGCAGAGATTATAATTATATTTCACGCCAAAAATAATGGCAATAAAGTGCATTGACCTTTAAGATCAAGGGTTTTGAGGAGTTTTTGGTGTAAAAACAACTTTTTATAGTGCTATAAATAATATAACAATTATTTGACGTAGAAAAATAATCAAAAATATATTATAGTAGTCATCCAAACTGAACGTGTATGCAATAGCTCAATCGGAAACCGGGAAGTGGGTCAAATTTAATCTCCAAGATTTTCTTACATAGTTAGTTAGTTAGTTACAGGTAAAGCTAATAAAAGCGAGTTAATAAAAAACAAACAGGGCAAGTTAAATGAACGTTACGTTTAAAAAAATAAGTTGATTTACTGCTGGTTATAAAATAAAGTATAAAATAAAACACTTTTAGCGTGATGAACACCATTTTAAGTAGGTACCTACCATATTCAATACTATAAGGAGATCAACAAAATGATAGAAATAAACAAATTATGTGTATTTTTAGTACCTAATACGTTGAATAATATTAATATCGATGTAACATTTTTTACAACAATATTTTTTATTTATTCTGTTTCGTTTTTTGCGACATACCGGGTCAATGGACCATGCTTTCTGGCGTAAACTATAGTACCTATTTCCCGCGCACAGCAAATGTTCAGCTGACTACCCTTTCGGCATGGGAAATGGTATGCTTGACAGCATAATTCTTTTTTTTTTGCCTCTTTTTGTAGTATATTTTATTTAAAACGCTTTTATTAGCTACACTTGTAACTAACTAACTATGTAAAAAAATCTTGGAAATTAAATTTGACCTACTTCCCGGTTTCCGATTGAGCTGAAATTTTGCATACACGTTTAGTTTGGATGACAAAAGCGTTTTCTTTAGTTTTTCTTTAAACTATAATATTATTATTTTTATTCTTGTGTAGACACGTCTTTGTCCATGCTTAATAATTATATTGTTTTTCCTTGTTTTATTTTCTCTTTCTATTGTTCACGGTCACGGTCCGGTTGTCATCAGACAGATTAAATAAATAACAATTTAAATTATAAAGTTCGTGGTACTAAAATAAAACAAATATTTTTGTTTTTATAAATTCTAAGAATGGCAGCCCTGGTCCTTTTATGAGTTTCTAAAATTAAACTGGCCAAGGACCTTAATGGTACGAATATAGAGACTGCTTTTTTCTTTTTTTTAATTTAAAGGGGATAACTAATCATTTTTGAGGCGGACAGACATCCCGGTTTCTTGTTTTACTACAGAACCAAAAAGGTGTGCGTGGCATGTGTGCGTGTAAGATGTAAGCTTGTATTGAACCCACGATACAGGATAATAAGTGCGGGCAACATTTTCAAAAAAAAAATCTATATCATGACAAAAAAGTGACACTATATGCCGAGTTAAAATGCATTATTGTCTTCTTTTTTTTATACATATAACCTATTTATAAATTACCTTTATTATGTGTAATTCATGTATTATATTTTATTTTGATTTTTTTAATGTATTTTATTTTATTTGTGCTTACTTTGTTACTTTGTCATAATTATGATGGATCTCTGTTGTCTTTGAATAAATGATTATTATTATTAGTAATAATTTGTAATACTATATTGCATCAGAGGCAGGGAGCAAAAAAAAATTGTACATTTTCTATCTTTCCTTAATTAAAAAAAAAAAAAAAATACAACATTTACACAAGACTTTTTATCTTTTCAGGCTCATCGCGTCATTCGCTCTAGTAATGTTTTACGTATCAGCAGTATCAATGTACACTGGAGATGGTCCTTTGTGGCCAAGGTTTGCTGGAAGGGAACAAAAGGCATGCTCGGACAACTGGATCCTTGGTGTTTTGATGCTCAATAATTATGTCAATAGCGAGAATATTGTAAGTACCTAGGTATATTGTAAAAGAAATGTGGTGTTAAGTATACGCAGCGATATTGTCAAAACAGTGATGTTGATATTGTCAAACTCAAGGTTTGCCAGCGTGCAATGGAGCGTAGTATCCTGGGTGCTAAATTAACGGATAAGGTTCGAAACACCACACTGCGCTCCAGAACGCAAATCACTGACGTAGCTCAAAAAGCCGCTAAACTAAAGTGGGATTGGGCAGGCCACGTCTGCCGTATGCCGTCTGAACTGTGGGCCAAAATAACCACGCAGTGGAGTCCTGACCCAGCAAAGGGGCGACGCGGCAGACCGCGAAAGAGATGGCGGGACGAACTAGACACATTCAGCAAGGACTGGTCATCACTGGCACGGGATAGAACAGCATGGAAATCAAGGGGGAAGGCCTTTGCCCAGCAGTGGGATAATACAGGCTAACAGTAACAGTAGTGAAATTATAATTGCACGAAACATTGTCAACCGCCTCCATTTCTCACAACTTCAGAGGCTCATTTCAGTGACATTATAATTTCACTGGACCCACGCAGTAATATTGCAAGGTAATAATATTTTAACAATTTCACTGTATGTGCATAGCCGTTAAATTACGAGACGATCAATGATTAACAAAAAATGACAAGAAATGACGACACGGTTGGCGCAGTGGCTAAGCGATTAGCTTTCTGCGCTACGTGCCGCGGCTTCGATCCCCGCACGGTACAAATATTTGTATGATCTACAGATAGTTGTTCCGGGTCTGGGTGTGTGAAGATTTGTCCTATACACTCCACACCCAATACAGCAGGATAGGTACTAGGTATTTTTTTTGGAGTTTTTTTTTCTTAACCTTTTACTGCGAATTGTGGCTCATAAACCATGATTGAATTATTTAAGTCGCGGTATGAATTAAGTCTTTTTATTTTCTTTTTTATTCAAAATTCTACTATATTTAGTATTACTTAACATTATATAGGTATGACTGAAAATTTTTCTTTGTTTTTTAAGAATTTGCATCTGCAAAAAAAATCATACAAAAAAAGGTACTTTTTAAGGTTTACGACCTCATCACATCACACCACATCACATCGTTCCTATCCGAAAACCAGCGCTGTGACATTTATTTTATTTGTCGCAGCAGATGATGGATAGGGGCCATTTTTGGCCTCGTGCAGGAATTTTTAATTAGTTTTTTGTTATTATTTTAATGTTTTCTTTTTGTATGTAATTTTCTGTGTGAGTCCGAAATAAATCATTTTTCTTTCTTTCTTTCTTTCATTCTTCAGCAATCTTATTCAGAGGCAAATCTTTATTATCCTATTCTTATTTTTTATTCACAATAAATGGCATTATTCTTGCAGCTCTTACTACAACATTGTACTGATCAAGATCGTAATCTATTATTTTAAAAGAGTTACCATGGAGTTTCTTGCCGGTTCTTCTCCATAGGACCTACTATTTGGAACCGCGCACCTAGAATCTCAACATTTCTTAAGTGCCTGTATCTGGTTTGCATGAAATAATGATCTATTCTATTAATTAATTTATATTCCAGTGTCTCATAGTAAGTTGGTACATACCTTGCGATTATCAGCTAGCTGTTATGGGAACTATACTGTATTTACTATGGCAGAGAAACAAGGCTTTAGGAAAAGTGGTCACCTCCATAACTGTCGTAGTTGCTGTACTAGTACCTGGGATTGTAACCTATTGGAAACAACTGCCTGGAATGATCTTATTTCATGATATTGAGTAAGTATTTGGATTTTTCTACATGTTTAGTTGGAATGGGTAGGGTGCAGGCGAACCCGGTGAATGTATTCATCATTATATCGTCAGTGGAAAGCCAAAACTACTAAAGCGCCAATTCGTTGCCAAACTAACTTAAACTTTACAGGGCACATTTTAAAGTTTAAGTTAGTTTGGCAACGAATTGGCACTTTAGTACTTTTGGCTTTCCACTGACGATCTATTTTTTAAGAAGTTAAAAGATAATAAGAGGTTTTTTAGTTTATTTATTGATTTAAGTTTGTGTAGTTCTAATATATAGTTAATTATGTAAAAATTGATTATGTTAATAAAAATTACCAAAAAAAGAAAAATAAATGGCAGCACTGAAATTGCCAAAAATAATCTACCGTTCCACACATATTTAATAAATAAATATTAAGTTTTTTTTTTAATTTATTCAGTAATTATAATTCACACACTTAAATCACTAACTCTAAATAACTAACTAACTCGGTACTCGAATAAATACAGGGTGACAGGTAAATCGAGGGAATCGTTGAAGGAGGGTATTCTACTCATCATTATAAACAACTTTTACTATGGGACCGAAACTGAAATCGCGAAAATAAAATCAGCTGTTCCATACAAATAATTCAATATTAATCGACAAAATGTATGGAACAGCTGATTTTTTTTTCGCGATTTCCGCTTTGGTCCCATAGTAAAAGTTGTTCATAATGATGAGTACCATAACCTCCTTCAATGATTTCCTCGATTTACCAGTCACCCTGTATATGGAACAGCATATCGCACCTTGGGTAAGACAAGGGCCGAAGTGCTAATTTTCAAATTTTTCAGGTCTTTGTTCCTACAAGGTAGAAATTAGTTTTTAAGGCACTTTGGCATATTTAACTCATTTTCAGAAATTTTAGCACTTCGGCCCTTGTCTTACGGAAGGGGCGATATATTGAGCCGCAATTTCACGTTTGGTCCCATAATAAAAGTTGTTATTAATGGTGAGTATAATAACCCCTTTTCGGTATTATAATACAAAGTCCAACCTTTCCGGTTACGATCCCTTGAAGGGGTTATTGTACTGATCATTATGAATAACTTTTATGAAGGGACCAAACCTGAAATCGCGATATAAAATGTGTTGTTCCATAGATTAGGTTGAGTCATATTTTTATTTGTATGGATGCTGATTTGTTACTCGCAGTTCGTAATGGGGGAAATTGATACTTATTATAAAGAAAATTGTTTACTTTTTTCACAGACTAAAATGCAAAAAAAATAAAAAAAAAAGAGTAAAGAAAAAAAATAAAAAAAAATACGTATACATAAATAATTTAATATTTATTATTATACATAGTATGAGTGGTAGTAGATAAATAGTGCTATGTATGTTTTTTTTTTATCTTTTGTTGTTGTTTATTTCTTTTCTGTCGTGTTTCTTTGTCTGTGAAAAAAGTAAACCATTTTCTTTCTTTCTTTCTTTTCTATAATAAGTAAGTAAGACCCCATTGGTAACTAGAAGAGTGTGTCTCATTTGTCCAAAAAAAGAGTCATATTCTCGTGTATCTCATGTTCAAAAAACATTTCTTTTTACAGAAAAATAATGGACTTCAGAAAGAACGAAGTATATCTGGACACTTACATACGAAGTCATAATCGAGCTGGACCATACCTGGTCGGGATCGCCATGGGGTACATCTTGTCCATGTACAAGCCTGAGCAGTACAGGAATGTTATATCAAAGGTTATAATAGTAACTAGTTTTTTTTTTTTTTATAAAGGTAAGATAAAGATAAGATAAATTTTTATTCAAAAAATTACTTATGGTAAAAAACACAATATAAATCATAATTATAACATAGGTATGACACTGATAGGTGCCTGCACTAGGATAAACCTGTGCCACAGGCGGCAGAAGTGCTTACAATAATGTACTTAAGAGGAACAAAGTTTTTAACAATATATATCATTAGCAATCTTAAAATGTAATACAAAAATAAATTAATTTCTTATAATAGACCTAATTAACCTAATTTACTTATTTCACAATGGTTATCAGATCTTCCGTTTGATCATAGGTCAAAGTTTGAAGTAGCTTGAGTTTGGTATAGATACTCAAAGCAGAACAATGACAATTTTTAGTATGAAGTGATCTTGGTGTAAGTTTATTTATGTTTTGTGTGTTTTGTTAATAAAAAATTTTTCTTTCTTTCTTCTTTCTAGTAGCTATATAATATTTAAAAAAAAAGTCTTCTTAGTGAAATAGCATACTCGATACTTTTAGCAACAGCGACCAGCGATATTGCGAATAGCATCAATTCTGCATCACGTTTTGGCGACTCCGACTTCCGATAACCTAACCGTCAAAAACCCCCGACTCCAACTATGAAAAGAGCTGTAACTTTTGAACGGTTGAACAGATTTTCATGAAACATAGCTAAGATGATACCTGATTAAACTAGCTCTCAAATAAAAAAAAATCATCCAAATTGATCCATCCGTTTAGTTACACGATTACTCCGCCAATTGGAGACCGATTTTGAAAATTCTTTTTTTGTTTGAAAGAGTATACCCTCGTTTTGATCCCATTTAAATTTGGTGAAGATCTGATGAAGACCTTCGGAGATATACAATGGAACTCTTGAATGAATAACAGCATATCACTCGCGATTGCTGTAATCGCATGTTTATGTATTGTTTATGCCACTCAAAATAGAAAAATAAAATAAGTTTAAAAAAATGTTAAAACTGACATCAAATAACTAAAATGTATAAAATAATTTGCTTAAAAAACTTAACAGCTTCTGAAGTCCTTCAATGCACTTAGGCTTGGTAGTGGCACCGACTTCAGAAGCTGTTAAGTTTTTACTTTTTTTAAAGTCTTTTTTTCGATGAGGTCTGTCGCACATGTTTCATGCAAATAAAGTATATCTTATCTTTTTCCAGGAATATTCATTAATTTTATTTGCTGTAGCAAACCTAGTTTCTATAAGAGTGATGACGTCACTCGTGTCTTGGACCTCATTGGAGTACGACCATTTGAATTCGGCAGTCTATGCCGTTTATAGTAGAAATGTTTGGGTGATAGCTTCGTGCTTGGTCATCGGAATTGTGGAGTATGGTGATGTTGGTAAGATCATTACTGAGTTCCCTTCATTATAGTTGAGCTTAGCGATGCTGACGCATGCGTCATGCTCGTGAACGGGTGCCGTCTGGGCCTGATCAGCTTGTAACTGCCATGGCAATCTTATTCAGAGGCAACTCATTATTATCCTATTCTTATTTTTTATTCACATCAAATTACATTATTCTCGCAGCTCTTACCACAACATTGTACTGATCAAGATTGTAATCTATTATTTTAAAAGAGTATCCGTGGAGTTTATCGCCGCTCCTTTTCCATAGGATCTACTATTTGGAACCGCGCATCTAGAGTCTCGACATTTCATAAGTGCCTGTATCTGGTTTACATGAAATAAAGATCAATTCTATTCTATTCTGATTTATAATAATTTCTGCATTTCATTTTTCAGGAGCCATTCGTAAAGTGACAAACTGGCATGGATTCGCAATTCTTAATCGTCTCACCTACGGAGTATATTTAACTCACTCGTTGATTTTACAACAAAATTTATATTCCAGAAGAAATCCTCAACAGTTCGATTTGTTATATTCTGAGGTAAGTCGGTATCATCAACATCAGCCTTCCTAACAATAAGGGCCATAACACCATATTTATTTAATGCTTTTCATACAAATAATATATGTACAAAGGCCAAGGCATTTTCTTCCAGACAATCTTAGAGTGATGCAGAGAAAAAAACATGGTAGATGCACTATGTAGATGTTATATGTCAACTTTTATATAATGTCAATTATGCAATGCAAAATGTAAAAAAAATCTGCCAGGTTCGAACTCAGACCCTCCTGCATGGAAGCCAAGTGTTCAACCGCTAGTAATATTAATTCGTGAAGAGAAAACTTTGTACCCCTTGCGCGCACGGAGTGTTAGATTTGGCATAGTTAAAGTTTATGTGGAGAAGGAGTGCAGAAACCTAAAATTACTTACGGTCGAATTTCGACCATAAATAAAAATTATAAATATTTCTTTTTCAGTCAGTACATGGATTGGGAGTCCTGCTAGTGTCTGGATTGGTTGCTATTCTGCTCTGGTTGTTTGTCGAAGCCCCTTTAAACAATATCGTCAACCTTTTCATCAATGCAGAGTAAGAATAAACTATATAAAATCATCCTAAAACATCCTAAAATTGTATTCTCTGTCTGCATAGGACAGGTTCAGGATGTATGTGTGTATGTAGATATTAAGAAGAGGACAGGTGCATACCTGTCCTCTTCTTAATATCTATCTCTATCACTCTAGTGCGTCTTGTGTTTGTGGCAAATAAATGTTTTTTCTTTCTTTCTTTCTTTTTATGTACAGGGTGGTAATGACGTTATGCGTTCTGAAGCCGGTACGGTTCCGTACCATTATCTATAAAAACGGCAAAAAAATCACACTTGTTGTATGGGAGCCCCCTTATAAATATTTATTTCATTCTATTTTTTAGTAGGTATTTGATGTTATAGCGGCAAAAGAAATACATCATCTGTGAAAATTTCAACTGTCTAACTATCACGCTTCATGAGATACAGCCTGGTGACAGACGGACAGACGGACGGACAGCGGAGTCTTAGTAATAGGGTCCCGTTTTACCGTTTGGGTACGGAACCCTAAAAATCAACGATGTAAACGCATGTTATTTTCGCTTAATAATTCACTCCACTCTGATTCGTCTAGATGAACGAACATCGAAGTAGAAACTTGTCATCTTTATCTATTTTTTACGTGTAAATAAATATTATTTTGGTAAGAAGAGCTTAGAGACTTTTCAAATTTCGCCTAGGCATGTGTAAAATCAAGAAAATTTGTGGCTAAACTACTGAGTCGATTTGATTGATTTTTGTGTACGGTCACAGAATGAGATACCTACATGGTTTCAATTAATGTCTTTACTTTTCTGTATAATAAATACAGCAATAAATACAAAAAATATAAATGACGCACGTGTTATACCCTAAACAGATGCTGTCTGCTGGGACTGGTCAGCTTATAGCCACAATTTTATAATAAAAATAAATAAATCTTTTTTATTTCATGGACCTTTGATATGTTTCAAATCTTTTACCCTATATTGTCCTCACATAATTTATTTATCAATGTAGATTATGTATTTATTTTAATAATTAATTATTCACTATTTTGAATTGAAGCAGTGATAGCCTAGCGGTTGAACGCTCGCCTTCCATGCAGGAGGGTCTGAGTTCAAACCCGACCCGCACCTCTGACTTTTCGGATTCATGTGCGGATTAGAATTTGATTATCACTTGCGACAACGGTGAAGGAAAACATCGTGAGGAAACCTGCACATCTGAGAAGGCGTCATAAAGTTCTCGATGGTGTGTGTAGTCCGCCAACCCGCACTAGGCCAGCGTGGTGGACTAAGGCCTAACCCTTCTCATTCTGAGGAGAGGCCCGTGCCCAGCAGTGGGACAGTAATGGGCTGAATTTATTTATTTATTTTATTTTGAATTGTATTAAGTGCCTATTTATAATTCTTGACGTGTAATATAAATTACCAAATAAATAAATGTAATCCAAAAAATCAGCTTCAGCTGAAAATCAGCGCTGCAGCTTATTGCTGAGCTGAAGCCTATTAGACACACCATAACGACACCGAGTCTGCTTTGCGGAATTAAATGTATTAATTTTAATTGTTGTTTTTTGTTTTATATGTTAATTTTTTTTTATTTTTTTTTATGTTTTATTTTATTGTTTCGGTGTCGGTTACTTTGTGATGTCTAATAAACGTTTTTTCTTTCTTTCTTAATTTATGATGTGATTTACATTATATCTAATATGACATCTTTGTTACAGACTTATGGAATCAAAGAATCTATCAATCGAAGAAAACAAAGCATTATCGGAAGTAACAAATTTTTATTTAAATAGCAACAAATTAAAAGAATTGTGATGAACTATTTTTTATTTACCTTCCTTTAATAGGTACTACAAAACTTATTTATTATATGCTGGCTTCGGCGTCATCGGCGTGGATGGCCAGACGAATACGGTTGTTTTAGATACAATGCAGACATATACTAGTAAACTAAACACTAGAAAGGTCTAAATATATGCTTATTGGTTTATTTCGACGTATTAATTTGTTTACGCAAATTCAATAAAATACCATTTTTATATGACCATAATTTTAATAGCGCGTTTTGCCGATAACTTCGTCCGTCACAGTCATTTGGCGAATAAGTCTGCAATATTTTGTTTTAAATAAGATTTTCACCATCCACGCCGATGACGCCGCCGCGGACATCGGCGCACACATCTAGTGCCTACCTATTTATGGTTTGTCCCATAATAAAATTTGTTCATAATAATGAGTACACTAAGGAGTTGGGGCTCGTAGCTACATAGCTACCGCACAGATCAGTCGATCAGCGAGGTTAAGCTACGGTTGCCGCGGTCAGTCCCTGGATGGCTGACCGTTTCTTCGAACATCGAGACTCCTCCGTGCGTCGGATAGCACGTTAAGCAGTTGATCTCGGTTGTCGTACAAATACCTATGACAGTCGGTACGGGAGTCAGCAACCCAAAAAGTCTGACAACCGGTCTAACCTAAGGGTATCAGTGTCTCCCAGTAATTGGGTGGCGGAGGTCAGATGGCAGTTGCTCTGTATAAAATACTGATGTTCAGCTGCATCTGGTTAGACTGGGAGCCGACCACAACATAGATGGGAAAAAGTTGGGAAAAAATTGTATTTGCGAGATCCAGCTCGGTTGGCAAGAGCGGCTGACTAAAGCAAAAGGTAGCAGGTTCGAGTCCTGCTCGCGATCCAATTTTTTTTCCAAGAAATATCATACTCTAAAGTACCTACAAGGGCTTTTCCAAATTACCTGTTTTTACCTTATACCTTAAAATTTACGTCATAGGTCACCTTCAGCAAACTCAAGAATAGGTACCTAATGACTGCGATTTCAAAATAATAAAAACCCATTTTAACCTACTTCAAAAAAGGAGGAGATTCTTAATTCGATTGTCTTTTTTATGTTTATCAGTACAACTTTATCATCACCAATTATTATAGTAGACCGATTTTAATGTTTTTTTAGGAGAAGGTAGGTATGGTAGATAGGGTAGGTAGGTAAGTAGGTGGGTAGGTAGGTAGGTGCATAGTTCTTTTATTGGCGGTACAAAGTTCGCCGGATCAGCCAGTATTTAAATAAATATCAAACCGATTTCTCGTAACTTCTTAACTGGATCATAAAATTCTGCGATGTAGGTACGTATTACGGTCATCGCCTTCCTGCATGTGATTCAATACTAGTTTCAACAATGACTCTTGAGCACTGGTTCACTGGACTTGTACAAGGATTTCAACTTATCCCATATTGCCTTGGAAGTTTCCAAACCATTTACTGTCAAGTATCAACTCACTCCAATTGACGGTCAACGTGGTTTCCAATTCGGATTTCCCATTCATTTTAATTCATTCCGCAAACCGAACTGGCCGGTTTCGGTATTGTGCTAAATACGTATTCCTACAAGTAATTTTTCTTCTAAATAGATATTAATCTTATAGGTAGAAAATCAGTCCCAGTAAAACGGCGGCAATTAAAAAAATCTTAAGTTGACCTCACTGACTATACACTGAATAAACGGAGTTGATACTTTTTAATAAATAAATAAAACAGCCCATTACTGCTGGGCACGGGCCTCTTCTCAGAATGAGAAGGGTTAGGCCTTAGTCCACCACGCTGGTCTAGTGCGGGTTGGTGGACGACACACACCATCGAGAACTTTATAAGGCCCTCTCAGATGTGCAGGTTTCCTGAGGACGTAACACACGACACGACGGACGCGGTCGCCAGCGGTCGTTGTCGGGAAAGCGCACGGATGGCGATGACGGATGCAGTGATAGCCTTGCGATTGAACGCTTGCCTCCCATGCAGGAGGGTCTAAGTTCCATCCCGGTCCGCACCTCTGACTTTTCAGATTCATGTACGGATTAGATTTTTTTATCACTCGCGATAACGGTGAAGGAAAACGTCGCGAGGAAACCTGCACTTTTCAATAATCCTTAAATATTCCTTGAATATAAAATAGTATCAACTCCGTTATGCAGTGTATAGTTAGTAAGAACAGCTTCAGATTTTTTTAATATCCGCCGTTTTTCTGAAAAAAATTTCGTTCGCGAGACTTTATCAGAATTATCGCCAGTGAGTTTATCAATTTTAATAGAAGCGACCATTTGGTAGTTTCTTCAACACGAATAAGAACGTAATTAAACATGACGATTTCGTCGCCCTGGTGGCTTACAACGAGCTGTTATAACTTATAGCAGGGCAGAAATTAAACTGACCAGAAATTTCCAGAATAAGCTGACCTTTCATTGCACGAAAAGCCTATACAGTGCGAGGTCAGCTCATACTGGAAGTGTCTGGGCAGTTCTATATTTATAGCAGGACTGAAATTGAACTGCCCAGACATTTCCAGTAGGTGCTAATTTATCTACACTTCGAGGCACAGAGACAAAAAGTGGAGAATATTTTTTCTGGGACAATAATTGTCCTAGGTTTCGGGACATCACTTAAGTACATTCAGTTATATCCTTATTATAAGTATCAGATTTTCTACATCCTATGAAAAATAAAAAATAAAATCGTCGCACTACATTAGTATTTCTCTTGTATCGTAGGTATTGTTTACAAACATATCTCACATGGACACACTCAGACCCGAAACAACTATCTATTTTGTAGGCCATACAAATATCTGTTCCGTGTGGGGATCGAACCCG
This sequence comes from Allophyes oxyacanthae, assembly GCA_932294325.1. Lineage (NCBI taxonomy): Eukaryota > Metazoa > Arthropoda > Insecta > Lepidoptera > Noctuidae > Allophyes > Allophyes oxyacanthae. The sequence continues at coordinate 8,649,562 of OW028635.1, read as the reverse complement.
CGACACGTAGCAGTTAGCATAGAAAGCCAATCGTTTAGCCACTGTGCTGTGCTGTTATCATAAACATATACGCGTAAGACACGGCACGGCTCAAAATTTTGCTTAATATTTGAGAAACCTAAAAAAAAAAAAAAAAATTTTTGTCTTTGTTTTTTATCTCAAAGTTCGTGTTGGTCCCTCCGACCAACATTTAGTAGTATTGTGACTTGTTGCCGTTCGGTCGCAAAGGGTTGGCACATTCACAAAATCCTGTTTCAAAGGTCTTGTTGTTAATTAGTTCGTTTTTCATTTAGTCCGTTTTTGATGGAATAAAAGATAAGTCTTCCGTTCGGTAAAAATAGTGTGAAAAATGAAGGTGCCATGGATTATAGTTGTTTCCTGTAGTTTTTTCTGTAAGTTTATTTTATTTTATTTTATAATTATTTATAGATACATTGGAGTTCGAATGTGGATTTAAAAAAATAAAAAAATATATAATTTATTTAATTTAAAAAATATAATTATATATATTTTATTTATCTATTTCATTTTTCGTAAGCCTACTTATTTTTTTTTTTATAGTTTAGACGTTGCGAAGTGAAATTTGAATATTATTAAAACTTATTGAGTGAGTGCCTAAAGTGAGTGTTAGTGGTCTTAATTATAAATTCTACAAACCGAGTACCTATTAAATAATAGATACGTTATTCGCATATATACAATGTATACATTGATCGTCTAATAATTAGAAAAGAATAAAAAAAACGATTATTCGACACAGGAAATAGTTGACACTTGACAGCTGTACATAAAAATAAAAATAGAAACATAAAAAAATGAAACAAAAATAACAAACACGAACAAAAAATAAACAAGAAAATCATTCAACAGTTTAACTAAAATTAACTTTTGAATTTTGTTTATAATTTTTCTTTGATATAAGTCACATTAGAGACAGGATGTTTCGCCTCACATAAAAAAAATTCTTGTTCGTCTCATAATTTATTCCTTTTTAGCCTCGAAACCTATTTTTATTCTGTATTTATTATTTTATTCCTTTCTTACCCTAATAAAATATATTATTAAATAAATAGTTAAATTGTATTAAGAATACTGAAACTTATAGACTTATTATTGAAACTTCGTAAGTAGATAAATCTGTTCGCAACTGAACAACCGTTCACGAACTCTGCAGCACTCGCGATCGTTAGCAAGGGTGATGCTATCAAATTAAACCACAAGACACGGTGTACTGTTATATTTTGTCACACTTTGAATTACAAACGTCATTAGCCTAGTTAAATTGCGGAAAATCTTGACACCGCCATTCAGAAATGGCCGTCTTTTTAACAACACCATCTGGTAATCAAAATTAGAATTAAATTTACATAATAATGCAACTAAATATTAAAACTAAATGGTTTATAACAATAAAACACATAAATATCTTAAACAGCAACAAAATATAAATATATTTTTTTAATTTATTTATTTAAGGTCGCTTTTTTACATCTAAGATCATTAATCACCACAACAAACGTTACAATACGGTTATACGAGATTATAAAATATATTCAACATTTTAAAATATTATTTTAGAGTAATATTGAAGTAATCTATTTATTAAAACTAGCAGCAATGTGTCTACAGAATGAGTCACTGGTCAATATGTATTTTTAGCTTCAAAATTAACTATTTATGTGGGTGTCATAGGATCATAGTCACCACGGTGAACTGAAGCCTCAATAAAAATTTGAATAAAAAAAAAAAAAAAAAAAATTGTAATGTTGGAAACCATACATTCCGTGCTGGAACGATCTATTCCGTGCTGGATACAAACGGCCAAAAGTTACAACACTGTTGTTGTTGTTGTTCTTAGCCTATATCATCCCACTGCTGAGCAAAGGCCTCCCCCCATGACTTCCAGGTCTTCCGGTCCAGAGCCAGTGTGGATCATTCTTTATTAGTTCTATGCAGCTCGTCTCTCCATCTCCTTCGTGGTCTGCCGCGACGCCGTCTAGCTGTGTCAGGGCTCCACATAGTGTCAATTTTGGCCCACAGCTCATCAGGCATACGGCAGATGTGGCCAGCCCAATCCCAAATACAACCCTGTACCAATTTTTTTTTTTTTTTTAATTGAAGCTATAAATTTAATATTATAATTATGGAACTTGTTTTTCAAAACCTTCAAATCGTAGTTTGGTAAAGTAACCTTCAATCCTACTGGATTTTAAAAAGTAAAGTTGATCTGTTCCGTGAATGTTTTCTAGAAATAAGGAAATAATTGTGGTTTAAAAAACCTGATGTATACCGAGAAAAATAACACGTTGTAATTACGAAAAAATGTCGTGTTATATGTAACAACAAGAAGCATTTAGTTAACTGTACCTTGTTGTTGTAATAAATAATATTTTTTTTTTTTTGTAAAGTTTCTTTTCGTATTTATGTGCGGATCAGAATTTGATTATCACTTGCGTTAACGGTGAAGGAAAACATCTTGAGGAAACCTGCACATCTGAGAGGGCCTCATAAAGTTCTCGATGGTGTGTGTAGTTCACCAACCCGCAGTAGGCCAGCGTGGTAGAATAAGGCCTAACCATTCTCATTCTAAGAAGAGGCCCGTGCCCAGCAGTGGGACAGTAATGGGCTGGGTTTATTTATTTGTAACTAGCGACCCGTCCCCGGCTACGCTCGGATGCAAATTCTCTATTATCCTTACATTAAATATGAAAGTATTATACATGTAAACCTTCCTCTTGAATCACTCTATCTTATAAAAAAACCGCATCAAAATCCGTTGCGTAGTTTTAAAGATCTAAGCATACATAGGGACAGACAGACAGCGGGAAGCGACTTTGTTTTATACTATGTAGTGATAGTGAAGTTATCGCAAAGGATGTATTTATAAATAGAATATTCATTATGGAGTACTAAAGTATAGTTGATGCAACTTACTAAGCGTTCAGAGGCCCAATTCTCGTAATTAAAAATGTTCAAAATATAGTTCGGATCCCGTCTACGTTCGGATTTCATTCCGATCTACTACCAATGTCACAAATGGTATTCTCCTACCCTTACAAACAACGTCAAACGTGACATTATATTGTAATGAGATCCAAAGTTGAATAAAAGGCAAATCGGTATTCTGCTAACATTTTGAACTGACACAGATAATAAAATTGACACTCTCGTCTATACACAAACGTCAAAAATGAGATTGAAATGAGTTTGTACGAAGATTGAATCCAAATCATACTGGAATTGGACTGAACTTTAAGAGGAGTAGAATACATGACTTTTTGTCAATTCATAATATAATCTCAGTTCGGTCAACTTTCAGTCATAATATTAATTAATTACGAGAATTGGGCTTCTGGTAGTCTAGTTAACACAATAGTTTTGTCCTTGTGTGTGGACCTTTTTGGTTCGGATAAAATGTGCTGTGGTTTAAATATAAAACCAATGGAACATGCTACATTCACATTGCATCATAATTAAATATAACACGGAAATTTACGCGAACATTCGAAACGCTTGCGTCGATCAGTCTGCATTGATCATCAAGGTATTCAAATATAAATGCGCGGTGATTCCCGTATTTTTAACCGACTTCAGACGATTGTCACACATGCCCCGTGTTGTACAATATGATGTCTTTTTTTTATTTAATTGCTTTTTGTTGTTTTTTCTTGTACCTACTCTTTTTTATTTATTGTTTAATTTTGTGTATTGTGTCTCTTGCTGTCCGAATAAAAAGTTTTATTTTTTATTTTTTATTATTGTATGTTCACCGTTTGAATGATTATTTGTTTGTTTGTAAGGATACTCTTTAAAGATGGGTCTATTTAAATTTGATGAAAGAGCTACGGAGATTCTTTAAAAACATAAAAATAAAAAAAAAGTTAAAAACGGTATCAAAAAACTAGAACGTATAATATATTTTTCTTAAAAATCTCGAGCTTCTGAAATCGGGGTCTTTAATGATTATAGCACCTTAGCTTAGCTGTGGTACCGACGTCAGAAGATGGGTTTCTTTTTTTCTTTATAGGTTTTTGATTTCGGTTTTTACTTTTTTTTAATTACACCCGATAAACAACTGTTTCCAAATTTAATTTTAATTCTTCGGAAATGCTTCTTAAACCGTTTTTTTTTTATAAAATTATTACTTTTCTGCCCTGAAAAAAAATCTAACTTGAATCTTCATTAATAATAATCTGTATTTTCTTTTACAGGGTAACCGGCTAAACATCTGTTCAGCGGGTTTTTTGTTCGTTCTATACACAATACCGTTCTTTTTTCAGGTTTAGCGGCAACAGTTTTTTCGAAGGATGTTAGAAAAACAGAAATTGATTTAGTTCTAGATGGCTTAGAAGATCAAGATTGGACAGAGAATGAGACAGCATGTTTGGACCAAACATTATTAATATTGAACAATGCGCGGAATTACACAGTATGGGCGGTTTGGAGTAAGTAATTAAGTCTATAATAGGTTTCATTAATTAAAGAAATTAATCTGAAGGACTCACATTTTATGCATCAAAAGAAGTGAAAAAAATATGTGCCGATCACAAATTCAAATTCTGGAGATAAATTTATATTTATTTTTATAGGATTGTTTGTTTTTCTAATTTAGTTATCACTTTTGCTCCACACTTGGATTTCTCCTGTATCATGGATACAGTTTACAAACATACATGTTACATGCACACACACCCAGACCCGGAAATGCTATCTGTAAGCTATAGAAATATTTGGTTCGTGCGGGGATGCAGAAAGCCAATAGATAGATATAGAGAGACCACTTACCCACCTACACCAACCTACTTATAAATATTTTATTTTATTTCAGTTTGGAACTCCATGCACCATCCAGTTGGTAGCTTTTATGGCTCCAGATACAGTTTAGGTAACTACGATCAATGTTTGAAGGCACCTTCCAATGTAGCTGACCCTGGAATCGTGACTCAGTACTGTCTCACTGATGTGAAGTTGACAGATAGAGAAGAAAGGAGATACGGCAGTGCTAATGTATTTGGTCCAACGGCAGATTATCTGAATGTAAGTACATTCTGCTTAAACAATAATTTGAGAAACAATATAATGTATACAAAACCTTAAATTTTTTATTACCGCGTTTTTTTAATAATAACTTTTATTGAAGTTTTCCTCTTTGAGCACTCTTGGTTTGAGCACCTAATGTGTTCCTCATTGCATTCCCCACCCTCATCCCCCCTTGTCCCTCATTGCACCTACGGTGCGGTAGCTTCTAATCTTTTATAATATCAGTTTTAATATTGCTTATAACTGCAAGTTTTCTTATTCACTATATCAGTTTTAATCTTCTCCATCATCATCATTCTCCTGGCCTTATCCCGTTTTATTTGGGGTCGGCGGTGCGCGCAATATGTCCTTTTCTTCATCTCTATCAGACGTCATTTCCAGATTTACTTCCTTCACATTCATGTCATGTTTCACACAGTCCATCCATCTTTTCTTTGGTCTGCCTCTTCTCTGATAGCCATCCACATTCATACATAAAACTCTTCTTATAACATGATTGTCATCTCTCCGCATTACATAAGAATTTTTATGGATATTTTTTTATTAGTGACTCTTTAGTTCAGTTCATTGTTAAGTCTTCAGTCTGTTTGCCATTATTTGACGCAACCATCAATATTGAATTAAAAAAACGAATGCTATGTTCTTTTGTTCTCAGGTTAAATCTATTGTAGGCAGAAAATCAGATACGATATCTTGGGGGGCCTGTCTGCCAGCTGTCTGTGACCATCGATCAGTGTCAAAGATAATGAAGGCTATTTACATGGTGAATCCTATAACTTCCATAATCCCTAATATCACTGTGGACTACTGTCAAAAAGCTGGAATTGAACCTGATTACAGCTTCAGTTTTTATGTTTTTGTGTAAGGAATAATTATTTTGTTATTAAATAAGTTTTAGATTAGTCCGCAGTATTTCATCTTTAGCAAGCAGTTGTATGATTTTTAGAATAGCTAGCAATTTTAATACACGCTTGGCGTAGTGGCTAAGCGATTAGCTTTCTGCGCTACGTGCCGCGGGTTCAATCCCCGCACGGAACAAATATTTTGTGTGAGCTACAGATAGTTCTTTCGGGACTGGGTGTGTTTTCATGTGACATGTATGTTTGTAAACCGTATCCTCGATATAAGAGAAATCATAGTGAGGGGCAACGTTTGTTTAAAAAAGAAAGATAGAAAGACGAATGTATTACACAGGGCGTAAGTAATAACGCAACGAAAACTGATACCATTGATTCTGTACATGATTCTGGAAACACAGATAGAATATTGCGTAGGTCTTTTAAAAAATATACGATTTGGTTCGCAAATTATTTAGTTTGCTGTAAAAATTGCGATTTTTTTTTTGAGAGCCTTCTTGCATGTCACTTACACCCAGTATAGATAGGAATTTATTATTTTTGTCATAATTATAATTTTTGTAATTTCAGATTTAAAATTAATCTTTTCTTCTTTCAGAACAATATTAGTTGGTTTAATCATCGCAGCGTGTGTATCGACGATCTACCTTGAATATGACAATTCAGATACAACATGTAAGTTTTCATTAAAATCATTTTTAAAGTAGGTATTTAAATATTTTAAAACCATAGTCATGAAAAAATACATGTTCATCATTCTCCTGCCCTTATCCCATTTTATTTGTGGTCTGTCCAATATGTCTTCTTCTTCCATTCATCTCTGTCAAACATCATTTCTGGATTCACTTCCTTCACATTCATATCATGTTTCATTCAGTCCATCCATCTTTTCTTTGGCCTGCCCCTCTTCTCTGATAGCCATCAACATTCATATTTAGAACTTTCTTATAACATGACTCTTATCTCTCCGCATAACATGACCATGAGCTTTTCTGTAACTGGTACCACTTTCATACTTCCATAAAAAATATCTCATGTGTTTAACACATCCAAGATCCAAGATAGATGCGGCTCTAAGGACTATTTTTAGTCATAATCATCTAAAATCTCCAAAGAAACCTAAGAACTATTTGTTTTTATTTCAGTGACCAGAATAGCTTACTCCTTCAGTCTTAAACGGAACTGGTCTTCGTTCGCCAGGACCTCGGGTGAAGATATACCGGTCCTCAACTTTACGAAGTCTTTTGTACTAGTCTTTATCACTTGTCTTCATGTCTTCGTGTTTATTTCCGCAGTGGCTATCAGTAATGGATATGAATTTGATAATGTAAGCATTAGTCGTATCTATTTAAAATTTTACTCTTTGTATTTAGGTAATACCAGAGGTTTTCAGGTCATAAATAATACCATTCCTACTTGAACAGTTACTAGTAGAGACATATTATACTAAAGAAATAAGGTTTATTGGTCAACACAATACATAATGTCACACTAGTTACCAGGACATCAGTCTCCCTTTACCTAGTCGGAGTAGGAAGTGCCCATTTGATGGCAAGAAACACATTATATAGATTACATGGCTAGAACGAAACCGTCATTCTCTATAAGAATATTCAAACAATAAAATTATTCTTTGTAATTATTTCAGCTACTAAGTGTCAAAAACGATACATTGGGTAATACCATCCAGCACTTAGATCTGCCAGCAGTGGAGAACTTCTTTGTCATATCAGGATTGCTCCTTATGAAAGGCCTGATGGGGAAAAAGAAGAATCCGATAATAACATTGATGCAACGTTATGTGAGGTAAGTTTTCGTATATCTGATTGTTTACCCATCAAACTCCACTGACCTTATCCTATTAATTGGTAAATTAATGGAGCATGTAAAGACAAAGCGTCGATCACAATGCTTGGTAAGCAAATCAATGACCGCGTGTGCATCATTGGCATCCAACGGACTAAGTTTCTTTAGAATATATATATTTGCTTTTAGATTTCCTATTTTTATCAAATCAAATCAAATCAAATCAAATATCTTTATTTGTAAACACAGGTTATAGTGGGTGGTAAGTTTAGTTAGGCTCAGCTATGTTTTGCCATTAGGCATACAAATATTTTCGGATGTAGTCTATATTACTATTGATTATTATACATACACAAACACATGATACATTATTCTAAATTTATGATAACCGTAACATGACACAATTAACCAACAATTCTTAATAATCTCAGAAAAAGCGTATTTGTTATTATTATTAAAATTAAAATTAAATGGTGGATGTCAGAGTGTTGATAAATAATTACATAATGATGCAATGAAAAAAAATGAAAAGAAAACAAATAACAAATTTTAAGGTAACACAACTAATTGGAATGTCTACGAAATTATTTACAGTTATGTATGTCATATTTCACAAAGTCGGTATTTTAATGTCAAGAACTTAGAATTAAATTAATTATATCAAATTAGAACTTTGTCTTTCAAGAAGTCTTTAACGGAGTAATAACACTTATTTACTAAAAAATTGTATAGTTTCTTCTTAAACATCATAACATTTACCTTTTTTATCTCATCTGGAAGTTTATTATAGATGAGTTGCGCCATGCAAAGAAAACATCACACAGCTCACACACAGATCTCACCTGTGATCATGTGTGACCTGTGATCTCACACAGATCACAGGTCTACACAGCTTTATATTTCTGAACAGACTTTTAAAAGTTTCCTTATTGATTTTGATACGCGTCTTACCTACTTCTGATAACAACACGAATTATTTTCCAGATTAATAGGATCCTTCGCCGTATTAATTTTCTACACGTCAGCAGTATCAGAATATACTGGTGATGGTCCTCTTTGGAAGAAATGGACTGGCAGAGAACAAAGAGCTTGTTCCCAAAACTGGCTGATTAGTCTCCTGATGTTAGGAAATTATGTGAACAGTGATAATATTGTAAGTTTTATAACCTTATCTATTGGAAGCAAATTGATTTGGTCCGTTTGACGCTGCAGCCGAATTTCGTAACAAATTGCAATCGGTATCAGTGCTTCGTTGTTGAACTGTCAGAATATAAGCGACTCCCATTGCAATACTGTTATGCACTCTCAAATCCATATCTTTATCATGACGCTATCTGACTTTCGCATCGGTCGAGAATTTTCCCCACGAATGTTGCTTTTTTTAGGTATTATGTTTTAACTTGAATATATTTTTTGTTTATTTTAACTATCATCAATCGAAATATCGATATCCTTACATTATTTCTTTATGCTTTTAATTTGTAACTAAAATTTCTATTAGTGCCAACAAGTATCCTGGTACATCCCATGCGATTATCATCTCGCCATTATGGGAACTATACTTTATTGTATATGGCAATGGAACAGCCGAGCAGGTAAAATCACCACAACTATGGCTGTCATATTTTCAATATTGGTGCCAGGCATTGCCACATATTGGAAGAGATTGCCAGGAATTCTGCTATATGATGTTGAGTGAGTTTTTGCACTTAAGATAAATTTCTGTTTAGAAAATAATCCACCGCTTATTTAACTGTCCTGTGTTTACTTGCAACATTATAATATCATCTAAGTAAATAATTAGGTGAGAGACTAGAGAAGACTTATTATTATTATATTCTACATTTGCTCGAACATATTATCAAATTCTATATTAATATTAGACTAGTTTATGGAATCAACCTCCATTCGTTTATGCCAACTAGGTTATCACAACTAACCGAAGTCCAAAATTTTCAGGAAGATGATACATGTAAGACAAAACGATGTGTATGTGGACACCTACATGAAGACCCACCATAGAGCGACACCCTATCTCCTCGGTATGGCTATGGGGTATATCATAACAGTGTACAAACCTGCTAAGTACAGAGGTGTTATATCTAAGGTAAGTTATACTAATATTAAACTTGTTCTACTTCTATAAGAGCTTAGCTCTTAACGGTGGAGCCATTCCAAGCTCTGCTTTCTTTTTGGCCTCTTGACTTAGTTCCTAGTTTCTCCTTTACTAATTGCAATTTATGAAGCTTCAACTTATTATATATCGACAGTTGAAAGGCTTGTAGTAAACGACATTTTATTTTTAAATTGTATGTTTTTTTTTTCTAAAATCGAATCTTTAGAAATTTTTCTTGAAATATTAAAAAAATGTCACTTAGTACAAAAAGCCTTTTAACCAATGATATATTCATAATTGTTAAACATAAAGAGCCATAAATAGTCCCTGTTAAAAATGACTCCGCAAGATGCAGTTGCGAGATATTGCTAAATTGGAGTAAACAGATACTTAGTTGTTTGTCTAATATTTATAAATGAAATTTTCTTGCTAAAAAAATATAATTTTATAGAGATAATCCAAAATGATTCAACAATTAATTATGTTAATCTGATTAGCTATTCGCATAAACTTACATTTGGATAAAGTTAACTTCTTATCATTACTTCGACCTATAATCTAGTTCTAACCCGTTCCAGGAATTTTCCTACATAGGTCTCGCAGCAGCTTTCATTATGGGTCTCAAAGTATTAGCTGCGGCCCCAGAATGGTGCCTTGGGGAATACAACGCTTGGAATTCAGCGGTTTACGCAGCGCTGAACAGAAATATTTGGGCTTTATCTACCTGTATCTGTATTGGGATTTCAGAGTATGGAGACGTTCGTAAGTACATTAAATCGTACTAGGTACAAGGTTATATGTATTGCATTTAAGTAGAATGAGGAGCTTTATTCCCTCAAAGGCTTTACCTTGCTCAAATTTTCTGTTACTTTACCAAAAAAATCACCGCGATTACTAAGCATTTCACCCATATTTTTTCTTCCATCAGTTCCTAATTCCAAGAAAACAGGCGTTTTTATAAATTTTGTTATTTGGTTTTTTTAACCGACTTCCAAGAAAGGAGGAGGTTTTCAATTCGGACGTTTTTTTTTTATGTGTGGTCGGGCATAACTCCGTCATATATAGACGGATTTGCAAAATTCTTTTTTATTTCGAAAGGGGTTTGTTCCGAAATGGTCCCATTTAAATTTGGTGAATATCTGATGAAGAATTTCAGAGATATACAATGGAACTCTTGAATTAATAACAGCATATTACTTGCGATTTCTGTAATCGTATGTTTATGCCACTCAAAATAGAAAAAAAACTTAAAAAAAAGTAAAAACCGACTTCAGAAATCTAAATTTTTTTTATTTTTTTTTAAACTTAACAGCTTCTGAAGTCGGGGCCTTTAAGTTTTCAATGCACCTATCTTGGCAGTAGCACCGACTTCAGAAGCTGATAAGTTTTTTAAGAAAATTATTTTATACTTTTTAGATTTTTGAATTCAGTTTTTACTTTTTTTTAAAGTTTGTTTTTACTATTGATCGTCTGTCTAGTTTGAGATCCTACATACGCATCTCAGGCGGTATTGTAGACCAGTGAAATAACAGAGAAGACTTTTTTTTTTCAGACACTTTAAGAAACATCATGGCATGCCCCGTTTTCACAATCTTCAGCCGCTTAGCGTATGGAGTCTACATAACTCATTCCCTAATTCTTGAGAGGAATATGTATTCCCAACGGAATCCTATGCAGTACGATATGTTTAACCTGGTATGTACATATTTATGCTTATTTAGTCATTTTCTTGAAGTTGGACAAATAATTGAATTTACAAAGAGAGATTAAAGAAGTTTAATTCCGATAACTAGGAGAATTTATAATCCCATGGTCAATACTCGGGTCAAAGATAGGTTACTTTACAAAACAAAAATATCTTTATAAAGGTCATTTGTTTGGAAATTTTTCAAAGGATTTAATTTGAAAGAAAGAAAGAAAGAAAAATACGTTTAATAGACATCACAAAGTAACCGACACCGAAACAATAAAAAAAACATAAAAAATATTAAGAAAATAAAAAAATAATTAACATATAAAACAAAAAACAACAATTCATACATTTAATTCGGCAAAGCATACTCACTCACAATCAATCCAAGAGCAATCTCAGAATTTTACGTCACTTTAAGAAATTCTCATATTAAGCTTAAACTATTTCCACAAATTATTCGACCATCGATTAACATTCTACCTACCCCATTATAATTCAAAACTTAAACATAACTAACTTCGTAATTAATTTTGCAGATACAAAACGGTATGGGGGTACTTGTATTGGCGGCAATGCTTGCTATCCTGCTCTGGTTGTTCGTGGAAACGCCTTTAAGCAACTTAGCTAATCTGATACTGGATCCAAAGTGAGTACTTCTTAAATACCGAGTAGCAGATAATGCTGATGATGAGACGTGCTCATTAAAGAAATTATTTCCTAGCGTGAGCCCTAATGCAGCTTGCTAGACCGAACTTGGTCTAAAATAACAGATTAAAAGGAAGGAAGTAATATTTTAAAGGAGTATCCATGCAGTTCCTTGCCAATATCTTCTCCATAAGACCAACCCACTTGAAACCGTGCACCTAGAATCACGCTTTCTGTGCGTATCGTGGGCTCGATTCACGTACGAGAAACATTTGTGTGGCCTAACATTTGTTGTTTCTGGTCTGGGTGTCTGTGCGAGAAACATGTATGACATCTGTATCCACGATACAGGAGAAAATAACAGAACATAGAAGAAACGTTTAAAAAACAGAGAAAATGATATATAACCTCATGTAACTAATATGCACTAGTTAAAAGTTGCAAACCTGATTGATTTCTCAGGTGGGACAAAGTCTAATTTAGTTTTTCCGTTAGTTACACTACCGAGGTTTAAATTATAGCCGATAAATCGTTTGAGTTTCCACTTGGGACCACTCTCATCGGCAAACTATGTGCAAGATAATCGATTGTACGCCTCTGTCTACACCTTAATGATCTTCCACATTTTACTGTTTTAACATCCGTGAAAAGAGAAAGTAAAATAAATAACAAACCAGCAATAATGTAAGATTTTAATTTAAGTTTAAATTAACTTTTTCCTTTGTTATTCCAGAACGAAACAGACTTCAAATGGAATCGATCACAAAAAGGAAATGAATGGTCATACTAAGATTACAGACTTGAAACATATGAAGGCATTGTGATACTTGAGAATGTTTTTGATCTTGTTAATGAAAAAAAAATTGTTTTCTTTATTGAATTTACTATCCTAGATGTTGTTATCCAAGATTTACGAAAGGTGAAGGATAAAAAAATCTCTCATAGTGTTATCAAAATAACTGTAAAAGAAGGAAAGTTAAAATTAATATAAGGCGTTACAGTTAGAATAATTATGATGCTATTGTTAGTGGTATAAAGTTTAATTATTAATTTTGATTCAGTCTTAAAACTAGATCTATACATTGAAGCAAATAAAGTTATTAAATTAATATACCTACTTATCATATTTTTTATTATCTTTGTCAGAAAAATAAATATTGCGCCTGAAGAAACTGAGTTAGCAACCATGTATGATGTCCGTTTTACAAACCAACACATTTTAATAATAATTCAACAACCAACTGTTAATCAATATTATACGTAACATCTGCATAACGTACTATTTTTACATAACTCATAGCTAACCTTAAAGCCTATGAAAAGCATACCAAAAAAGCATCTACAAACCATGAATCCTAAATTTTACGATGTCGGTTATATTATTTTAGTGCCTGAAAACTATAACTTAGCAATCAATTCATAATGTACATTTTAAAACCGACACATTTTAAAAGGCTGAAGTTGATTCAGAATTCATCCGTTTCTCGTATTGCTCCTCGTTGTTTGCACCTAGTTTTGATGCAGTATGAAATTCTGCTCGCTATGTATTGACTTATGGAAACATTGAATCAACTGTAATAAGTTATAATCCACAAGCAAATATATTATGCTATACCCAAGCAATGGACTAACGAGGTTTTACTACTGAAACAACTTTAAGTTCAATACCCGTGATTCCAATTTATGTAGGTTCAGTGAACATAACTTTAATAATATACTTAGCTTCGTGCAGATTTATGTTGACTAGCAGACACACATAACCAAAACGTTCCCATGCTTGCCATAAGAGGCGACTGAGGGAGTCTTTATCCGTAATTAATATTTTTCCTTCCAACTCATTTTGAATTATCATTAAAAAGCTGGATCTGATAAAAAGTCTGACTAATCAAAATATTAAAATCTTAGAGGAGGTAGTTTATATTGTGGCGTTTTCAAAAGGATATCATCAAGATATCTAAAACAATAAGAAGTTATAAAATGTCTAAAACTCAAAGCGTGTTCTATATTATCTGCCTATCTACAAAAGATATAAGCACTACACAACGATACACTCAGTATCTAGAACACTCATTATACTGTTTATCTTTTCGAGAATAATTTAGCTTATATAGATGATATTGTAGTTTATATTACGACAACCTAAAGGAGTAGTTCCAGGAATATGCGATTGCTTTCAGAGATTAGGTTCTAGAACAAGGTATCTAGCACAAAAATTGTGCTATGCATAGAATTTGGAGCTGATTCAAATAAAGATTATATATGAGCAGTGTTAAATCGGTTTATTGGTAGAACTGTTTACAGACCTTGTATCAAGGACAGTTGAGGACCACAATGTCCTGGGATCATTCCTAAGCTGGACAACGCTCCTTTTCCCAAATGACGCGACATTTCTGATGTCAAGTTAATTTAGATTGATATTATTTTCTATCGATAAAATGATAAATCCTAGAATCTGATAACAGATTATAGATTCTTTGATTTATCATCTGTTCTCAAAAACTATTCATTCATAAACTATTCAAAACATGAATAAAACATCATAAACTTGAAATAACATATATTTATCATTACGTATTAAATTGATTTATGCTATTCATATTTGTAGTGGAAGGAAATTAAACATTATCATAATCACCTGCTTGAACTAATTTTTTTGACCTTGGTTCTATTTGAACTTCAAAATCTTGTACGTGTCATCTCATATTAGTCAGATATTTTTCTAGTTTAGTCATATATTTTCGCTTCGTGCAATTACCAGGCATTGACAATAATAGGGCATTTCAACAAAATCCTATCGAAGCTTCAACAGATATGAATGAAAAACTGTTTATTAATACGTAAAGAGTAAACTTTGTACCCCTTTTTAAGCATAATAATTCGCACACGGAGGAGAGTGGGATTTGGCATAGTTAAAGTTTATATGGAGAAGGAGTGTAGAAAGCTAAAATTATGGTCGAATTTCGATCTCTGGGCGACCACTAGTTTTAATAAAATCTTCAATGCGTTGACAAAGGGGTTGAACTTGAGACTGTGAGACACGCTGCTACACGTTCTACCACCAGGCCAAATGTGTTCCATAAAAGTGTTGACGTTACGATTTGGAGAACAAAAGGACCAATTTATCAAAGATTTTCAAAAGTCTGTTATTTTTACCTCTAAGTACCCGGAATAAAAACGGGTAAATATCTACCCTGGCGTAATAAGCTGAATTTTCAGACTGATTAGCTGTAAAAGTATGAGGAAGTTTTTGTCTTAATCAAATTACAAACTTTACTTTGCGGTTCATGAAAGCATCCTCGCTTAGAAATTCCTTCGAGTTTCATATTAATATTATTATGAACAATTTATGTAAAAATATGAAATAAACCACGCAGGGTCACATGGGGTTTTCCAAGAAAAAATAAGTCACTTGTAATATGAATACGCAATTAAAAAACAGCATTTTATGGGCACAAAAATAAAATAAAACAAAAATGTCCATCGGTATATATTTTTAACCCCGGACAAGGAATAAGGGTGTTATAAGTTTGTAGTGTGTATCTGTGGATCTGTGTATCTGTGAATTTTTCTGTGGCATCATAGCTCCAAAACGAATGGACCGATTTCAATGCTGTTTTTTTAATTGAAAGCTAATTTAATCGGGTATCATCTTAGCTATGTTTCATGAAAATCTGTTTAGCCATTCAAAAGTTACAGCTCTTTTTCTAGTTGGAGTCGGGGGTTTTTGACGTTTAGGTTAGGTTAATTTTCTATCGTATTCTTACAAAAAATAATTTTAATAAACAGTCTAATTTTGAAATTTAGAGCTTGGAGCCGCATAAAAAATCAAATTTATAGTATGCCTAGCTATGTCCGTGACTTCTTCCGCTTGAACTTCTGATACTGTGTAATTTTAGAAAAAAAAACTGGCTTTTGTCCTCCATGATGCACACTATTTCTTTGTCAAATTTTATCAAGATTGGGTCAGTCTTTTAATCATAAAAAGGTAATAAACAGACAGAGAAAAAGAGCTACTTTCACATTTATAATATAAAGTGTCATTGCCTGATAGTGTCTGTGCCTGACCTGGGAATCTTATTTAGAACCTCACGCTCTGCAGCCAAAGGTCAATAGCCGGGTCCACACTGGACGATCCACCGTACAATCGCGCGCGGCATGAGCGCAATACATGACCGCGCCTTTGGATCGCGCTCAGGCCGCGCGCGGTCTGTAGGCTAATTCACGTAACTAAAGTGTAGTTGCCGCGCAGTTGCAATAAAATATTGATCAAAACAACACACTTGGTAATCTTTTTCTTCTTCTTTCGTTATGGCAATTGAGCCGATGTCGACTCTTCTGCCATTTGGTATCCTCCGAGCTTCAGAGAGATTCGCTCGCGTCAAGTTCGAGCTTCACTCCAATACGATCGGCGCGTCTTAAAATTACGTGAAAACCCCTCTGAGCGCGGTGAGTCTAGTCGTCCAGTGTGAACCCGACTTATGAAACAGCGAAGTTTTTTTATGATTTTCGTAAAAACTAAATGGCACATCTGCAAAGCGTGACATACGATGTTAGGTTGTCTCGTATTTGACTTACCGAATCATTTTCAAATATTTGCAAAGCTAAAATATTTTAATATTTATTCCGAGTCTCAGAGTTCGTCCATGTCATTAACGTGTGTGGTGTTAAAGGCACACATACTCTTCCTGGTTCGTTTTATTGAATAATATACAAATATAGAAAAAAGACAAAAAAATTATGTTCTGTCGTTGTGTAACCTTGGCCCGTAAATAACTCGGGGTTGTGTTTTCATAAAGGAAAATAGTCGTTTGTTTCTCAGTGTGCTTCAAGCTTAATGTCGGGGAGTTCTAGTAAAACAAATAGTGTGTGTAAATATTATAAATAAGTTGTTTTTGAATGAATAAATATCATCCATATTTATAGTTGTACGTTTTACACTCGCGGAAAAAGAATACAGGTCAGTACGAAAAACTAAAGTTACTCTTAAAATAATAGAATTAGGGACATGAATGAAACTGTATGTTGTAGATAATTTACCAGCTAAAAAAACAACACCAAACTTAGTTTTTGCCAACATCCTGAAAATACTCATTTACAATTTGAGCTATATTTGGTTTGGCGTAGTCATGCTTAAATAAATATTCAATTTTCACCCATAGGTATTCAACTAAACGACGTAAATAATTACGCGGACGATGACGGGTCATCGTGACCGGCATTTTATTAACAAATTATAATTTAAAAAAAAATTGTTGAGGGTCTGATGAAGACCTTCGGAGATATACAATGGAACTCTTGATTGAATAACAGCATATCACTCGCGATTGTTGTATGTTTATGTATGTATATGTCACTCAAAATAGGAAAATAAAATAAACTTAACAAAAGTAAAAACCGACTTCAAAGAACTAAAAGTCTTAAAAAACAACAGCTTCTGAAGTCGGGGCCTTTATCTCTTCAATGTAGCTTGGCAGTGGCACTGACTTGATTTTTACTTTTTTGAATGATTTGATAGATTGAAAACAAAAATTAGAAAACATGAAAAGTAAAACAACCACGAATTGAATTTAATTCCAAATTCAAACTTTTTAAAACTTTCACTTTTTTTAATTACGTTTTAGATCATTCATAGTTTTATTTCGTTCGATATTAAAATTCTCTGTAATATAAAGTTAGTTTAATGCATGAACCCTTATTAATTTGCAGGTTACATACGTCATAGACCTGTATTATTTGACCGCGACTGTATAATATATTCAGTATTATCGGTGAAATTAGAATTTACGATTTGATTTATTTAGAAAAATAAAACAACAAGAGCGGTGTATTTAAAGGCATAATATAAGATCAGACATACAGTGTTAGGTAAATTGTTAAACATGAAGGTGTTCCGTGTTATAATTTGTATCATCCTATATTTGGGTAAGTTTTTTTTTACTTTAGTCTCGTTTCAACTTATAATGAAGTAATTTTTTTTTTTTTTTGCTAGTTTGGTACTATACTTTTACGATAAGGTTCTTAAACAAAAAGGTCCTAACATTAATATTAAGATGCATGAAATGTAATACGACATGTTTGTCGACACGGTTGGCGCAGTGGCTAAGCGATTAGCATTCTGCGCTACGTGCCGCGGGTTCGATCCCCGCACGGAACAAGTATTTGTATGATCTACAGATAGTTGTTTCGGGTCTGGGTGGTGTGTGCATGTGACATGTATGTTTGTAAACTGTACCCTCGATACAAGAGAAATCCTAGTGAGGGGCAACGTTTTTAAAAGAAAAAAAGAAAAAAAAATAATTATGTAGTAGTTATTAATTTAGATAAACCGAGCCTACAAACTAACTGGTTTGTAGGCTAAAATATACAAATTATTACATCTTGTATGCAATATAAATGCAATAAATAAATAAACTGTTAGCAGATGATGGGTATTGTATTAAAGGAATAAAAAAATTGCAGGTTTAACAACAACAGAATCTGTTACCAAAAGCAGAAAGACAGAAGTAGATTTAGTTATAGAAGGTTTAGAGAAACAAGAATGGCTAGAAGATGAAAAACTATGTTTGGACGATACATTAAATATTTTGGACAATGTGCGAAATTATACTGTGTGGGCAGTTTGGAGTAAGTAGCTAAGTATAACAAATTATTAATTTATGGGACCATTGTGTGTTTATCGAAAAGAGAGAACTAAAAACTAAATCCGACCGACCCGAGAAAGAAGTTATAAAATAGAACCAAGATTTAGGTTAAATTTCTTGATACTATTATCACAGCATCGAGGAAAGTGACATAAAAAAGAGAGGCCTATACTCAACAGTGGGTAAATTTGGGCTGTGGATGGTGATGATTTGATACCATTAAAGTAAAATCATTTCATTTTCAGTTTGGAACTCTATGCAGCATCCAGTAGGATCCTTCTATGGATCCAAATACAGTTTAGGAAACTACGACCAGTGTTTGAAAGCACCGTCCAATTTTGCTGAGCCCAAAATCGTCACTCAGTACTGTCTCACTGATGTGACTTTGACAGATAGAGAAGAAACGAAGCATGGTAGTGTAAATGTTTTAGGACGTACGGAGAATTTTTTGAATGTGAGTATTTTACTTATGTAGGGGAAAACTGAGCATGCTTAAGGAGATAATAACGACTAAATAGTCAAAGGTTTCAAAACTGGTGCAGTAATCATTTGTGGTAAAACTATTATTAGTAAAGTACCAAAAGTAAAGCAGGTTTGTTGCAGAGATTTAACGGATACAGCTCTATTCTACTCTCCCTCTTTTGTGAGGACTAGTGCTAGCCAAATTAAATATTGCGGGCTAATTTTCGATAAACGGGAATAGATTCTATTGGTTGTAGAAAAAAAAATGGCAAACTTTTCTTGAAAGTTTTCGGAAAATATTGAAGTTTTTTTTTTTTTAATTCAGGTTCGACGCAATTTATTTAATGGTACAAAAGGCGAACTAAGGTTAACTATTTCAAAAGATATAATCATAGTCTTGTATAGCTTGGCTGCACTTACAAAATTCAATTTAAATCTGACTCTTCCTAAAATTTTACAAAAGTCCAAATAAATTTAGATCCTGTGAATATGGCTGATCATACATAAGTATTCAATTGATAGGCATTAACCTACCACTTAGCAGCCGATAATCTACTCCTTCATTTACACCGTGTACTCTTGGTGTTATAACGTCATGTCCACAAAAAAAGAAATATTGTTAATGAAAAATGTGAATTTTTAGTTATTCTATTTATTTGTATTTACAGGTAAAAAGTAAACAAGGCAGGAGATCAGATATAATAACTTGGGGAGCCTGTCTTCCTGCAGTATGTGATCATCAATCTGTTTCAAAGATTCTGAAGACGATATACTTAGTGAATCCTATAACTTCTGTAGATCCTAACATTACTGTGGAATACTGTCAAAAATCAGGGTACAAGCCTGAGTACAGCTTCCAATTCTACGTGTTCATGTGAGTGTTCTAATTCTTCATCTGTTTTGCGTTATCTTAGAGCCCTTTGTCAAAAGTTTGTACCAAGTATTCTCTTAGTTGATCTGGTGAAATTTCGAGTTCGTTTATATTTTGTTCTATATTTTTAATTTTAATTTTCTGGTGATTTTTGTGTCATAGTACCTACTTTAAGTAGTTTTTTACTTTTAGCTGGGCCATGCTCTTTTTAATCTTCACTGCGATTTTATCAACGGTCTACCTTAATTATGATAAAAAAGATTCAACACGTAAGTATTCCTAATAAATCTAAAACATAGTCTTACTTAAATCATTATGTACAATATATCTTTATTTCATGTAAAATGTTGAGAATGTAGGTGCATGGTTCCGAATAGTGGGTCTTATCGAAAAGAACCGAAAAGACCTCTTTTAAAATAAAAGATTAGAACCATAATTAATACAATGTTGTTAATAAAAAAAGAATAGGATAATAACGAATTGCCTCTGAATGAGATTGTCATGGCAGTTACAAGCTGACCAGTCCCAACAGACTGCAGCATGTGTATATGGAGCGATCCTTTCTTTTCAATACTAATATTTGATTGAGCCATAAAACCTGCCTTGTAGTGTATCATAATTTATATTATTATCCTACAAAGATGGTAGAACCCCTAAAGACTATATTCCTTTGAACATCCTACAAATAATTACACATTTTGTTTTTATTGACAAAACATTTTTTTCAGTGACTAGGATAGCCTACGCCTTCAGCGTCAAACGCAACTGGTCTTCGTTTACCAGAATGTCTGATGAAGACATTCCAGTCCTCAGCTTCACGAAGACTATTTCCCTAGTATTTGTCACCATCATCCATTTTTTTGTATTCATTGTCTCAGGTGCTATCAGTAATGGAAATGACTTTGACGAAGTAAGTTCAATCATTTCAGAAATTTTATATGTTCTACTTGTGATATACTGTAACATAGCTACACTTGGTATGCAGCAGAATTTATTTTGTACATGCTCGTATAATTTATTGCATTTTCTAGCTAATAAGCGTCAAAAAGAATGCATACAAAAACACAATCCAGCACATAGATATAATAGTGGAGAACTTCATTGTTATATCAGGCCTGCTTTTGATGAAAGGACTCATGGAGAAGAAGAAGAAGACACCAATTATAATGTTGATACAGCGTTATATAAGGTAATAACTCAAATCTGAGTAAAATGAAATTTTACAAAGACCGTAATAACGAACGATTATAAAAGCATATAACATTCAAATCATCTATATTATGTATGTTCATGAGTTTCTACTACTCTGTTCTAGGCAAATTCTTTTTTTTTATCATGGATTAAATACTTTCCAGGTTAATAACATCCTTCTCCGTGTTAATATTCTATACAGTGGCAGTATCAGACTATACTGGTGATGGTCCTCTTTGGAACAGACTCAATGGAAGAGAACAGAAGGCCTGTTCTAAGAATTGGCTGATTAGTTTACTAATGCTTAATAATTACGTCGACAGTGAAAATATAGTAAGTGTTTTATTCTAACCAATTTCTGAGTTGATCCATTTCATGAGAAGGGACAAGCCGTTTGTCATACTATTGTCATGAATGGTTCAAATAAAGATCAGTTTATAATCCTTAGAAAATATAACTGAATACTAACATTAACTACACATTACTCGAGCATGAGGCACTGTGTAAGTGGATTATCTCTTGCAGTTTTTTGTCAAACAACTACGTAAGAATCCTTTTTATTTTTAAATTCTTCCTTGCAAATGGATTTATTCACGTGATAATTATATATCACGTAAAGATTTCTGAAGCATTTAATATTGTTATTACCTGATTTCTTTTGTCTTTGTTTTTATCTGTATCTATATAACTATTCGCTTCTTTTATCGAGTCGGCAAGATCTATCACAAATGAACTGCTCTAGCTGTAGTGGAAGACTAACTAGTCAGCAATGGTAGTATTAAGCGATCTCAGATTCCTTATTTCGTGGAAACTCTTTGCTTGCCCATTATCAGCTTAAATACTTTAATTATCCTTTAGTTTTTTTTTAGTTAGTGTCTTAATCTGTGTTTTAACATTTTCTTTTCAGTGCCAACTAGTATATTGGTATATTCCATGCGATTATCATCTAGCAGTCATGGGGACCGCACTTTACTGTCTATGGCAATGGAACAGGCGAATTGGTAAAGCTACTACGACCATGGTTGTTCTATTGGCTGTGTTGGTTCCAGGAATCACCACATATTGGAAGAGATTACCAGTCCTATTGTTATATGATGTTGAGTAAGTTTTATAATTTATCTTTTGTGCCTCTCAACAAGTGATCGCTTTACACTATTGGGTATA
Organism: Allophyes oxyacanthae; assembly: GCA_932294325.1. Lineage (NCBI taxonomy): Eukaryota > Metazoa > Arthropoda > Insecta > Lepidoptera > Noctuidae > Allophyes > Allophyes oxyacanthae. The sequence goes on along the minus strand of OW028635.1, from coordinate 8,627,076 downwards.
AGGGCTATGCGTACTAGTTACTTTTTGCAGTCCCACCGCGCCTTGTTGTCTCGTTCGTTATACACTTTTTGTAAGTAAATGGCAGCCGGTGAACACGAAATCACGCGATTCTGCTGCTAAAAGTAGCTATTGTGCTATGACCCTAAAAGAGCTTGTAATAAGAGACTTATTACAAAAATATGATATTGTTTTTATAGAACGAATAAATTCCCGTGAAACTAAATATTTATTTTAAATGGGTTTCCATGAAAACGTTGGTTAAGGCATAAATAACAATCTCAGAAAGCAAAAATTGAGAACTTATTACACAAAGTTATCCAATAATATGTTTTCCATGGAATTCATCAGAATTTCAGATATACGTCGTAAATCGGATGCTTATTACATTTTATTTATTTGTTTACATAGATTTGAGTCTTACTACACACACACGCGCGAGTTTCGTATCACACCTTGGGCAAGGTTTATCTCAAACAGTGAACTACCATAGACTGAATTGATACAGCCCAAAACCCCCATTCGTTTCAATACCAACGGCAAAATAATTTTTCATTACAATTACGCTAGCTAGTGCCCAAGTATATTGCAGTACATAATCATCAGCTCTTGTCTAATCATTATTATCATTAAAAAAACCCAGTCCACTACTGTCTCACTGCTGGGTACGAGCTTCTTCTCAGAAAGAGAACGGTGGTCTTAGTCCACCACGCTGGCCTAGTGCGGGTTGGCGTACCACACACACCATCGACAACTTGGATGGATAGATCTCAGATGCGCAGATTTCGTAAAGATATTTTCCTTCATCGTTAACGCAAGTGATAATCAAATTCTGATCCACACATAAATTAGAAAAGTCAGAGGTGTGGGCCGGGTTCGAACTCAGATTCTCCTGCATAAACGCTTTATCATAAACGCTCTATTTTCCAGGAAGTTAATACACGTCAGGTCAAACGCTGTATTCATTAACACCTACATTATGAGCCACTATAGAGCTGGACCTTACCTTCTCGGCATGGCCATGGGGTATATAATCATGGTGTACAAACCTTCTAAATACAGGGGAGTCATTTCCCAGGTGAGGTTTTAGAGTAAGCCTTATCTTATATTGCGGTATTATGGCAGGAGTGAGTCGAGAGACTTTCAGTCAGCCGATAGTTTAGTTGGATTGATAATGGGTACAGATTCCCATGTAAAAATGAAATCAAGCAACTGTCAGCCAACCGTCACAAAATATCACATTTAATAGAAAATACGTACGATTTTGTCAAAAGGGCCTCAGCTCAGCATAATGTCACTTTGTAACACCTGACGCTGATTTTCAGCTGCAACCCACGGGTACCATACGCTCGAATGTGCCACTCTTGTATTTTACTGTACATCTTCGATAAGAAACCTTCTACTACACTACCTGAATCGTCTGTAACACGTCTACATACAATTATATCTTCAAAAAGGCGAAGTTTTAAATAAACACCAGTTTTTTATTAATCTACTTTAATTATTATTAATTATTCTACCCTATTCCAGGAATTATCCTACTTCGGTCTTGCAGCAGCTTTCATGCTGGGTTTTAGAGTATTAACTGCGGCCCCAGAATGGTGCCTTGGGGAATATAACGCTTGGAATTCTGCAGTCTACGCGATGTTTAACAGAAATATTTGGGCTTTGGCAACCTGTGCCTGTATCGGGATTTCGGAATATGGAGATGTTCGTAAGTAGTGATTTTGAAGTAATGTTTGTATCACTCGAAGGCTTTAGAAGAATCATTGTTTTATAAAAATAAATATGAATACTGAACCAAATGAAGTACTGAAAGCAATTTTTATTCCTGTTTTACGACAATAATTTTGGGGCATGTTAGTAAGAATTAATGAGGCCCATTAAGTGCTTCATATTGCTATGTAACATGTATATTATATAAAAACGTTTCAACCACGCTTTTCATGTAATGTTTTGTAAAAATTAAAAGTATTTTCAAACGAAAGTTCAACATAATTGAACTGGTTAATTACAGTAAGCCGCACAATAATTATTTCTGATATTTAAAACATTTTTACTTAAAAGCAGATGTAATTTTTTTTAATTTCAATGTCCCTTGTGGTTCATCCATGCCAACGATACGAACGCATAGTTGCATTAAATAATGATGTACTGATAGCTGAGGTGCGGGCCAGGTATGAACTCAGACCGTCCTGTATGGAAGGCGAGCGTTCAACCGCTATGAAGACATAACATCGTGTGGAAAACTACACATCTGAGAGGGCCTCATTAAGTTGTCGATGGTGTGGGTAGTGTCTGCCAACCCGCACTAGGTCATCTTGGTGGACTAAAGCCTAGCCCTTCTCATTCTGAGAAGAGGCCCGTACCCAGCAGTGGGACAGTAATATGCTGGATTTATTATTTAAAGAGAAAAACTAGGATATGAGTGACTAACATGGCTTTTAATCTCCTAACTAAATATACTTGTGCTCGGGGCATCTTTATCAGAGAGCTCCTTTTTTCTAATTTCCCTGGAGGACCCTTAGTTTCCCGGCGTCAAAATACCGGTATTATATTTTCATCTCTGTTTCAAGATGTGACTGTAACAGCTTCATCAAAATCCGCTCATGTTTTCTGTTACTGGGATGAAATATTGGGAGAAAAATATTTCTTTTATTTTCTTCTATTATTCAAGGAACGGCTACATATCAAGCAATTCATTTCTAGTATAAGCTGACCTCTCATTGTACGGAAAGACTATAAAATACGAGGTCGGCTAATACTGGAAATGTAGCCGTTTGTACTAAGCTAGCAAGGTTTTGAATCGGTTTGTAGGTTTATTTCTCAGGCCGGCGGAATGTAAATTAATTTCATGTTTAAGAAAATTGTTAGGTAAGTGGGTGCTAGTTGCAGAAACAAAGAAAGACGATGTTATTAGTTCAGAATCAGAACAATGTGCTTGATTACTGTCAAGAAGGATGGCGAGATTGGACGCCAATAATGTAAAAATTAACAAAGCAATTACATCTTATCCTTCTTACTTTGTTAACTTACTTTTTATGAATCTTAAATCATTGTGCAACTAGGTATTAACAAGTTTCATGTATGTCAATTAGTTAAATACATATTAACCGACAAAAAGAGTGAAATTCGAATTGAAATGCGAGATATTCTTACGGTAAAGCTATGCTGAGCTCTAAACGCCACACACTTTTAGTATTAAAGATCAGCGATTTAGTAACTTTTCGAAAACTCGATACCGGGACCATCAAACTGAACAGCTTTCTTCATGGAACCAACATCGTAAACACGTAAAAATTATCAGCTGTCCCATAAAAAACTTCTACACCTATTCGACCGAAACGTATAGGACAGCTGATAAATTTTTCACGATTACCATGTTGGTCCTAAAGAGAAAGTTTTTCAGTTTGATGGTCTGATCCACACCTTTAAATATGACCACGCATTTCTGATACAAGATACATACCTTTTACTTATAATTTCAGAGACTTTAAGAAACATCATGGCGTGGCCTATTTTCACAATCTTCAGCCGCTTAGCGTACGGAGTCTACATAACACATTCCCTAATTCTTGAAAGGTATATGTATTCGCAACGGAATCCTATGCAGCAGGATATGTTTAACCTGGTAAATAATTATGATTTCCTAGTACTTAAAATTTCATCATCGAAGAGCTCTTCAAAATTCGGTAAAATCTTACATCATCTTCCTGTAATGGACAAATCTTGCTAAAGGATCTTCTAACAATACCGTTAGTCGTCTTGACATCCGCTACTCTGCTTATGCTATAAATGGTTTTCAATTTATCTAACAAGCCTTACTTGAACTTGCTGATGTTAAGCAAGGTCAAGCTTTAGCACATACTATGCTCCTTTTTGCAGCTGCGATCGGCAGCTTATTCGCTTTTCGAAAGCAGGATGCAGCAAAGGAAGGCCATGACGCGCATTAGCTGCTAAAAGTACTGCTTTAAGTGTTAGGGTTTTAAACAAGATTCCCAGGTCTCAAAAAGAAAGAAAGAAAAATAAAGTTTTTATTGAATGTTGATAAACTTAAACATTGACGGCTAAACTAAGTTTATTATGACGTCTATATTAATAACCTTCTTATCTAGTCATGAATCAAGTCAAAGAACTCATTTTATTATTATTTCATAACTTTTAAAAACAGAAATTTAGCTAAAATTGTACTTATAGTACCGATACTACAAGAACTCATCAAATTCTAAACACACACTGTCCAAACACTCGATTAACAATCTGCCTACAGTTTAGACCGAGAACGTACAAACTTCTTAATTGATTTTCAGATACTAAACGGCGTAGGAGTACTTATAACGTCGTCAGTACTTGCCGTCCTGCTTTGGCTCTTCGTGGAATCGCCTTTAAGCAACTTGGCTAATCTGATACTGAATCCCAAGTGAGTATACTAGTATAATTATGATATGTTTATAATTTTATTATACTAATGCATGATGCAGCAGTGATAGTCTAGCGGTTGAACGCTTGCCTTCCATGCAGGAGGGTCTGAGTGTGGCCCGCACCTCTGAATTTTCGAATTCATGTGCGGATCAAAATTTGATTGTCACTAGCGATAACGGTGAATAAAAACATCGTGAGGAAACCTGCACATCCTGAGAGGACCTCATAAAGTTTTCGATGGTGTGTAGTCCACCGACCCGCACTAGGCCAGCGTGGTGGACTAAGGCCTAACCCTTCTCATTCTGAGAAGAGGTCCGTGCCCAGCAATGGGACAGTAATGAGCTGGATTTATTTATTTATGAAATGTAATAACTAATATATATTTTTCAAATGTATAATAATAATGTAGGTAGGTACTATTTGAATTTTGTGGTAGTTCTAGTTACCTTTTTGTTTTAAATCTTTAGAATAATTAAATTGACATGTGAGTCACAAACGGGTTCAGTTGAAAATCAGCGTCAGGCATTGATGTCTGGTATACGCTGAGCTGAACCTTTTTGGTGCAGCCGTGAGGCCCACAGGATTGTGGTATAACCTACAATATAACTAAGTGCTTATTTTCATTTTTAATTTTTGTTTCGCTTGTTTTCTTTTATTATTGCATGTGGTGCCTTAATTTTGCAACAAAATACATTTATTTTGCATCTTTCTTTCTTTCTTAAAGATTATGCTGAATAGATTTATTTGATGTTACAATTTTAACAACTAGAATTTACGAGATGTTCTTCTCCTCTTCTTATGTTGGTTCCTCAATGTTGAGGATCGTGTCTCCTTCCCATGATTTTTGGATGGTTTATCTCCATTAGCTACATTATTTTCAGTATAAGCTAACCTCTCATTGTACGTAAAGCCTATGCAACGTGTATAAAAAATGCGTGGTCATATTTAAGGGTGTGGATCAGAACATCAAACTGAACAACTTTCTCTATGGGACCAACATCGTAATTGCGCCAAAATAATCAGCTGTCCCATACTTTTGGATCGAGAGCTGTCGAGAGGTATTGAACAGCTGATTATTGTTTCACGATTATGTTGGTCAGATAGAGAAAATTGTTCAGTTTGATGTCTGATCTCTTAAATGAGTAACTCTGCGTTTGAACGCCAGCCGCAAACGATTAGCCGACCTGAATAAAAGCCGAGTTTACGTCAAAACTGTACCTTTGCTACCTTTTTCATTTTATTGGTTTCAATTTCAACATCTTCCACAAACAAAGCTAACTAGCAAACAAGCAACATACACGATTTTATTTCATCTTCAAACGAACCGTTTCCTTTACATTTCAGAACGAAGCAGACATCGAATGGTATTGAATACAAAAATGGGATAAACGGGCAGACAGTTACAGACTTGAAGAATACAAAGGCATTGTGATATCTTTAAGAGTTTATTGATCTTGTTAATGAAGTAAACGTTGTTGTCTATATTGGTTTTACTATCCTAACCATTGTACTATGTACTGTACAGGATTTTTTTTTATGTAGTGCGCATAATTTGTAGATTGATTCAGTCTCTGTTCTTAAATGCAACCATAAATATTATATAAGTCCACCATTTGCATATAAATCTACTCCTAGTACAAACAATAAAGCTTATTGGAGAAGTTACCAGAAATTCTATAATGCATCACAAAATACGAATTTCATGTAGGTATATTCGTAGTTAGCAGCGACTGGCAGCTAGTAATATAGATGCAGTTCGAAATTCTGATTTACATTTAGAAGTAGTGAATCATATGCAATATTAAGTTTTAATTTACAAGCAAATATGTAAAACGGAAGCGATGGACTAACAAACTACAAATTACGCGAACACTACTAAAACTTTTGAGCCCAATATGATCCTAATTTATGTGGTTTCAGAAGCGTAGTTACAATAATATTCCTCTGTATATTATTGTAGCTTCCCTGGTTATAGACTTAAATTTTGTTATATTGCTCAAGTTATGTAGATAGAATAGAATAGCTCTTCATTTCATGTAAACCAGATACAGGCACTTATGAAATGACGAGACTCTAGGTGCGCGGTTCCAAATAGTAGGTCCTATGGAGAAGAACCGTCAAAAATCTCCATGGAAACTTTTAAATAATAGATTACAATATTGATTAATAAGTATATTGTTGTGGTAAGAGCTGCGAGAATAATGTAATTTAAAGTGAGTAAAAAAAAATAGGATAATAATGATTTGCCTCTGAATAAGATTGCCATGGCAGTAGACGATGTTTTAATAGTATCACACGAGTGCTTTAATACCTAGTTTTGTGCAGTTGGTACCCCTGCAGTGACACACGGACGAAGGCAAGGGGAAAAGGGTGAAATAGATAAATGTGAAGAATTAAAAATTAACGATGTATTTATAAATAAATATACTATTGGAAGGTTTAGAGATAAAGAAATAAATTCGAAGGAATTAATGTAACTATAGTTACAAGTTCTTCAAAGTTTGATATAAACATCACAGTATGTAAAGTTAATTTGATCAACCGTTATCATACTGTTTACTCAGCTGTGACCGCTACCCCGAAACCTGACAAATGTTTATATAGAATTCAATTCTACCTGATTCAATTCCACGTGTGTTATTGGATTTAAAGGTACAAGGGATATTAATCCGGTCACGAATGTTGGGATTACTAGAATTCAATACGATTTTTAATGGTGTCAGCTCTTCTTGGTCTATGGTTTGTTTTGATGTTATTGTGATAGAGAATTTTCCAGTAAGGGATAAAAAATATTGGGTCGATAATTTTAGAACCGGAAAATCTTTGTTCTAGAAATATGAAAGGAAGCATATTAAGAATGAATATAAAATTAGAAATTAATTTCCAAATAATGACTTTAAAATATAGATAGTGAAAATTAGAAGACAAATCAATCATTTTGTATTAATATCAATATTTCTAGTGTGAATACAGCAAATGGTTATCATCATTTTGACTACATAAATAAGGAGCTAAAAAGATCTTTAAAATCAAAGTTTGTATAATAACCGTTATTCCGCGAAAGATGAACGTAAACACTAGAAAACGCTACAATCACTAAGTAGAACAATTCTAGTAAGTACTGTTATCTTTCCGAGAGCAATTTAATTTATATAGATGATATGCTAGTTTTATGTAACCATCTAAAGGAGTATCGTACCAGGAATATGAGATTGCTTTCCTAGATTAGTTTCTAGAATTAGGTAGTTCAGAAATTATACTATGCATCGAAGTTAGATCTGGCACAGATAACGATTATATTACCCTGACGTGTATCAGTTTATTAGTCGAACTGTATTGTAATGTAGCTGTACCAAGCGTGAATCACAGAGATTCTGAATTCGATCCGCAGGTTGAACTAACTGGAAAATAATGTTTTATTCTTCTGTCGAGTGCCGTGTACTATCAAACGGGAGTCGCTCATGTCATAGACGAAAGAGTCAGTCAGCAAACAAAAATATCGAATCTGAATTCCCAGGGTGTGACAGATGATCACGTTTTGTCACTTGTTGACGCTTTTTCCTTGCAACCCAAGTACAATAATTAATTTAAGCAAAAGAAGATAGACTTGATCTTATAGTCCACAGAACCTCAACTGGGGAAAGGTCATGTAGGATAGATAATAGATCTGCCTTTCCTGGATCACATTCCTTATTCGATGAAGAAGATTCTCGACATTTCAAAAGTGCCTGTATCTGGTTTACATGAAATAAAGATCTATTCTATTCTATTCAAGGACACTATCCAAATCGTAAAGTTTAGAGGCTCAGGTTCAGCAGTTGACGGAATATTGTTCAAAGCTATAGTCATTAACTACATTCCGTTAAGGGACACTGAATTTCCCGACGGTATTGCGATAATCACCTCGCTTTGCAAGCAGATTGGATTACTGTATAGGTTGGCATATGATTTTGGAGCATTAAGGGAAGTTCTGGTCTTAAGAAACTTTAGTTGAATTTTGAAAATATTGAAAACTTGATTATTAGTTTTTTGAAAAAATGTACATTCAGCGAGAAAATTGACATTTCTCAAAAACTGCGTCGGTTGTTTGGAGAAAACATTCCTGTTGGAAAATAGAGTCGATTGGGCTCCACTTAAGTTTTTTTACCCTTAATGCACCAAACAGATTTTTACAGAGTCGGTAATGCGCAAGTGATGCTGGTATTACAAGCGTCTATAAGTTATGGTAACCGCTTACCATCAGGCGGGGCGTGCATACGCCCCAAACAAGCATTTGTTTGCTACCTTAGTGGTTTAAAAAAGTACCTCAACCTCTGCCTTACCCTTCATGGAATAAAGTTTAATGTTAAACAGTAGAATTATAGCCTCGAAGGCATGACTTATCATATCTAATGAAACGAAATTGCGATAAACCGAATCCTCATATTTATTCTGAAAATTCTCTCTCACCTTAAATTCAAATTTCATACAAAATACACTCCCAATTATTCGTCTGGAGTGCCGTCTACATTAATTTCACATTATAACTCTAGATTACATAAAGCCGCGAGCACACTGGCTCTTTGTCACGCTGACGCGAGCTGTCACGTCACCGTATTGGAATATTCCGAGTTGTTGTTAATTAACGTTCATGTAGATACAGCCTAATTAACTGTTCTAAGGCGTGTATGAGATACGTAATTTTATACATGTTTTCAGGCGTGTAAAGTTTAAGTTATTTTGGTAAAATTGTGTTCATTTTTATGCTTTTTAGCTGTAGATCTATGATCTTTTGTGGTTTTGGCGTAAATAAAATCAAATCAATGAAAGGGAAGATTGATGTAGATCTTGTCTTAAATTGACGTCAAAAATAACTAAGATTTAGTAATCTATACGCTTAGACAACTAAGAAGTAACATCGATTTACCTGATCGAACAACCAATGGCAGTCGCTCGCATATATAATTTTACTATTTATTGCATCAGCGTAAAGATCATGTTTTACTGCAGTACTAATAAACATTCGTGGTTTTGAAGACGCGCGCAGTTCGGAACTGATCGGATTTACGAAGTTTGCCGATGCGACTTCTTAATAAAATTGTGTCGTATGATAATGTATATTTATTTAAAGTAGTCTCTATCATGAATAAACACTATTTATAACTGGAAATAAAGAAATTGATCAACTTCTTTTATTCCACTTATTATGAATTTGAACTGAGAAGAGATATTAATATTCTTATTATCCTGAAAATTAAACCAATATACCAGGCTCTATTTTAATACCAAAGGTCCTTTTATGGAGTTACTCATTATTATGAACAACTATTACTAAAAATAAAATAAAATAAAGGTTTATTGCAGAAACTTGTACAACTTTTACAGTAAATCTTACGTAGGGACCTCCTTTTAAGTAAAAAATATACCTGTGCTAGGAGATCCCGCTCTTCAATGACAAATTATGGAAAATTATGGAAATTATGACTATAAATATAAAATCACGCAAAAAAAAGGCTGTTCAAGTTTCAAGGCTGTTGCAATTAATTAAATATTAGGTACTTGACTAACAACGTGTGGACCAGCAGATTTTTATTCACGCTTTTAGGATTTTTCCCTTAGTAAAAGTAAAAGTAGTTCATACTGATGAGTATGATCTACTATAAGTCCTTAAAAAGACCTCCGCTGATAAAATAGGACAATTTTATTGTGGTCCGCAATCGACCTTCCAGTTTCCTTTGAGCTTTGATCCCAAATACAAATAATTAGGTATACAATGATGATTAATTAAATTACCTACATCAAATAACTTTTCCTGTGCATTCAAGTGAAACAGATACAAGAATTTGGGTGAGGTTTTCTTTGCTCTACACTGTTGCTCTGACAATTTTTTTATATGTGTTTATATCAAATTTAACGTAACGTGTAACGTAGGGTAGGACGCCCTCAGGGCAGGTGGAGCGACGATCTTCGAAGTGTGGCTGGTAACAACTAGATGAGAGTAGCCGAGGATCAAGCCAGATGGCATGTGATTGGAGAGGCTTATGTCCAGTAGTGGTCTGCTTTAAGCTAATGAGATGATGATCAAATATATTACCTTGCTAAATAGAGTAGAAAACATGGAGGAAATAGGTATAGTGTTCCTCTATTGAAAAGGGAGGATCCGCCGAATAGGCGAGGTTATATTGCCTGGCAAGTCGAAGCCCGATGATTAGATGTCGAACATTCTTCTATGTTTTAAAATCATTGTCAAACCTCATAGTGCGATGTTGGATTGCACTATTGCAGTTGTCGCTTGAGAATAGAATAGATCTTTATTTCATGTAAACCAGATACAGGCACTTATGAAATGTCAAGAGTACGTGCGCGGTTCCAAATAGTAGATCCTATGGAGAAGAAACGGCGAGAAACTCCACCGAAACTGTTTTAAAAAATAGATTAAAATGTTGTGGTAAGAGCAGAGAGAATAATGTAATTTAAAGTGAATAAAGAATAAGATAATAATGATTTGCCTCTGAATAAGATTGCCATGGCAGTTGCAAGCTGACCAGTCCCGACAGAAGACACCATTAGCATCGCTAAGCTCAACCATAATGAAGGGAACTCAACGAATCCATTCGATGGTGTCGGAATATTTTTTAACCCCCAACAAAAAAGAGGGGTGTTATAAGTGTGTACCTGTGCATCTACGTATGTGTGTCATCGTAGCTCCAAAACGGATACCAATTGCAATGCAGTTTTTTTTCATCGAAACCTAGTTTAATCGGGTATCATCTTAGCTATGTCTGAAAATCTGTTCAGCCGTTCAAAAGTTACAGCTCTTTTCCTAGTTGGAGTCGGGGGTTTTTGACGGTTAGGTTATCGTCATGTAGCTACCTATAAGTCACTACAAACAAATGTACATTTTGTAATTTCAGGATGTTCAAACGACCTCGTTTGCTAAGTCCCCTTAATCTACAGCAATTTGTTAAATAAAAACTTTTTGATTGTACCAAAACTGTCACGCATTATGAGAAACAGAATCCCCTCATTTGCCCCATTCATCATTGTACTCTAAGCGTTACCACGCAGTTAATTCAGAAGGACCAGTTCAAAAACTTTCCAAATAAATTCACACCTACCTACATAAATATAACATTATTTTTACTATAAACGAAAGACAAAAGCCCACTCATCATTAAGATTTTTTTTTAATAAAGTAACAAATCGGAAAACGCAAAATAAAATCTTGTTCCATACTTTGAATTCGAGTATTAAGTGAATGTTTGTATGCAAAAGCAGAATATTTTTTTCGCGATTTCTTTTTTGTTCTCACAGTAAAAGTAAATGCCATTTCTCACTCGTTATTTTATTTCTGCCGAATATTGTATATAATATTTTTTATTTCAATCTGTAAGAGTGTACCTATGTTGCTGGTATAGTCACCAAAGTGCATTGAAGTCTCGACACAAATATGAATTTTAAAAGTTGTGACGTCACTATGTATGAAGTGGTCCTTCTGAGTTGAGTTATTGTACACTAAGCCTAACTTTATTACATGCTACGTATGTTTTCTGTTATGAGCGTTATTAATAGCTCTGTAGGGAGAGTGCTATTATGGTGTAGGCAGAATTCGGGGAACCTGTTGAAGGGAATAAGATCTTTGGTGTAAAAAAATTGTGATAAGCAGGGACCGGATTACCGGTAAATTTTAATTAACGTTAATATTTAACGTTATTAATTTCTCAATTTTTAGTAGCGTTAAAAAATAACGTTATTCTTAACATGATCAATAGTGCTTTCCCTTTCCTATTTGTGGTCGTAGTCTCACTCTCACAGTGCAATTGATTTGCGCTTGTCATTGACTCGTGCTAACGGTATCGACTTTGAGAAGAATTAAATTTAACGTTTAATCGTTGCTTTGGAGTGCGTCGTAACAGAAATGGAAATTTGGAAAATGGTAAGTAACTTTACGGTAACGTTATAAAATACCGGTAATTTATAACTTAAGAGAGGTAAGGAAGAGCGGGACTTTCAGCTCAAAATTGGAGCTGCCCGACTGAGGAAGTACCTCCACCTTGCAGATTATCGTAGCCAAATAACACTGCTCTTTTGCAGTGTTGTGTTCCTAACGGTGAGCAAGGTCGCCAGTGCTCCTTGGGGAAACTCGACGCTAGTAGTAGGGTCGGCAACGCGCAAGTGATGCCCCTGGTGTTGCAAGCGTCCATAGGTTACGGTAATCACTTACCATAAGGCGAGCCGTATACTTGTTTCCCGCCATCATTAAAAAAGCTGTGTAGTGAAAATCGAAAATCTAAATATTTAAGGAAATATGTTTATCGTTGAAAACCTAACTCTAAAAAACGTCGCTTACAGCTAAATACCGTATTTAACAAGGAAAAAATATCTTTAGGGAAAATAATTACCTACAAGGTTAAAAACCGAGGGAAGTTTCTACCCAAATGAAATTACCCTTAGGGCAAGGGTGTTTTTTGTTAAAATTGCGGCTTTTATTCGGCCTCAAAGTGTACCAAAGTGTAATTTTTAATTAGATAATCTCCCATGTTTTGAAGGAAAGAAAGAAAGGAAGGAAATATGGTTTTGATATGACGTTAATTGGTAAAGAATACAGCCTTGACGAGGTTTGTTTTTCTTATAAATTATGGTCCTACATTATTAACGTGACCCCTCTGGTTAAAAAAATATTAACTGATAGCTTATCACAAATCACAAAATCATACATTAATAGAAATACACGTAAAATAAAGACTGGTGTCTGATGTAGGTAGAACCTGTATTACAGATCACCAGGCTAATCCTCCATGGAGAAACATATAAATCATATGCTTTGCTAGATACAAAAGAAAAAATAAAAAAGTTTTTATGTTTTTTTTTTTTTTTTTTTTAGTAATAAAAAAATTGTTAAAAACAATAATGAAATGTACACGTCTAGACCTTCTGTCCGACCTCATAAGTAAAAACAGGCGTGTATATTTTCATTTCACATTACCAGTTCAATCAACATATTTTCGCACAGCAATCTACCCATCCGCGTTATCTGGTAACCAGTATCAGTTTCTATTATAATTAAATAAGATAGGATTTGGTGCGAGTCAGGGAAGGCAGCGATTTTGAGTCTCCAAAACCATCTAAAAACATCCATTGTAGGCACTTTCCCCAACAACTTCCAGCATACATTATTTGTTCAGAGAGATAATTTCCTCGTGACATTTCCGCACAAAATTGGATCTGTCCGACTGGGGAAGTACCTCCACCTTGCAGAATATCTTTATTTATTTATTTATTTAAACTCTATGGAAGACTTACAGCTAAACAAAACAGAACAAAGACAGTAAGTTGGACTGACAGCCAATTATAAGTCTTCACGTATAGTATTTGTTTAAGAAAAGATACTGTGAACACCATAGCACTGCCAACAAGAATGAGAGACACAAAAATAACAATAAAAATCATAAAACAAAACAAAAATAAAGCACATTAGCAATATAATGGGTTTGCCATCTATTCCTATTCATTTAACACATCCTATTCATTTTTCTTAGTCAAATAACACTGCTCTTTTGCAGTGCTGTGTTCCTAACGGTGAGCAAAGTCACCAGTGCTCCTCGGAAAAGCATCGTATTACTGCCAACACGACGCTAGTAGGTTGGCAATGTGCGAAAGATGCCCCTGGTTGCAAGCGTCCATGGGTTACGGTAACCCCTTACCATCAGGTGGGTGGTATGCACACAGATAGGGAAGCGAAAATATTCTAAGTTTATGGGTATGCATATTTGCCAGAATAAGTGTTTTTCGGGTTTATTAAAAAAAATTGCTGAAACAGTTGATGGATTTCTAGCTGATATCTTTTCTTAATAGAATTTGACATTTTCATAACATTATAATCTTAGATTATTGATTGGTTGTCGCAGCCGCTCCAACTAGATTCCGCCGGCGTACTAATAAAATGCGGCAAAACATAATACGCAAGAATAGGCGTACTCGAGTGAGTTGGTCAGATTAAAATGCCGGTTTGCGTAGTAAAACTGTGTAAAAACAATACAACCAAAATTTAAAAAACACTGGGATATGTACCATCAGTAAAGATTGTATAATTTCCGAAATAATTTCAACAATAAACAAACAAACCATAATTGACAATCACCACCATGACAATCACATGTCAAATGAGTTGACGCATTCAAGGAGCCATTTTTCTTAGGAAGTGCGGTATCTAGTTGGAGCGGCCGCGACAACCAATCAATAATCTAAGATTATAATATTATTTTTAAATTCTCATTTCGAAGAGAATCGCTAGTAGCTCAACACTTTGACTGCCTCTTAAGGGTAGCTAATTTATTAGTGCCACACCCTGTTAAATAGTGACTTATTTATTCGAAATGGGAGTGTCCCTATATTGTGTTGTAGTAATTAAATGTACATTGAGAAGCTGTGTGTACGGAAAATTGGTCGGAAATAGGTCGACTGTACATGTATTGTATGTGATTTGTAGAAGACGTGTACGATAAACTATCAAATTAAGCTCAGTGACCTGTGGATAATGATAATGTGTCGTTCATCATTATCATAATAATATCATTTTGCCAGCTACTGCTGGAAATAGGCCCATTCCATCAGTAATTTAATTATGTTCTTTTATATTCATTTATTAACTAAAAAAATGAGTGTTGTTAAAATTCTGTTAAAAACAATAAAATTACCATTAAACTAAAAGCTTATGATCTATAAAAACTTTAACATGAATGACAAGAAATGTTCCAAAAACTTAAAAAAAGCCCTAGCAGCGCCACCCGCCTTCGTACGCCAAAAATAACACCCAACAAAGAAAACATTTTAATTTTTTAACGAAAAAACTGCGAGAGTACGTCACTCTTATCTCGAAAGATAAGCGCCTGACAGAGACCCGACGTGACAAAAAAAGTGACAAAAAATTGTCACGTCACGAAAATGAATCCGACATAATGTTTTTTGGGCCGAGTGTACTTAAATATTAATGTGACACAGCTTTTAGCTGAAAACATGGAAAAATATTGTTTGCTTTTTGGTGGAATTAATTACCTTTGAAGGTATTTTGGGATAGCGCCTTACAAATATAAATAAATCCAGCCCATTACTGTCCCACTTCTGGGCACAGGCCTCTTCTTGGAATGAGAAGGGTAAAGCCTTAGTCCACCACGCTGGCCTGGTGCGGGTTGGCGGACTACACTTTGAGGACTCTATGAGGCACTCTGAGTTGTGAAGGTTCCCTCACGATGTTTTCCTTCACCGTTAATACAAGTGATAATCAATTTGCGAACCGCACATAAATTAAAAAAGTCAGAGGGTCGAACTCAGACCCTCTTGCATGGAAGGCAAGCGTTTAATTGTTAAGCTGTCATTGATAGCGAATTACTCCAAGCAAATCAGCGCCTTGATTACCTACGTAAGAAAAATTTGACAGCCACAGCAACCAACAAACAATGCATCCCTTTCTCGCTTATAGACGTTTTTATAAGACGATACGGAATAGGACATTTATTTGCGACAACAACTGTCATATTTATAATACGTAATCAGGTGGCCGGTCCTATTAACCAATTAATCATCGGCCTAAGAAATATTGCTAGGATTTGGTCCAAATGCCATCTAGAATCAATTGACATTGCATTAAGGAGATCTATTTGGGGGTATCATTTTTCAGTGTGTGCAAGTGATTAAAATTTGTTTAGTGCGATGTAAAGAAAGAAAGAAAGAAAAATATTTTTATTCCGTACGGGATAATGAAGGCGCAACCATTCAATAAATAGACAAGAAAAATTGGTAGTTTTTTTTTTTTTTTTTTTTTTAGTAATAATAGAAAAAAACATTTCACACAAATCACGACGTTTTGAAAGTGCCTGCAAAGATCCAGTTGAAATAAAATTTTAACATTGACTTTGTTACATAACAGGGTTAACAAAATATACACCATCCGCCATCTTGTGGTGACGGCCATATTATTGAAAATATTAAGTATTGCATATTGCATTGTCACCAAAACTAAAGGTGTATGCAAAATCTCAGCAAAATCGGTTGAGTGGAAATGGATCAAAATTCAATTGCAAGATTTCACCTACACAAACATACATACATAAAAACATTGCAAGTTAAATAAAAACTTGTAAAATAAGCACTTCTAATCAAAAATATCAAACATGCCCATCCCGAAAAGGTTACCAACTCAGCATACGCTGGATAGAAAGAAAGAAAGAAAGAAAAAAAGTATTTATTTGACACAGCACAAAAACAATTTTAAAGATAAAGTTGATGAAAATAAATAAAAGATGCAGGTCAGGATGCGAAAATGTTTTATATTACCTTATTATTTTTATTGTAACCTAGCTACGCCTAGCTCTCACAACATGACAGAAGTCTACCAAGATAAATGTTTTACATTGCCATATGAAATATTAACAACACCCCCTCTCAATGTTAAACATTTACAATAAATCTTAAACAAAATTAACTTTAGGTTACCCAACAACCTACAACAAAACTAATACATTAGTTACGTACATTTCTCTAAACATCTCAGTATCAACTCTTTATTTAGAGCCTTCGTCAAAATATCTGCTGGCTGATCACTTGTGTTAACATACTGTACGCACAAGTTACCATCATTAATTAAATCTTTAACAAAATGATACCGTATATCAATATGTTTCAGGCGTTTAACTGAATCTGTATTTGCCATTGATATTGCTGACTGATTATCACAATAAATATTTATAGGACAAAATATATTATCATAACCAAATTCTTTTAACAAATTTATTAACCAACAAGCTTCGCTTGCAGCCGAACTTAACGCAACATACTCGGCTTCTGTTGAAGACAGACTAGCAGATGCTTGCTTCTTACAACACCACAAACATTAAACAATTAGAAAACGTAAACATATAACCTGTGGTGGACTTCCTGTCCTCTAGATCTCGCCCCAGTCAGCATCACAATAACCTTCTAACACTATATCATCACATTTGTAAATTAATTTATAATCCAGAGTATGTTTTATGTATCGCAATACTCTCTTTAATGCAGTCAACAACACATTATTTGCACATTTCTGGTACCTACTTAACATAGAAACAGCAAAACATTTAAGAACATTTTCCAAATAACTTTTCTGAGAAAGTTCAGTTAATCCATTTTCAAAAATTTTGCTTTACATTTATACCTTGCTTTATATTGCTTAGCATTACTGTTCATTCCCTTTATTTTAAAAACCCATTGACTGCTAATTACTTTACAATTGACCGGTTTAACCCAAATATCCCAAGTATTATTTTCCTTTAATGTTTGCAACTCTGTATTTATAGCTTCAGTCCACTTACCCGCATCATTCCGTTTCATCGCCTCTTTATATGTGCGTGGCTCACTCTCTTCACTACAAACATTGTAACATTTATAGAAAGATGTTTGTTTCCTCACACGGTCACTCTTGCGTTGAGATGGTACTGACGTGTCATCTGGTCCATTTGTAGAACTTCCGTCGCCACCACTACATGGTTCATACTCACTCTCAGAATCATTGCTCTCCACAGAGCTAGGAGGTTTATCTTCCAGAATTACTTGCGATTCTTCGATACCTTTGGATACATTTTCAGCTTTATCTTCATACATATCACACAAGAAAACTATATCTCTCTTTATTTCTACTATGTTCTTCTGTGGCATGTATACCCTGTAACCTTTAACATCTTCTCCATATCCAACCATTAAACCTTTTTCTCCTTTTTTATCCCACTTCCTTCTCTTCTCTTTGGGAATATGTACATACACAGGTGTCCCAAAAGTTTTCAACTGACGAATATCAAAATTCTTATTATACCATACCTCGAATGGAGTTTTTCCTTCTTCCCTACTCTTTCCAGTTCTATTCAGAACAAATGCTGCAGTGTTCACAGCCTCTGCCCACAGCTTTTTAGGTAAGTCCTTTGCATATAACATTGTTCTTGATGCCTCAACTAATGTTCTGTTTTCTCTTTCAGCTTTCCCGTTTTGTTCAGGAGTATACGTTACTGAAGTTTGGTGTGTTATACCCCGGTTTGAAAACATTTCTTTAACTTCTTTATTGACAAATTCAAGTCCATTGTCACTCCTAAACCATTTCACATTGTTTCCGGTTACGTTCTCAGCTTTATTTAAATAATCTTCTATGCAATTCTTAATTTCATGTTTGGCTTTAACAAAATAAACATTCCTGTAGTTAGAATAATCATCCTTCAAAATGACAAAATATCTAGACCCGCCTACAGACATTTCTTCCATTGGACCACAAGTATATGCATGAACAAGCTCACATGTTTTTGTGCTTACATGTACCGATTCATTAAAAGGTAATCGGTGCATCTTACCTTCCAAACAACTTTCACACTTAGGGAGAGAAGTTTGTTTTGGTTCAATGTCATTTTTCTGTAAGATTTTTCTCACATAATTAAAGTTTTGATGTGCTAATTTTTCATGCCAATCGTTCAAATCTTCAACTGTCTTTGCAATACTTGCGATCTCGCTTCTATAGCGAAAATCCATATAATAAGAATTCCCAATTCGTTTTGCAATAGCACATACAATTTTATTTTTATAAAATTTGCACATATTTTCATTTGTCATCATGACATACCCTTTGTCAGTGGCACGATTTACAGAGAAAAGATTAGTTTTTAATTCTGGAACGAATAAAACATTGTCTACGATTGTGTCAATCCATTCTCTTCCGTCATAAACTTCTAATGCCATCTGTCCGTAACCTAACACACTAATTGTCGCTCCATTACCGACAATTACAGACTTCTGGGTTACGCTTGAAAAAGTCGTAAATAATGTGCGATCCCGACACATATGTTCACTTGCCCCAGAGTCCACTAACCACTTTGATTCTAGATATTTTTCTGCTGAATTTGTCACCACAAAAGCATTACCTTTACTTTTCATATTGTTCATTTTGTTCTTCATAAACCAACACTGAGCTTTAACATGTCCCTCTTTTCCACAATAATAACAGTTATTATTGGTACTATTACTCTTTTCCATAATGTTATTTTTATTATATCTGCACTCACTTTGAAGATGTCCGAGTTTATTACAGTTGAAACACTTTACAGTCTTTTTATTCTTGACAACAAATGCTGACGATGATGAAGTTTCCTGGGACTCTCCACTCTTCTCCTTTAGTCTTTCTTCTTCAATTAATAATCTAGCCACTAGATTGTCCACGGTCTGCTTGTCATCTGGCGCAGATTCCCATGCTGACACGAAGTGTTTATATTCATCTGGTAGTGACATTAATACCTTGGTAATCACAAATTTATCGGAAACTTCTTCGCCCATTTGTTTCAGCTGATTTTGTAACTCTTGTATCTTTGATAGGAACGTCGACATTTCACTTCCTTTTTCATATTTGTACTGGAAAAATCGTTGCTGTACGATATGGATGCTTGTCTCAGTTTTTTGCTCGTACACGCTCTGTAATTTTCTCCACATCTCTGCTGATGTTTTACAAGAAATGATGTGCAACATTACAGCTTCCGTCATTCTCGTGACTATTATTGTCTGAGCCTTCGCATCTTTAAACTCCCAACTAGTGCGACCAGTTGCATCCTCAGGTTTTATACTCCTTCCCTCAACTATGTCCAACCAACCTTGGCCCCTCAGCAATACTGTTGTTTGAAATTTCCAGATATTCCAGTTTCTGGAACCTTCCAACTTGATCACGTTGTAAGTGATCGTATTGCCTTCCATTTCGCCTTCTTGCCTTGTTCATGCACCAGAACAAGTATCTTCTATCGATGGGTCCGTCCGTCGTCCGCGCTATGCGTGCGACGTGTTTTGTTTTCGGCGATCTGCCGATCTATGTCCGTCGATATTTTTCCTGGTCCTACACTTTTATAAATATCTGCACAGGATTATTGCCTGGGCCCATAACCTGATGAAAATAAATAAAAGGTGCAGGTCAGGATGCGAAAATGTTTTATAATATCTTATTATTTTTATTGTAACCTAGCTACGCCTAGCTCTCACAACATGACAGAAGTCTACCAAGATAAATGTTTTACATTGCCATATGAAATATTAACAACAAAAGTAACAAAAAATAAAAGAATAAAACATGTAAAAGAAAAAAATATTTATCTTAAATAACAAATGGGTTGTACGTCGCAGCTGTGTCAAAAAGGCTTCCGCTCAGCTTAAGCTGACGCGCTGCGAGCAGCCCGACAGCGCTGGTTTTCAGCGGGAACCACATCGAGTGACGTTATGTGTGCCTACGTGTACAGAAAATATATTAATTGAATATGAATTAAATAAATAACAATTATAAAAGAACTTGTGTGTGTTGAAGTGATTATTGTATGAAAATAAAACGTGAAGGTAACATGATGAGGAACAGATTTAGGGCAAATATTATCTTTTTGATCTACAGCTAAACTAATCGGGCTACCGAACTATTCGGCCGTGTTCCGGCCAGACCACTACAATCAGCACTTCAGAACATTTAATTACACCGACCATGTAGGGGAGCAATTAATGCATGTTTGTCTAAGTTCAGATCGCACAAGTTTGGACAGCTACACGCCTTTGAAGTCTTCAACTCCAACAGGAATGATGAAAATTGCTTACTAAGAAATTGAACTGCCCAGACATTTCCAGAATAAGCTGACCTTTCATTGTATGAAAAGCTTATGCAGTGGGAGGTCAGCTCATACTGGAAATGTCTGGGCAGTTCAATTTTTGCTCAATATAAGAGCTCATAGTAAGGAACCAGGAACGCTTTGGTGTACTGATATCAACGATCTTAATACTATAAATTCGATGAAACGTATTACGCTTGCGCAGCGAACTTTATAACAACCGACAAAAAAGAAGGGCGTTATAAGTTTGTAGTGTGATGTCTGTGGCATCGTAGCTCCAAAACGGATGGACCGATTTCAATGCAGTTTTTTTAATTGAAAGCTAGTTTAATCGGGTATCATCTTAGCTATGTTTTATGTAAGTCTGTATAGTCGTTCAAAAGATACAGTTCTTTTTCTAGTTGGAGTCGGGGATTTTTGAGGGTTAGGTTATGTCCTTATGGAGTGCACGCCAATGTAGCTGTGTCCATGACTCCATTCATGTGGACTTCTTGGAAAACTGAATTATTTTCTTGGATAAAATGTATCCTATGTCCTTTCCAAAGTTTTATGCCAAATTTAGTTGAATCTAGTAAGTATTTACCAGTAAAATTCCTTACTGTTTTCCAATGTCGGATCTGCTGGTCAAATATGCTGTTGTAGCGACATCTATCGCCACACAGAATATCTACTTACAAGGCAGCAAGCTGACAACAGTAGTGGCGCGAAAATATGAATTCGACCAATCAAATAACGAAGCCTGCATCGCGCAAGGAAAAAGATATTCGCATCTAACACATACAACTGTCCGACATCAACCGTCGGGCTTCGGCCCGCCAGGCAATATCACCTCGCCTGGTCGGAGGATCCTCCCTATTCAATGGAGGCACACCATACCTCGTTCCTCCATACTGTGTTTATCTTGAAGAGATAAATAGATGGTACCATAATGACACACACTCTGCGTCACTCGTTTTGCCCGCGCTCGTGTCGGTATACAGGTGAACGCACAATTCCCCGCGCCGAAAGATTCGACCGTGCCGAAGTCATCGAAGTTTCTTAGTTTCGCACAATTATCTACGCCGAATAAATCGTCTGCGCCGCGCTGAATGAAACAGCGTTTCGTGGCAGCAATTGGCAGAATGCGGATGCACTAGCCTCTTCGTCCGCGCCGAATCTGATAACATCATCCGAATTCTACAGAAATTTGGGCATTGTCCTAACTTTTTCGGTGATTCATCCGATTCGGCGCGGATTGTTGGGCGAAGTATCATAGGATTTCACAATCAACACGTTCGGCGCAGACTAAATAAATGTTCGTTCACCTTTAGTAAGTAGGTACAGGTACATTTAACCTTTAGGGATTACATGCATGATATGTTTATGTGTTAGTTAACTCCATTACTCCATTTATTTGAACCTTAGCAATTAAGGTCCAATAATAGAAACCCTTTTGCCCTATTGTGATTATAATATTCTTTGTTATAATATATTAGCTATATTGTACAGCGTTACGCCCTAGGGATTAACGCTAGATAATAGTGTTGCGAAATTGTGGTGAAACTGAAACGGATATCATGATTTTTCTTTTAGCCGAAAGCCGAAACTAATATAATAAAAACAAGAGCCCATGTTACTACAAAAATGATACATAAAAGGGCTTTGACATTTTTAAAATTATAATTTCTTGCTTTCATATACCGATATTTTTACATTATACAGGATATTTTGTTTGTGTAGTGCGCATAATTTGTAGAGTGATTCAATCTCTGTTCATAAATTGAACCGCAGTATTGGGATACACCTTTTAAAACAAAACCAAAATTCGACTTAGTATGGGGGACACGCATAGGTAATTTACTAGCGCAAGCCATACAAAATCAAATTTTTATTTTGTTTTCGAGTGAATTTTATTACTGCGGTTGCATTTGGGAACGGACACTGAACCATTGCAAATTTTGCGCACTATATAAAAATATCCTACATGAAAGATACACTATCAATATTGTCCTTTATAATTACTACAACTACAAGCCAAGCACAGCACTAGTTAATATGAATTACACAAGACAAAAGACAGCATTGTAACAATGTTTTAATACGAATAGAATCTAGAATACATTAAGATGCGTAGTAAACTCTAAACTTACGGACTAAAATTTATAAGCTAAAACATTACCCCAGGATAATATTTAAAACCCGAAAGCCGAAACCACATATTCGGTTCAACACTAGCAGATACGGTATATGTCAGATGAAAAGGGTCGGCATAGGCTTCGGGGCCCGTCACTACTCATTGTTGATATTTGGATCTTAATATTTTGGATTTAAACGGCTTTCGGCCTCGCCTTGGTATCAAAAGGGAATAATATATTGGAAACTTGAAACATTTTAACTTGACATTGATTTAGGATTCTAGTTAAAGTAAAAAACGTAGAATACCTATTTTAAAGAAGAAAAGAAATAAAGAAATATAGTTTATTTGCATCAAAATGATTGATACCTTCTTAACATAAAAATATTTTGTAACATATTTATTAGAATCTAATATATACAGGGTTATTTGTAACTTATTGCTAACTTATTTGTTATTTGTACTTTATGGTTTGAAAGTACTCATCAATATGAGTAACTTTTACTATGGGACCAACAAATAAATAAATATTATTATTATTATAATTAAATATTATTATTTAAGCAAATAAATATTATTCTATTCTATTCTATTCTAACAATGAAATCGCGAAAAAATATGAACAGCAGTTCTATACAAAAAATTCAATATTACTATAAAGAAAGAATATTACTCGACTAACATCGTGTCGAACAATTGGCTGACTTTAAGGCAACTTCAAGTCTAGCAACAAGCTGACTTCAAGGCTCATCAGGAAATGAGTTTAAAATCGATTGCAAAATTTGTACCGAACAGACAAACAAACAGACAGACAAGAAAGCGAGTTAACAAAAACATGGTAAACTAAATCGCTAAAATTAACGAAATACATTCGAAAACAATGTACCCCAATTAAACTAAACCTCGGTTCGAAAACAAAACCACAAAATGCCCTATTTTACAGCAATAACCATTACTTTCAGAATAACCCTATAAACTGTCATAAAAAGCGAACTAACTTTGTAATCCGCGTTTTTAACCTGTCTGTAATCCTAACGTAACGTCTCATGGGGCCATTTGACCCACAAACTGTAACTAAAAGTCTTGTTTCAACTCGTTTTAACGTTTTGAACAAGTTGTACGACGGTTTGTCTTGTAAGATGTCGGGGAAGAAACGGGGTGCTCGGAAACAGCCTAGCTGAGTAACGAGATTTAAGAACGACAACATTTTCGAATTGAAAATTTTTCCCGCGATCAGGAATGGAACCTGAGAAAATCCGTTTCAGTACAGTTTAATTATCTACTTTTCTACAAAAAAAATACAAATTATTGCCGGATCCACACCGGCCGGCCGAGCGAACAGGAACGAAGACATTTCCCTCTCTTTCGCTCAAACAGGAGGGTATTTTCGCTCCCGTTTGAGCGATGCATGTCACTGTGCCTCATTTTAAAGATAAAATGGCTTCTCTCAATAAATTAAGCATAAAATATTATTTTGAAGTTAAATCATATAAAAATATATTTTGACAAACATTTATTTAATTTATTACCATCTGAATGGATCCTACTTATTGAAATTTTATTTAAAAAAATAACTTATTATTTGGAAATGAATTTAAAATAATAATTGACATACCAGCTCCTGGCGAATCATGTAATACCACATAGTAATTTTTTTTAACACCATTTTGTCCCTTATTTCGTGCAAATATAATATTTTCATTTCATCTATAATATTCCAGTCACTCCATTAAGCTAAAAGGCGTGAACGTTACCATGGTAACCATAATAATAAACTTCTATAATGTTCTCGAAAGCTTATAGACGATAGAATAATTAAATGGAATCACTGTGACTACACGCTTCTTAGGTAACCAACTGAGCGAGAAAAATGAGCTGAAGAACATAGTTACGAGTAGATAAACTAATTATTAGGTTATACCTAACTCTGAGCTGGTATTGAAATCAGGAGGCATACTATGAGCTTAAGCAGAGCAGAAACTGAACGGCCTAGATACTATGTCATCTTTTGCATGCCTAACTGGCTGGGTTTTGTGTAACAATATTTAAAATAAGAACTATTGTACCATGCTGATGCAAAAATAATTTCTTCACATATATAATATATCACATATATAATATATCGTGGGTTAAGAACTAGAGTAGCGTAAGGGCAAAATGACAACTTTACTGGAGAGCCGAAAAACAACTCAAATTTACCTACCGTTATCTTATAGCTCTTTTATGGCAAAATCTATAGTAGTTAGATATGTGATTTTTACTAATAATAAAGCTTTATTTATCGGCTACAGAATAGTGTAACTTTTTGGTCGATCAAAAACGTTTTTATTTTTATAAAGTTTATTTTTCAAAAAATGGTTGACATACGTCATTTTGGCTATTACATAAATTTTATAATATATGGAATGCAACGAAACTTCTGTTAAAATGGCCTTAAAAATAATAACAAAAATCTTCGAAAATTAATAATCCCTCGTGGCTACTTTAAAAATATAATTAAAAATAATTATTCGTGGTCGACCTGTAAATGGCTGTAAAAATCATAATATGTTGAAGGAATAACTCCAGATCGACACAACTCACTTGCAAATCGTTGTACTTATCTGCTGATATAGCTATTGGACCACTGTAAGCTTTTGCAAAATTACTCTCGACGAGGTTGCTCTTTTGCCCCTTCTGAATAACATGTTACTTCCTTCTTTTCTTTGCCAAAATTCAGTAAAGTACAGTTATACACAGGCAGCCTTCGTTTATAAAAGATTTTTTTGGAAGATGAGGTAGGAATATGTTAAATAGCTTCCATGTCATATTCGGCGAAATAAATTTCATACTCACTAATTCTAGCTTCTAGCTTCATTCTAGCTTCATCTCTATGTCTTCTCGCTTGAACTTTTCTCTGTAAATGAGCTTCATGTTCATCTTTTTTGGCTTCTTTTTCTTCATCATTCACATTATCATATGCGAAACATTCATCGCACATATCTTTCCGTGGCTTATGGAAGCCAATATTAAAATCTTTCTTTAAAATATCGCGGTACATGTTTATTTTGATAGGTTCCACGTCATCTTCCTTGCACTTATCAACATATAGTTCATACATCTTCGTAACATTAAGGTCTTGGTCAAGGTACTCTTTTTTGGTATCTTTTCTAACAAAGTGAGCTGGCATGCGCGGAAAATAATTAATGCAGTCTTTCAAAGTCAAAGGTTTTTATTTCAACTGGGCCTTTGCAGGAACTTTCAAAACGTCGTGATTCTAGGTGCACGGTTCCAAGTGGGTTGATCCTGGAGAAGATACCGGCAAGAAACTCCATGGACACTCTTTTCATAAATCAAGTTAACAATACTATGTGGTACTTACTTTCAACCTAAATATAAACAATATTACAAAAAAGAACAGGAAAGATCATATTATTAAGTACTATAGTGGTACTTAATAATATGATCTTTCCTGTTCTTTAATTTAAACAGTACAAGTAGGTAGGTACATACTTAACACTCAAGCCACCCAGTTTTGAAAAAAAGGAAAGCGTTATTAAAATTAGCTTGTGAAGACAGGAAGCAGCGGGTCACCAGGGAAGCCGCATATGCAGAAGATAGTCACTTCCATACGTCTCCATCTTTGAAGTACTGTCTAGCACTTTCAGGAGTTTTATTGTGTGGACAGTTTTTTGAAGCAGCCTCTCTTAAACATTTCAGTAATATTGAAAGTGGATAGGAAAAACTTTTGACACACTTTAATTAGCTCAGATTCACTTGGCTTTTTGAGGAAATACTTATTGATAAGCTTACCAAAACTTTTTGATGTCAAACTAACGTATACAGTTGTATTAGACGCGAAAGTGAATCAGACCAACAGAGATTTATTACATGCTAAAAGAACGTATATAGCTTTTACACTATTATTGACATAAAAAATGATTGCATTACTTTATTTATTTAGTGCAATAGTAGCGTATCACACCCTTAAGCTTTTTTGGCAGGTAGAAAAATGACGGAAGCGCACGAAACAAGTTCCCATAAGCAGTAACGGTACTTTACGCTCATTTGGCACGAAACAAACTTATGCTACTGCCTAATCAAACTTTCTGCGTTAAAAACGTATGACAAGATACGTTATTGGAGCGATTACATAGAAGATATTCGGTGTCCTATTCACTCTGTAAATCGAGTTTCGATCGTTGTGCTCGTAACTTTTTTGACAAAACAATGTCAAGATTATTGTAAGAAGAAACACTACATTTTGGCAGTAAAAAAATTTTTTTTTTTTTAATATGTTATTTTTGTACTAAGCAATCTACACACTACATCGCTCCAGTTTTTTGGCACATAAAAATATGGGGATAAAAAAAGCGAATGGCGAAAAAAAATTTTTTTTGAATTTTTGCCCTTACGCTACTCTAGTTCTTAATCCACGATATATACAATATAATTATATATAAAAAAAGAAACCGATTAAAATGTCAGAGAATGCCTTTGGCATTAAGACCGCCTTTGTACATATTTGTATGAAAAGCATTAAATAAATAAATAAATAAAATCAAAATAATAAATACGTCAAGATTATAAATACTATCCGCATTAGGATGATAATATATTTATTACTTCCTCGTAACCTATTTAATATCTATTTTGTAAAAAAAGGTTGCATGCCAAACAGCTTCCATGGCAGTTAACTCGGCGGTTAATCGATTTAGCTCAGTTATCGATTCCACCGCATCGAATGAAACCGATTAATAATCGTGTTAACTGTAGCAGTTGGCACGTGTCTTTAACTTTAGTAACACCATGGTTACTTACGAAGATCGTTGTTTTTTATGGGATAGAGTTCTAGAATAATTGTGGAATTATTTTATTCGGGGCATGGATAGTTTGGAAATAAATTCTTATTGAGCGTAAGCTTTGACTTAGTTTAATACTACGAAACAAACTTGAAATATGACTAACTCGAGCGGGGATTGAACCGCGACTTTTGGCAAGCCGTGCCGAGCGTGTTCATTTATGAAGTTTGTGGTAGGTAGAATAGAATAGAATACATCTTTATTTCATGTAAACCAGATACAGGCACTAGTGAAATGTCGAGACTCTAGGAGTTCCAACTATTAGATCCTATGGAGAAGAACCGGCAGGAAACTCCATGGAAGCTCTTTTAAAATAATAGATTAAAATCTTGATCAGTACAATGGTGTGGTAAGAGCTGCGAGAATAATGTAATTTAATGTGAATAAAAATAATACTAGGATAATAATGATTTGCTTCTGAATAAGATTGCCAGGTATTTCTACAATTAAAAGATGTGAAGACATGAAAACCGACAAATCTTTCTTCTCCATAGGACCTACTATTTGGAACCGCGCACCTAGAGTCTCGACATTTCATAAGTGCCTATATCTGGTTTACATGAAATACAGATCTCATCATCTGCCTGGCCTGTATCCCAACTACGTTGGGTCGGCTCCCAGTCTAACCAGATGCGGCTGAGTAACAGTATTTTATACGGAGCGACTGCCATCTGACCTCCGCCACCCAATTACTGGGAGACACTGATACCCTAAGGTTAGACCGGTTGTCAGACTTTTTTTTTTTTGGGTTGCCGGCTCCCGTAACGTCTGTCAAAGGTATTCGTATGACAACCGGGACCAACTGCTTAACGTGCTATCCGAGGCACGGAGCGGTCTCGATGTTCGAAGAAATTGTCACCCATCCAGGGACTGACCGCGGCAACCGCAGCTTCACCTCGCTGATCGACTGATCGGCGCGGTAGCTATGTAGCTACGAGCCCCTCAGATACGAAATACAGATCTGTTCTTTTCTATTATTACAGAAGCTAAATACGCACAATTTAGTACACAATTCACACAAAATCGAATCGCGTCAGTCATGAAAACTCCCCAACTTCGCAGACTCCAGATCAAATATTTATACAACGACAAAAAATCTTACCCTTTCTGATTGACTCGGCGGGGTTGTTTATTTTATGCTTGATTTCTGTGTTATTGTTTTTCCAATAGGATAGGTTTGAATGGAGGGGTGAGGAGTGATAGAACCATACAAAAATATACAAGCTTACTCAGTACGGGTAGGTATCATCTGGCCCGCTAAAAATTTGCTCGCGGTCCAATTAAGAATTCCATAGTAAAAGCTATTTTTAATTATGAGTACACTAGCGACCCGTCCGGGCTTCGCACGAGTGTAATTTCTCCACTATCCTTGCATTAAATATGAAATTATTATACATATAAGCCTTCGGTGAAAAATTATATAATTGATAGTGAAAACCTCATAAAAAAAGAGCCGTAACTTTTGAACGGCTGAACAGATTTTCATGAAACATAGCTAAGATGATAACCGAATAAATAAGCTTTCAATTAAAAAAAACTGCATTGAAATCGGCTCATCCCCTTTGGAGCTACGACGCCATAGACAGATACATAGATACACACTACAATCTTATAATACTTTTTGTCGAGGTTTAAAAATGAATACCAAGCTTCGAAAAAAGGCACTAAAGTATATCCCGTAATCCTTCAATCGACAGTCAGCATCGTCCACTCTGGCTATAACAACAGATTAAGAATTACCATCCCCAAAATAGAAATAAAAGGTAACAATCCCGAATTGTATACGAAATTTAAGTCCAAATACACTGAAATTCGGTACCAAAAACCGTCAGGAATTACATAATAATTGGTCTTGTATCTTACAATAGGGAAAAATAAATTTACGCACTGAAGAAAAGAGACAGAAATATACACGAGTGTAACAGAGGAAAAAGGAAGGAGATAGGGTAGGTTTCAAATTGTCGCCATTGCAATATTCGAGATTAAAAGTAACGCCTCGCTTGGCAACAGAATTCCGACGGACAGTCGCGGACAGAAGTGCTCTTTTTCCCGACTTTTTTTCGGCTTTTTTATTATTTTTCCGCGTAGGTAATTGGATTTTTTCGGGATGTACCGTTTGTGATGGCTCGTTGAACTATTTTATTGTTACCTGAATGACCATACGGATGGGTACGGTGCCAAATTATAGGGTACCTACTCTGTTACTTTTTTATGGTCTGAAATTGTTATTGCTATAGTTTTTTTACGTTTTTTTTATGTAAGTACTACAGTAACTAGTTAGGTCTAGCTAAAATAAAATAGTTTAATAGTTTGGTTGTTTGAAAATCATATAAAAATCTCGCCTGTATTTTTGGAGACTGCGTACCCCGAATTTTACTCAAAAAGTCAAACACAAAGCGAGACAAGCGCCAGTGATTTTAACGAGTTTTCAAACTAATATTATACAGGCCTTTAGCCAGTACCCATTTTATTTTAATAAACTGGCAGAACGAATATTTCGAACTAAATGTAGGTAATAAAACATAAACCACAAATATTCGTATTTTTTTTATTATTATTTTTTTGCTTTTCAACCAATTTCAGTCCATTGTTATTCAATTCAATATTTATAGATAAGAAGAAAGAAATAAAACAGTTTAAACAAGTTTAGAAAATAACATAAATAATATTAATTTAAAAAAAAGCAACCTGCCCAAGACCAAATATAGAAAGAAAGAAAGAAAGAAAATATATTTATTCAGCACGGACATTGACAACACACGAGAGAGAAATAAAAAAATTACAAATAAAAAAAAAATATGGCCCCCATCTCAGCATTTTGATGGGACTAAGTACCCGACAGCCACAGAGATACACACTACAATCTTGTAACACTCGTTTTTTGTTGGGGGTTAAAAACGGAGGCCTTATACCATTTTCAATAACTACTATAAAACCTTTGGCTGGGCTAAGATCAGTGATCATAGAAGTAGTCCTTTTGTAAGTATACAGGATATTTTTTTATGTAGTACGCATAATTTGTAGTGTGATTCAATCTCTGTTCCTAAATGCAACCACAGTATTGGGATCTATAAAACAAAACGAAACTTCGACTTAGTATGGGGGACGCGCATAATTTACTAGCGCAAGCCATACAAAATCAATTTTTTATTTTATTTTGGAGTGAATTTTAGTGCTGCGGTTGCATTTGGCAACGGGCGCTGAATCACTTTGAAAATTTTGCGCACTACATAAAAAATTATCCTGTATTTCGCTCATTGAATATGAACAAAGCCCCTAAATATAATAGCAACAATAACATTGAACACAAACTGACAGATTCCATCCTGCCCCATATCACCCCGAAAACGCTTAATTAGTGATACCGTTATATCAATGTCTTTTGTTGTAATATGTCGACCGTCAGTTATGAACAAATGATTGAGGTTAGGTATATATAGCCTTAGATATTGATATGTCGTTATTGTGAATAGAAAATATTGATTAGGTATTTTGTATTTAGGTACTCGTAATATATGTATTTAAGAATAATAATAGGTATAGTAAATTCATTAAAAAAATAATTTCAAATTGTCAATAGAATAAGCCCTAGAACATAATTACTAAACCTAGAATATCGCCCAGTGGTCGAAACTCGGCCATCATTTTAGCTTTCTGCACTGCTTCTCCATATAAACTTTACTTATGCCAAATCTCACACTCGTCCGTGCGCTCAATATGTTGAAAAAGGGGTACAAAGTTTTCTCTTCACGTATTAATATACCTTTATATTAGGCTGTGTATGAACATATTTAAGTGTAGTTGTAATTCACGAATAAAAACTACATACCTTAAGTTGTTTAATTTAGACAACGGTAGTCAGGCTGCAGAAATAAAGCAGTGCTATTTAACACAGTGGGCTTCTTTAGCCAATCCGCCTCGTGGTAATTCAGATAAATTATCAGCTGTGTAAAAGGAAACGAAGTCTGAACGTAATTGCCATCTTAAAATTTAAATCGCATTTTGTTTCCTGTCACAAGTAACTGTTACCTGCGTTCGCTGTGCAATCTTATTAAAATCTTCATTAGATGAGGTACTTACCTGAAACAAAAAGAGGTAAAATAAATACAAGCTCACATTACATTTCCTTTCAACAAAGGTGCCTTAAAATTATATTTGCAATATATTACGTAAACTTAACCCTTTGTGGGAGACTGATATCTCAACTAAAAACCTCTATCACACAGATTACCAGCCCCCCACTAGAACTGCATACATACAATGCGTTTAAATGAAACAATAAAAAAAAAACTTTGAATAAAATGTTTTTTATTATTCTAAGGGCGACTTGCACCAAAGTTATTTAAGCTAAACACGTTTGGATATCTTTCTCTCCCTTTCTATTTGTATACTGTGAGATAGTGACAGACTGATGGCTAAACGTGTTTAGCTTAAATATGATTTAAATGACTTTGGTGCAAGTCGCCCTAACAGTTGATTTATTCAGATTTGGTATCAAAACAGCAGTTTTATTGATATTGTGAAAAATTTACATAAATACAGACTATTTAATTCACAGGCTCATGGAAAAATAATATAATATTCTACAGATCACAGAAAAAATAATAAAAAATAGGTTTGTAAAATATGAAATCTCGGTTTACACTTATTTCTTCGACTGTACTAAGTATGAAGTGGCCTAGATACACCAGGCATGCCGCCATTTTTACCATACAAAGATATAAATATCATATCGACTGTATAATGATAGAATTAGGCGTTGTAATCATAATTTTATGATTACAACGCCTAATCAATTATTTGAGTTACAATTTAGAATCATTAATAAATCGCTAAAACTAAGTTTAGCATAGATTTTGCGAGTTTAAGAACAAAGATCCACCATATTCATAGACAATTTTTTTTAATAAATAAAACATTTAATTAATCTGAGTTACAATTTAAAAAAACAAACTAAAATCAAATTTAATATAGAGTATAACTTTTTTAAGGCAGAACACTCACCATAATTATCTCATGTGATCTTGGTGTAAGTTTATTTAAGTTTTGTGCGTCATACTGGGCGTAAAAATAAAAACTTTTTCTTTCTTTCATATTTATAGAAAAAAAAAGAAAAAAAAAAAAAAAAAAAAAAAAACTTCACTTTTCTATTCGACAGTACTAACAAGCGGCCCAGATACATGGTCGACCATACCGTTACCGTCAAACAGACACGGAGCCATTTTCAGGCCGCCACCTGAATTTCAGGTGGTGGCAATTTTCTTTTGCGGGAATATTTTCGCGTGAAAAATGACCTTTTCTCGGGACGACGACTTTTGTAAGTGTCTTTATGTGTTGTGTGTCGGTTAGGGTAGACAGTGGTCTAAGTTTATAGTTTTTTTTTGTGTTTCTTTTATCACAGGGTATGAGCAAATACCCAAGATTTTTTATTTTATCTAAGTTTGAAACTTTTATAGCAGTGTGCAATGGTCGTGTCTTATGATTCGTAATTCACAGTGGGCACTGTGAATGTTATTGTCATTTGGCCATTGATCTATTTCACCAAATTCACCGACTATATAACAGACAATTAGAGCAAAATCAGCCGTTTAAACATATATGAGTAATCTGCCGATTTAATTTTAATCATCTGTTAATTAGTTGGTGAACATGGTCCTTAAGTAAGTCTCCCACGATATGTTAAGTCGATTATTGTTTCACTTTAATGTGGCCTAGTTTCTTTTTAATAATATAGCGGACAAACGAGGTTGCGGTTCACCTGATGGTAAGTGATCACCGCTGCACATGAACATCCGCAACACTAGAGGAGTCATCGATGCGTTGCCGACCTTTTAGGATGGTATAGGCTCGTTTCTTGAAAGTATACATAACTACGTATGTTCCTCAAAATAAATTATTTAATCTAAATTATAAATTAAATTATACAATCAAAATAAATAAATAAAATTATACAACCAAATATAATAAATTATTTAATTTAAATTATAAAATCTCATATAGGCCGCGCAGCCCATGACGTCATTTACAATTCTTTTACATTTATTTACATTTTAATTATTTTTTATGTTCAACATAATTTTTCTTTATTTTATTTTTTATTATTATTTATTTATTATATTTATTATTAAGCCCCCGCCATTATTTGCATTTTTAAAAATCTGTTTTTAGCGCCATCCGACGGGCCTAAACGTAACTAACTATCTTTCGTTTTTATCGACAGACTGGGTCAATGAACTTTAATGTCAGGCAATCTGGGGGAAAATATAAGGGGCGTCGTTTCAAAATAAATGTTTTAGCTAATCATCACAGAGACGGACATGACGGACAAAATATCAATATAATGCTATTATACCTACCAACTTAATGTACTCATTATCATGCAAAATAAATTATTCTTATTCTTAAACGGAGTAGCAATACCAAAAATACCCGCACAGTGGTAAACACAAATCAATCTCTATATACCCTCCCCCCCATCAACATAAAAATAAGCCTCCTCCTCCATATTTCTCACACACAATAGCGTACACCAATAATAATTCGTCACCAATCAACCGTGGGTAGGTTGGGTAGTTGGGTACTCGGTACCCTAACTGGGTAGGGACAGGAAGGTACTGCAATAACTTTTGGTTTTAGTTTAGGCCCGTTTTCCTACTAATGGTCCCCATTTTTAAACGTATTACTTTTGGAGATAAGTGGTTTCAACTTGTTCTGTTAATAAATTATGAGGTAACAAAAAAAAAACATACGAATTGAGTACCTCCTCCTTTTTTTTTAAGTCGGTTAAAAAAAAGATATCTATACAAATAAATAAAAATGAAGTTTGTTTCTAATTTCCAAATAACAGCTTTTTACTAAATGCATTATTAAAGTATAGGTATTTAGGGTTCTTTTTCTTTTTTTTATTTTTTCCCGGCTTATGTCCAAAACGGCTGGACCGAATTTGACGGGACTTTCACTGGTAGACAGCTGATGTTACAGGGAGTAACTTAGGCTTATATTATTATAGGGTTCGGCAATTATTTTTTTTGTTAAATTCCAAGCGGACGACGTCGGCGGACACAGCTAGTTACTCGGTTATTAATCATTTTGACGGCAAGTTTGGCGTAGTGGCTAACTTTAGTTTTCTATGCTACCTACGTGTCGCAGGTTCTATTCCCATACGGAGCAAATATTTGTATGACCTACATTTTAAAGATAGTTGTTTCAAGTCTGGGTGTTTGTATGTGATATGTATTTTTTTTGTACCCACGATGAAGGAGATATTTTAGGGATCGTAAGATAAAAAAGGTTAAAAACCTAAATTATTTTGTTTAAAAAAGTTGACATGACAAGACAACACAATATGATATCAATTAAAATAAAATAAAATTTTATAGTTTAAAAAAAACTATAGAACACGCTTTAGTCATCCAAACTGAACGTGTATGCAAAATTTCAGCTAAATCGGAAACCGGGAAGTGGGTCAAAAACTTCCAAGATTTTGCTTACATTTATAGTTAGTTAGTTACAGGTGAAGCTAATAAAAGCGTGTTAAAAAGTGTACAATAATCTTTTGATTGTTTATTTAATCATTTCAACATTAACAAACTAACACTTTGTACAATCTCGAGCAAAACACATTCCAATGACAATAAATAAGCTCGCATCACACTAACTTCGTCACCAATCGGCTAGATTCGGCAATTTTCGTTCACCATTCGTTAAGTCGACACAATACAGTCTGTTACATCCGAAAAGGCCTACAGAAATACCTTTTTCCTTTTTTACGGAACGATATTGTCCACTTTGTCGTTATAAATGGGCCGAGTGTGTAATCTTTATTACTTTTACGTAAACAAAGTTATCTTTTACGGTTAGTTTTTCTTTTTGTTGCTGTAATCATTGGACATTGAATAGTTGGGTTGGGGACGCGAAATACGAGCGACCGTTGTAAAAAATGGCTGCTTATAAATCGCACGAATGTTTGTATCTAATAAAAAAGTATTTGGATTTTCAGCACAGATAATGTTTTATTGAAACTGGCTGGTAAAATGCTCTGTCTTTTTTCAATCGATTGTTGGGTCAGCACTAGTTGAGAAAAAAAATGTGTAGGCTCAAATACTTTTATAAATTTTTGGATTTTAATAACACTTTTTTAATAAGAACCTACCCCTTATGATTTTTATAGATTTCTGTTTTAATATAGTAAATATAAAAATAATAAACTAAGTTATGTTGAATTTCAGTCGACCTTTATGCATTTGACACGATTTTCCAACAATTTTTTTACTAATTCTTAACGACTTTCTCACTAACTGTACTTCAGCGAATGTTCAATATTTTGTAAATAAAAAAAATATATACTTCAAAACTTGATCTTAACTAAAAGTTTCAGAAAAAAGTTACCGTTCCAGCAATCCACTTAAATCTTACAGATAGTTTCATAAAGTACTTTTTTTTTTTCGTTCCAAATAAGATTTTTATCGCGACAAACTTCTGAACATTTAACTTTAATGAAATACGAAAATAATGGTTTAGTACGGAAAAAAATGTTAGAACTACTTTTATTTCGAAATAAGAGGATTATGGCGTATATGGAGTAAAAAAGAAAAAAAAACTTTATCGAGGACCTAAATGGGACTTATTTCAAGCTAAATGTATTTAGGATTTTCTGGTTATCCAGAGATTCGAGTGACAAATGACTGTAACTAAATTTGATTGGGATTCGATACTGGCTTAAGCGAACTGATAAAGCGATCACATGGAAAAGACGTGGCGTAGATGCGACACGGAAATGACGTGTCCTACCGTCAGAAATGTCACTGTGTCTCATCTAGCCGTGTCATCTTTATATATTGAGTCCTCTATAACTTGCATAAATTTAATAAGGGTTGACACACAATGTAAATCACTTTGTAAAAATGTCATAGAATAGAACAGATCTATAATTCATGTAAACCAGATACAGTCACTTATGAAATGTCGCGACTCTAGGTGCGCGGTTCCAAATAGTAGATCCTATGGAGAAGAACCGGCAAGAAACTCCATGGAAACTCTTTTAAAATAATAGATTACAATATTGATCAGTACTATGTTGTGGTAAGAGCTGCGAGAATATTGTAATTTAATATAAATAAAAATAAGAATAGGATAATAATGATTTTCCCCTGAATGAGATTGCCATGGCAGTTACAAGCTGACCAGTTCCGACAGACGGCACCCGTTCACGAGCATGATGCATGCGTCAGTATCATGAAAACACAGTGGACAAATGTCCGCTCCATGTCCAATTGTCTACGTTTGGTCTTTTCTATGCCAACTTTACCTAACAGTACTTTTAAAAATTAAAGAGCTGTTTTTACTCTTTAGAGCACTACACCTGCTCACATTATTAATCCCATCAAAAGGGCAAAATCTATTAACGCTGAGCAACCCTAAATCGTGAAATAAAAATCTGCTGTGCCATTCCACAGTCGAGAAATATGATGTGATTTTATTACGATTTCTGTATTGGTTCCATAGTAAAAATTGTTCTAAATATTCATAATGATAAGTACTCGTATATATAATAACCCCATAAGCCGAGTTTCCACTACGAAAGTGTAATGAGCAAGTAATAGCTGTACGGAACGGTCCCAAACTAGCTAAAATAGGTTTTACCTTCCATTAAGAAAGAGTTTTGACAATTGCCTTCTATTGCAAAAGAGAAATGAAGAACGAGTTCGTTATTAACTATTTTTACTCGTTCAGTCCTCTCCGCTAGACTCTTTGTTGGTAGAAGCATTTCTATGAAGTTTACTACGGAGCCCGCTCCGCTGCCAGTGGAAGCTCAATCGGGACTATAAAAGTAGAAAGGACCTTGTTTAACGAAACACATTACCCTCTTTCCAACCGTAACCGAGTAAACCTAGTCTGCGCTGTACTTAAGATTGAGTTCTCCGATATCATTTGATATTACCATCTAAGGGCTATAGCACACTCGAGACTTTTAGCATCGATGATGCGATTTTGCGTTTGCATCGATGCTGCATCGCGTTCTGGCGACTCGTTGCACCTGACGGAGAGGTGAAGCGGGCGGGGTGGTAGCATGCCAAAGCCTTAGTAAATAGCTAAGATTATACTTGATCAAACTAGCTTTCAATTAAAAAAATTGCATTCATATCGGTCCATCCGTTTTAGAGCTACGATGCCACAGACAGACACAATAGAAACTTATAACACCGCTCTTTATTTAGGGCAAAACACAATATAATTTTTGTCGGGGTTTAAAAAAATACAGGTTGTGGGCGTAGGGTAACATTTAGTCACTGTTTCGAGCTTCCGAAAACCGACAATCGCTGGTCGCCAATGCCAAAAGTATCGAATGTGATATACCCCTAAAACCATGTTTGTTTTGCAGTTAGTTTTTATAGTTATTGCGTGCATCGCGGAGACTTTCAGCTGCATCTTATAGCAGGTTGCAGCGATATGCAGTTATTGAATATGCTGCAGTACCTCGACCTGGTTATACTTCTTTACGTAAAGATTTTTGCAGCCAATTTACAGGTGTTTTATCAGTACTGTTTATCAGTTCCCTGGGATACAGTACAATCATACAACGATCTTCATTCTTGTAAAAGGTATCGTTTTACATAAACTGTATAGAGGACTCCGATACGAGGGACCACCACACTGACGTCGAGCCTTGGCTGTTTCTCCCCAATTGTTATCTCGAAGCTTCTGAGGATCAGCTAAAAAGCTAATAATCTTTTATGGTTGCTTTTTAATTATCATTAGGTAACGGTATATTAAAGTGCCTTTGGCATTACCTCACCTGTTGTTAAGTGACGATGCTCCTGAGCTCCGACCGATGCTCCTACCTCATCACTCTCGAAGAATGAGTGCGTTGGTCCTTCGAGCCAAATTTGAATTTTATTTTTTATTTTATTTTTAGTCTGCCCCACCCTTCCTTGTCTTCTGTATCGTTGGTACAGTTTAGAAACATGCATATAACATGCAGTATCCAGACCTAGAACAACTGTAGACCATACAAATATTTGTTCCGTGCTAGGATCGAACCCGCAGCACGTACCGCCAAAATCTGAATTGTATAATTCCTTCCAATTCTCAGTCACCTTTAAGTTAAAATTGATTAATATTGGGAAGGAATTCCATTTAAAATACCTATGTGTCAAAAGTTTTAACAGCTAGGTATTTCAAATGGAAGGAACCGTTGGTCCTATTGCCCCAATTCTGCTAACCCCATTACAAAGGTACAAACATGTAACTCTACCTACAATATCTCTCTACTGATAAATTGTAGCCATTACAGCCGCAGCATCCTCTTAGCTGATATAAATAAAAATAATTCGATGTAACAAACAGAATTATGTTGCGGTAATGTTATGGGCAATTTGAAAAACATATAGGTTAATTAACAAAGGAATTAGGTTGTTTATGTTTGAGAAATATTTGTTCTTGTTTATGGGATTTTTGGTGTAATTCATTTTAGGGTTATTCCACTAACCCTGAAATGATTGGCATACTTTGTTTAACAATTTTAATATGATATTTTTTTATTTAAAATTTCATACCTATAATTACGTGGCAACTAAACTTTACTATGTACAATGTTTAATTAACTAAAATATAAAATTTTAATAAAATATGATGGAATTTACCT
The DNA here is from genome assembly GCA_932294325.1 of Allophyes oxyacanthae. Lineage (NCBI taxonomy): Eukaryota > Metazoa > Arthropoda > Insecta > Lepidoptera > Noctuidae > Allophyes > Allophyes oxyacanthae. The sequence goes on along the minus strand of OW028635.1, from coordinate 8,587,437 downwards.
ACCGCGGTCAAACTCTCAAATTATGAAAATATTAAAAGAAATAATACTAAAACGTACCTACTCAAAGTAAGATACGCCTCTAAGGACCACATTCAAATTCAACAAAACATTTTTTTTTTTTTTTTTTGACACGAATTTCAAACCGTATTAATCAGAAATAAAATAAATACCTATGAATATGAATATGAAACATATAGTGATTTCTTTTTTCATTTTCATTTTTATCAATACATAGGTACCTACTTATGGCTAACTATAGATTGCAATACTGTTGATAAGTTATCTACCGGTTTAACCCCCGATAAAAAAGACGAGTGTCGAGTTTGTAGTATGTATCTGTGTATTTGTGTGTCTGTGTATCTGTCTGTGGCATCGTAGCTCCAAAACAGATAGACTGATTTCAATGCAGTTTTTTTTAGTTAAAAGCTAGTATAATCGGGTATCATCTTAGCTATGTTTCATGAAAATCTGTTGAGGTGTTCAAAAGTTACAGCTCTTTTTATAGTTGGAGTCTGGGGTTTTTGACGGTTAGGTTATATGTATACACATTGAACACTTTCAACCTTCATTTCTGCCCACCCCAAACCCAACCCCATTTTGCACAATTGAATAAATTTTTATTCCCTTCCACTTCGGCCCATGTAATTTTCTTAATACATCCTTCGGGACAATAAAGTTGTAAAATAACGCATAACCACCATTTTCTTTTTATTCGCTGTAATAAAAATAACCCTATCTCACCGGCTTTGTGTGACGTGTGAGTTTTAAGGCGCGAAATTTTAGGGTTACGTAAGCTTAAATGTGTTGATTTATAAAGTTTTAGGCAACGCAGTGACCGCATTTGTACCACTGCGAAACAGCTACTTCAGCGAATTCGGCATCCTTTCGATATGGACGTGCTCGTCAATGCAGTGTAATCTTATGTTTATTTTTTGTTTCTTTGTGATGATTATTATTTATTTAATAATTTATGTACACACATGAAAAGACACAGACACAGTACAAAGGTAAGTAAGTTTATAGTGTGTATCCGTGTATCTGTGTATCTGTATATCTGTCTGTGGCATCGTAGCTCCAAAACGGAAGAACCGATTTCAATGCAGTTTTTTTAATCGAAAGCTAGTTTAATCAGGTATCATCTTAGCTATATTTCATGAAAATCTGTTAAGCCGTTCAAAATTTACAGCTCTTTTTCTAGTTGGAGTCGGGGGTTTTTGACGGTTAGGTTAGGTTATATTGTTACAACCATCAAAATGTCTTCACATAATTTGTTCCGAAAATTTTCAGTTCTCGTAAAATTCTTTCATATCCTTTTTTTTTGGGGTTTTTTCTCCCCCATCCCTTCGACGTGATAAATGACATACGCTCAATGTTTAGGCTTAAACATAGGCATGTTTGTTTTGCCCGGATATATTACCGTTTTACCTGGGTAATGGCAAAATTTACTTTTCAAAAGTTTTATGGAGTTATTTTTTGATAATTTTATTAAGAAACATCAAACTATTTACAACCATAATATTATATAAACTTAAATATGTACACTTATTATTGTTAAATAAATAAATCATAAAATAAAATAAATACAAATTATAATATAAAACTGAGCACCTAGGCGTCAAAGTACTCCTCCTCATCACTGTCAATTGGCAGCATGCTCAGAAGACTGGCAGCATTGCCACGTTGATTGTTCTTTGACCAAAGAATAGGCCAGCCCTCGGGTCACGCGTAGCGTCGACCAACCGTTTGGCAATGTCTCTGAATAGGAGACATGCATTCGGTCCCCATGACCCGAGCGTTATTATAATTATTAGAGTTATTTTTTAATAGGAACTTTCAGTTAATTTTCAGATAGGGTTAAAATTTATTAGAATCTTTTGTGTGTGAATTATGGTCTTGTGATTTATTCTCAAATGCAAGCTTATTCTAACAGTATTTGGTTAGTATGTTTAAGTCAGTCAGTTATAAACATCCATGAAAACCACAACAAAATCCATGATGTTTAGTGGAAGTATTAAAATAAATATATGTAGATATATTAATACGTAAAGAAAAAACTTTGTATCCTTTTTTAAGCATATTGCGCGCAGGGAGGAGTGTGAAGATTTGGCATAGTCTTTTTTTTTCTTTTTTTTTATAGTTAAAGTTTTTAATGGAGAAGGAGTGCAGAAAGCTAAAATTACGGTCGAATTTCGACCATAGGGCGACCACTAGTGTTTATATATGTATGTATCTCATAAAGCGAAATTTGTTATAAAATTTCTTTTGAGAAATAAAGTTATATAACCATACTTTCGATGAAGAAACAGCGGGTCTACCGCGTAACTAAAATGGTAATGAACATCGACACTGGTAATAAACTTCAATACGATCGTGGGACATTTAACTTTGAACTACTTTGTAAAAAAAATACGGATCGTGAAGATGGCAGTCCCAACCTAATGATCGGTATTTTTTTTACAAGGTAGCTCAAACTTTAATCTCTTACGATCGTATTGAAGTTTATTACCAGTGTCTGATGTTCATTACCATTTTGTTACGCGGTAGACCCGCAGATCGTTAGTATGCATTACATACACACAACCTTTTTTATTCCTCGTACACCATAAAACCATGGACATAAATCCCTTGTCCTATGACACCTCTTTACAACCCGCAATTCAGATAACAGGTTAGAAACTGTTTCAATTTTCCACCAAAAAAATTATCACCCAATTTTTTTTCAAACGGAAAACGACTACGTTTAATTTTAATTCTGATTCAGAAAAAATGGTATTCCGGAAATGATCTTGTCGAGTGAAAAACCTTGGTGTGAACTTATTACCATGGAGCGCGGGAACCATATTGTGGGAATAATAGGGAATTTAAATTTTATATTTTTAAATTACGGGCGAGTGAAAGGTTTTGTCAGGAGTTGTGAATGCGATTGTGGTCTTTGGGGGTGATTTAACAACTCAATATTCATATTAAAATTCGATTTTTTATGCACTGTTGTAGGATAGGGTATGTAAAGTCAAAAAGGGATTATTGTATCTACTTAGAATAGAATAGAATATATCTTTGGTTCATGTAAATCAGATACAGGCACTTATGAAATGTCGAGACTCTAGGTGCGCGGTTACAAATAATAGGTCCTATAGAGACGAACTGCCTAGAAACTCCATGGAAACTCTTTAAAAATAATAGATTACAATCTTGATTAGTACAATGTTGTGGTAAGAGCTGCGAGAATAATGTAATTTAATGTGAATCATTATTATCCTATTCATATTTTTTATTCACATTAAATTACATTATTCTCGCAGCTCTTACCACAACATTGTACTAATCAAGATTGTAATCTATTATTTTAAAAGAGTTTCCATGTAGTTTCGAACCGGTTATTCTCCATAGGACCTACTATTTGGAACCGCGCACCTAGAGTCTCGACATTTCATAAGTGCTTGTATTTGGTTTACATAAAATAAAGATCTGTTCTATTCTATTCTAAATAAAGGTTATTAGCATTACAGTCGCAATTCTCTTGTAAGTCTGAACCCGACTTTACTGTTATAACCTGGCGGAGATATGTTGATATTATTCGAAATTCTCTCGGGTAAAGAATGTCTTTATGAAATTCTGTTATAATATACTTCTCTGCATACGGATACAATAATAAAATGACATATTTTGAACGGTTTATTTGATTTTACAAGACTTTTTAAGATTCGTTGACTTCCTAGGTCGGTAGGTTTTTGAGATTGGCTGAGTGAGTATTTTTTTATGAGAAATCTGTTTAAAGTTTTTAATTTCAACTGGGCCTTTGCAGGCACTTTCAAAACGTCGTGATTCTAAGTGTACGGTTCCAAGTGGGTTGGTCCTGGAGAAGATACCGGCAAGAAACTCCATGGATACTCTTTTTAAATAACAAATTTACAATTGGCCAGAACTGAATTTACACAATATGACAAAAATAAAAAGAACAGCAAAGATCATATTAAGTACCACTATAAGTTAAACAATATAAGTAGGTACATACTTAACACTCAGGCCACCCAAGTATGAAAACAAGGGAAGCGTCATTAAAATTAGCTTGTGAAGATTAAGCAGCGGGTTACCAGGGAAGCCGCATGTGGAGAAGTTACTTAGCTCCATACTTCCCTATGGTCAATATAGTTAAGTTATGTTTAGGATTGAAATTTCACCGAGAATGCTGCGATGATCATCATAATTCATTCCCATAAGTCTATTGGAACAAAGAGTAAAAAAAATGAAAAAAGAGCTGTAACTTTTGTATAGCTGAACGAATTTTTATGAAACAGCTAAAATGATACACGATTAAACTGGCTTTCAATTTAAAAACCTGTATTGATTTCGGTTCATCCGTTTTGGAGCTACGATGCCACAGACAGATACACAGATACACACAAAAAATATATAACACCCCTTTTTATGTCGGGGGGCTAAAAATAGTCGCCCATCCAATGCATGATATTATGAGCCATTTTTCAGATAGCCACAAATGTTTACTGAGACCATATATTTCCATATTTTCCTATACCGTACTATATCGCGACGATACATTAATGTTAAACATACATTACGCACACATTTTTATCGACCACCACATTTTAGGTGCCATAAATTGCTAGATAGTGCGACCGTACTATAAATATATGGAATATTTTAAAATATTTCATGCAATTCTCAAATTTTACATCGTAGAACTAAATGTGGCGTTTGATTTGAAAAATAAAATCTCTATATAGTATAAAATAAAGTTGCTTTCCGCGTCTGTCTGTACATCCGCTAGCTCTTCCTAAACCACGCAACGAATTTTGATGCAGTTTTCACCATTAGTTAGATCATTTTTCACGAAAGGTTACCCCTTTTTAAAAATATTGCGCGCACGAAGGACCTTGAGATTTGGCATAGTTAAAGTTTATATGGAGAAGGAGTACAGAAATGTCACAGCATTATGCTGAGATGGGGGCCATTTTTAGTCTCGTCCAGGTTGCTTTAATTATTGTTTTTCTTTTGTTATTTTTGTGTTTTTTTAATTCTATTTGTTCCTGGCGAGTCCAGAATAAAATTGTTTACTTTCTTTTTTTCTTGTGTTTAGAAAGCTAAAATTACCTACGTTCGAATTTTGACCACTGGGCGACCACTAGTATTTATAATAGTTTCATAAGTATTGTAAGCATAGCAATGACATTTTACAAATAGAGACGTTGCCCGCGCTCTATATTGGCAAGATAAATGCAAGGTAAATGCCCTGCACCGACTGAGAGTATGAGCATGCAGCAGCTAATGCCACGTAACTAAACGTCTATATTCATCTTTTCCTAACAACCGATATGGCGTATGGTGTCTTTTTATTTTATTTCCCTTTCTTCGCACACTGTATAATTATATGTACTGCTATGTAGCTATAGTAAAATTTATGCCATTTTGGAATGCATTAATGTTGGCGTAAGGCCCGTCTATTTGTAAAATGTCATTGAAGCATAGTAGAGAAATTGCACCCGTACGACGCCGGGAGTGGGTTGCTAGTATATTTTAAATGTTTTTATTTGAAGGCTGTGACCTTTACTATCTTGCCTGGAATGGCAGATATTTTATTTAGAATTGGTATTATGGAGTGGCTAAGGTTTGATATGATTTTAGGAGCCGTATTTGAATATTATCTAGGTATTCAATGTTTGTCTAGGCTTTTGTTAAGGTTTGTCTAGCATAAAACAATACCTACGTTCACAATGTCGGTTCCGCATCAATTAAAGACGGATTTCTGATACCTACGTGAGAAGTTCATCTCAGAAAATATGTATTATAGAAAGAAATTAAGAAAAAATACATGTATTTAGCACGGACAGTGACAACACACGAGAAAAAAATTAAAATTTATGATAACATAAAACTTTACACAAAAAAACAGACACAATATGAGAGAACAAAATTAAAATAAAAAAATAAGTAAAATAGTCATCATAAAATTTGTCAAGCATGCCGAAAGGGTCGGGCACGCCGCAATCGCGGCGGTAAGACCCCTCTTTGAGGAGTGGCTGGATCGGCGGCACGGCGTCCTGACCTACCGCGTGACGCAGGTCCTCACCGGACACGGAAGTTTCGGGAGGTACCTGTGTCTGATGAGGAAGGCAGAAACGCCTGGGTGTCACCACTGCGAGGATCGCCCTGAGGACACAGTAGAGCATACGGTGCAAGACTGCCCCGCTTGGGCAGAGCACCGACGTGTCCTCAGGGCGGCGATAGGCGGAGACCTCTCGCGCCCGGCATTGGTCGAGGCCATGCTGCGGGGCGAGACGGAGTGGGAAGCGGTCGCCTCCTTCTGCGAAGCAGTCATGCTATCGAAGGAGGAGGCGGGCCGCTTGAGGGAGAGGATGGCGTCCTCCCTCCAGCCCAGCCGCAGTGGTGGTCGCCCACGGCGTCGGGCGCCGGCCGACGATCTCCGGCCACCGTAGGCGCGGGCATGCGGACAGCGAGTAAAGGGCAACTCGCTGTCCGACCATGGACCATGCCCGGGTCGACGGCGCGTTGTGTTCCACGCGCGCCTCAAAGAACGTCAGCAAGATGACGGGGCCCCCCCTGTAGAGGGCCGAAGCCTGCCGGGGTCGCGGGGCTTATCTCATTACCGTGACCCCGGAACGTAAAGGGCTATTGAAGGAACACCGTGGATTTTAGTCAGTACAAGTCTGACAGTCCCTCCCGCCCTGCCCGGGGTGGGAGGACTCATTTGATGATTTTACCACGATAAAAAAAAAAAAAAAAAAAAAAAAAAAAAGCATGCCGAAAGGGTAGCCAGCTCAGCATTTGCTGGGCGCGGAGAGCCCAGCGCTGATTTTCAGTTGGCACCCCTGCAGGCCAGTGACACACGGACGAAGGCAAGGCAAAAAAGGTAAAATAAATAAATGTGTCTTGTTGGAATGAAAGTATTTTTTAAATAAATACCTATACTATTTATGGGAGGTTTAGAGATAAAAAAAATTGAATAAATTCAAAGGTAAAAAAAATACATTAACAGGCGGATAATATTATATAAATTATTTGTAGCATTGGCAGTTTCCGGATGAACCGTACTCATGTACAATCGGCCAAATAATTTGTAATTTGTGTAATTTTATGTGCCAGTCCTATTGTTACAAAAAATCCGTAGTCAACACAGTTTAAACATAACAATTACGTAGTTGTTTACACATTTCATAAAATTGTTAAATAAAAAAAAACTTATTAAGCTACTTCCGAATTGGGAGCATCTAAAATGCTTTGAAACAGACCAGTATTTTATTGAGGCATGCCATTTAGCGCACCAATTCGAAGCGCACCAATAGTATTCCACGTAGCGCATTATTTATTATTTGTTACAAATATTAAATAAAAATATTTCTTTTCTATTCTACATAGCGCACCAACGCAACGGTTATAGTGTATATAGAGAATGGTACTAACTAATAACATATATCGTTAATAAATAAATATTATAGTTTAAAAAAAAAAACTAAAGATAACGCTTTAGTCATCCAAACTAAACGTGTATACAAAATTTCAGCTCAATCGGAAACCGGGAAGTTGGTCAAATTTAACTTCCAAGATTTTTTTACATAGTTAGTTACAAGTGAAGCTAATAAAAGCGTTTTAAAAAGGAGTCATAGAGTACATAGAAGACTTTTTTAAGTTAAGTATAAAAATCTGGTTAAACTGTTTTGTCAGGTTTTGCAACGTTATGACTGCACAATTTTCTGGACTGATTCCTTCGGGATTTACCGCCTGGCACTAGACATAAAGTCTTTCTAAACTTTTTATCTCATTTAAAAGTACCACGTTGTAGAATTGTAGATGTGTTCTAGCACTGAAAGACTTCAACTTGAGAGGAAACTCGATTACTTTACTTTTAAGCTTAAACAGGATATTTTTTATACGGTTACAGTTAAAATTATGACGATAGCTAACAATTGTCAAATGGTGCAACTCCTCTTTTGCTTAACCGGTACTTTAACTGAAGTTTCGATGTTTGTTATAGTTAAAGTAAGATGGTGCAATCCACCCTTATAATTCTTTTACGCTTACGAAAAGTATTTGCCTTGTAGGTACCTACTTGCGTCTTAATAATACCTTGATCGCGCCGTCACCAAAAAATATTTCTATTAAAACCGACGAAACAGAATAATGTTGGATCATTTTGTTTGTGATGTCATGATTGTTCAATTTGCCCCAACCTCCTCCGGGATTTACCGTCTAGCACTCAGATACATTAAGTTTATCTCGCCTCTCCCTTTTTCTTATTCAAAAGGTTGAAGACGCTTGAACCTGCTTTTTAGCTCGATTTTTGCTTTTAAACGTTAGCGGTAGCGGGTTTTTGCTGGCAAAGTTGGCAACGGATTAAAAATTTTGTTTGAAATCTTTAATACTTCAGTTGGTATTTTTTTTTATGTAGGTATGTATACAATATACACTTTTGTATGTTGACGACACGGTTGGCGCAGTGGCTAAGCGATTAGCTTTCTGCGCTATTTGCCGCGGGTTCGATCCCCGCACGTAACAAATATTTGTATGATCTACAGATAGTTGTTTCGGGTCTGGTTGTATAAGCATGTGGCATGTATGTTTGTAAACTGTACCCTCGATACAGGAGAAATCCTAGTGAGGGGCAACGTTGTTTAAATAAAAATAAAATATATATATATATATATATATATATAGGTACGTGTATACAACAATATATACAATGATACAATTTTATATTATTAGAAACATGTATTTTCTAATAATATAAAATTATGACCCCTACACCACGCGAACGAAGTCGCGGGCACAGCTAGTATACAATAAATGGAGCCGCGTATTTAGTATCACGTTCTGTGACCGTTCACAAAAAATCAATCAAATCCAATCTATACTTTAGCCACAGGAACTACATAAAAATTTCATAATTTTACTCTTATCACAATCTTTAGGCAAAGTTTGTAAAGTCTCCAACGTATTCTAACCAAAATTATTTTTATTTATACGTGTAGAACCGATAAATGAGACACAAATTTCTACTTCAATGTTCCTTCACCAAGACAAATGATAGCAGAGTGAAATATGAAGCAAAAAAAACTTGCGTGAAAATCACAGATTTTTTGAGTACGGCTTCAGAACATGATACCAATTACGTGGTTTCATTTAATTTGATAAAATCTGCGCCACCATAGTATTTCTTAAGTGGGACTTATTGGTCGCGGGACTTATCTCATTACCGTGACCCCGGAACGTAAAGGGCCATCGAAGGAACACCGTGGATTTTAGTCAGTACAAGTCTGACAGTCTCTCCCGCCCTGCCCGGGGTGGGAGGACTCATTTGATGATTTTACCACGCTAAAAAAAAAAAAACAAAAGTGGGACTTATTAATTTCCTTAAAAACCTACTGCAGAAAAAAAAAAGTCTAGTAGTTTTTTGAAGTCGGTTAAAAATAAACATGAAGAACAACTCTATTCTCTCTCTATTCAACTCTATTCAGTAAGAACAACTCGCATCTCGATTCGAATCTCACCTATATTATTGGTTGATATTTATAGAATTGAGATACAAAAATTTCATTTTCGTACCATCTCGACTTTTCATGGCTAAAGGTTTAAATGAGATATAACCTTCAATGTAAATAGATTAACTTAGGTTTAATTAGTACATAATAGGGTTGCAATACCGTGATAGGCATAATATGTAAAGCAGTGATCTCTGCCTAACCCGTGATGGTAGGTTTGAACATTTCCAGAATAAATATATTACTACCTATCTGTTTAGTAGAAATGTTGTTATTAATCTGTAAAATATTATACTTTAGGTCCAATACCATTTATGTATGTTAACACTGTATATTTATTTATTTTGTATGTAAGTGTAATAAAAATGTATGCATAATTATTATTTATCTGTTTATATTAATATGTATGGTACACCGCAAACTGCCCTTTATCCATTTCTTCCGAGTCATGTCCATCCAAAGGTTGTCTGGAAGACATCGCTTTTAGCGATAAGACCGCACATTGTACATGTATATACTTATGATAATGTTTTTTTTTTTGTATTTCTGGTGTACAATAAAGTTTATTGTATTGTATTGTATATTTTTTAAAGTTTGACTTCGTTTCTACTACAATTATGACTGCAGTCGTCATCATTAGTAAGAAAAACTCCGAATTCACAAACGGAAAGATATTTCCCAAGGGAAATGGACCGGAATTCGTCGGCGCGGCCTGTATTCCCAAAATGCTGCTGCCGTGGAGATTTAAAAAAAAAACTCAGACTAGAGAACATTTAGTCAAGTAACATTCAATTATTTGTATGAAACTGCAGATTTTTTTTTTCACGAATTCTTTTTCAGTTCAAAAAGTTGCTCATAATGATGAGTACAATAACTGCTTTTGGATTTTTATTTTTATTTTTTAATTTATTTTTAATTTATTTGTAAATATTTAGTCTATGTATGTAAATAACTTGAACATTAAATAATTAAAAAAAAATATAATTTCATAATAAAAAATATATTTGAAAACGCTTTTGGATTTCGCATAATCTAAAAATAAAATAAATGCAGCCCATTATTGTTCCCACTGCTGAGCACGGGCCTCTTCTCAGAATGAGAACGGTTAGGCTTTAGTCCACCACATTGGCCTGGTGCTGGTTGGCGGACTACACACACCATCGAGAACTTTATGAAGCCCTCTCAGATGTGCAAGTTTCCTCACGATGTTTTCCATCACCGTAAACGCAAGTGACAAATTCTGATCGACACATAAATTCGAAAAGCCACAGGTGCTGGCCTGCCCCCTAATCATCGATGTAGCAGACAATTTTTGACAGGCGTAAATCGCGCGGTAGCTGCTGTCAAACATCACTTTGGTATTACGTATTTCCCAATAGCGACGCGACAAGCACTGCTTACGGGTTTGCCCTCTGGCAGACAATAAACGAACTAAAAAGTGTATACTTGGCGCTGCAAACGCGACAAGTGGCGGACGAATGCCGTACATAATACTAATTTGTTTGAAAGTTCGCGACCGATCGCGCTCCATCTGCTGTCGCGTGGCTGTTGGGTCGCTGTCAGGTGATTTTTACGTAATTAGGGTGCGGGTTTGAATCAGACCCTCCTGCATGGAAGGCAAGCGTTTAGCCGCCAGGCTATCACTGTTTTAAAACTGTACATACTCAAAAATACAAGTACAATTTTGTTCTAGTACTGTCTAAAAAATGAACGTATTTCTTATTCTAGCGACACAGTGCGCAGTATTCAGCTGGGAAATCTTAGAGTTGTCCGTTAATGTTCACTATAGTATGTTGTAAGCATTTTGTTTGAATGTGTGCTAACCTTTTAAAGAATAAGTAGTTATTATAGACCACATTGTATGATGCCAGAAGACAGCAATAGGATATTTTGACGACTGTTAAAAATTGATGGAATAGGATAGAATATATCTTTATTTCATGTAAACCAGATTCAGGCACTTTTTAAATGTCGAGACTTTAGGTGCGCGGTTCCAAATAGTAGGTCCTATGGAGAAGAACCGGCAAGAAACTCCATGGAAACTCTTTTGAAATAATAGATTACAATTTTGATTAATACAATGTTGTGGTAAGAGCGGCGAGATTAATGTAATTTAATATGAATAAAAAATATGAATAGGATAATAATGATTTGCCTCTGAATAAGATTTCCGTGGCAGTTACAAGCTGACCAGTTCCGACAGACTGAACCCGTTCACGAGCATGACGCATGCGTCAGCATCACTCAGCTCAACCATAATGTAGGGATCTCAAATTATGTTATTTTAAAGAATATTTTATTATGTAGTGCGCATTTGCAGAGTGATTAAGTGTCCGTTCCCAAATGTCACCGCAGTAGGTATTAAAATACACTCCAAAACAAAATTAAAATTTGATTTTATATGGCTTGCGCTAGTAATTTATGCGTGTCCCCCATACTAAGTCGAATTTTCGTTTTGCTTTAAAGTGTATCCCAATACTGCGGTTGCTTTTAGGAACAGAAACTGAATCACTCTACAAATTATGCGCACTACATAATTTTTTTTTTTGTATAATAACACCATAGATGACAAAATAATTAAAATCGATCAATAATTGCCACAGTTTTTAGCACTAACTATCAATTCTTTTCATGTTAAATTTATTTTAAATTGTGTCAATAATCCTAAGATTAAAATAAGTATTTCCTAAAAGTACCAGGAGTTCAAAAATGCTAAGAGAACTTTTCAAACGAGTGACGTGTGCTAGTCAGTAGGGAAATCTAGTCGTGTTCCGTTAATGTTAAGAATACATTGTTTCCTTACTATTTCATGGTTGAATTACATTTTGTTTTAGTGCTAGACAGCTGCTAGGGTACTAGGAGACTATAAAGTATGAACGGGCATCCGAAATTGCTAGACACTTTATAGAATGAAGTATCAAGCACTGTATTTTTGGGTTAGGGACATAGCACACTCGGTGACTATCGATTTTGCAATTGCATCGATCCTGCATCGCGTTTTGGCGACTTGCTTGTAGCGGAGAGCTGAAGTGAAGGGTAGGTACAAAGTTACTGTTAAGGTTACAGTAACCACTTATTGTTTGCCACCTTAGTGGTGGAGGAACGAGGTATGGTGTTCCTCTATTGAAAAGGGAGGATCCTGCGACCAGGCGAGGTGATATTGCCTGGCGGGCCGCAGCCCGTCGGTTGATGTCGGACAGTTGTATATGTTTTAGATACGATATTCTTTTTTCTTGCGCGATGCAGGCCTCGTAATCTGATTGGTCGAATTCATATTTACGCGCCACTGTAGTTAGCTTGCTGCCTTGCTAAGTACTTATCCTATGTAGCGATAGGTATCGCTACAGTAGTATACAAAAAGGCGACACGGGGACCTATGTACCGTGTAGCATAGTGTATATAACTTCGATTATAATTTTAGCTTTCTGCAATCCTTTATATAAACTTTAACTATGCCAAATCTCATACTCCTCCGTGCGCGCAATATGCTTTAAAAGGGGTACAAAGTTTTCTCTTCACCTATATTATACCGGATATTTTTTTACGTAGTGCACAAAATTTGTAGACTGATTCAGTGTCCGTTCCCAAATGCAACCACAGTACTAAAAATAAAATAAAAAATTGATTTTGTATGGCTTGCGCTAGTAAATTATGCGTGTCCCCCATACTAAGTCGAATTTTCGTTTAGTTTTAAAGTGTATCCCAATACTGTGGTTGCATTTAGGAACAGAGACTGAATCACTCTACAAATTGTGCGTATTACATAAAAGAATATCCTGTATAGATTTAGAAGATGCATGTCCTATCTTCTATATCAGTATTCAAAACAAAGGCTTCTCTATCTAAAAATTCCACGCTTGGTTTCACAGGAAAGTTTTTATTCTATCTACAGTCTTGTCTGGCTCACACGAGTGAACATCTTCGAAGCTATATATGACTTTAAAAGTAGTTCTGCTGTCGTTATTCTAGAACATTTTGTTTATATTTCCCAACAGCAGTTTTGTTTGGCTTGGCCAGGTAGTTCTAAGATGTCTGCCTTGTTTTCAAGCTGTATTTTGGATGTTAATGGGCTCTGTAGCTAAAACTGGTATTGTTATGGCTTTGTGATTTGAAGTGGAAGGCTTTTTTTGAATTGCAGGGATATTCTGTAAGAATATCTCGCATCTATTCGTATCTCATTAGTTGTCGTTTCATATATATGACGAATTATTGACAAGCTGTAAACATGCTTTAGTCATGCTAACAGCTCCTGTTATTATACACGTTTATTATTGGGAGATACGATAGAAGCTGTCAAATAGAATAGAATAGATTTTTATTTCATGTAAACCAGATACAGGCACTTATGAAATGTCGAGACTCTAGGTGCGCGGTTCCAAATAGTAAGTCCTATAGAGAAGAACCGGCAAGAAACTCCATGGAAACTTTTAATATTATAGATTACAATCTTGATCCAGTACATACGTTCAGTGTTGTGGTAAGAGGTGCGAGAATAATGTAATTTAATGTGAATCTTCTCTACATAATATAAATGTTTCTTGCCGGTATCTTCTCCAGGACCAACCCACTTGGAACCGTGCACTAGAATCACGACGTTTTGAAAGTGCCTGCAAAGGCCCAGTTGAAATAAAAACTTTTGACTTTGACTTTGATAAAATCAAGTCGCTTTTCGCGTCTGTCTGTATATCCGCTAACTCCTCCTAAACCACGAAACGGATTTTAATGCGGTTTTCACTATCATTTTGAGCATTTCTTCCCAAAGGCAATGTATAATACTTTCATATTCAAGGTAAGGATAGTAGAGAAATTGCACTCGTGTGAACCTGGGGGCGGGTCACTAGTAAAAAATAAGAATAGGATAATTATGATTAGCATAATGATTATAAATGTCACTTGATTCTTAAAAAAGAAAGAAAACAGTTTTATTCTGGACTCGCCAGGAACAAATAAAAGTACAAAAAAAAAACTTTTTTTTTTTTTTCAAAAAAAATAACAAAAGAAAAATAATAATTAAAGCAACCTGGACGAGACCAAAAATGGCCCCCATCTCAGCATAATGCTGTGACATTTAGAAATAGAAAATGTCACAGCGCTGGTAGTCTGATGGGACCAAAAAAAAATGTCAATCACATACATTTTACTGGCATTTCTATTCTAGAAGGATTTTAGATTATAGGTACATTTGTCTAGCGAGGCTGAGTCACTACAGTTATTTTCAAATGAAAACACAAAATTGTTTTCCCATTGCACATTAAAACGGTAACAAAATACAATTTCACAAACTGCCAAATAACAAACAAAATGTTTTGGGAACATAATTCTAACTTTTATATAAACGGTTAAATACGTGGTTTATATACCGAACTGAAACTACGATTATAGTTTAAACACTCATGTTCCATGTTAATTTAAACTTGGTTTAACTAGTATTGAAGTTAGAAACAATTTAGATTCACTAAACTTATTCTCGAGTAGTGTAACTTAAGTTAGGTTACAATATTAAGGCTGCGTTTTCACTAGAGCTGTTTGAAAATAACAAAACTTGCAGGCCGCGCGGCTCGCGACCTTGCAGGGTCTCAAGTCTGCTAATTTCTGTTAACTCAATCATGTCAGAATGCTTCCTAACTGTTGGTTTTTGCAGTATCGTTCAACCTATTTTGACTTCTATTTCCTACGCAATAGAAGTCAAAATAGGTTGAACGATACTGCAAAAACCAACTTACAGTAGCCAGAGCCCCAAGTCTGCTATTTCAATTGTATCAGAATAGTATCACAATTATAATTTATGTATTATAATTACATATTTTGACAGAATTACATTAGAAAATCTGTCAAAATGTGCAGTTATGATGTCATTGTGAAACCATTCTGACACAACTGAAATAGTAGACTTGTGGCCCCGGTTTGACCCGCGATGTCAATAATACTGTCCGCCCATCTCGCCAATAGGATTAGGTCAATCTAAGACCGCAGTAATCGTATTGGTGGATTTCCGCGCGCACCGCTTTGTTATTTCACACAGCTCTGGTGAAAGCGCAGCCTTATTCAGGAGGTTGGATAGAGAGGTAAGTTATGTGAATAGTATCGATTTTTCCTTCTGTTGTGTCGTCAAAAGCTCTCAGATGGAATAGAATAGAATAGATCTTTAATTCATGTAAACCAGATACAGGCACTGATAAAATGTCAAGACTCTAGGTGCGCGGTTCCAAATAGTAGATCCTATGCAGAAGAACCGGCAAGAAACTCCATGGAAACTCTTTTAAAACAATAGATTATAATATTAAAACCTCTTTACCAAGAATACTAAATAAAAGGTTTTGAAAACAGTACAAGATTACTCGAAAGACCGTTATCTTTCGAAAGCATTTCTCATCAGCACAGATAAATAATCCTTATCCTAAAACGAAACAAAACAAAGATTAAGTTTACCTGTAAACCATTTTGATATCTACATTCAAACTGAAGTCTTCCGCCAAAGACTTCGTCTCTTATACCTTCAAAACGGCTACAAACAGGTTAATTTTAAACTTGGGTCTTGAATAAACTTCCCAACTTGCTATGTTAGCCCATTGAGAGGTACTGACTTTCTCTCTAACGCTAAAACTTTTACACCTAGACTGAGTTTATTTAAAGACTTGAAAGGTCTTATTATTATGTTTTTTTTATATCAGTAAGACGGCTAACAAGCATATGGCATGAGCATGAGGCGGCTCATAAGGCGGGCCGTATTCTCGTTTGCCACCGTTAACAGTAACCGCTTACCATAGTAAGCGGTTACTGAAGCGACATCTATCGCCACATAGAATAACTACTAATAAGTCAGCAAGCTGACAGTAATAGTGGCGCAAAAATATGAATTGACCAATCAGATTACGAGGCCTGCATCGCGCAAGGAAAAATAATATTGTATCTAATACATATACAACTGTCAGACATCAACCGTTGGGCTTCGGCCCGCCAGGCAATATCACCTCGCCTGGTCGGAAGATCCTCCCTTATCAATGGAAGAACACCATACCTCGTTCCTCCACAGTTACCATATTCTTGCCGGTTCTTCTCCATAGGACCTACTATTTGGAACCGCGCACCTAGAGTCTCGACATTTCATAAGTGCCTGTATCTGGTTTACATGAAATAAAGATATATTCTATTCTACTCTAATCTTATATTTACCTGAACGTTAACAGGTTCGTAGTAATAATGATGAGGGTTTTTCATTACTAAGCATATTCTTTATCATTAGCTCCATAACATTTAGCCAAACCATGCTGTACCCGACAGGGTCCATAATTGATCCATAGATTAAGCCTACCATCTGTTTTAACTTTACATTATGGAATGCAATAAAGATTTGATTTGATTTGATTTAGCTTGTTTCATTTAATTCCACACTGCCTTGTTGTCTTTTCACTTTATCCTGTCGCAGGTCTGCTGGCAGAAATTTCTTTAAAAATAAGCTGTATTTTTGTACTTTGTTAACTGTACTTCTTTTCTGTCTCGTGTTTGTATGTACATAAATAATCAATAAGGATAAGTGGTCACGCTGTGGTCGAAATTCGACCACATATTATATATAAATTTTAGCTTTCTGCACTCCTTCTCCATATAAACTTTAACTATCCCAAATTTCACATTCCTCCGTGCGCGCAATATGCTTAAAAAGGTTTGCAAAATTTTCTTTTCACGTATTATTATAAGTACCTATAGATTGCCAAGTCTCGGAACTTGCAACTTAACAAGAAGGAATTGCTGTTTTACATGAAAAAATCTGCCATTTACCGCCATAATAAATATCTCTTCTGTCCATTATGTGAAAATTAATTATACTCTCCATAAAGTAGTCGCTGTTATAATTAATTTAACTTTGAATACTTTGTAAAGTTTAATTAAGGTCCGCTGAGTAAGCAGTTTAGTACCCAAGTTCATTTTATTTGACATGACCAAAAATATAATCCTTTCAAGAGAATTTTCTTGTATGTAAGAAGTTTTTTAATTATTTTTATAAAGATTTTCAGCCCATTCCTGTCCCAGTGTTGGGCACGGGCCTCTTCTCAGAATGAGAAGGGTTAGGCCTTAGTCTACCACGCTGGCCTAGTGCGGGTTGGCGGACTACACACACCATCGAGAACTTTATGAGGTCCTCTCAGATGCGTAGGTTTTTTTTTTTTTTTGCTTTGATTTATTTATGTTATCTAACAAAAATACGTATTATAAACGAGAAAGTTTGTGAAGATGTTTGTATGTTCGTTACTCTATATACGGCTGGCGCAGTGGCTAAGCGATTCGCTTTCTACGCTACGTGCCGCGGGTTCGATCCCCGCACGGAACAAGTATTTATATAGCCTACGGATACGACTTCAGAAGCTGTGTTTTTTAAGAAAATGATTTTATACTTTTTAGTTTTTTAAAGTGGGTTTGTACTTTTTTTAAAGTTATTTAATTTTTCTATTTTGAGTGGCATAAAAATACAGAAACATGCGATTTCAGTCATCGCGAGTGATATGCTGTTATTCATTCAAGAGTTCAATTTTCTATCTCCGAATATCTTCATCAGATCTTCACCAAATTTAAATGAGACAACCTCGAGAGTATACCCTTTCAAACAAAAGAATTTTCTATGACTGTTGATACATCTTATCAATTCACCCAGAATCCGTATAGCCAGCTAGTATCTACATATTTCTTATATTCCACTAGTGTGAAAACTTACGTAATCTAGTAGCAACACTAAATTTTTTCACGCTATCTCGTAGTGTGGACAGGACAACACATAACATATCTCTGGCGACACATTTATACAATTTACTGGCGCGTTACTCTTATTAGTTGGTTTGTGTACAAAAGAATGTAGTTTTAAGAAAATATTTATATGGAATTGTGTTCGGATAAATGTATGAATTACTGAATAAAAGATCAGTGAGATACTTATAGTATCTGAGATAAATAATACGTGAAGGGAAAACTTTGTACCCCTTTTTAAGCATATTGCGCGCACGGAGGAGTGTGAGATTTGGCATAGTTAAAGTTTATATGGAGAAGGAGTGCAGAAAGCTAAAATTACGGTCAAATTTCGACTTCTGGGCGACCACTAATACAACATTAATCCTCTGCCTAATCTTTTGGGAAATACTAGCGTGATGGTAGATCACTTAGAAAATAACAAAATAGGTAGGGCATAGCGGGACTTTCCACTCAAAATTGGAGCTGCCCGACTGGGGAAGTACCTCCACCTTGCAGAATATCGTAGCCAAATAACACTGCTCTTTTGCAGTGTAGTGTTCCTAACGGTGAGCAAGGTCGCTAGTGTACCCTACTACTAGCGCCGTGTTTCCCCAAGGAAACACGGCGCTAGTAGTAGGGTCGGCAACGCGCGAGTGATGCCACTGGTGTTCAAACCGTCCATAGATTACGGTAACCGCTTACCATCAGACGGGCCGTATGTTTGTGTGCCAACTTAGTTGTATAAAATAAATAAAACCTACACACATGCATACAAGAGGGGCTCGTAGCTACATAGCTACCGCGCAGATCAGTCGAGCAGCGAGGTTAAGCTGCGGTTACCGCGGTCAGTCCCTGGATGGGTGACCATTTCTTCGAACATCGAGACCCCTCCGTGTCTCGGATAGCACGTTAAGCAGCTGGTCCCGGTTGTCATACGAATACCTTTGACAGTCGTTACGGGAGTCAGCAACCTAAAAAAAGTCTGACAACCGGTCTAACCTTAGGGTATCAGTGTCTCCCAGTAATTGGGTGGCGGAGGTCAGATGGCAGTCGCTCCGTATAAAATACTGTTACTCAGCCGCATCTGGTTAGACTGGGAGCCGACCCCAACGTAGTTGGGATGCAGGTCATACAGGCCAGGCAGGTGATGACACATGCATACAAGAATAGAATATCCGTTTACCCTTTAATTTCTCGTCAAACAAGAAATTATTAAGAATCAAAAGGCAAAAGGTTATCTTACAACATAATTTGCATTTAACCTTTCAGTTCGCTTCGTATCGAAGGATATTCGATATTAAGTGCTTCTAAATTGATAACTATTGCGAGTTGTTTTGATTATGTAGGCTTTTAGTAGCTTTTAGATACGTGCTTACTCAAAACGAGTATTGTAATCAGCTTTTAAGGCTGCGCTTGTCGGTAATCTTTCCATACAAACGTAGAAAGGTTATTACTTCACTATCTATATAGGTATAGTCTAGGCATAGTCTGGAAAAACTTACGATAGTGGGCCGGCTGGACGGGAAACGCACTCAGGGCAGAGCGCCGATAAGATGGTCGGATGTAATAAGGAGGGTTGGTGGAGGCAGCATGCACAAGGCGGTCCACGCAACGGAAGACCGCATGGCTTGGAGGCGCGTTGTATGTGGTCGCGATCCTCATCAGTGAGGGAACGAAGAAGAAGAAGATATATAGGTATTAATACGTGAAGGGAAAACTTGGTACCCCTTTTTAAGCATATTGCTGGCACGGAGGAGTGTGAGATTTGGCATCGGTAGTTAAAGTTTATATGGAGAAGGAGTGCAGAAAGCTAAAATTACGAATTTCGACCACTGGACGACCTAGTGTAAAAAAGACATTTGGCCGACCACAAATAAAATGGAATAAGAGCAGGAGAATGAGGATGACCTAATAGGTAATAATAATTACCTCATCAAGATGTAGCCACACGACACGGTTGGCGCAGTGGCTAAGCGATTAGCTTTCTGCGCTACGTGCCGCGGGTTCGATCCCCGCACGGAACAAATATTTGTATGATCTACAGATAGTTGTTTCGGGTCTGGTTGTGTCTGCATGTGACTTGTATGTTTGTAAACTGTACCCTCGATACAGGAGAAATCCAAGTGAGGGGCAACGTATTAAAAAAAAAAAAAAAAACAAAGATTAATGACCTACACGACCTACACAAATATTGCGTTAAATTTTTATTTATTCCTTTCAATATTTTTTATCAGACTTAAAGCTTTTTTCCCAGGATACAAGATTCTACATATGGTTACAAGTCCATTAAAAGGAAGTCCCATCAAAGGGCTGTCACTGTGAACCATTTATTGATGCCTACAGCTGTCATAAAATCAATTAGATCACTTGAGTTTCAACGTTGTTCCTACTCGAAGACACACAAGTCTCAGGCCGTCAATGGCGCCATTGTTTCTTGTTATTTCCCATGAGACCGTTTTGAATTCCGTAATCTAACTGTTACAAGTCTTAATGGGGGCTCATAATGTTCTTGGAGATGTAAGGTTGCTTCAAGATTATAACTTGTGGGGGTAAACTGTGAAGGGTCACAGACTTCTTGTGTCAGCTCTCGCATGAGAATTGGCCTGTGGTAGAAAAAGTCTAGTAAAGTTCTTAACAGGAACAGAGTGCGCTGGATGAACCCGATATCGAGTAAGGACCGATCC
Source organism: Allophyes oxyacanthae (assembly GCA_932294325.1). Classification (NCBI taxonomy): domain Eukaryota; kingdom Metazoa; phylum Arthropoda; class Insecta; order Lepidoptera; family Noctuidae; genus Allophyes; species Allophyes oxyacanthae. The sequence goes on along the minus strand of OW028635.1, from coordinate 8,566,517 downwards.
CGTTCAAAGAACAAGGCGAGGAGCAACGTCCGTGTGTCACTCCAGGGGTGCCAACTGAAAATCAGCGTTGGGTGTCCCAGATCCAGCATATGCTGAGTACCTTTTCGGTACGGCATGCTCGATGGCACATTTCTTATTTTTAACCCCCGACATTAAAATGACGTAATCGTTAAAAATGTCTGAACAGATTTTCATGACACATAGCTAAGATGATACCCGATGAAACTAGCTTTCAATTTAAAAAAAAACGCATTGAAATCGGTCCATTCGTTTTGGAGCTACGATGCCACAGTCACACAGTACAAACATATAACACCCCTCTTTTTTTTCGGCGATTAAAAATACAAATCTTTTCTCTGTAGGTACATTAATGTAAATTATGTGTGTTTAATAAATCGAGTTTATTTCTTTCTTTTTATTCTATTCTAACACTTACCTACTATGTTAACATTAGCTATTCTGCTGATGCTATTAATTCAATAACCTAACCGTCAAAAACCCCCGGCTTTAACTACAAAACGAGCTGTAACTTTTGGACAGCTGAACAGATTTTCATAAAACATAGCTAAGATGATACCCGATTAAACTAGCTTTCAATTTTTTAAAATGCATTGATCGGTACATCCGTTTTGGAGCTACAATGCCACAGATACACAGATACACACTACAAACTTATAACACCACTTTTTTGTCGGAGGTTAAAAAGCGCTACAATACAATGTTATCTTTCCAGTTACGAAGGCCCTATCAATATTTTAGTCAAGCTTATGCGAAAATCTTTGACTTTGCCCTTTTCGATTGCGATGCCTTTAAGAGATTGCGCGAAACACTGCGTATGTGCGAGCGAGACAGATGTATGCTGAGTTGAATCTTTGGTGCTAAGCTAGTTTGGATTTGTGAAGTGAATTCTTGAAAAGGAATATCGCGCGGAAAGAGAGTACAGAGCTAAGATATTTTTGAGTGACGTTGTATAGGATAGAAATCGAGAAATACTTGAAAATGAATGAATGAATGAATTGGCAAAATCATCTCCACTTTCTTACTACTTATAGTATATAATTATATATGTATATATTTATTTATGTACTAATAGTGTATATATAATATGTAGTGTATATTATATTAAAAAAAAATGTATAAATAGTTATAAGTAACTATGCATAATTTACCTATTTTTTTAGTATAATTATCTTGCCCGTACACCTACCATACTTTTTTCTCTGCATCACCCTTAAGATGACTGGTAGAAAATGCCTAAGGCATTAAATCCGCCTGTGTACATAGTGCATAAAGTATAAATAAATAAAATGAGATAATCGTTTGCTCTTTAGTCTATGGTTCAATGAAAAAGAGTGAGAGATGCAATATACAGGGTAATTATAAAAATATCCTAAGCTTCTTAGCACTTACTTTGAATTATGACCCTGAACAACGTTTATTCTACTACTTTTCATAAATCAATACGTTTTTTTCATATAAAAATATGAAAATACGGATAATTTTTTATGTAGTGCGCATAATTTGTAGATTGATTCAGTCTCTGTTCCTAAATGCAACCGCAGTATTGGGATACACTTTAAAATAAAACGAAAATTCGACTTAGTATGGGGGACACGCATAATTTACTTGCGCAAGCCATACAAAATCAAATTTTTATTTTGTTTTGGAGTGAGTTTTAGTACTGCGGTTGCATTTGGGAACGGACACTGAATCACTCTGAAAATTTTGCGCACTACATAACAAAATAACCTGTATAAACTTACATATTCTAACTGAGAAAGCTGAAAATGGAAAGAAATGGAAGAGAAGATCCTTTGATTATTCTGTACGTTAGTCTTAGTTGCCTACCATTAGCTGCTTTTTATCCGCTATATTATGCCAATATGATTCCTTGTGGCACTAGTGAAGTTGCATACTGCTATAAATCAAATACTGTTCGAACAAAATTATTTTTGATATTACTCGTATAACCCTGTGAAAAATCTAAAAATCTCTGAAATTTGTTTTCAAAATTAGCATCAATACCATATTAAAGTTAATATTTATAACATTCCAAACTCCTGTTTGTTCGTTCACATGTCAAACAAAAAAGATAAAAAGTTTAAAATATTTGCAAATTACATCTTGTAAATAAAAAAGATAAAACGTGCAATAAAAATGAGAGCTGACGCGTTGACAGGGTTGAATGTCGTTTTAATATTACACGCCGTATTTATTGGCAGTGGAGGGTTAGGTATGTTCGTTTCGAGATTTTAATGCTGAAGTAAATTAAAGTTAAAGCAGACATTTGACAAATATTACTGATAAAAGCTGATATTACACCCGGGTTATGGTGTCGAAGTACACATTGCTCTTAAGTCAACCCACTTCTATCTATCACAAGTATTTTTAACCTATTTAGCTTAGAATAGAATAGAAAAATGCATTACTGCACATCAACAAAAATAAACAATAAAAACAATGCACAATGGGCGGCCGCTAAAAGCGATCTTTTCTAAACAACCTTTGGATGGACAAAAAGTCATGGATAAAAATTAATGTGATAATCTGTGGTGTACAATAAAATACGTTAAACAAATATAATAACTTATAAAAATACAGAATAAATATAAATATAAAAAAAATAGGTCATAAATAGATATATAGGTATAGGATATTTTTTATGCAGGGCGCAAAATTTGCAGTGATTTGTTCCCAAAATAAAAATTTGATTTAGTATGGCTTGTGCTAGTAAATTATGCGTGTCCCCCATACTAAGTAGAATTTTCATTTTGTTTGAAAGTGTATCCCAATACTGCGATTGCATTTAGGAACAGAGACATAATCACTACAAATCATGCACACTGCAAAAAAAAATAAGGTATACTGTATAATAAGAATGGCTTAGTTGGAGGAAGGTATAGAAATAAAAAGTGCCATGGATTGCAAGTAAATTTAAAAAAAATCGTTTAATAATACTAATATTTTATAGAGAAAAGATTTGATTTTTTGTGTTTGTTTGTAATGGATAAACTCAAAAACTACTGGGCCGATTTTAAAAATTCTTTCACCAGCAGAATTCTGCATTATCAGTGAGTAACATAGGCTATAATTTATAAAGATATCACGCGGGCGAAATCACTGGCGGAAGCTAGTAAATTATAAAATTGCAATAGGTTGGGATTTCACTCTATCTTATAGATGATTTTATATCTTGCAAAAGATAAACAGTTTCCAGCTTTCTGTTTTTATTCTGCCAAAACTACTACTACATTTTAAAAAAGCTTAAATCTGTACCATATTACATGAAATGTAATAAAAAAATTGGAAACTCTGTCCTATGGTATTCACAATGGTTTTGCGAGGCCATTCCAGACAAGACTCGATGCCAAAAACCACAATAAAGACGATCAAATTATTTGCCAAAAAGCATTAGGGAAACATGTTTCTTTAAAAAAAAACGCTAGGGAGTGACTTATAAAATATTAATCTTTTCTTATACGAATCTCCGTTTCTTTTAAGTGTTTGCTATTAAAACTGTCTTTTTTTTAAGGAAGTTGTGTGTTAGGCTTCAGCTGAAAATCAGCGCTGCAGTTACATGCAGCAATAAGCTGAACTGAGGCCTATTAGCCACGCATTACCACACCGAGCCTGCCACGCAGCGCACAAACTATCGGTAGCCTGATACCGTCGATTATTGTTGTTGTACTTCTTTATTGTTTATGTCTTATCCTTTCTGTGTGGGTAGTAATTTTTATTGACTTTTTATTTTATTTTATTGTGTGTCGGTTTTTGTGATGTCCAATAAATGTATTTTCTTTCTTTCTTTGTTATATTGTTTTAGTATACTCAGCAGTGTTGTTTTAAAATGTATCCCAATACTGCGATTGCATTTAGGAATAGAGACTGAATCACTCTACAAATTATGCGCACTACATAATAAAATATCCTGTATAAGTATTAAAGACAGAATTCCATAAGAAATCAATTTGCAGGCTTAACAAAATTGGGGTCATTTAGACCTAAATCACTGAGGCAAAATTCCATAAATTCTACCGTTCGGTCCATTAGTAATTACACATTTTAATAGCCCTTATCTGAATCACGTCTCGAATACTTATCTACTGCCAATCGTACAAGCTATAAGTAATATAAAATTCTTATCTGACTGTATAACGATCAATTAACGATGTACTAACCCTGCGAATGACGACGAGGGGTCTGAGAGACCCCGAATCCGTAACATTAAGTGTAATTTGGTAGCAATACGTGCTACGTACTTTTTGTCGAACGTGCGAATTGGTAGTGTTAACTAGATTGTACTGGGTTTGCTTGTTTGAATACTAGATTTTCCGATCTCCTAAGAATCTAAAAGATCTTGGTTTTTAAGAGAACAATTGGAAACGTAGTTGTTGGAGACTTCTTTTATCGTTTTTACGCACAATTTAAGTACTTACTGAATATAGTATGTGCCCGTTTAAGTGGATAATATCTATGGTCTTCAAATAATATTAGGTTTATCTAATTCCACAAGTATCAGGATACTTATGGAATCAAATCTTTGATTCGCTTGTTTAGGAACAAGTGAATCAAAGATTTGACAGCAGAAGACAAAAATAAATCTCATGATTTGTTTATTTATACTTTTATTCACAAAAACGGTACATAAGGCGGACTAGCCTAGGCAATATCTACCAGTCAATCTTTGTCTTAAAAAAAAAACGTCGAAGAAGGTACAAAAAATAATTATGATGATAAGACAATGTTCGTATTATTTAAAAAAAAATTGTCTGTATTTTTGTTAACTTGACTTTTTATCCAGTTGTATGAATGTCGTTGTAATTTTGTGTCCTTTGTGCAGAAAATATTTTCTTTCCTTCTTTCTTTCTTCAGAATCGATATGAAAAAAATGAACCGACTTAACACAGAATACTGCTGTCATATTTTATTTTCTTCAAATCTAGCTCCAAGAATATAAATGAAAAATATCGTATCAAAAATAGTCTTAATAATATCTATAAATATTAGAACAAAAGCCACTTATAAATTCAAAACTGATATCCAATAAACGCCAAAATTACGTATAATTTTCACCTTTTTCTATAAAGGTTGGCTATAAAACGTTACTTTACAAAATTATATTTTTGGGACCCGTCATGCATGTAGGGTCCGAAAAATATAGCTGGTCCCACGATTGGTTATTGGGCATAGAAACGGCGAATTTGAATAAAAGGCCCACATAAAATAGTCGTGGGCTATTATTGTGACTGGGCTTAGGGGAGGCACGTTGGACGCCGAGTATCGATAGTGTTAAATGTGGAATACTTGACCATTTTGGGGTTAAGAAAGTTTGGGTATGTGATGTATCTTTTGAGGTATTTCTATGAAATTTTGTAGCAATTTTAATGTGAAAGATTGTGGAAAAATTATAAGTATAACATAAAGTTGAAATGCCTATAAAATTTCAGCTAAAATTGGTAGAAAAAAATATCGGCATAATTTTTCACAAATATTTAAAACCAAAAAAAAACCAGATTCAGATGATAGATGATCCAACTTATTTATCGTTTTTATCAATAAACTAGAAACTAGTATTACGTTTTTTTAAAAAAAAAACAAACATCCAAAATCGGATTTCTACGAAACACTAAATATTTCAACACTCACTATCACTCTCTCAAAAATAAAAATAAATACAAAAAAGTCAACCTAAAAAAGCATCGACATCTAACCCTCCCTAACCCGGCCTATCATCGTAACCCGCCATAAAACGGGCGCGGTATATCTGACCCCGCCAGGGTTAAACCGATCCTACATGATGTATCCTTAAGCGAAATTTTTGCGATCCCTACAAGAGTTTGCGCTTACCGTTATATTGGCTTTTGAGTTTTACTGAGATATTTTTTTTGTCTTTTTTGTGGACTGTGAATAAAAAGGTAAGGATGGTAATTAAAGTTACAATTCAGGATAAGGATACAGACGTTGTTTGAGTATTGAAAAATTATGAGTTTTATGTAAAATTGAAAGCTTCTGTATATTTAGAACATCCTAATTATTCAAACTTGGAGGTGAGAAAAGAACATTAATAAAAACTGGTATAATTATGCTAAACCAGAACTTGTAAAAATATAAAATTACTATCGAGTATCTTTTGCAGATGCTATTGCTCTATGGTCATTCAGATATAATGACACTTAAAAAAAAAAAATGGTGTAAGTAAAGAGAAAATTTGGAAAATCAGCTAACAAAATATCATATTTACACAAATGGTCACCCAGTGGTCGTAATTCGACCATAATTTTAGCTTTCTGCACTCCTTCTCCATATAAAATTTAACTATGCCAAATCTCACACTCCTCCGTACGCGCAATATGCTTAAAAAGGGGTAAAAAGTTTTCTCTTCACGTATTAACATATAGATAATCACATTTTTCAGAAAAATCATGTTCAAAATACAGCTATTCAAGCATGCAATCACGTCATAATCGGTCGAGCTGTTTAAGCGATAAAACAATTCACACATTCACCTGAAGTATAAACACGTATTTCGACTTACAACCCTCGGGGTTGAAGCCAATAACTAAACAGGGTGAAAATAATAAAAAATTCACATCAAATTGAATGTCAGCCTCTAGAAGGGGACGTTATTAGGAAATTTACGAGCGGCAAGCCGAGTACCATATTATGTTTTATGACCATCCTGTGTCATTGTGGTTTATATGGGAGACGTAAAATATATTATGCACGCAGTGTAGGGTTAAAAAGATTGAATTGTCACTTTTTGCTGTAATTGCGAATAATATGAATTGAAATGTAAATGTGAATTGTAGATTTGTTAATAGTTTTCTGTTTCATTGCAAAGAGAGAGAAGGCTACTGTCTAACCCTTTCTGTAAATGTGCTGGGTGTGGTAGAAGATGTCAAATTAATATGTCAAGCATCCGCAGTACTGTAGGCTAATTCATGTAACTAATAATAAATAATAAAATCATCTTTATTCAGGCAAATTACACCCATATACAAGAAATAATATAAATGTCACCAAAAAAATAGTAATATCGAAGTAATAATTAATAATAAATAAAAATGTCAGCTAATATAAAAATGAGATATGTACATAATACACAAAGGGATGAAATGACAGACTGATTTATGTAATTACACAATAAAATTAAAATTAAAATCAATCATATTACAGTTCGGAAATTTCAATAGTCAAAAGTCTATATTAATATTTTCTCTGCGACACTTGTACTGCGATATGTCTGTCGCAGCAGTGCCTAATAATATGGCAGTCCAGCCTTTCCGCGATCATCGCCAGGACGGTGTTGGAGCTGGCCCGCACTCTGCGCACCAGAGACATGGCACGCTTTAAACTACTACTACTAGCCATAGACTTATTACCTATCTAAGTTGTAGGGGGGAGCCCTACTTATTATTTCTATGCTACTAGCTTTGACTAAAGAAGTGCAGTTGCCGCGCAGTTGCAGTAAAATTTTGGTCAAAACAACACATTTGGTATTCTCTTAGCTTCAGTGAGATACGCTTGCGTCAAGTTCGAGTGTCACTACAATATGGTTGGCGCTTCTTAATTGAATTAGCCCTCTGAATATAGGTCTCCTATGACCGCTACAATAAACAGTCATAACGATTTAGTATAGAATAGAGGTTTATTTCATGTAAATCAGATTCAAGCGTTTATGAAATATTAGCGGCCCCGTAGAAGACAGCGATACATTGTATAACACTAGCACAAAACATATATAATACTAGGAGCGTGAGAGAACGTAAATTAGTTCGACAAAGTTAAAAATTACTATGGCGAAAGAACCAATAAGTATTTGACCCCCACAATATTCAATAATATTCCTTGGCTTAGGAAAGATCACGGTAAATTAAGCGAATTATCTTTAAAAAATAAACTAAGACATGTACTACTAGTGAGTTCACCGCAAGCTAGTGTATCAAACTAATTGTGTGATAGTTGTAGATGTTTCAATCACTGTACTATTCCACTAAACCATAGTAATAAGGAACCTGGTGTTTTAAACGAGCGCTAATCCCGCCGACAAACTGTTACGCAGTTTGGTGGGTTTAAAACATTGTATCAAGAGTTTGTTCCAAAAAAATGATTTATTAAAAAAAATAAAAAAAAAGTATTTATTGTTGACATCACAGAACACAGAAAGAGGTCTTTTCTGTGTTCTGTGGTTGACATTCATCATATCGTCAGTGGAAAGCCAAAACTATTAAAGCGCCAATTCGTTGCCAAACTAACTTAAACTTTACAGGGGCACTTTTTAAAGTTTAAGTTAGTTTGGCAATGAATTGGCGCTTTAGTACTTTTGGCTTTCCACTAACGATATGTGGTATAATGGTATTACAATTTATCTCATTATTAATTTAAGTACCTACTCGTATATGTTAAGTTTTGTCATTTATTGTTTAAGAGTGATCTTACGAGGCAGGCATGGTCACTACCGTGAACAGAAGCCTCAATTTTTTTTTTTTTTTTTTTTTTATAAAACTTATCCCAAAACAAAAACGTCTGGCATTATTTTTTCTCTTAATTTAGGTACCTACATCTCTACTCATGCCAAAATAATAAAATAGATTTTTTTTAAATAGGTAGGTAGGTAGGTTTCCTCTCTGTAACTTGAGAGACAATTTACTCTAAGAGATAAGCCGAATTACTTGAAAACTAGCTAAAATTTCTTTTAAATTAGTTTCAGATTTTAGTCGGTAACCGAAACCTAATATTGTTAAGCAATTAAAGTTTTGATCTTAAAAAATCAAGATTCATAAGTTTTTGGTTACAAAATAAATAGGATTTTCTAATTAAAAATATTCCAGAATTATTTTTGTAAGAAGATATTTTTTAATTACTTCTTTTTATTTTTTTAACTAGCGACCCGCCCCCTCTGCCCACGGGTGAAATTTCTCTACTATCCTTACATTAAATATGAAATTATTATACATATAAACCTTTCAGAAGAAATGCTCAAAATGATGAAAACCGCATCAAAATCCGTTAGGAAGTAGTTTGCGAACAAACAGACGGACAGACGCGCCTGGCGACTTTATTACCCGAGTGCGCGAGAAAGAGTGTTATGTTTTTCGAGTGTATGTTTTTATACTATGTAGTGATAGTGATGCGGAAACTCACGAAACAGTTTTTTTTTTTAAATTGCTCACATAATTAATAATATAATTATTGTCATAACTACCTTATTAGTTCAGTGATACCAAGCATGGCTTAGGTAATTCTAGGTCGGGATAAATAGTTTTTCCGTCAGAAAACTCAGACCATAAACATGAAATACAAATTTTGCATCATAAAAATTTATATTGATCAAGATTTTTAGTAGAAAAATTCATACCAACTATTAATGAATACCTTTTCCCCATAACAATTTTAATACATTTCACCAAACCGGACCCCTAATCAACGGCGCTTTGATTCATTAACTTTACTGCCTACTTTCTTTTGTCATAGCTTTATGACGTCATAAAAACTTCAGAATTTTCTTTAGATAATGGGCTAATAACGTTTAACTGCGATACCTTTTTTAATTATAGACAAAAGATAAAACTCTTAGAGTGGAAGTGTTTAGTCTACTTGCAAATCTTATCAGTTCGGTTGAAGTATTTAGTAGAATAGAATAGATGTTTACAATACAGTATAATAAAATTCTTTATCTTTAACAACAGTAGCAGTGACAGCAGTGGTTGAATGTTTGACTTCCATGCAGGAGGGTCTGAGTTCGAACTCGGCCCGCACCTCTCGACTTTTCGGATTCATGTGCGGAGACATCGATGTGTGCGGATCAGAATTTGTCGCAAACGATAACGGTGAAAAAACATCGTGAGGAAACCTGCACATCTGAGAGGACCTCATAAAGTTCTCGATGGTGTGTGTAGTCCGCCCGCACTAGACCAGCGTGGTGGACTAAGGCCTAACCCTTCTCATTCTGAGAAGAGGCCCGTACCCAGCAGTTAGACAGTAATCGGCTATTTAAGTGATCATTGTTATAAATAAAAATGTTATTGATGAAAATGTAATTATAAAATCACACGATCTATGTTTTAAAATTCTGTATAATCAAGCAGTCTACAAAAAAAACTTTTTTTTTTTAATATTTAACGCCGTAGTCAGTTTTTTTTATTTAAACTTCAAGAAATCACGTGCCAGGATCAAAAACTTCCTTATTTAACAAAATACTGATGATTTTATGTTCCTAGATAAATTCAACTTTCTGCGCTTAAAAATAAGGTTCTTTTCACCTAAAACATATTCTAAGTACTTACATATAACAGTCAGCGAAGCGTTGGCTCGTATGACCTTATGCATCTGAGCAGGTCCAACCTGGCACTGGTACTCAGCATCGTCTTCCAGCGTCGCGTTGATTATCCTAAGGTTGTAGACGCCATGGCGACGATCCCCAAACATGGTGTACCGAGGGTAACCGGGGATTACTGATGAGAATCCTGGAAAGAAACATTATTATTAGAAAAAAATAATTATTATTATCGCCGAAGAGTAAGTCTATAACATAGTGCCTAGATATTACTATGTGACCAATGACATTTTACAAATAGACGAATTGCCCGCGCTCTATATTGGCAAGATAAATGCAAGGTAAATGCCCTGCACCAACTGAGAGAATGAGCATGCAGCAGCTAATGCCACATATCTAAACGTCTATATTCATCTTTTTCTAACAACCGACATGGCGTATGGTGGCATTCATTTTCTTTCCCTCTCTTCGCGCACTGTATAATTATATGTACAGCTATGTAGCTCTAGTAAAGTTGACGCCATTTCGTAGTGCATTAATGTTGGTGTATGGCCCGTCTATTTGTAAAATGTCATTGTATGTGACACCCAAAAATATACATTTAAATTGTTATTTAATATAAGTTTAAATTTTATAGGTATCAACAATTTATCTATATCGGATGTGTGTGTGTTCCGATTACTATTGAATTAAGTTTCCATGGAGTTTCTTGCCGGTTCTTCTCCATAGGACCTACTACTTGGAACCCCGCACCGCGCGGTTTAGATGAATTAAAGATATTATATATTCTATTCTACAGCAGCCCACAGAGGTCAAATGCTGAACATGGGAAGCTTTATAGACTATGAGTGAGATATCTAAATGAATCAATTCATCGATGTACCAAAACATCAGGATACCACAAGTTCCGTAATCTAACAATCAAAAAACCTAAAAAGAAATCGATTTCGCAAGCGAACCGTAATTATAGTTTAAATGATTATGAATACCGTATCAATTGTTTTGACACAGACGAACAGACAATCGTAACGATTTGCCATCGAATTGTTAATTGGTATCGAATAGTTACACCTCTAGTCACGCGATGGTTTACAAGTTGAACATTCCGATATTCTTAAAACTGTGAAGAGATCGGTAGACATGTGGATACTGTGTCATTGTTATCCGCAATGTATGTAGGATGACACATCTAAGACTATACATGGATGTAGGAGCTTTATCGAATAAATAGTAGCAGTCGCTCGTTTAAATAATTTTACAACTTATTATTTTAAAGGACAAAATATACTATTGTGACACATACGGCCTTAAGGAACAAGTTAACTCGCGCTTATTTGTGTATGCAGCCGATGAGGTAAATTGTTTGCCACTGCGTCGCCTTAAGAATATTTAGGGAATCCTCTTCCAAATAAAAACTACCCGTAGTCATCGCTTTTGACGACATTTGACGACACGGTTGGCGCAGTGGTTAAGCGATTAGCCTTCTGCGCTACGTGCCGCGGGTTCGATCCCCGCACGGAACAAATATTTGTATGATCTACAGATAGTTGTTTCGGGTCTGGTTGTGTGTGCATGTGACATGTATGTTTGTAAACTGTACCCTCGATACAGGAGAAATCATAGTGAGGGGCAATGTTTAAAAAAAAAAAAAAAAAAAATCTCTTGACAAGCGCCGTAGTAGCGCAAACGCAATTTTAATACCAATTTCAAAATCCCAACAAATCTTATTTTTGATTGTACACAAAATAAAAAATATACAAAAATACAGTTTTACAGATTTAAGCACAAAGGCGAGCTTAACTCAGAATGAGTTTTCTTCTAGCAAGCCTTTGGGTAGAGAAATGAAGATATATAGAGTGACAAAGTTAAGCGTACAATACAATTACATTACAACTTAATCTGTAGGTTTATTAAATCTGCATGACATTAACACGAAAATCAATACTAGTTACACTTCGAGCCATTAACTGCCCTGCCTACGCCATTATCGGGTGCATCGGATGGAGACGTAAAGCTGATAAATCCTATTGAGCTCATGTCATGGTACACAAGAGCTGTGACCCATACGAGTGACGCAATGTGTGGCCCAAGTTAAGAGGAAACGCGAGCGGCGTTTTGTCCATACAAACGTAATTCCCGGTTTTCTCTCTGGATTTCATTACTAGCACATTGTTTTTTTTACGAAATATAGATATTGACCATTAGCATGTTCCTACGTTTAGGTATTTTTGATTAGCTACTTCTTATAGGAAAGTGAGACCCCCAAAATTTCACAAAATTGCTTAGTTTAAGCGTCATCAACAGACGTTCGATATGCAAAGTTTGACATTAGTTGAAAAGAACATAAAAAACAATCCACGTTTGGAAGAGGAAATAGGGGAATAACAAACCTCGAATTGTTTTAATGTACGTTTGTCCCTTTCGCTTTCTTTCTATAGCAATAGTTTTTAAAATACTTAATCTACAAATGTTTCGGCGACTGCATTTCCTCTTAAGAGATTATAGTGTTATTATAGGCAATACGGAACAGATGAGATAAAAAATAATTAACATTGTATCACCGCATCATTAAAGATAAAAATAACACTACAAAAAGAGATAATTATTAAATATTTATTTATGTATTATTTCTTGTGAAAAACGTTGTCCATACATTTCAAATGCACACACACCCAGACCTGAAACAACTATCTGTAAATCATACAAATAATTGCTCCGTGCGGGGATCGAACCCGCGGCACGTGGCCTAGAAAGCTAATCGCCACTGCGCCAACCGTGTCATCAAAAGTAAAATATTAAATTCTTATAGGTTATATAGGTTATGCTGTCAAGCCGTCTGTCGGAACTGGTCAGCTCGTAACTGCCATGGCAATCTTATTCAGAGGCAATTCATTATTATCCTAGTTTTATTTGTATTCGCATTGAATTGCATTATTCTCGCAGATCTTACCACAACATTGTACTGATAAAGATTGTCAAGATCTATTATTTATTTGAAAAGAGTTTCCATGGAGTTTCTTGCCGGTTCTTCTCCATAGGATCTACTATTTGGAACCGTGCACCTAGAGTCTCGACATTTCATAAGTGCCTGTATCTGGTTTACATGAAATAAAGATCTATTCTATTCTATTCTAAGCGTACCATGCCGAAGCCAGCCAGCTCAGCATTTGCATTGCTGGTACGGAATACTACGAACGACATAACACTGATTTTCAATAGGATTTCCCGTTGAATTCAATGCTATGGAACAACAAGAGAGCCTGTGACCCCGACGACCACCGCAATACGTTGCGACGCAAGCCATAAGCGGAAGCGTTTTACGATCATTTTTAATCCCTGACAAAAAGAGGGGTGTTATGTGCTTATAGTGTGTATCTGTGTGTCTATCTGTGGCATTGTAGTTCCTAAACGGATGGACCGATTTCAATGCAATGTTTTTTAATTGAAAGCTAGTTTAATCGGGATGGTACTTATTTATTTATTTATTTAACAATTAATGCACAAATACATGAGAAATATGAAGTAGGAGTATAAAGTACAAAGGTACTGCTTATTTCTAAAGAAATCTCTTCCAGCAGACCTGCGAGAGGAGAGATTAAAAAGAAGAAATGTAGACACAGTGTGTAAAGGATACGTATAAATAATTTACTTTACTTAGATATGTTTCATGAAAATCTGTTCAGCCGTTCAAAAGTTACAGGTCTTTCTTTCTCTCTTTTGTATTATTATTGGCAAATGCACCGTAATCTGGAACCTTGTTAATACATTATAATTAATGTCTGTTAGTGGGTAAGTCATTGAATTACCTTTAAATAACTATATAAATATCATTGACAGGCAAACGTTCTAAATGTTGCCTAATCGCTTCCAGCTGTTACTTGGACAGAACCCGATAATTAGTCGTACAGTATCGCCCGAATCCCGTCACCTCGCAGTTCAAAATCAATGGGCGATGAATGCCGAGTCCCGACGCATTTACTCTATGTGTCTATTGGGCATGGACCGGAATGATTTGGAGTCATGGATTAGGAGTGAGAAAGATCTATTGCAGCTGGTGGTTCAAAGACTGAGCGCTGGGTGTCCCACATCCAGCATATGCTGAGTTGGTAACCTTTTCGGTACGGGCATGCTAAAAGTATCGAATTAGAATGAGCCCTAAGAAGAGGTAAAAAGTTTTCTCTTCACGTATTAATATACCTATACATTATCATATAAGCACAAAAGCAATGTTAATCAAAAATGTTTCTAATTAGAGTCTGCAACTAAATTCAGTGTAATCTGGGATAATTCTAGAACCAAAGATAATGGAGTCTATAAACCTTCTCCGTAATACATTTAATCCTAAACAATGTGGACTTAGTTAGATTATATTAACATTAACAACGAATGTTGATTATACGAAATAAACTTTATAAGCTTAGGTAAGGCCCGTCTACAAAGCTTGATAGCTGAAGTTTAGGTTAAAAAATCTTAACTTAGCATCGTGTCTGTATTCTTCGAAGGGACAGAGACAAGGTTGCCACCGTTCTCTAACATGTAATATTGTTTTGTATTTTTTGTAGTGTATTTTATAATCTATAACTCTTATAATTATAAATTACGCTAAAATACTCTTTTTTGACACAAAATTCACTAGTGCTAAACATAACACAAAATATAATGATTTTGAAAAATTAGTATAAATAATATGCCTGTAATCAAATAATCAGCCATCCCATACTTTTGGGTCGGGTAGATACTGAAGGTTTTGTATGGGACAGCTAATAATTTTTTCGCAATTACGATGTCGGTCCCATAGAGAAAATTTTTCAGTTTGATGGTCTGATCCACACCCTTATATTATGACCGCGTATTTCAAATATACGTTGTAAAGGCAAGCTTTACACACATTTCAGATTCATATGCACAATATTACTTTCAAACCTCGATTTGGTAATGACAGGCTACCCTACCCAATTAACCCTTACAACTTATGGTCAATAAAGAAATCCTCAATTTATTTTCATATCTTTTTTGGTGTATTGCCTGACTCAACTTACTGAATGGAATCTGTTGACGTTCTAATTTCATACCCAATTAGGATTGATCTGGTATGGAACTAGCATAGGATGACAACTCCTTATTGGAAGGTTGGGTCAAATTGTCCTAATCATTGCCTTAGAAGGTAAAATTGGGACATCTTACAGAGTAGAATAATCGTACTCGACTCCGGAGCCTCACACACACACATTTATGCCAACGAATGTTCGTTGGCATAAATGTATTGTAATTATTTTTGATTCGTCATTATTATCATCGCAGCTTTTTACGTCCATTGCTAGACATAGACCTACCCCATAGATATCCACGTTGCACGTTACATAGTTGTTAATAATCACATCTGGTGTTTTCTCTCTGCTAGGGCCAATAGCCATAGGCCAATAGCCACAGAAATGTTGAATATGAACATCACTAGCTTTTAATCTACCCAGAGAATAGCTGGATTAATCAGCATATCTTATAAAATACGCTAGCTGGCTGTAGATTAGTCATACTGGTCAGATACCCTATGACCATTGGAATAAAAAAAATCAGTAGATTTTTAAACTAGATCTAAAAACAATAATAATCATCAGTCAGTAAGCTGGAAATGGGACGCCTCATAGACTAATACAATAACAGTCATAATCTTCACTATCATTATAGGAAGATCAAAATTATTAAAATAATTGAAGAATTTTCACTTACCAAGTGCAAACCCATCTTTGGCCCATTGCACCTGTCCGGCTAGGTTGGCGACGGCACATTCTAGAACTGCCTCTGCCCCCTCTTGTACCCTTAGACTTCTTGGCACAACCCTGAAGTACTGTTGTTGGAAGCCGTCCGCGCAGACCAGCACTGTAACAAAAGAAATATAGGGTTAAAATAATGGAATAATAGACAGTTTTTTTTTTCTGTTTAAATAAAATTAAGGATTGGCCCCAAATGGACATAGACAGGAGAAAGTAAAAGGAGGGAAGGAAGGATTTCGCCCTGGAGTGGGACGAAATGGATTTGTAAAAAAATTGTTCAGTATATTTGATTTTGTCCATAAAAGTTTCTTCTAAATGTTAATACCTATATTTTAACACAAAATTAAAATTTAGCTGGTTCTCAGTAAGACTTTGTTGCCCATAAATATTTGTACTGAATCCCTATAAACCAACATTAAAGCCAGTTTTAATGTTGATGAGAAAAAAAATGTAAGTTACAAAAACAACTGTCATAAAAAAAAAATAACATTTAGATTAAAGTTACAGTTTGATCTCTGTCGTTCTCAAATAAATGACAATTACAGAATTAGAGGTAGTAGACAACTATTAAAAATGGACAAATATTTTAGATTGCCTTAAAGTAGGCAGATGTCTCCATCTGGTCTGGTGTCTGATCTGGTAGGTGTTCTAACACCATAGATGAAAAAAAAAAAACAGTAAATAAATGGTATTAGAATCATAAGCTTTTGAAATTTCTACATAAAACACTATCCATCCTTTTCCCACAAAATGGAATACTTAGGTATGAAACGTCACAAATTACTATGACATTACTAAATAACACGTCATAAGTTAGTAGTACCATCTCTGTCTAATAAGTAATTTAAAATGCTTATACCTGCATATTTTTAAATATTTATTTATTTATTTATAGCCTTCCCAGATACCTATAAGAATACATTTTTTTTTTTTTTGTATAGTTTTTTTTATGTCTAGGTGTTATTCTGTGTGCCCTTTGGCAAAGGCCTCCTCCAACACTTTCCAATCTTCTCTCTCCCGGAGTTTAATGGAGTACCTATTAAATTTATTTTGTTTTATAATTTTAAGAAACGCTTAAATTTTCTTGATAAAAATTAATTTCAATGCCCTATTACACCTAGATCTTCTTTGGATCATTAAACTTAACTTTATCTTAGTTTGCTAAGAGCGTAAGTGCACAGATAATAAGACGCTCGTATTGATTCCGAACCAATTTGTTTCGCGCGCACGCCTTGTGCTCAGGGTCACAGAAATACGCACAGAGATAGACAATTTAATATCTCACAGATGTTTATTTCGATTCTATGTAACCGATACATGTGATACGTACATGGAATGGCCACATACACGTGTGGGTCTTTTGAGTGGGGTAGCCCCTAAACAAGTTGTCGAACGGAATTATCTGCTGTGCAACAAAATAAATAGAGCTTGATACACCACCTGCTAATAAAGTGTCCGATAGTAATCTAACAGATAAAATATTTATATGATAAAAAAATTGGAATCAGAGAGTGTACTGTGTATCTCCTAGGTTTACTTATCGGTCACTTGTGAAACAATCTGACAGATAAGTTATGGATGAGCAATCAGCCAGTTTATCAGGGAGTTAGTCGTGAAACATTGAATTTGGAGCTCAATCAGTATAAATTATACATAACCCCAATTTTGACTTATTACTTAGCATATACAAAAGAAACAAACGCTGTATTGGTTGCTAATACGACAGTGTTGTCTCGAGTGGGTGTTGAGTGAGCGGCGAGACAGAGGTGAATGTACCCTGTAGGTAGCACTGCAAGCGGGGAGCGGGGAGCGGAGAGTAAGCGATTGAAGTATGGCCCAAGTTAATGTTCACAGCTGCCTAACTTTTCTGACACGCATTCAATGGTAAAAAAGGTATTTTTAATGAATAGAGGAATGAAAAACAGAAAAAAAAATGTTTTTAAACTGTCATGGTCACTAACATTAGTATTAGAGTTCAAAACGGGGTATTTACAATGTTCATGTCTTGTTTTGAGTTCCCGATATTTAGTTTATCCGTGACCATGGCGCTTGCAACAGTGCCGAAACATCGGGAACTCAAAACAAGATTATGAACATGGTAAATACCCCGTTTTGAACTCTAATACTAAAAAAATATACAAAATGCCTATATTACACTGTGCCTAGGCTGAATCAACCATGAAAATTACTGTTTTTGAAAAAGGCATTTTTAAAGTCTGGAGGTACTTATTTAAAAAAGGATGATACTTTTAATTGAAAATCCCTGACTCCAACTTGAAAAAGGGCTGTAACTTTTGAACGGCTGAACAGATTTCATGAAACAGGTGATACCCAATTAAACTAGCTTTCAATTCAAAAAATTGCATTGAAATCGGTCCATCTGTTTCGTAGCTACGATGCTACAAACAGATACACATATCCACAGATACACACTACAAACTTATAACACCCCTCTTTTTTGTCAGGGGTTAATAAAAGAGGTACTGAAAGACTGCATTAAGGCTGAATCAACCATTACAATTAAAGTTTAAAACTGAGAAATACAAACTTGATTTATAAAGGGTTTGATTGCCTTTATTTAAATTGGTTAATATTTTGGTATTGAAACAACAGCTGTATATTGGATGCTAACTATTGTCTCAAGTGGGTTTTGAGTTTGCGGCGAGACAGAGGTGAATGTACCCTGTACGTAGCACTGCAAGCGGGGAGCGGGGAGCGAAGAGTAAGCGATTTATGAAAGGTACAAGTTGAATGACAAACTTGTTTGACACCCAGAATGTTTCGAGGAATTTATTATCATTTATTTATTATCCGAGGCTCATTAAAATAATATTTATTATATTATTTTTTTTCTAAAATATTGTATTTCAGGTAAATAAAACCTTGTAGTTTATTTATTGTATCACTTTATAATTTTGTTATTGATTAATAAAATTATTATTAATTATTATTATTTATTGTATTTTTTGGTTAAGTTATAGATAAGTGGCGCATGCCTTGGGAAGAGCGCTGATGTCTGAAATACATATATTTTTTATTTAGTTCAAGTGTCCAGTGAAATACATTATTATTTTTAAGCTGCACTTTTTTGCACAAATAAATTTATTATTGTTTAATATAATTATGTAATCTTAAACCGTGTAATAAACAATTACTGTAAGGTACTAATAGCTTCATAAGTTAAAAGTGTTGTCTTATGTTTAAGTAACTATTAAAAGTAACTTCTACGAATCTAACCGAATTTATGGTAGGTAGATAAAGTCTGATTCTTCTAAGGAGTAAATATAATATAATTTACTAAGCAAAGATTTGTCTAGCTAAGAATATAAACTTAAATTACTTTGATCCAAGTCTAAAATTACTTAAGTTTCTCATATGAAATCTTACAAGTATTACAATAATATTATATTATACGTTGATGAAGTCTTAATTTACTTATAAAATTAATTTTAATACCTACATTATTTACGGCTAATGGCAAACATTTACACAACTTTGCAAATAAGTTTAATATCATTGAGTTTCGTCTACAAACACTCATAGTTGTAATATCAATGCGTTTTACTGTTTTAATAAGCTGGTTAATACGAGTAAACACAAACAATACGAATTAATAACTTGCATAATGTATTCATTTCAATGCAAACATAATGAAATTCTGTATTTGATTTCACTCACTAACGTGGAATATAAGTTTTATGATTTTTATAATTAATCTTTCATACTGCAAAACTATGCACCAGCAAAAAGATTTTGAAACAGAATCGTGCTCATGTGGGACCAATTAGAATAAATTTTCTCATTGGGTAAATGACGGAATGATATTTTTTATGTGCTGTGGGGTATATAACAATCATAAATAACCCTGTATAACTGCGTTAGCGCACGATTGTCCAAATATCCAATACATAATATGGTTTAGTTTGCATGCCTGCTTGCTGCGTGTTTGCATGCCTTTATGGCAAAATATGTGATCCTACAACAATACTAACACCGATTATAACCATATTTTGTGCAAATAAATGAATTTGAATTTCAATTTCAATAAAATTAGGATTTTCTCAATTCAATTGTATGTTTTTTTTTCAGTATTTTTGTTTTGCGATATCTTTGCCAATTGTTAACCGATTTTAATTATACTTTTTTTTTTGTTTGAAAAAGTATTCTTCCTCGTTGGTCCCATATAAAATCATTTTTTTAAGTCGGTTTTTACATTTTTATTGCGCTAGCCTTTTCCTCCAAAATCGCTTCCGCTTGTAAATTGTTCCACCAAGTGGCCCTACATGTCACTGAATAAGAGCCACTCCACACTCGCGACTCGCGACAAGTGCGTGAATTAACACGGCTAGTCTGACATGTGTACCCGCCATGTTTGGCGAACACTAATTCTAAACAATTGTTTGAAAATTTATATTTTCTCTTTTAAGGCTCTTCCGTCCAGTTGCTTAATTTATTGTTTAAAATGGAAACGTTTTGACAAGTTCTTAAAATGGTGGTGTTAAAACAAATGAAAAACTGTCATTGTGAGACATCTTTCTTTTTTGGGAAGTAGTTTCAAATTAACACTGACTAGCTTCCGCCAGCTGCTTCGCCCGCGTGATATCTTTTTAAATTATAGCCTGTGTTACTCAGTAATAATATAGCATTCTGCTGGTGAAAGAATTTTTAAAATCGGTCTAGTAGTTTCTGAGTTTATCCATTACAAACAAACAAACATTCAAATCTTATCTCTTTAATAATAATATTATTATTATTATAATAATACATATACTAGCACTGCTGGAAGAAGTCGCTGTGCGCGATAAGGCCGCCCATTTTACAATTTATGTTCATGAAAATTATATAGTTTTTTATATCTACTTATTTCTGGTGTACAGCAAAGGTTATTTTGATTTTGTATGGCTTTCGCTAGTAAATTACGCGTTTCCCCCATATCGAGTCGAATTTTCGTTTTGTTTTAAAGTGTCTCCCAACACTGCGATTGTGTTTAGGAACAGACACTGAATCACTCTACAAATTACGCGCACTACATAAAAAATTACCCTGTATATAAATTAATAAATAGAATTTATGTAAAATATTTATTTTTGTTTTTAGTAGGTACAGTCAATTTATTATAACTATTATTTTTTTATTTATTTTTTCTTTCAAATTGTTATTTTTTCTGCTTAATTTTACACTGTTGCCATCCCTAAAATTGTATTCTCTGTCTATGCACCTGTCCTCTTCTTAGTATCTATGTCTATCATTCTAGTGCGTCTTGTGTTTGTGGCAAATAAATGTTTTTTCTTTTTTTCTTTTATTCGGGATGACTGCGATAATCCCTTCAAATCGCATGTCCTTTGTGACACATAGGCTATGCTCACTCGCAAGCTGAAAAACTAAGTACTTACTATAAATACCCGTTACCCGTATAAAAATGATCGAACAAAACGATCAAGAAAGTCACTCTCTATTCAAAACACCTAATTACAGTTGAAAAACTAATGTAAGCTTCACATTAATGACAAAACTAGTATTTCGATCAAAAATCGTGCGCGAGTCTGACACCACAATTTAAGGTAAATGCACATCTCTCCGCGCCGAAGTCAACGAAGTTTCTTAAAACCTCGCACGCCTGTCCGGGCAGAAAGGATCGACCGTGCCGAATAAATCGACCGCGCCGAACGAAACAAGTGCGCCGCGTCTAATGAAAGAGTGTTTCGTGGCACGCAATTGGCAGAATACGGGGCGCGATGGCCACTTCATCTGCATTGTCCGCACTGAATCGGCACCCCTACCGCGTAACTAAAATTGTATGAACATCGACATCGGTATTAAACTTCAATACGATAGTGAGAGCCTAAACTTTGAGCTAACTTGTAAAAAAAATACCTATCATATAGTTGGGACACTTATCTTCATGATCGGTAAAAAAAATACAAGTTAGCTCAAAGTTTAGACTCTCACTATCGTATTGATGTTTAATACCGATGTCGATGTTCATTACAATTTTAGTTACGCGGTAGACCCGCTGATGACGTCGCGTTATCCGAATTGGTCTGAGATTTGAGCTTCCGAATTTTTTTGGGCGATTCATCGATGCTCGACAGTTCGCCTTAGTGCATATATTTATAAATTGGATTTTCTGTATATTCCATATTTTATGTACTATAAAGAATAAGATGCGGTGTGGATTGGTGAACGCACATTTGTCCGCACAAAACGCGTGAACGAAACTATTTTTATAATTATTTTTAAGAATAATATACGATTCCTTCGACGCGTTCGGCATAGTCAAATGTGCGTCTACCTTTAATAGAACCTTCTAATTTATACTCACGACATATCGTGACAATTTAAGAACGACAAAACTAATAATGATAAACTATGCGAATGCGTGTCGTTAACGACATTCAGGACTATCTGTCTGTGATATTAATGATCGATAAGCTAATCCACATTTTATAAAAACGCTCACAGTGTTACCTTATTGAATAAATAAATACCCACACGATTAACAGCGAACGACGATTTTGATCGACCTTCAGAATACGTTAGTCGACGCTGATCGACATCTGACCATACGAAATCGAATAGAAAAGAATAGATATTTATTTTATCATCATTCTCCTGCCCTTATCAGTTGCATCTTGTTCAGGGCAATATTGGGGCTGCCACGCTTCTGCAGTGCCTCGGGCATGTTTGCCGAAGCGCGCACCGACTGTTTTCACACCACCATGCGCAAGCGGTGCGCGTCCTTGGTGCGCAGGGTGTGGGCCAGCTCCAATACTGCCCTGATGATGATTGCAGGGCGACTTAACTGCCCTTATATCAGACATTGCTGTAGCAGACATGCAGGTAGTTGTGTTTTTATTTTTTTATCCCGTTTTATTTGTGGTCGGCGCAATATGTCTTCTTCTTCCATTCTTCTCTATTAGACGTCATCTCAGAGTTTACGTTCTTATAATCCATGTCAAATTTCACACAATCCATCCATCTTTTCTTGGGTCTTCCTGTTCTCTTACATCCATCCACATACATTCTTAAAACTCTTCTCGTTACATGATTTCCATCCCTCCTCATCATATTCATTTTATGTAAACCAGATTAGGGTATCTCGACGTTTAGTCTCTCAGTATCATATTGAAACTTATTACCAGAGTCGATGTTCATTACCATTTTAGTTACGCGGTAGTTCACCAGAAGTAGAAGCGTAAGGTGATTAAGTTTTTTAAGAAAATTATTTTATACTTTTTAGTTTTTTTGAAGTCGGTTTTTACTTTTTTTTTAAAGTTTATTTTATTTTTCAATTTTGAGTGGCATAAACAATACATAAACATGAGATTACAGCAATCGCGAGTGATGTGCTGTTATTCATTCAAGAGTTCCATTGTCTATCTCCGAAGATCTTTATCAGATCCTCACTAAATTTAAATGGGAACACTTTGGAAGTATACTCAAGACTTATATGGTTTTCTCATGGATCCCATTGTCAGAACTGGACCTAATTAAAATGGGACCAT
The DNA here is from genome assembly GCA_932294325.1 of Allophyes oxyacanthae. Lineage (NCBI taxonomy): Eukaryota > Metazoa > Arthropoda > Insecta > Lepidoptera > Noctuidae > Allophyes > Allophyes oxyacanthae. Next base: position 8,542,965 of record OW028635.1, on the reverse strand, counting down.
TCGGGAAGCACCAGTTTTCAAATAAAAAAAGAATCATCAAAATCGGTTCACGCAGTCGAGAGTTATGAGGTAACAAACATTAAAAAAAAAAAAAAAAACATACGCGTCGAATTGAGAACCTCCTCCTTTTTTTTGAAGTCGGTTAAAAAACCAAGTGAGGCATTATTATTATTTTGTTTGAAATCTACTTAACTTGAACATATTTATAGGTGGACTTTAGTGGCGAGTTAAGTTAGGTACAACTTACAAGGCCCTGGAGGATTACCACGAACTCTTATAGCAGGCCTGAAATTGAACTGCCCAGACATTTCCAGTATGAGCTGACCTCGCACTGTATAGGCTTTTCGTACAATGAAAGGTCAGCTTATTCTGGAAAATTCTGGGCAGTTCAATATCTGCCCTGCTATAGAGCTTGTAGTATACCCCCTGGCCAGTTTGTAACTGTCATGGCATTCTTATTTAAAAGCAAATCATTATTATTATCCTATTCTACTTTTATTCACATTGAATTACATTATTCTCGCAGCTCTTACAACAACATTGTAATAATCAAAATTTTAAAAGAGTTTCCATGGAGTTTCTTGCCGGTTCTTCTCTATAGGACCTACTATTTGGAACCGTGCACCTAGAGTCTCGACATTTCATAAGTGCCTGTATTTGGTTTACATGAAATAAATATCTATTCTATTCTATTCAAAAACAGAGGTCGTTCCACCTCTATCTTGTTGCACGCCATTTCAAGCCACAAGTAGGAAATTATTAATTTTATAATAGCAACCGACAATCACCATCATTATGTTACGGGAACCTTAATAATTGTGGCAAGCACTATTTCTTCCAAAGAAATCTAATAACTAGCGATTTTGAACTTTATTCTTTGCTATAGACTATTATCGTAAAAAATATTTTAAGATATAGGAAATCTATTATAAAAGCATTTTGAACCTTATTGCGGGATATTATAGAGGATTATCGCTTCTATTTTTATGTTTAGCTGCAGAAAATCGATAATAAATAAACAATTTTAAACTCTAATACATGGTCATAAAGAAGCTTTTTAAAACAACATTTAATAATAATTATGTTGCAGTACAAAAATAAACTTTAATAGGGCTGTCGAGCAGTGGTACCGAATATCTTGAAACGGATTTTTCTGAAATATAAATTAAGGTACTCAAATTGTTGGTACAGCACGACAACTAAGAAGTCAATCGGCAAACTTCGTAAAACCGATCACTTCCGAACTCAGTGCGACTTGATCACGAATGTTTATTAGTACTGCAGAAAAACATGATCTTTACGCCGAAGCAATAAATTGTAAAATTATCAGAGCGAGCGACTGCCATTGGTTGTTTGATCAGTTACCTACATCGATGTAACTTCTTAATTGTGTCGTACTACAAGTACCTAAGTATAAATCATTTCATAGTGTAGTGATTGTTTAAGAAACACTATTTATCTACTCCTCTAAAATGTGAAGGAAAATGTTGTAAATAAACCCACACACATATAAATGTCTCATTTCCATGCAACATTAGCATAAAATACATTATGCGCATCCTGCAACACTATACTGCATTAAAGACTGCATAATATATGTCATCTAATATGTGGGAAACAAATAAAAAACATATCTTTATTATATTTAAGAGCTATTACTAGCTTTTACTAGCTTGTAACCTAGCCTAATCGTCAAAAACCCCAGACTCCAACTAGAATAAGAGCTGTAACTTTTGAACGGCTGAACAGATTTACATGAAACATAGCTAAGATGATACCCGATTAAACAAGCTTTTGATAAAAAAAAAAAACGAAGTCGGTCCATCCACTTTGGAGCTACAGTGCCACAGACAGACACACAGATATACACTACAAATGTATAACACCCTTATTGTTTGTCGGGGGTTAAAAATAAAAGATAACTATGCTCAAAAGTAAACGCATATCAATTTGATTCCATTCATGATTATGATGATAGAGGGGCTCGTAGCTAGTTAGCTACATGGCTACCACGCAGATCAGTCGATTAGCGAAGTTAAGCAGCGAAGACTGCGGTTATTCCTTGGATGGGTGACCATTTCATTGAACATCGAGAACCCTCCATGCCTTGGAAAGCACGCTAAGCAGTTGGTGCCGGTTGTTAAACTAATACCTATGATAATGACAGGAGTCAACAGCCCAAAAAGTCTGACAACCGGTCTAACTATAGTTTATCAGTGTCTCCCAGTAACTGGGTGGCGGAGATCAGATGGCAGTCGCTCTGTGTAAAATGCTGATATTCAGCCGCATCTAGTTAGACTGGAAGCTGTCCCAAACGTAGTTGGGAAAAGGCTAAGCAGATGACCCATGATATGATGATGATGTCTTTCTTGACGGTACATATAATTTTTGCTATATTATATTTGCACTCATGATCACTGAATTTGAATTTTATATATGACGATAATGAGCCCACTATGTTTACTGCTGATTATCTACCTACATACACTTCCTACGCCTTTGTTGAAGGATATGAATACTCCCAATTTATATACTACAGGGGCTTAAATCCGTCGATGATTAAATCGTATTATCATAGATAATCCCTCCTCTATAAGCTAAAGACACTATAAAGCTAGAACAGGTCGCTATCCAATCAATATGCACTAATAAACAACAAAATATTGCGTAATTTTGCTTCCTAGACTGATTATCATAGATAATGTAATATTTTACATATACGCATAATATTAGAAAACACTATTTAGCCACTGGTTAGACTGGAAGCTAACCCCAAGATACGTGGAAGTGAGCCTGATGATGACTCCAAATTGCATTCCTCAGATTATTAAAACCGGTACAAAACCAGTATTTAGTACCGGTCGCGGTGCGACAACCCTACCGAGTAATAGGGCCACTTATTTTAGAACACTTAAGAGGGCCATTCCCGGTCCGCCTATCGTCAACGCGAGTATGATCGAAAATCTTGTTATTTCATCTAAGGCAATTTTTGAAACGGCCGTCTCATACCTACCCCACACGACTCTACTCCCGCGTACTTCATACCACCCGTTGGCTAAAAGCAAGTGAGAAGGCGATCATTTAATGAAAATTGGCGCGCGAAGATTTTACAAAACAGGTTTCAAGAAATAGGTGTTTTTGAAAAAGCCTAACAAGTTTTTGGAAAAAATGTTTCTTATTTAGAATCTCCATTACATGTGTTAGGTTTGTATGCAAATGTTTTCTTAAATTTTTCAATTTATGTGTACATTATGAACGCTCAAAGTTTAGATAAAATTTGTCCAAAAAAGCTGATTTTCAGATGTCTTTACTGAATTTGTTTCTCAAAAAAAATTTATTTGCCTTACATAGAAACCTAGATATAGGCCACACGATACCTATGTATTCATAATATCTAGAGGAAAAAATTTTATAGCGCTGTAATCACCTACGGGCGTTTGTATGGGAATACAAACCCATGGGGTTGGCCGTTCTTAAGGCTGCGCATGCCGTTTATTTTCCATTCAAACGTAGAAAGGTAATAACTTCACTATTTAATATTATACGCCTAAACTTAGCATGATATTGATTTGTCTCGTCATTATCTAAGATTATTGCTAAATAGAACCGTAAATAAAGTATTGATTTGGAAGTTACGAGCCTCGATAGATTTATATTTCGATACTAATTTTAACGCAACTTTGGGCGTAAATAAATAGACATTAAAAGTATGAAAACTCCAAAATAATATAGCAATAGACATAGTTTATTTATTCCAAAGTTCAAATACCTTTATTTCGCATAGATACGAGTACATTCAGTACCCTTTTCCCAAAGAACTGTTAAATTTTTTTCGTCGTTTTTACAATACGGGAGTGTGTGCGCGTGCACTAGCTTCTGACTACTCATTACTAGGTCTATCCCTTTCTCACACGGCGCTTGGTGAAATAGCAAGCATTATGTCCGCGCCCAACGCGAGTTCGTCTTCACGGAGTGCGTACCCTTAAGCTGCAGTTTTTAAATAAGGATGGCAAGTAAAGGCCTATTCAGACCTAAGCGGTATTCGCTACCGTCTGCGTCAGAGAAAACCCAGTGGGTATGCGGTAATATTACTGTTCACACCAAAATGGATTTCGCTATCCTTGTGGGTAGAATAACGCGCGGTAGTCGAGTTTCGCTCAGAGGTAAGAAATTTTCGCCAGTTAGTCATTTCTGAGTCGCCAAAGAATATACATACTAAATACCTGAGCGAAACCCGCGCGGTATGTACCTCTACCCACAGCGGCAGCGAATATCGCTCAGGTCGCTCTAGCCGCGGTACTTGATACTAAATACCTGAGCGAAACCCGCGCGGTATGTACCTCTACCCACAGCGGCAGCGAATATCGCTCAGGTTTGAATAGACCTTAATGGTGTTTATATTTTTGTGGTTTTTGATAGTTGGTAGGAGCTTAGTATTTAATTATGGACTGTAATTGAAAAGTAATAGTGTTTTTACTACACAAAAGAAGAGCTTATAAAGGGATTTCAAAGAAAATTGTGTCTGTATTATTTTAATTCTGGTGTAATAACCATGCCATCTGGAGGCCTACCACCATCTCTAAAAGCAGTATTGTTTTAACCTTACATTAATTTTTTCATGCGAAGAGATAATTATGTAATTTATTTCATAGTGATAGGTATATCATTCACATATAATTATTATTACTATTATTCCCTGTAGCTGAAATTCGACGATATAATAAATATTAATTTTAGCTTTCTGCACTTCTTCTCCATATAAACTTTAACCATGCCAAACACACTCCTCCGTGCGCGCAATATGCTTAAAAAGGGGTACAAATATTTCTCTTCACGTATTAATATAGAATTTACACAGCCTAATTATTTAAAACATAAAATTAAAATACAAATATAAAACTAAGGACCTAGGCGCCAAAGTACTCCTCGTCGCTGTCAAATTGGTAGCGTGCCCAGAAGTCTGACAGCATTGCCACGTTGACTGGCAATGTTTATTCTTTGACCAAAGAATAGGCATAACCTTACATCGAAACGTACTGTAACGATAGTATCTATACTTACTTTTTTTTATTTTTAATATCATTATCCCAGTCTTTATTTTCTTCTGTATCGTGGGTACAGTTTAAAAACATACATGTCACATGCACACACACCCAGACCCGGAACAACTATCTGTAGATCATATAATTATTTGTTCGTGCGGGGATTGAACCCGGGGCACGTCGCGTAAAAAGCCAACCGTTTTTTCAAATGATTATTTTTCAACGTTTTGCCAATCTACTTCATCGTGCAATTCAGAGTGAATTTGAACCGCATTCCGACTGCAAAATGCGGTTGGCACGCAGTCGACACGAATGCATTAGATCGCTGGTTTGCAAGCTAACTTTTGCAACTGCGTGATAATCTTGCAGTTAAAAGTTATTGAAGTGACATTAGCCTAACGGCTAAAGTGTTAGACGATATGTCCAATGGCTAAAGTAACCAAATAGCTTGTCGGCTAAAGTGCAGATGTTGTATATTGATCAGAAGCCCAATTCTCGTAATTAATTTATAATATGACTGAAAGTTGACCGAACTGAGATTATATTATGAATTGACAAAAAGTCATGTATTCTACTCCTCTTAAAGTTCAGTCCGATTCCAGTATGATTTGGAATCAATCTTCTTACAAACTCATTTCAATCTCATTTTTGACGTTTGTGTAGAGACGAGAGTGTCAATTTTATTATCTGTGTCAGTTCAAAATGTTAGCAGAATACCGATTTGCCTTATATTCAACTTTCGATCTCATTAAAATATAATGTCACGTTTGACGTTGTTTGTTAGGGTAGGAGAATACCATTTGTGACATTTATGACATTGGTAGTAGATCGGAATGAGATCCGAATTATATTTTGAACATTTTTAATTACGGGAATTGGGCCTCTGAGTACGAAACCGACCCACACCTTTGACTTTTCGAAATCGTGTGCGGACCAGAGTTTTCCGTGCCGTCTAACGTTCACGTTCACATGCAATATTTGTATGGGAATTTTTTCAGCGCCTCTAGCGGTTTAAATAGTGAATTAAAGTCACTATACAAATATTGCATGTGAACGTGAACGTTAGACGGCACGGAAAACTCATGGTAGAGGTACTTGAATTTGATTATCACTTGCGTTATCATATCACAAAAAATCTTTAATACCTACTCGACCCAAACGTATGAGACAGCTGATTATTTTTTCGCGATTACGATGTTGGTCCCATAGAGAAAGTTGTTCAGTTTGATGGGCTGACCCACACCCTTAAATATGACCTCGCATTTCTGATACACGTTGTATAATTTAATTTATATCAATAAGGGTGGGTTGCACCATCTTACTTTAACTATAACAAACAACGAATCTTCAGTTAAAGTACCGGTTTAAGCAAAAAATGAGTTGCACCATTTGACAATTGTTAGCTAACGTCATAATTTTAACTGTAACCTTAACCACCCACGCTTTGCTGGTTATTATTATTGTTAATGTTAACTATCTGTAACTACTGTCAGACGCATCGAATATAACCTATATAATAACGTCTTGTCACTTGTCAAAATTTTATCTATAACTTTAATATTTTACATGACGGTGCAACAGTAGTAAGTTAAATTCTATGGTCATTGGTGTTAAAGTTAACTTCGACAGTAACAATAACTTAGCCTTTGAAATAAAAGAAAGAAAAAGAACATTTATTCGGCACAGACATATTGACAAATAAGAGAGAAGATAAAAACACCCTTCAAAAGTTGACAAACCTTTGCCTTTGCCTTTGGTTTAACCCTCGCTAAGAATCAGTTACTATAGCGAAAGAAACTAAAATATGTGAATTTTAGCACATGTGCCTCTCCGAAAAATTGACGACCTAATTCTTATCAATAAACGCAGACAAGTAAGTACTAAAAATATAGTATTTCGGTCACTAGTGAGATCGCTAAGTGTGGCTATTTTAACAATATCCCCCAAGGATAGACCGTTGTATGATCTCTGCGGGAGGCTGCTTTATTCTGTTGCTAACAACTGGAGCAACCAACTCTTTGGTACAGCCGTGAACATTGATAGACTTTTCGCATCGCATTTTCTAAATGCCACAGCATTATGCTGAGATGGGAGCCATTTTTGGTCTCGTTCAGGTTGCTTTGATTATTGTTTTTCTATTGTTATTTTTTATGTTTTATTTGTTGTTTTATTTTTTTACCTTTTATACTTTTATCCGTTCCTGGCGAGTCCAGAATAAAAATGTTTTCTTTCTTTCTTTCTTTCATTGGAAAATTTCGTAAAACCGATCATTTCCGAACAGAGTGCGACTTTAAGACTTCGAATGTTTATTAATACTGTAGCTAATAATCGGACAACATTGCGGCAATTAAAGATGAATATTCAGCAAGAAATGGAAGCCATTTCAAATGAAATTTATTTTAAAATATTCGTACCCCTTTAGAAGAGAGTCGTAACCGCCATGGACGTCATCTTTATGATTTAATTTTCAAAAACTAAAATGACTAATATTATAAACTTTATCTAAACTAATATTATAAAGATATTTTTTTTTTTTGTATTATTGTTTGTTTGTAATGGATAAACTGAAAAACTACTGAACCGATTTTAAAAATTCTTTCACCAGCAGAATGCTAAATTACCAGTGAGTAACATAGGCTATAATTTACAAAGATATCATGCGGGCGAAGCCGCTGGCAGAAGCTAGTATTGAATAAAATTAAACGCTTTTAAAATATATAACAGTTTTTTTTCTTTCTATTTTCAAACATAAATTTCTTTTTGGGCCATCCTGTACATGATGCCCTCTACACAATGGGCCATAAAGCGTACAGTTGCGTAGTGGCACAATAAATATAATTATACATAGTAGTGGTAGCCACGACGGCTTGCGAGGGTGGCATTAAAAAAAAATCGGCCAAAATTTTGGTACTTTTTTCCTACAGCTATGCACGTAAATTTTACCACTTGATGCTCTAAAAATTTGTATTGTTTGACAAAATATTAAATTAATAGAAACAGTTCAGTGGGGCAATGATTTAAAAAAATAAAAATAAAACGACCAACTTAACCGGTCATAAATCAATACTTTTTGTTTCAATTCGTTCATAACTTTTGTTATATAATAGTTCATATTACTCCCTTTGTGGGTTAGTTTTCAAAGTTAATTATAGTTATATTTAGAAACTGTTCTGAATGTTATTGGTCTAGTTATTTTCAGATGGTAATAATTCTGACGGTCGGGTAAGATAATAATAATTATTATTTACACAGCTTATTTATTTAAAACCTAAAATAAAAATACGAATATAAAACTGGGCACCTAGGCGTCAAAGTACTCCTCCTCATCGCTGTCAATTGGTAGCGTGCCCAGAAGACTGGCAGCATTGCCACGTGAAATGGCAATGCTCATTCTTTGACCAAAGAATAGGCCAGCCTTCGGGTCACGCATAGCGTCGACCAACCGTTTTGCAATATCTCTAAATTCTATTTATATAATTATAACTATTGAATTATATTTTTTATTTTATTCAGAACAAAACTTCACTTTATTACAGTCATACAAGATACACAACTAATCGCATTTGTAACTTGAATACGACTACATCGAAAATGCCAAATATACTACCTATGTCGAACTTTCCGAACAGTATAAAAAGAAAACCTCGAAAAATTTCGAACTTAACTCCGTAATATCGAAAGCAACTTGAGTATTTAGCTCCGAAAGAAGTTTTGAACTCAATTATGGTGACATCCTGTCTATATTGATTTTTTAAATGTGGCAAGCCCGAGTCGGTTGAAGCTGTGAGGAGAAAAAAAAACACTTTTGTGTGCTCTGTTTCGATAAGTCACAATTTTTAACACGTTTTTTTATAAATAGCAGTGATAGCCTAGCGGTTGAACGCTCGCCTTCCATTTTTTCACATATTTTTTTTATACTACTTTACCAATTGTTTTGTGTTTCATTTATTGTTAATTTTGTGACGTCATTATCCCTTACAGAATAAAATAATTTTTCTTTCTTTCTTTCCAATCTGCTTCACTTGAGAAAACTATCATATATATCAAAAGTTTATAAAATCCTTCCGTTTTTCCGTCAGGAATCTCGAACAGACCCCCAAGACCAAGTTTAAAGAGTTCAAAGTTAATGTTTATTTTTATCGTAAAGTATTGGGTCTGACAGTGACATTAGAAGCTGGGATATAACCGAGTAATCGAGGTATTAGGTCACTTTCGAAAATGTACTTTTAAAAGGACAGATATCCTTAATGTGGGGTAAGAATGCTTTTACCTAAGAATTTTGAAATGATAAGGGGAGAATTTTGAAGTTAGTAACTATAATTTTGGAAATAATCAAATAATGTACACAAGTGATTTTTGTTGTCTCTTTGAATATTAATGGAGCTGGCTCTTAGACAAGATGATAATATAATATGAGAAAAATGTACTGATTTCACACTGTCAAACGGACAGTTGATATAAAAAAATTAATAGGAAACCCGTGGACCGGGTATTTAATTGCCTGATTTAGGGCCGATTTTTCAATTGCCAGATAAAGTTTTATCCAACGAATAAATTTGACACTTGACAGTTTATAAATAGGAAAGCTGTCAAAAATTCATGTCCTCGGATAAAGTTATCTGGCGATTGAAAAATCAGCCCTTAATCTATTGGTTACTCCGTCTATGGGAAAATCCGCAAATAACTATTTATGTCACTTTCGCACTTGGTTTTTTTATGTAAGGCTTTTTCGCTTTGGTGGAAAAGAGATGACACGTGATTTAGTCTATTAGTTACTCTATCTATGAGAAGATCTTTAAAATTTTTATTTTTACCACCTTATTTACATTGTGGAATGCAAATAAAGAATATGAATATGAATATGAGAACACAATCTAGATTTTTTAATTCTTAACAAGAATATCATATTTGGTGGGTATCCTTTATAGTAAAATTTAGTAACAATAATAATTTCCTAAATCTTGTATCAATAATGCTTAAAGTTTTTGATAGAACTAAACTTAATTAATACATATTGGTGTAACTTAGTTGATAGAGTTTATGATGAATAATCTGCTAAGTTATAGACAAGTTTCAACTTAACTTTAAGTTAGATCGATCGCGCGAATATGATGGGTTGTTTTAACGACAGTTCGATGTTATAGCACTTGAATACAATATGAGTGACTCGTAGCCTACATAGCTATCGCGAAGAACTGCTGCTTGCAACGTATCTCTTGAAATATTTATTTTAACTATGAGGTAACTCAAAGTTTAGTTTAGTCTCTCACGATCGTAGTGAAGTTTATTACCAGTGTCGATGTTCATTACCATTTTAGTTAAGGTAAACCCGCCGATGCCGCTGAATATCAATTCTAAACGACTATTCCTACACACTCATTATACTGTCGCGTGCTCATTATCCCCTATCATCTTGAAAGTCCTTATTTGTCGAAACCAAGATGGCCGCCACTCGATCACTGACGTCACTTGACGGCGATACAGGCTGTATTATTTATTATTCGTTCGCTCCTAATTCCTGTATTAATGTTACACCCTGTAGCTATACAGTGAAAGATATCGGTCCCTTACGCTTTGTTGTCGATACTTAAATGGTATTAGGTCGATATTATTAGTGTGATTGATTATATCATGATATACTATGATCATAATCATTATAATAAATATGTAATCATAATTATTATAATAAATATGTAAGATGGTAAAATTATATAACTATTAATTATAACATAATATAGTATAAATAATTATAGATAGAATATTAGATATAAACATTTTAACATAACTTAAATATATTATTAATGTTACCGCCTGTCCTAATACTTGAAACACCCTAACAGGGTCATGTACCAGGTTAGTTTATAACAACTTATGTGTACATTGTGCAATAAATAAATAAATATTTATCGACCTACAAAACAGTGGAAAATTTGTTTTGAGTGGTCAGGATTACAAGATTGATTCTCATTTAGAAACAGTATACTTCATACCACTTAATATTCTGTTTCTAAATGGGACAGACCTAAATATAAAATACTGTTATTAAATATTTGACCGGGTGCCGTCTGTCAGGCCTGGTCAGCTTGTATATGCCATGGTATTCTTATTTAAAGGCAAATCATTATTATTATCCTATTGTAATTTATTTTTATTCACATTAAATTACATTCTTAAGGCAGTACCCCTACCAAAACGCCGTTTTATATCGCCATCTCCTCCGTAATTATACCATATACAAATAAAACAAAAATACAGTCTTAAAGTTCAGGATCTCTACTTCAAATCCAACGTTTCAAATATTTTTTTAAATTAGTTTATACTAAGGTAATTGGCGTTTATAAAACACCTAAATCAGAATTTAAACCTTCATCTTCTTCGGAACTTTGAGCTTAATTTATTTCTGATTTTCAGCAATAGATAGATAATTCTTTTCTTTATAAGTCCAACGTTTAACATTAAAAAATAAGTCAATTTTCAATTTTTCCATGAATTTAAACGTAAATCTGTGCCAATTTTCAGCTGAAGGGTCGTGTTCGGGCGACGGGCGGCAGTCTGCCGCTGGCTCTCGGACGGGATACCCGTGTCCATCGAGGCTAACGCGTTCGATTTATAAATTCAGAATTTATTTTGCTATCTAGACACAATATTGTGTAGAGGGGGCAACCTATATAACTTGCCTCAGTAGTATGGCATGTACTTCTAATGTTTTGATTTTTTTTGAGTACATATTTGAAATATTATTATTTTAGTAAAATCAGATATAGATAGAGTCTACTGATCTGTCACGTTATCTGTCAAGTCAATACAAATTGTGTTTCATCTTCTAAAATACTTCGTCTAAAATATAGGTACCATCTTTTTGATGTTTTCTATAAACATAAATTCAAATTCAGTATGTGACTACGTGACCGAATGTTTGAAAGCTTATATCTCCCAAACTATGGGACGCAGTCCCATCATGTTGGTATTCAAACTTCATGTTTTGGTGAGATCTATGTGGCCACGTCACCAAAACTTTGAAAGCTTATATCTCCCAAACTATGGGACGCAGTCCCATCATGTTGGTATTCAAACTTCATGTTTTGGTGAGATCTATGTGGCCACGTCACCAAAACTTTGAAAGCTTATATCTCCCAAACTATGGGATGCAGTCCCATCATGTTGGTATTCAAACTTCATGTTTTGGTGAGGTCTATTCATATAAAGATATAAACGATGACCACGTGACTACGTGACCAAAATTCAGAGCTACCTTCTATTAATGAATTGATAATTTGCCATAATCAACGTTTAAAATAGTAAGTAATAATATGTTGATGACGATGTTGATCTAAAATAAACAAATGTTGTTTTATTTTTAATAAAACATTTTGTCCCTCACTAGGATTTCTTCTGTATCGTGGGTAGAGTTTACAGACATACATCTCACAAGCACACGCACCCAGACTAATATTTGTTCCGTGCGCGTATCGAACCCGCGGCACGTAGCGTAGAAAACCACTACACTACTTGTAACAACCCTAGCCTCCATGCACTATCGCCACAATGTCTTGACGTTGTCGGCGAGATCAAAGGCGTCGTCCTACTGTTGTTTCTCTTTATACTATTCCTTTACTATATATATTAATAAATACTATGTAGGTACCAACCTAGTTTTATTTTAATACTTATCGATTATACTTTATATATTACTATTCACCAACACTGCTACCAAACAAAGATATGAAGTAAGTGTTTATTAATCCCATTTATAGTCGACTTCCAAAAAAGAAGGTTCTCAATTCGACTGAATGTTTTTTTTTGTATGTTTGTTACGCTATTACTCCGCCAATTGCATACCGATTTTGAAAATTCTTTTTTTATTTCAAAGGGTACTCTCAAGATGGCATTTAAATTTGTTGAAGATTTGATGAAGAACTTCGGAGATATACAATGGAACTCTTGAATGAATAACAGCATGTCACTTGCGATTTCTGTAATCGCATGATTATGAATTGTTTAAGCCACTCAAAATAGAAATATAAAATAAACGTTAAAAAATAGTATAAACCGACTTCAAAAAACTAAAAAGTATACATATAATTTTCTTAAAAAACTTATCAGCTTCTGAAGTCGTTGCCACTGCCAAGCTAGGTGCATTGAAGAATTTTAGAAAATTATTTACACTTTTTAGTTTAATGGTAGGTATTAATATCTAATAATCGTGATATATTTATATGAGTGAATATTAAATGTATCAAGCAATCCTTCAAATAAAAGAGCAAGTTATAATTAGTTAATACCAAATCATCTAACAACTCGGCAAGTGTAATGGGCATTTTTTGCTCGGAAGCTCGTTGACGAAGCATAAATTTTTTATTTCCCTTTTTTATAAAATCATTCATCATTGTAGTGATTGTACCACTGTTATTGGTATTAATTTTCTAGTAGTAACTCTGTTACTATATAGACCATAAGTGAAACAATGTACAAATATATATTTTACATTGCCACCTCTATTTATTATATAGTTTTTTAGTGTCTGGCGCGATGCTCGCGTTGACATGCTCCGAGCGGTTTCCGTAATATTACAGGGGGTCGCGCGGGTTGCGCGGGTGGAGGAAGCGAAATCGACAAATTCGTTTGGTAACTGACGCGCCTTAAGCAATGCACAGTGCAGTCTCTGAAAAAATACTGGTATAATATATTGTAATAATATTTTTTTAGAGACTTGCGCAAGATTACACCTGCTCAAGACTGTTTGTCGTCGTATTATTCCCCACAGATGGCTTGTGCAAGCAAAAATACTTGCACAAATTCTTCCCACACACATAACTGCAAGCCTAAACTTGCGCAAAGAAATTTTAACGTGCCATAACCCCAAAAGACATGGGGAAGAATGGGCGGCAGCAACCTTGTGATTTTAACGAAACTATCCATTCAATTTTGTCAATATTCCTGGCTTCTTCACGGTCTACAAGGAGGCCTATATTCAGCAGTAGACATTTAAGAAACAAAGAAAGAAAAGAAAGAAAATCAATTTATTCTTTGCACACAGGACACCGAAATCACAATAGCATCCACACATAACAAACATAAAAAAAAAACCAGAAAATTACTTATAACAAAACAGTGATGATAGAAAAGAAAAATATAAAAAATAATGCATGGAAGTGTGTGTGTCCCATGTACAAAAAAATACAACATACATATACATACATACATATGTACATATTATAAATTTACAGTCTATGATGAAATGGCATCTAACAGAAGTTACGGTTATAATATTAAAACTGCGTAGAACATATTCAAGAACACTAGACGTCGACTGTGAACTGTTTTGCCCTGGGAATGGGAACAATTGACAATCAGAGACCGCCATTAATAGTTTCATTGATAAAAAGTATAATTCTTATAATCTGTGTGGCTGAGATCATTGAAATTGCATGCACGGTGAATTTTCACGAGTAATTAATTATGATTTTGAAAATCAGCGCCGGGCATTGATGTCTGGCATACGCTGAACTGAACCTTTTTAAAACGCTTTTATTCGGTTCACCTGTAACTAACTATGTGAAAAAATCTTGGAAGTTAAATTTGACCCACTTCCCGGTTTCCGATTGAGCTGAAATTTTGCATACACGTTTAGTTTGGATGACAAAAGCGTTTTGTTTAGTTTTTTTTTAAACTATAATTGTTATTGCACTAAAAGTAGTAAAGACATACATACTATATAATATACAGGATATTTTTTTCCTTAGTGCGCAAAATTTGTAGAGTGATTCAGTGTCCGTTCCCAAATGCACCCGCAGTAATAAAATTCACTCCAAAACACAATTAGAATTTGATTTTGTATGGCTTACGCTAGTAAATTATGCGTGTCCCCCATACTAAGTCAAATATTCGTTTTGTTTTAAAGTGTATCCCAATACTGCGGTTGCATTTAGGAACAGAGACTGAATCACTTTACAAATTATACGCACTACATAAAAAAATATCCTGTATACAAAACTCAAAAAAACGTATTTTAGTATTTTCATAATTATCATTATTTATTATTTTACCTGGTTACCTTACATAATCTACATTAAAATTATAAATAAATGGCTCGATCATTCATTCAAAAATTTCTCACGTAAAACTCGCGTCAATACCTAACAGATGGTACAGGGTGTTGCCTATCCATCACTCGCCGTTTCGCCAGGAACCATAATTGATCACATTATTTTTCCTGTTATTATTAATTGTTCCGTCTCTGTATTCAATCAAACAGCCTGTATATAGCCGAAATCTTTTAAGGCCGTTTTGCCGAAGACTGATGGCTGGTTTCGGCGTTGGCTGGCGTCGAGTGGAAAAAAGGCGTAACTTTTTCGATGATTGAGAGGAATATTTCAGCGAATATTTGTGACGAATATTTTTTTGTCTTGATAAAAAGTTAGTTGAGCATAGTGTAGCAGTGGACTGCGAAATAGGCATTTATCTTCATAAACTGGTGCAAGTAGGTTTTGATAATGTTATCCGGTAAAACTGTCAACTTTGCCTGGATTCCTAACTTTGCCTAGGTTAAGAACTCTTAAATTAATACAGTGTGATTCTTCATAATGCACATCTTGAAATGAGGGAATTTATGCTTAATTTTAAGGACGAAAAAAAACTGAAAAAGCCTTAAAAAAATATTTTTTATAGCATTGTTTACGCTGCTGTGACGCCTGTGTAAAAAAAGAGGTATACTTTTAAACTAAACGATCTATCACGATGAAACGAACTCAGTAATTATTGGAAATAAAAGAGCGGCCTAACCCATAAAAAAAATTAAGAAAAAAACTGTCCTCAATTAAGAATTACGGTGTTTTTTATAAAAAAAAGCGTAGCGCGCGAGTGATGCCCCTGGTGTTGCAAGTGTCCATAGGTTACTGTGACCGGCTACCATCAGGCGGGCTGTATGCTTGTTTGACACATTAATGGCATAAAAATAAATAAATAAATATCATTTTTGGCAACTATTATATTTCTACCTACAATACGATTGTAGATAGAAATAATTAAAAATTGCAGTTCATCTATACAATGTATCTATCATGTGTACGACTGATTTTATGACGAATTTATGGCTAATTAATTAAATTCTACAACCCACACTTATCCACATTTTTTTTCTAAATAATTTTCCTCTTACCTCTTATTACCTATAATGTCTATCTAGACTAGACTTTTCTTTCTTTACATAAAAAAAGTCAGTTGATATCAAAATTCTTCCCCAAAACCGGTTTGAAATTAACACGCAAACTGAGATCCTGAATTTACATCTTGAATCGAGGGCTTCATAAAGTCATTTTATTAAAATTTGTTGTTTACCGACCTTTTTGTCCCGCAAATATTCGTATTATCCGGGCAAAGTTGTATTTTGGTCGTGATAAGCCTCCAGTTTTAAATGTTAAATTAATTTTTAGAAGCTAATGGAAGAATTTTAGTGTTGTATTAAAGAAGTTTCGATAGATTGCAACGCAATTTAAATTTAAAAATGGAAACTTGTTTAATATAAAGCAACTTTAAAATTTGGATTTATGGCATAATTGAAAGTCTATTATAAGATTACAATTTTAATTGATGCCTATTTAGGGACCAACCTTTCAAGACGCGATCCCTATAAGGGTTATTACACTCATCCAGCATCCTTATGAACAACTTTTAGTATGGGAACAGCGCAAAAATCGCAATAAAAAAAAGCTATTCCATATAAATAATTCAATAAATATTACCTACTAAATATATGGAACAGCTTGTAGCGACATCTATCGCCACATAGAATAACTACTTACAAGGCAACAAACTGACAACAGTAGAGCACGAAAATATGAATTGACCAATCAGATTACGAGGCCTGCATCGCGCAAGGAAAAAAATATCGTATCTAACAATATACAACTGTCCGACATCAACCGTCGGGCTTCGGCCCGCCAGGCAATATCACCTCGCCTGGTCGGAGGATCCTCCCTTTTCAATGGAGGAACACCATAGTACCTCGTTCCTCCACAAGCTAATAAATTTTTCGCGATTTCAGCGTATTTCATAGTAGAAGTTGTACCTTAAAGGGATCGGGACTAGTAAGGTAGGACCGTATATTAAGTACCAATGAAATATATACGTTAAATTGTCCTTATCCTAACATAACATATTTTATATTCATATAAATAGGTATCTTTACATAAATATATAAAAGATATCGTTTGATTTAAAAGCAAAGTAAAGCAAAAGCCAATAAAATAACAGAAAAATCATTTTCATAAATCTTATCGGCGCTTGTCAATCAACATCGACACATTACGCAACTATCGATCCGTTCCCATCCCTAACTCCGGGATTTGATGCGCTGTTTCTGGGATCAAAGTATTCGAGAAGAAGGTCGCGCCCTTTCCCGTACAGAGGTCCGGGACGATTTTATTACACTCACTGATCCAGGCCTATTGCCAATGCCTTTATTCTGACCTATTTCATTCTGATCGGGTATGGCAAGGATTTTTGGATACGTTGATCTAGATTTTTGTAAATGGACTTTTTATAGTTTACTATCGCCGCGCTCCCCGCTTTCAATTTCTCTACTATCCATAAATTAAATTTAAAAGAATTATACATTCCAGTGGTCGTCCAATGATCGAAATTCGACCGTAATTTTAGCTCTCTGCACTTCTTCTCTATACAAACTTTAACTATGCCAAATCTCACACTCCTCCGTACAAAGGGGCACAATAATATTATAGATAAGCCTTCTGAAAGAAACATTATTTTATACATTTTCAAATTTAATTAAAATAATTGATGTTTCCGTTTGCATAAAACCATTCCTCTATGATTATGAATGGCACTAAGGTCATGAACTCAACCACTGGCGGGCTCGGCTACTCTGACACACACACGCATCGCATAGCAGCGCCGCCAGCACTTAACCCATAACATAATTTTTTTAAATAGGTACTGCAGCTTTAATTTTATATCTACATTTTTTTTTTTTTTTTTTTGGTTATTTTTTTTTATTTTTTTTGTTTTACCTGTTTTATTCTTTTATTTTTGTTATATTATCTTTAAAATTGTTTTTGTGCTGTGTCAAATAAATACTTTTTTCTTTCTTTTCTTTCTTTCTTTATCTGAAACTAATTCTATACCATTCATAGAGCCTAGCTTATTTTTTTTTGGCATTATTAAAATAAGACCTATATTAGTTGAGTAATATTGAATTATTAAAAACCGGCCAAGTGCGAGTCGGACTCGCGAACGAAGGGTTCCGTACCATTATCTATAAAAACTGCAAAAAATAATAATTTAAATATTTATTTTATTCTGTTTTTTAGTATTTATTGTTATAGCGGTCACAGAAATATATAATCTGTGAAAATTTCAACTGTCTAACTATCACGGTTCATGAGATAGCCTGGTGACATACGGACAGACAGACAAACGGACGGACAGCGGAGTCTTAGTAATAGGGTCCCGCTTTACCCTTTGGGTACGGAACTCTAAAAAGGCCAATCATGAAGTTAGGACTCCTATCTTCATGATCGGTAAAACAAGGTAGCTCAAAGTTTAGTCTTCCAGTATCATATTGCAGTTTATAACCAGAGTCGATGTTCATTACCATTTTAGTTACGCGTTAGCTACGAGCTAGAACAAATTAACTATAACTATAATATTAACTTAACCACTTTATCAGTTAAGTACATAAATAAATTACTGGCAATACATATTTCTAATCTAGACTAAAATCTAGTCCAATCTCTTATTTAATTATTGGATTAGGCTCCTAGATTATTAAATTTCACAGGGATTTTATGTATAGGCGAGCGTTAGGGGCCATTTTGAATTATTCAACAACGTAATTGACGACAAATCACGGGTTGAGGTTCATTCAGGACAAAATTCTTTTAGGATAAATTTTCTTTTTAACCCCAACAAAAAATATATTATTAGTTTTTACTTAGTGTGTATCTGTGTATCTGTGTCTGTCGTAGCACGGATGGACCGATTTCAATGAAGATTTTTATAATTGAAAGCCAGTTTAATCGGGTATCATCTTAGCTATGTTTCATGAAAATCTGTTAACCTATTCAAAAGTTACAGCTCTTTTTCTAGTTGGAGTCGGGGTTTTTGACATTAGGTTATTATATAGATAGGTTTATTTTATTATATTTTTATTCAAAAAAAGGGAACTATTGTTACTTATTTTAAAAGCAAAGTTTAATTTCGATTTTATCGTGGCGACATAATTTTCTAGACTATTTTTTTTTGTAACTGTTCCCCTCACAATTTATTTTTAATATTACGACTTTCAACGGTAACAATATTGTACCCTTACCTACCCTTTTAAACAAAACTGAAACACTTATAATAAACAACTAAACAAGTCAAACCAAACAAAAGCTTAAAGTTCTAAATAAACAATACAAATTATAAAGCAAAGGTAACAATCGTAGTATTTTAATTAAACTTTAATTGGTGGCCGGCTGGACTATAAATAATGGTCGCATACCTTGTTACGCTGCGGTAGGGTTGCTAAAACGTGCGGATATTGGCGCGGATATTTTTTTTAAATTGAGTACCTATCTGAAAATAGTTACTATTTATTGCAAGTATATTAATTATTAAATAGGGTGTTTTTTTGAAAAAAGGACTACTTTTTTCTTGTTGAACCTAAAAAGAAATAAGCATGTTGGTAGATAGCTAATACATTTTAATGTTAATACAATGTTTTTTTTTAAGTTATGTGCCTATTTATTAGCTGCTAATATTAGCAGGTCATGATACTGCTAAATCAGTTACTATAAGATATGATAAACCTTCCTAGTGCAGCAAATATTTTATTTATAGTGAAATAAACCTAATAATTTTTAAATTACACCTTAATTACTAGGTTATTGAAGTATAAATCTTCCAAAATCAGCATTATGGCACTAATTCAGCATTAGCTATCACAAATATTTATTTTGTATGTTGATGGATTTTAATTAGATATTAGGACCCAAATTTCGCACAGAATATTACAACATATTACATACGACATGTTATTACTATTAATATTCGTAGGTGTTTGCTTATAATTACTGGTGTTTGGAGTACTCATCTCCTGAAGCACGGGAGCGGAACAAAGCCACAACAAACATGAAGGTATTCGAATATTATTAGTTCGCTGAAACAACTACATTTGGAATGGCAAATAATCTGAAATAACAAAGGATATCGATATTAATTTTAGGTGTGGTGACAGATTTCGATGTAATCAATTTACTGTTTATTCCACCCGTTCATAATATACGAAACTAGTCATGGTATAACTATCAGAAAATTCAGCTAAAATAAATATTAAAACATGAACGAAGGTGCTAGAAGTAGATTTTGGAATAAAACTCATAAATTCAAAAATAGGTAGGTAGGCTTTACAAGCAAAGTACCTACAGCATTTCACGCAAAAATCTGGTCAAAACAAAATAACTTTCGGATATTTTATCCGCACCCCGACAACCCTAGCCAAGCCCTACAGACGCAACCCAATAAATACTAACTCCACAATAGAACTTTTAAACGTATGTTTTTTTTTTATTTGAAAAGTCCTGTTAACACAAACCGATAGCTAACCATATTGCAAAGTTTTATTTACAGAAAAAAAAACTGCGGCGAGTTTTTTATTTGTACACTTGATAGAATAGGAAATTTACAGGATTTCAAATTGTTCGTATTTTTTGTATCAAGTTTTCTTTTCCTTTTTCGTGACAGTAATAAAGTGTTAAAATATAGGTATAAAATAAACTTTTTTATGGTGCGGAAAATTTGCAGAGTGATTCAGTGTCCGTTCCCAAATGCAACCACACAAACAAAATTCACTCTAAAACAAATTAAAAATTTGATTTCGTATGACTTGCACTAGTAAATTATGCGTGTGCTATACTAAGTCGAGTTTTCAATTTGTTTTAAAGTGTAGCCCAATACTGCGGTTGCATTTGGGAACAGACTGAATCACTCTACAAATTATGCGCCTGACATAAAAAATTATCCTGTATGTTTCACACATTGAGGCAAATGTCGAGTCGTACAAATATTTTTCTTCTACGCTTTCAATTCGCATGCGCAGAAATATCCTCCCTGATCATCATCTTAATCACCTTGAGCCCGAATCTACCCACTGCTGAATATAGGCCTCTATTTGCTTATGCTACTTTCCTCGGCCCTGTGCTAATCGCATCCACATTAATCCCGCGAGGTTCCTTATTATAATTTTTTTTTTCCATAATTTCAGCCAGTGATAGCCTACCAGTTGAACGCTTGCCTTCCATGCAGGAGGGTCTGAGTTCGAACCCGGCCCACACCTCTGACTTTTCGAATTCATGTGTGGATCAGAATTTGATTATCAAGGAAAACATCGTGAGGAAACCTGCACATCCGAGAGGACCTCATAAAGTTCTCGATGGTGTGTGTAGTCCGCCAACCCGCACTAGGCCAGCGTGGTGGACTAAAGCCTAACCTTTCGAGGCCCGAGCCCAGCAGTGGGACAGTAATGGGCTGGATTTATTATAGTTATTATTCTATTCATATCACATTACTTAGTTAGATCACGTTGCGTTCCAAATTCGGTACTTTAAAGTACCGTTAAAATACCTGAGCAAGTTCCATTGAAAATAATTCTGTTTACATAAGTAAGTAGTTTTAGAGTAATGGAATAATAAGTGGTTCAGATTCATCCCTAGAGATTTAAAAACTATTTGCATCATGAATTGAGTAAGTAAGATAGTCATATGACGATCTGAATAACAGTAACGGATAATGCAATTGATAGCTTTGAAAAAGTTGAAAAATATTTTTAGCTACACTGTATTTTTAACCATCGACAAAAAAGAGGGGTCTTATAAGTTTATAGTGTCTGTGGATCTGTGTATCTGTCTGTGGCATCGTAGCTCCAAAACGGCCAGGCCGATTTCAATGCAGTCTGTGTCTTTTTAATTGAAAGCTAGTTTAATTGGGTATCATCTTAGCTACTCGTATGTTTCATGAAAATCTGTTTAGTTGTTCAAAAGTTACAGCTCTTTTTCTAGTTGGAGTCGGGAGTTTTTGACGGTTGGGTTATTAAATAATATTTATAATATTACCACCGGTAGGTTGGACCCCGTCCTGATACCGGTAGGCTACTACTTTTTACATTTTTAAATGGTTTTTTTTTCTCAATGAAAATATTTTGAAATATAATAATTATAATT
The DNA here is from genome assembly GCA_932294325.1 of Allophyes oxyacanthae. NCBI lineage: Eukaryota > Metazoa > Arthropoda > Insecta > Lepidoptera > Noctuidae > Allophyes > Allophyes oxyacanthae. The sequence goes on along the minus strand of OW028635.1, from coordinate 8,520,704 downwards.
ATGGATCTCTTGATTTTTTCGTGATTTCTTGTTTGGTTTCATAGTAAAAGTTGTTCCTTATAATGAGTACAACAACCCGCTTTCGGCTATAAATTCCCTTTCCAACCAACTGTATATAAAATAAAATATATTTATGGAACTTACCACAGAACACGGCGATTAAATTTCTAATATTGGCACACATTTTGATTTTTTACAACCAACAACACAGCACATAATTTATTTTAATCAGTCGCGTGAATCACCTCCACATTTTGTCACTAAATCCGTTTCTACACTAGCACATCACTAGTCACTAATTGTCACTACTTGTCACTACACTGTCACTACAAAGGGTTACGTTTATTCACGTCACACGGTCATTTCCGCCGTTTCACAATCAGTCCAGCGTGATTCTGAAAAGAAAAAAAAGATTTTAGTATAATTATTCTACAGACACAATCAAATACTAATTTACTAAGGCCCAAGTTCACCAACAATATAGCAGACGCTTAGGACATAAATCAGCCGATTAACAGTAAAGTTTATATGGGTAAACGGCCGTTTTTATTTTAACCATCTGTTATGCTATCGGTGAATATGGCCCTAAATCCAGTAGGATATTAAAAACAAAGAGATAAAAGACAAAAACAAAAAAAAATGTTTCAAAAAGATTTTTCTGCCGTTTTAACAAAATATTTTTTATTAATATTGCAGACTAATAAAATTAAATATCCATTCAATTTATACGCTAATTCTCTATCATTAGGGAAACGTTTATTCACATAAAATCCTAAATAAACAGTAACAAAAATTTTTTTGCTAACCTTCGACTAATAAAAGACCTAACTACGAAAAATAAAAGCTGTATCTTTTTTTTGCAAAAAACAAAAAACTGCCGACCCATATTTTGCTTAAACGACGAAAAACCGTATCTGAAAAAGTTCTGACTGTTTATTTAGAAATTAAACACCGTTTTTATTAACAAAAAACCTATTTTTTAATGGTCTATAAAAGAGTAATGTCGCATTAATTTTGTAGATAAAAGGTTGTGTTACGTTTCGGGTCATAGTTGTAAAAATTGACATAATGTTTCGAGTCTCCGTCGTCTGGTCGTAAAATGTCATTTGCTTAATAACTGAGATTTTTTGTTACTTCATAATTTTTTAACCGAGGATCATTTTTTGATGTGGATAAACTGAACATGAGTGTACTTTTTAATATTTTTATTGTTGCATTTTACTACACCTATTGTATTTAAATATTTTATATATTGAATCGAATTATACATATTATAATTATTATACTCGTTTAAATCGGTTTAATAATGAATTCTTTAAATTAGTAAAAAAAGACATAATACGTAATAAAAACACGGTTTGATAAACGATAACAGATATTTTTACGGCACAAAAATCTTGTGCAAATCGGTAGACTAACTTTAATATTTCAAATCTTAGATAGCAGCTTTTTTGCCTATCTACTCGTATGTATAATAAATATAATATTATGTGATGACATCATTATTAAATATTTGATGATTATATCATAATTTTTATAAATAAACGCAGGAAACTCGTAAAATTTAACGACATATGAATATGTTTGAATTAATTTTAATTGGGATTATTAATATTCTATTTTTAAAAGTATCATGTTTGTTTTTTGTTTTTTTTTATCGGGTTCCAAGTCACATTTTGTTTTGCTGTGCCAATGGAATACGGTTTTTTTTTTGTGCCAGTTATGTTTGTGCCTCCATCTGTCAAAAGCTTCGAGGGATCAAAGTAAAAGTAGTTTTCTATGGAGGTATGAGTCAATTCATGACGGTAAGTAATGATAATAATTTATTTATCAATTTAGTGGGCCAAAGTAGTCACAATCAAAATAAACGTTTATAATGTTTATGTTTTGTTCATAGTAATGCTTTATGTAAAGAATTTTTCATAAGATGATATTGTAATGATTTATTAAAAAAAGAAACAAAACAATGTTTTTTTTTTTTTTCCTTAAAATTAATAAATTAACAATTTATTTTGCACAAGGAAAATTTTGTCCTATAGCTTCCTCATACTTATTATATTGATATATTTCGTAATATGTTATAAACTATGGTGCATTAATAAACTAAATAAATAAAAAAAAGAAGCTATAATTTTGCATCAAAATACTCGTGACATATCACAGTCATTTACACTCATTTACTCTCATTTACCTACTGTTTGTATGATTGAGAACCAACTTCAATAGCCTGTGATCCTGCCTACCTAATACTATCTAAGTATTATGAATGAAATCATCTCACCAAAAGTGCGAAGAGGTAGCCAGTGCCCACTCGAAAAAAAATCATTAAGTAAAAACTTGATTCTGCTTACGACACAACTTAACCCACGCTTAGCCCAGTTTAATTTTGACGTGTGGTTCAAGTAAAAAACTATTGGAGATTAGATTTCAAAATTATAATTCGATTTTGACAATTTAGGGCCGCTATATTACTGGAATGAGGTATGGTGTTCCTCCATGGAAAAGGAAGGATTCTCCGACCAGGCGAGGTGATTAGCTTGGCGGGCCGAAGCCCGACGAATTATGTCGGACAGTTGTATGTTTTAGATACGATAATATTTTTCCTTGCGTGAATCGGGACTAGAAAGGAAGACCATTATATGTGTCACCACAATTGAATCCAATGTTTTTCCAGGACGGCGTGATCCAGTTTGTAGTTTGTAGTGACAAAACCGAATAGCAAAACTCGAGCGGGTCGGTTTATTGCAGGATCCCGTAAACTGGATACTTGTGTAAACACTTGTATTGAAACACGTTCACCAATGAACAGGGTCCTGGAAAAAACGGGATCCCAGAAAAAACAGGATCCTGCCAAATACAGGGTGCTACCGTGTGAACGGGCCGTTAATAGGTAATGTTCCCGCTACCTCTTGTAACTTATACCAACTCCCTCAAGTCACATGTAGGCGTATTAATGTTTGGGAGAGACAATTATTTTGTCTGTCTGTCTGTTTGTTCCGCTTTTGTTAGTTTTGGTGTTCACAAGATGTGCTGTTTGTCGAATGTGAGAAAGTTTTTCAATCTATGTAAACTACATGGTATAGAATTTATTGAATCAAATTGGACCAAACATGCTCATTGTCAATGCGACTGTATTATAACGATTTAAGAATAGAATAGATCTTTATTTCATGTAAACCAAATACAGGCACTTATGAAATGTCGAGACTGAATCAGTCTAGTAGTTTTTAAGTTTATTCCCTACAAATAAAAATACAAACTTTTTCATTATTTTCTCGAGACGATAAACAAAATAAATTAATATTTTACAAAACGCAATCTAAGAACTTACATAGAAATAAAACAAAAGCAAAAAGAGCCTATTTACAAAGAGTAAAATCCTTTTCCTTTAATATTACTTGAAAAGATAAAAAAGTATTAAGTTACTCTTTGCATTACAGAGTCCTATGTACAGTCGTTAACTCATTGCTTATCATCTAAGGATCTGCAAGCAAAGAAAGTAGACTCAGGTTGAGTTCTCGGCTTGCTTTGTAGTCATTGTTAGATACACAGAAACAGGCAAAATGCTTTGTAGTCATTAGAAACAGGCAAAATAGAAAGAAAGAAAATACATTTATTCAGCACGGACAGTGACAACACACGAGAGAAAAATAAAATAAAAGATAACATAAACGTTAAAAAAAAAAACAAATCAGAGAAAAAAATACTCAAAAAGTAAAGTAAAGTAAAATAAAAAAAAACATATCGTTTTCTAGAGTATTACTGCAGTAAAACATGCTAACGCAATAAGTTGTAAAATTATCTAAGCGAGCGAAACAAGCCGGTATCTTCTCCAGGATCAACCCACTTAGAACCGTGCACCAGAATCATGACGTTTTGAAAGTGCCTGCAAAGGCCCAGTTGAAATAAAAACCTTTGACTTTGATTGACATTGATTTTTCGATCAGGTATATCAATATAGTTGTATGGTCCTATACTTAGAAATTCAACCAATCAAATTTTGTCACAGAGTGTACTTTGTAGGTACTATTTCGACTTTCTTCAGCATAACGTTCTTCAAACAGATTTCAGACGTCAAGTTAAATAATTATTACACTAAAATATTGTTGCATTAAACTACATTTAAATCCGACACGGCACTATAAATTTAACGTACCGAAATGACACTTTTAGTGCCACGTAATAATTATTTTATTATCAAATAAAGTGTTTATGTTACAATTTTAGTATCATATTATAGTTTGGTGTTATATCTGAGCTTTAGTTTTATGCATTATATAATTTGATTTAACAGTTTTTGGTTATCGTTAAACGGTTTACATATCTGCTTATTTTATAACGGGATATTAGTGTAAAATGTATGGATATTGGATATTTATCACCATTACTTCAACAGTACCTCTACCATGAGTTTTCCGTGCCGTCTAACGTTCACGTTCACATGCAATATTTGTTTGGGAAAATTTTCAGCGCCTCTAGCGGTATAAATAGTGAACTAAAGTCACTATACAAATATTGCATGTGAACGTGAACGTTAGACGGCCCGAAAAACTCATGGTAGAGGTACTGTACAAGAAAATTTATGAGGCCTGGCCAGCTTGTAACTACCATAGCATTCTTATATAAAGGCAAATCAGTAATAATATTCTTATTATACTATATATTAATTAACATTAAACATTACCACACTAATCAAGATTGTAATCTATTGTTTTAAAAGAGTTTCCATGGAGTTTCTAGCCGGTTCTACTCCATAGGATCTACTATTTGGAACCGCGCACCTAGAGTCTCGACATTTCATAGGTGCCTGTATTTGGTTAACATGAAATAAAGATCTATTCTATTCTATTCTATTCTAAGGCATTAAGTCCGCCTCTGCACTTAGTACATAACGCCTAAATAAATAAATAACAGGAAGACAAGAGCATTTCTCTTCTGACAGATTCTCACACGGCAGAAATTTTCTACAAAAAAAAAGGGCAGTCTGTTCCGGTTTTTTTCATTGGACGATCACGAATTTAACATTAAACATAGGTACAATTTTCTTTAATGTTTGAATTTAAAGCTAACATGTTGTGACATGTCTGAGGAAGTTGGGCAATAGTGTCCGTTTGTGTACGCGGGCGGAGCTGTGGGCGTCAACTAGTGTATAGTAAGCTTGCTTGAAAGTAGGTAAATGTGTCCCAATGATATTTGGATGGGTGACATTTGTACTGCAGTGTATAGCTTGTTGAGCGTGAGGTCTTGGGTTCGATCTTCGATGTTATAATAACTCTACTGCACTCCGAATGCTGAAACTTGAACTCGTCTGGCGCACCCTGGGCAGTCAGCCTCCGTACCACCATTAAACCTTTTGAACGCCAGAGTATAAACGTATCGCCGTACCCCTGACGCCAGGCCACTTTTTCTGTCAAATGATTTTGTCATATATTTGTGACGGCGTTCAGGGTAAGATTTGGTTTGTCACATATATGTGACAACGGCGTTCAAACGGTTAACTGGCTAATATTAGCACTACGGCATGAGCGAATGCTGACTCAAAATGGAGTTTCTTGCTGGTTCGTCTCTTAGACCTACTATTTGGAACCGCGCACCTAGAGTCTCGACATTTCACAAGTGCCTGTATCTGGTTTACATGAAATAAAGGTCTATTCTATTCTAGAAGAAGAAGAAGCAGTTACCCCTTTATCCTAGGAGAACACAAAGCGACGCGAGGCGATGCTATGCGACAAAATTAAACAATAATCACTCATACTAATACCCTACGCAGACGAAACATTTAGAATTATAGTGATTACAATAGTCGAGGATTGGTTAAAAAATCTACTTTTCTATACATTTAGTCGTGTAATATTTAATTTATATGGAACAGTTGGTTTTTTGTTTCGCGATTTCACTGTTTGTTATGTGGAAAAAGTATAGGTAAAAAAGTAAAAAAATTTAGGTAAAAAAGTAGGTTTTTTTTTTTTTTTTTTTTTCTCATCTTGGCTATATAAATATTTTCTCCAACCAACCTTGTATGAGACAAGGGGTTTAGTTGGTAACAAAAGTTCATGGCAAATGTAAAGATTCTTAATACAAATAAATATAATGGCTATAGTACACAAAACCAACTCGAACCATCGTGTGAACGCCACACATCTGCCTCGCGAATGTGGCGCTACTTTTTTATGCTTTTCAATGGCGTTTACTGACCCAACCTTTTAAAGTATGTGTCACTTTTTTTTTTGCTAAAACGGCTAATAGACAAGTGATTTCTTCAGTTAAGTGGTTTCTTCAGGTACCTATTGTTGCTTGTTTTTTTTTTAAGAGTGTATAATTTTATCTGGGTTGACACTATGCGAAGGTAACCGATTGAAGTGTACTGAGTTTATAAATGTAATATTTTTTTTACTAAAATTTGTCTTCTCTCAAGGTTTTTACATGAATTTAAGAAACTTTTTTTTGACGTCTAGCATTCTGCCACCCTGTATAATTCCAAGAAGCAATAATTTGGTGGATTTTTTTGGGGTGGATTCTAGTTGCTGTGGACTTTTTTTTAATCATTCCATACGTCTATTGTGCCACAAACTTATCTGACCCGGTGACCAAAATTGGAACTAACGTCGCAACGGAACAAAAATGACATCAAAATGTAATTTTTGTAGGGAGATGACATTTGCAAAAGCGACAGCAGCGACGCCCTGACCGGGTCAGATAAGTTTGCGGCACTATAATTATTCTTTTTTTAATTTTATCCATTCTACTTTTTGAGTATCTAGATACTCAAAGATTCTACTGCTCACCATGGGCTTTCAAAAAAGGAATAAATACTTATAGTCAGCTATCTATAAGCAAGCTCTATAACATATAGGTACAATAACAAGCTCAACGATATTTTCTCCAATTTTCTTTAGGAAATATCTGAAAAATATATTTTTACGTCCTCTAAAACTTTTCGGATATTATCAGGCCTAATTATTGAGGGACGCAAAGTTTTTATGATCAAACTTATAAAAAAACTGTTCGCCATTTTATGTGTTCGACATTCGAAAAGTTTTTAATAATGCCTATAGATTTTTTTTCCTTGAATGTTTTTAAGTCATTTTATCGGATATTTTCTATAAGAAGTAGTTAGTTGAGGATATTGACACTAATTATTTTTTTCTATTTTTCTTGTTGACGCGTGCGTCATGCTCGTGAACGCGTGCCGTCTGTCGGGACTGGTCAGCTTGTACCTGCCATGGCAATCTTATTCAGAGGCAAATCATTATTGTCCTAGTCTTATTTTTATTCACATTAAATTACATTATTCTCCAGGCTTGTAATGTATTATTTTAAAAGAGTTTCCATGGAGTTTCTTGCCGGTTTTTCTCCATAGGACTTAGGACTACTATTTACACATAATTTGTGGAGTGATTACTGTACAAATTATGCGCACTACATATAAAAATATCCTGTAACTATATATCGACGGTGGAAAGGCAAAATTGACTAAGCGACATATATAGACAACTTTACAGGAGAGCCAATTAAGTTACAATTTTTCTTAAAAAAAATCATATAAAATCTACTATTCCTATATGTTACTTCATTTAAAAGCAGGTTAGACAATGAAAGTAGATTACATATGTTTTTTTTTTTAGAAAAAATCAATCATTAATCGGCTATCCTGTAATGTTACCTATATGTCGCTTAGTAAATTTTGCCTTTCATGCGTCGATATATACTTACTGTATATATATATAAAATCTATAATGACTAATCATACTATGCTCTTCAACACACTACGGATTACAAAAGAATAATCAGCGTGCCAAACAACAACCTATAGATAATAAATAAACTATATTTGTTTATATAGGGTGTTTTCTTTTCTTTTGTTATTAAAACAATGATAAGATATGCCTTTGTGTTTTGTTGTTATTATTATCGCATGTTAGATTATGACAGATAATGTAACGTCATGTTTGGGGAGTAAACAAATATGTTTGTTGGCAATGGAAATGGATAGCTTTATTATGTTTGTATATCGTTTTTGATATAGTAACTCTAGCCCATTACTGTCCCACTGCTGCGTACGGGCTTCTCAGAATGAGAAGGGTTAGGCCTTAGTCCATCAGGCTGGCCTAGTACGGGTTGGCGGACTACACACACCATCGAGAACTGTTATTCACTGCAATCGGGACAAACCCCCGTGGTTTTTAGATTGTAAGTTAGATGTATATTTTGAAAGAAAGTATTTAAAAAAAAAAAAAAACCTGTATAAAGCCTTTCAGATGTGCAGGTTTTCTCACGATGTTTTGCTTGCGACGGCACAACATTTACAATAAAAGAATCACAAAAAGAAAAATAGGTACACTTCTAATAAATAAATATGGCGACGAGCATTGAACTGCCCAGACATTTCCACTATGAGCTGACCTCGCACTGTATAGGCTTTTCAAACAGTGAAAGCTCAGTTTATTCTGGAAATTTCTGGGCAGTTCAATTTCAGCGCTGCTATAAATAAAAGCTCGTAGTAAGCTTCTAGAAACCTGAACATGAACTGAAAAATTAACTTTTTTTTTTCAAATAACTAAACACTGTTATGCATTTCTTTAAATCAGAGATTTGTTTGTAAAATTACCTTCAGAGGGCCAAGCACGAATGTTTTGACGTATGGTAAATTTAACGTAAGCAAATTTTGATTATAAAATAAAATGACACAATCGCATTTTTTTTTTCAATTTTATGCATATTACGCACTTTTTTTTTTAATTTAATGTTTTTTTTTATCTTTTTGCATGTGGTGACTTGCAAATAAATAAATCCAAATCCAAATAAATCCAAAAAAAATAACAAAAACTTTTTTTCTTTTTGGTTTTTTGGATCCAAATAAATTAATTTATAAAATTAAACACTTCTGCCTTTCCTCCCAAAAAGCCGCTAATAATAACAACAGCATTATAGTAGGTATGTTGGTCTGTCACATCACAGCACATCTGTGTGCTAAATATGGGCAACACATTGCTACGTGGGAGATGAGTGTTGCCGAGCAAATATACAGGGTGCGTACGTTTACAGTATAAAAAAAAAACTTTTATGTTTTTTGTGTAAAAAATGTGTTTGCTTGTTGAAAGTAAAAAAGGGGTGTTAGTTCAATGTGACGTTTTGTTTTTTAATAATGTTTTTATGATGCAATGTCACGAGTTCAGACAAATAAAATAATAAAGATACGAGTTATTTCGGTATTTTGAATGGATATTTTTTTTAATATATTTTTTATTTGATGACAGGAGAGTTTATTATAACCGCTTGTAAGTCTCTGAAAGTTACGCTACTTAAAATGAAGTGCTCAAGCTTTGCCTTCAAAAATGCTGTTTATCAACCCCCGACCAAAAAGAGGGCGGTTTTAAGTTTGGTATCTGTTTGTAGCATCGTAAATCCAAAACGGATAGACCAATTTCAATGCAGTTCTTTTATTAAAAATCTAGTTTAATCGGGTATCATCTTAGCTATATTTCATGAAAATCTGTATAGTCCTTAAAAAGTTACAGCTCTTTTTCTAGTTGGAGTCGGGGGTTTTTGACGGTTAGGTTAGTTAACTTTAAGAGATTTCTCGCTGAAGGGACAGGAGACTAAGATATACGGGTACTAATTACCTTAATTGCTATACGTACGCATAGACAATGAAAACTCATCATCCTAACCTTCTTTGTAATAAGGTAGGATAGGGTTATTTATTTATTTATTTATACTTTATGCACTAAGTACAGAGGCGGACTTAATGCCGTAGGCATTTTCTACCAGTCAACCTAACCTAGGGTTGGTTCCAAAAAAGATCAAAGTCTGTGAAATTGTGATAGAGATATTACCTTTATCTCATAAAAAATAGGATTAATTGTCGTTGTCTAATTTTAATGTATTCTTTTATTATATTTGCATGCCATTAATAAATGGCGGAATGTGTTCGCACTAAGATAAGATATAAGGTACCATCTTTTATAACCGCATTTTAAACAAATAAATTGATTTGATTTGAAAATAAACCCTTTTCTTAAAGTACGGTAGGCTGGTATCGGTCCAGACTAACCATCCAGTATTAGTAACCATTTTTGCTAATTAAAATTAGTAAAACTAAGTTATCATACAATGCCATCTTCAAACCTAATTTTACTTCAATTTGAATAAAGCTTTGATTAATATATTCTATTAAAAATCGTTATTGAAATTCTAATAACATGAAATTGGAAACCACTTTAAGAAAACATTAATTAGGTTACAAGCTCTTTGGAAGTCTAAATGGATCTCAAAAATTAGTTTTCTAGATGAATTTATTACATTATCTAATAAAAATCTAAAATTACTTTTAAGCCCATAAGTATTAATATTGGGACCGAGACATGATAATATTTTTAATATGATAAAAGTTTGCACTTATCAAAGTCAAACATAATTGAATTTCGCTACATTTTTATTAGATTTTTTTAAACATAATTGCACTTTCTTTAATGATTTAAAGGATTATTTTTGTAAAGTATAATACATCTATTAATAGTGGACCTATCGTTTGATTAGCGAATAAGGACATGATACAATATAATACATAAGACAACGACACGGTCACGGTCGACACGGTCGGACACGGTTGGCGCAGTGGCTAAGCGATTAGCTTTCTGCGCTACGTGCCGCGGGTTCGATCCCCGCACGGGACAAATATTTGTATGATCTACAGATAGTTGTCTCGGGTCTGGGTGTGTGTGCATGTGACATGTATGTTTGTAAACTGTACCCTCGATACAGGAGAAATCCTAGTGAGGGTAAATGTTTAAAAAAAAAAAAAAAAGTAAGACATGGACTTGAATATTTATTTTATACACAGTAACAATAATCAGATGGGTTGCCAACATCTAAAAATTCTAAGTACATAACCTAACCGTCAAAAATCCCCGACTCCAACTAGAAAAATAGCTGTAACTTTTGAACGGCTGAAGAGATTTTCATGAAACATAGCTAAGATGATACCCGATTAAATTAGCTTTCGATTAAAAAAACTACATTGAAATCGGTTCATCCGTTTAGAGCTACGATGCCACAGACAGATACACACTACAAAATTATAACACCCCTCTTTTTTTTTTCAGAGACTAAAAATGCACCCGAGATTAAAAACAAAACAGTTATTTAAGTAATTTAGATGAAGGATTTATTATTAGCTGGTGTAGTACAGTCAGCATAAATAGTAGCTAGCTGATCAATTTACAAACTTTTATACCAAATTAAGAAAATTTCATCCATTCATGTCGCTCACTGTACAAAAAAAAAAGATGATTATGATATTACTATCCCGTCATTTGTTATAGTTTGGAGTTTTGTTTTCTAACCATTATAGCTTTTGACGAATAGCAGTAACAGAGCCGGTATCTTCTCCAGGACCAACCCACTTGGAACTGTGCACCTAGAATCACGACGTTTTGAAAGTGCCTGCGAAGGCCCAGTTGAAATAAAAAACTTTGACTTTGACATTGAGAGGTAAAGCGTGGAATCCTAAAAAGACACGATAGTATAAAGAAAAAGTTTAAAAAACAAGAGCCAGTTAAAAAAAAAAGATTGTCTCACGTAGCAACAAATTATCACACCCTGTACATCAATAACAAGTTAATATGACAAGCTGATAAAAATACAGCTCCGACCAACGCGGCACACACGAATAAGTGGCGCACGTGTCACTAAAAGTACCATATTAATTGGACTTTACAAAGTGACGAAAAGTAGGAAGATGTAACTCACAATATATTTTTAGAAAAAAAATCAAATGAGAGTTTAAACGGTTAGTTGATTGGTTTTAAAACAAAAGATTTAGGTTTTGTGTATTAAAGCGCAGTTTAGGAGAGGTTAGGTTAGGCGGTGATTTTTGTGTTAAGGACACATCACACCACCACCACCATCCACTTTATCCAGCAGAATCACGCATTCATTTGTCATCCACTTTTTGTAAGCAAAAGGCAGCCTACAAACGCCAAATCGCGATATTCTGCTGCAAAAAGTTGCTAGTTGCTATAGCTCTAAACGCCTGATCAGTGTTACCAACTCTCACAAATATTTATCCCCAAAGCTAAAGTTAAAAACCCCTAAAATCCCCCAAAAAAAAATACTCTGTAAAAATAATAAATAAATTGTAATATTATACAATAATTGAAACATTTTCAAAAAGTTTACAGCCAACTGCGTCACAATCATTATAAACTTCACAGTAAAAGTCAAGAATAAAAAACCCTAAAAATACCCCTAAAAAAATAAAAACCCACTTATTTACCCCTTAAATTTAGGGGGAAAACCCCTAAGTTGGGAACACTACGCCTGATATACTTGGTGAACAGATACAGTTGGCAACATATAATAAGCCTTTGAAAACCGGGTAATTCTTCTATCTTTAATATCAAAAGACACCACAAGAGCATTAAACTTAATCAAAACACGACATAAAAAACTATATCTACATAAAATCCGTATTTATTAAATTATAATAATTTCACATCGCAGCCTTCCATCCTGTTACAATAAAAAGCTCAACATGGGAACCGAACCTTGTACTAATCTATAAGTGGAGTGGGAGAGGTTCACCGGACGCAAAACTTGTATGACTTCGGAACTGGTTTGAAGCGGTTCTGAGTACGAACTAGTTGGTTTATTTTTATGGACACCCTTCGTTAACTATAGTTTTTTAATAGATGCAGGCCTACAATGTTATAAAGTGGACAATTTAATATTTATTAAGACTTGGAAGATATTTTAGAACAAACTGTAGGTAACCATATAATATATTATGGTTGGTATGGTTGTGTGTGCATGTGACATGTATGTTTGTAAACTGTACCCTCGATACGGGAGAAATCCTAGTGAGGGGCAATGTTTAAAAAAAAAAATATAAGTATATGTAATTAGAATTTAAATGTATTAGTATTTATTTTGTAGTAAGTATACCTATTATAATATAATATTGATAGTTTCGAGCGTATGGCACTCGTGGGTTGCAGCTGAAAACCAGCGTCAGGTGGCCAGTATCACTGCCTCCTGACATTATGCTGAGCTGCGGCCTTTTGGCACAATAACTTTTTTATTTTATATGTTTTCTTTGTTATTGGTTTTATTTATTTTTTGTTGTGCTAATAAAGTATTTTTCTTTCTTTCTTTCTTTCTATATGTGTATTAAATTACTTAGGTTCTATTTAAGTATATTAACGTCACCTAATAATAATGACTAGTGCATCTACCAATTAAGTCTCTGCATCACCCTAAGGCTGTCTGGCAGAGAATGCCATCTAGTTAAAAGCGCCTTTTTACATATTTTATATGAAAAGCATTAAATAAATAAAAAAGACAGTAATTGCAAAAAATGTAAAAAATATATCTATCTATACTAATTAATAACCTAACCTAACCGTCAAAAACCCCCAAATCTAACAAGAAAAACAGCTGTAACTTTTGAACGGCTGAACAGATTTTGCGCGAATCTGACAAGAAACATGAATTTTGTCATGTCTGTAACTCTCCAAATATAATTTCAACAAAAAATAGATATACTTGACCTATTTGATAGGAAATTTTATTATCTTAAATTTTTGTATAGTAACAATTTGCTGTCGTAGAACCACTCATAACACAGATATTATTGAAAAACTAGTTTTTAGTAGACATTTTCCCAAAATGGTGGCTGTTCCGCGGGGCGGGGAGGAGGAAACTTAGTATGTTCAAAAGAGACATAAGATGAACCGATTCGTGTAAAATTTTCAACACAGACACAGCAAGCCGTCTCTTGTTGCCTCATCAGCGTCGCCCTAAGCCGAGGCCCGTGTCCCACAAGGTCGGAGGCCCTTCATGCCTCGTCGAAAGTCCGGTTAAACATTATAGGGTAGATGAGACAAGAGAGAGAGAAAAAAAAAAAAAAAAAAAATTACAATACTGTAAAATATCTTGCCAAATTTAAAACAAATTTGCCGCTAACCCCCCAAAACTTGGCCTATTATTCTAACCTCGAAAATTTGTTAAATAAATTAAACTTCCCAATTTGCACCATCCTACAATTTGGAAATCCGTACCGATACATGCATTAAAACACATGTCATATTGGCGATAATGGCCTCATTGTGACCAATTGACAAACAGCGGAACTCGATAACGGCACCGCCCCTAAAACTAAATGGTTTGGTATAGGATAACTGAATTAAATTAGTTTCTAATTCACCACAGGTTATCAATTTTTAACCACCGACAAAAAAGAGAAAGAGGTTTTATAGGTGTAGGTATAGATCTGTGAATCTATGAATCTGTCTGTGGCATCATAACTCCACAACGGATGGACCGATTTCAATGCAGTTTTTTTAAATTGAAAGCTGGTTTAATCGGGTATCATCTTAGCTATGTTTCATGAAAATCTGTTCAGCCGTTCAAAAGTTACAGCTCTTTTTCTAGTTGAAGTCGGGGTTTTTGACGGTTAGGTTATTTAGATATTTTTTTAATGTCTATAATTTTAAAAGTATTTATGTAAAAAAAAATTCTGTCATTTGTCACCAGCTGGTCTATCACCTATTTCCAGCTTGATGTTGATTTTTGGAATAGCCTGTATAACCTAACATAGAATAGGTATTTCATTTCCGAATTCCTGAAACGCTTGAACGAATTTCCACAAATTCGTCATGATATCGAATTTAAACTTTATTTTTAATTTGTCAAAACACGCAACCGGAAATCGCGATGTTTCAAAAATGTCGTTTTAAATTTTCAACTCTTTGTTTGTTTCTGAAATTTATTTAGATTTCAGGAAACGAATTCATTGTTGAAGAATGTGGCTTTAGAATAGAATAGATCTTTATTTCATGTAAACCAGATACAGGCACTTATGAAATGTCGAGACTCTAGGTGCACGGTTCCAAATAGTAGATCCTATGGAGAAGAACCGGCAAGAAACTCCATAAATATATATATACTTTCGTCATTTTATTGATGGACTTTTGAGTATCATAATACCTAATCATGATGACAGCCCAAAAATATCTCCTTACTAATCGTAGACCTTAGATAATAGATAACATATCTATTGCCTGCGATTTTACGCGAGCGTTTAATTTTTATAAAAAAAAAAAAAAAACGGAAAAAAAAGAACGGAGACTGAATCATTCTGCAAATTTTGCGCACTACATAAAAAAATATCCTGTATCAGATCCAACCCTCTAGTCTCGATCCCTATAAGGGAATATAATGGTTTTTTTCTTATATTTAATATGTGTAAAATTACTGTAGCTTTCATTGCATTTAATATTATATTTCTACTCGTCTAGTAACGTACCTTACTACCATGCTGTGTGATTACGCTAGGGTTTCAATCTGTTCTAAACCTACATAGAATTACATTCATACTAATCAATTGTTACCTGTTGTAATTGCCTAATAAATAAATAAATAAATAATGTACTCATCATTAAGTATTTTTTTTAATATGGGGCAAATTCAAAAATTTAGAAATAAAAACTCCGCTTTTCCATAAAAAAAATTTCAATGTTACTCGACTAAGGGCCATGTTCACCGACAATATAACAGACGATTAGAGCAAAATCTGCCGTTTAAACATAAAATTTTGTATGGGTGATAGGCCGATTTCATTTAAACATGTGTTATATTGTCGGAGCACATGGCCCTAAATCTATGAGACAGCTGTTTTTCTTTTTCGAGATTTCAGATCTTAGTCCCATATTAAAACTTCTTAATTTTCAGTACAATAATAACCTATTAAAGGGATCGGGGGGTCTACCACGTAACAAAATGGTAATGAACATCAGACTCTGGTAATCAATTTCAATACGATCGTGAGAGCCCAAACTTTGAGATACCTTGTAAGAAAATTACCGATTATAAAGTTGGGACTCCCATCTTCATGATCGATAATATTGTTTTTTTTTAAAACGTAGTTCGAATTTTATTCCCTTACGATCGTAGTAAAGTTTATTACCAGAGTCTGATCTTCATAACCATTTTGTTACGCGTTAAACCCGCTGGTCTAGAGCGGTAAGACCTTGTACATAATTTATATATGTTTTGTCAAACACGAACTACGGTCCTTCATCTACATTTTGATACTGCATATGACGCACGATCTGTATGAAATGTACATCTACCTACTCTACGGCAATGGACGTAAACGTCCGTTCTACTACAATAACTCTGTGATCTACATCTCTTCGTCTCATGAATAGCGCCATAGTCATCCCCTACAAAACACAGGCGTAGACTGCTACACAAGTGCTACGACGTAGCTACTACGAACGATATTATTATCCTAGTTGTACAGCTCAAAATGTTTGGAGTAATTTTGCCATCACTGCTGGCATGGATTGGTCATTGCTTAGGTTTTAAGTTTTCATGTAAATGCTACTGGCTGCTTCATACAGAACTAGAGTTGTCTCATAGAAAGTATCTGGAATAAAAGTTAAAAGATACTTTTATACAAAGATAAATACAAGATCTACAGATGTATGATCTACAGATAGTTGTTTCGGGTCTGGTTGTGTGTGCATGTGACTTGTATGTTTGTAAACTGTACCCTCGATACAGGAGAAATCCTAGTGAGGGGCAATGATTAAAAAAACAAAAAAAAAGATACTTTTGGAAATGGTATTTGAAATACTAGATATAAATTACGTGTTTTCTAAATACGTTTTGAAGTGAAACTTCTATATAGACCGATATTTGGATTTTTCTGTCACGAAAAAGCGTTACGGCCGCGTGGAGGGGGTAGACGATAATATTGTCTTACTAACTCTTTTAAAATAATAGATTACAATCTTGATCAGTACAATGTTTTTATTACTTTATTACTTTTTAAGATAGATTTATTATTATTACCGTCTGTTGGACCTGGTCAGCTTGTAACTGCCATGGCAATCTTATTCAGAGGCCAATCATTATTATCCTATTCTTATTTTTTTTATTCACATTAAATTACATTATTCTCGCAGCTCTTACCACAAGAGCTGCGAGAATAATGTAATTTAATGTGAATAAAAATAAGGGTAATAATGATTTGCCTCTGAATAAGATTGCCATGGCAGTTACAAGCTGATCAGTCCCGACAGACGGCACGGGTTTTGTAATGGGACAGCCGAGCTGGTTCCAGATTCTAGAAGCCTATTTAGATCTCCATTTAAACACGATAATAGTTTATTGATGTATTTGTTGTTATTGGTCAACCAATCACGACAGCCAACATGAGATTTGAAAGCCGATTTACTTGATTTATTAAACTAGTGATCGCCCAGTGGTCGTAATTCGACCGTAATTTTAGTTTCTGCACTCCTTCTCCATATAAACTTTAACTATGCCAAATCTCACACTCCTCCGTGCGCGCAATATGCTTAAAAAGGGGTATAAAGTTTTCTCTTCACGCATTAATATGCAGGATATTTTTTATGTAGTGCGCATTTGTAGAGTGATTCAGTCTCTGTTCCTAAATGCAACCTCAGTATTGGAATACATTTTAAAACAAAACGAAAATTCGACTTAGTATGGGGGACACGCATAATTTACTAGCGCCATACAAAATCAAATTTTTATTTTGTTTTGGAGTGAATTTTTGTAAGCTGCGGTTGCATTTAGGAACGGACACTGAACGACTGCAAATTTTGCGCACTACATTAAAAAAAATCCTGTATAGATACTAGTAAAATAAATATGTCGCTGAAATAAATAAAATTCATAAAATATTAAACTACTGCATCCTTTTCATATAATCTTAATATAGTGAAACACTACATGATACAGCTATCTTTTTCCATAATAAAAAGAGGTAAAAAAAATAAATAATAATAATTTGTCTGTAGGTAGAGGGTAGGTAATCTTTGGAACTAATGAACCGATACCAAAAATTCTATCACTAATATTAGAAAGCTGTACTATCCCTGAGTGATATAGGCTATATTTTATTTTGATAACAATAAAACGCGCTGATAAAACCGCGGGTAACAACTAGTTATAAAATATACAGGGTGGCAATGTCGTACCAATTTTTTTTTCTATCATACCTTCCCCTATCTATGAAACTATTTTGAGATTCATAATGGGTGGCGCAGAGCCACAAATAAGTGCAACATAACTAATAACCTCGTTTGCGAAAAATATGGAAGGTTCCAGTAGAAATTGCACTGCAGTGAGTACTTGCCAATCGCCTGGCTACTACCTACCCGTAGGTAATAAGCGACTGGCATGTAGTCATTGCAAACTTATACCATACAATAGATACCTATTTTTGATGATTTTTCCGACTTGAAAAGATGATGACTGATCTTCTAGCAACTTACTTGGCTGTTTTTTTTAACTATTTTTACGAATTTTCACGAAATTAGCATTTTGCATATTACTGATATTTAGCCGCATCTGGTTGGAATAGAAGCCGATCTAATACACCTATCGATACACTGGAATATGATGTGTGATGAACTTTTGTTATAACAAGGTGAGCAGCCATGTATGTGTAAAAAACGGGAGTGATTATTATTTAAATAACATTATGACCACATTTAGAGACATAATAATATAGGGTGGGTACAGATCCGAGGTACCTATATGAAAGTTCATGTTAAACGTGTGATTTTGTATTAAACTTCGGTTAAATTATCGGTGCAATTGGGCCTTAGTGATAGCCATTTACAAGCTTATTACCTACAAAACGTGAACCCCAATTCTGATTTGACTATACTGGGTGTAAGTGACAATGTAACGAAAACTGATAACATGGATTCTGTAACTAAACATACTGAGAACTAAATCGTTTTTTTTTTTTTTGAAAAAGCTGTTTTTATATTCTAGCATAGAGGGTACCAGAATCATATACTTTCATGTATGTTATACCCTGTATTTAAAACCTTTATTCTGGACAACCTACGTCAGAAATTGAATGTTATAAACCACAGATAAACAGAGAACCTTTTGTCATCGACAATACGTCTATAAGATACCGATATTGAAAAGAGGGTAGTTTCAACAACATCTTTCCGAACGAATTATTGCGTTCGCCATAAAATTTTATGTTCTATTTTGATATATTCGTTTCATAAAACGCGATAAAATAATACTGGCACCACATAAATATTAATGTATTTGTTTTTTTTATTAACTCTGATACAATCGAATTTGGAACGCGCGCCTATTGTTTCTTAATAATAGTGATGTACGTCACAGAAGCTAGAAGGGAGGGTGTATACAAAAAATATTTAACAAAGAGAACAAATTTCACACATCCTAATCCACTCTTAAAATTAATTAAAGATACCATCAGAATCCAGTTCCAAGCAAAAAGGCATAAAACATAGGCTTACTCCCACGAAACATGTATCGGCGGAAATCGGAACCGGTCCACAGTCAAACCATCCAGCGACCGGTTATGCACGATGATTTTCATTCATTCATTCATAAAAACACTGAGTAACACACACCTCGGCACAATTTTTCACTGTAATCCGTAAACACTGAGACGGCGCCACAGGTGACCGCGCGGCGGAGTATACGTGCGTTCGCGACGGGCGACGGATGCCGTTTGGTTGGGGCGTGCGCTGTCAGAGCGGGGTGAGGGGGGGATGATCACTACAGCAGCGTCCCGGGGAGCTATCGCCAGAGCCTGCGTGCTCCGGCTTGACGTTGCTACGCTGGGGCGTTTTTTGTTGCGTACTGGCTGGTAATTTGGGGCTGAAATGCGTAGTGATTTTAGATTATGATTCCTTTTTTAAATAGAGACGATTATTTCTGTTGCACCTATCTGGAAGTTTGGATTTGGAACTGTACTGCGCGTTGACATTTCGATATTTGAATTTATTGCGCAGTTTATTTCGAATTTCGAATTTTAATAGGGATGTGCGTATGTTAGTTTTGTGAAATGTGGTATCTGGTATTTTTTTAACAAATTGGTAGTTTATAGATTCTTGTGGGTCGTATTTGTATAGGTACCTACGTATAAAATATTTTGTTAGAGCCTTTCATCGTAACATGATAGATTAGTTACTCGTACAACTGACGTAAGTATTAGGTAGTTATTCTGTGTTGTTGTGGTATTGAGGTAACACTTGGGTATTATTTTTTTGTATAGGTACTTGGGTATTTTTTGTGTAATTACAAATTAGATACAAGATATTAAAGTCCTGTGTCGATCAATATATACCTACTTATTTATTTTTTTCATACTTGACTTATTTCGTAAGCAATCTTCACACAACTCATTAATGAAATAATCATTTATAAAATACCACAAATTGTTTACAATGTGTAGATTTGGTAAAAAAATAATTAATTATCAGTTAATTATTTTTAATATTATAATTATTTCTTATAAAACATAACAGCTTCTGAAGTCGGGGCTTTTATTTTTTCAATGCCTCTTAAGAGGCGTCAAAAATTTTTAACAACTTGGCAGTGGCACCGACTGCAGAAGTTGTTATTTTCTTTTTTCATTTACTTTTTCCCACACTAGCGTGTCTCCTGTATCGTGGGTACAGTTCACAAACATACATGTCACATGCACACACACCCAGACCCGGAACAACTATGTGTAAGACATACAAATATTTGTTCCGTGCGGGGATCGAACCTAGCACGTAGATAGTGGACCGTATTACAAATGACTCATAACAGTCCTTTTCAATTGCGAGGCCGACGGAATAACATTACCTAGTTTACTTACCTAGGGTGAGTAAACTTAGAATAAACACAGTTTAAGTTCTACATCAAAATAACGGGATCGATTAAATTAACAATAAACTGTGTTTTCAAGAAAGTTTCTCAGCAATTCAGAGGTAGGGTCAAGGTTATGATTTGTAATTGTTTAATAAGCTGACTTTACAATCAATCAATCAACTCGTTCCTATCGCAGGCCACTGCTGGATAAAGGTCTCCCGGGTTCAGTTGAAAATCAGCGCCGGGTATTGATGACTGGCATACGCTGAACTGAACTTTTTTGGTGCAGCCGCGAGGCCCACATGATTGTGGTATAACCTACATTCATACTTTATATAATATTATGTGTTTTTTTTTGGCCCTTGTTTTGCAAAGAAATTAAATATTTTTCTTTCTTTCTTTCTTTCTCCCAACTTACACCATAACACCTGGATCTCAGCCTTCCGCAGCCAGTCTGATCTAGCTACCCGCCTCATCAAGGCTAGCAGAGCGGCTGGACAAACTAGTTTTCTCCACCCTTTGTCTCCTTGAAAGAAGACAAAACAAAAATCGAGAAAGAAAACTGTAAATAGATGTTTTTGTTCCAGACTTTTCCGTGGAAATACTCGTTTTCTCCACCAGTCTAGTACTCCAAAGTCCTTGTCATAAGATAAAACCCCAGACTCCAACTAGAAAAAGAACTGTAACTTTTGAACGGCTGAACAGATTTTCATGAAACATAGCTAAGATGATACTCGATGAACCCAGCTTTTAATTAAAAAAAACAGCATTGGAATCGGTTCATCCGTTTTGGAGCTTCGATGCCACAGACAGATACTTCGATACATAGATAGACACTACAAACTTATAACACACTTCTTTTTTGTCGGGGGTTTAAAAATCGAGAGAGAAAACTGTAAGGAGGTGGTTTTGTCCCCAGTTTTTCCTCTTCCCTTTTGTGCCATGTTAGCCTTGCAGGTCGTCGGTCTACCTGGCTGGGACGCGTCCCATACTCCGTTTACTGATACGCGGTCTCCACATATGAACACGTCTGCTCCAACAATGATTCATTATTGATAAACCTGCTATTATTGAAACGTACGAGAATTAGCATTTTTAAAAAAAGAAAAAAGAAAAGACGCTCCTAATTTAAATGTGTCTTACACTCATTGCATTTTAAAAACATTTTCTGAAAAAAGGGTCTTAGTTTAAAGCTACAAATAATGTGCGAAGAAAAGTTATGTTTTATGCAGTACGGGGTATAAAATAAAAAGCATTGAATTCTACAGCTGCTGACTAGCCCGAGTGAATTGTAAATTCGACTGAAGTGAAGTGTCCACAGACGTGGAGTCAGCAGCTTGTCCTTATTTATGATATTCTAGAATTTTCTGATATAATCCTGATGCCTTACAGGCACCACATAAAACTATTTCCGTTGACTATTACGATTATGGATAGATCGCAGTATTTTAGGTGTATTAACAGACCATGTTCGAAACACGAATCATTGATATTGTAGCGCAGAAAGCCGGATATTTTAAGTGGGATTGGGCGGGCCATGTCTACCGTATACCTAATGAGCTGTGGGCCAAAATTACCACTATGTGGAGCCCTGACACAGCTAGACGGCGTCGCAGACAACGAAAAAGATGGAAGGACGAGCTTGACAAAAGAAATAACAAATGGTGTACACTGGCTTTGGACTGGAAGACATGGAAGTTATGAGGGGCCTATGCTCAGCAGCTGGATGATATGGGCTGATAGTAACAGAAATTACGATTGTAATAGGTACTACATAATACATTTAATTTTAAGACGTGTATAAGAGATACCTATATATTTTTTTATTTTTTTTATTAATGTGGCATTTAACATTTTTTCTTTCTTTTTTTCATAACACCTTAGCCCAGCGTGCGGATAGCGGGCTTTGTCTCCGTGGGAGAGATAGCTGTGGAGTTCGATAGACTGGGATCAATGTCTAACGTTGAAAACGACGTACTTTTAGCCACTTATGTCAATTTCTATAAAATAAAAACAAGTTGTCATAATTATGTTCAATTTACATAATCAGTTATAAAATAAATATCACAAATCCGTACTAATTATTAATGGGTACGAAAAAAGATTTATTTACTAAAACAGGCGATAAACAACAGTGTTACGAACGTCGGAAAAAAAATAGTAGCGTCTTACTCCGATTTTTTGTTCTCACACAACCCGTTTCGTTTTTTTCGATACCAGTTTTTTTTTTGGTATCGGATACCAATATAATTTTGACGTCTTCCCGTCACTAATGATTGACTTATTTGTTACGTTTTAAGATTGAATTTCGAATGAGTTTTTGTTCTTTAGTGATGTGACTAAATTGGTTTGAGTATCCGACTGATGTCAAGTGGTATTTTGGTTTATATTTTTTGTTTTTTAATATCGTGTTTGACGAACAGGTGTTTTGTCTTCAGGTAGTTTGATGGTAATAATATCCTTACTGTATGTATGTGTGTTTTTTATATGGGGCGAATAGATGAGTCGACGTAATTACATAATTAGAGATGATTTGGTGGCTTGTCGGGATTATGAACTGTGAACATTTTTCTTTACACCATTTTCCTTTTACGTAAGAGGGTAAACAGATAGAGCTAGAAATATCCGTGTAATATGAAGACATTAATCACTTAAATGAGTTCTTTACAAATAAAGCAGTGACAAAGGGACACCTTAATTTTTCTATGGATTTATACCGACCTACCCATTTTGTATTATATAAAAATAAATATTTATGAATAATCAGGCAAAAAAAAATACTGATTAATTTTTTTAACCTTCTTTTTAATTTTTTTAAAACGCTTTTATTAGCTTCACTTGTAACTAACTAACTATGTAAAAGAATCTTGGAAGTTAAATTTGACCCACTTCCCGGTTTCCGATTGAGCTGAAATTTTGCATACAAGTTCAGGTTGGATGACTAAAGCGTTTTTTTTTTAACTATAATATTTTTACTTTATTTTATACAATTTAATTATAGGGGCTCGTCTACTCCTTAGTTGCGGTTAAGCTGCGGGTGCCGCGGTCAGTCCCTGGATGGGTGACCATTTCTTCGAACATCGAGACCCCTCCGTGCCTCGCATAGCACGTTAAGCAGTTGGTCCCGGTTGTCATACGAATACCTTTGACAGTCGTTACGGGAGTCAGCAACCCAAAAAAAGTCTGACAACCGGTCTAACCTTAGGGTATCAGTGTCTCGCAGTAATTGTGTGGTGGAGGTCAGATGGCAGTCGTATAAAATACTGTTACTCAGCCGCATCTGGTTAGACTGGGAGCCGACCACAACGTAGTTGGGATAAAGGTCAGGCAGATGATGAAAATTTAAACGTAAAAATAAAAATAGAGAGGGTATCACAACAAAAAAAAATACTCCAACACTATATCCTTCTAATCTCCGGGGTCGCGGGACTTATCTCATTACCGTGACCCCGGAACGTAAATGGCTATTGAAGGAACACCGTGGATTTTAGTCAGTACAAGTCTGACAGTCCCTCCCGCCCTGCCCGGGGAGGGAGGACTCATTTGATGATTTTAACACGCTAAAAAAAAAAAAAAATATATATCCTTCTAATCTACCCTCATTCGATAAATATGATGACGTATGGATTCCAAGATTTTTCGAAGTTGGTAGATTCTGAGAAAGGTTACTACTGATAGCAGATTAAAATAAAAAATGGTAGAAATAGCGAAGCTGACTGACAGCAAATTGATTGATTGACCATCGAAACTTCTAGGGTTCAAATCTTATCCTTCTCACTATAATATAATAAGTTTTAGAACCTCAATGGTTTTTGGTTTGATTTATGGTTGGGCAACGCAGTCGAGTTTTGTTGTTTTTTTTTTTTTGGTAAGTATATCTTTTGGTAATATGATTAGGTGTCACTTGTGTTAACGGTGAAGGAAAACATCGTGTGGAAACCTGCACATCTGAGAGGGCCTCATAAAGTTCTCGATGGTGTATGCATTCCGACGACCCGCACTAGGCCAGCGTGGTAGACTAAGGGCTAACCCTTCTTATTCTGAGAAGAGGCCCATGCCCAACAGTGGGACAGTAATGGGCTGGATTTATTTATTTTAAATACTTCATAGTACTTTTGGATTTGTTTATGTGGTTTCAACCACACACAGTGAGTCCCAAAGTGCAGGAAATGGCAACGCGGCAGGCCCAGAAGGAGATGGCGTGATGAGCTGGACGTCTATCTAAAGGATTGGCCCCAAATTGCTACAGACCGGGAAAAGTGGAAGGAGGGAAGGGATGCCTTTGCCCTGCAGTGGGGTGGGATACAGGCTTTTAATAAAAATAATTAATAATATGTGGTTTCAGACAATTAATAAGCCAACTTCTCAATTCGTGTATGTACAGTCGATCAAGAAAATTGCACTGTTTTTGATCAAGCATAAAACAATTCCGTTGTACAGAGTTCGAACTCAATTCAATACACACCACCGCACAGGTCAATAGTCAGCGATTGAATGCCCCTAGCAATCATGTTTCAATCTTTGGTTTAACAACTCGACAACCGAGTCATTGGAGAGGGTACAGTGTTGCCAACTGAAACACAGTGTTTCCAATAGATATAAACTTTAAAAAAAGGAATATACAGACTTAAAGAAAAGTCGGTACCTTTAATTCTTCAATGCATCTTAGCTTGGCAGCACCAAATTCAGACACTGTTAAGAATTTTATGAAAATTGTTTTATACGTTTTAGATTTTTGAATTCATGCCTGCATCATGCTAGTAAAAAGATTATCGTATCTAAGATATATACAACTGTCCGACATCGATCATCGGGCTTTGGCCCGCCAGGCAATATGACCTCGCCTGGTCGAAGGATCCTCCTTCTTCAATGGAGGAACACCCATACCTCGTTCCTCCATATATTTGAGTACGAAGATAGACGATAGACCGATACCCTAGCCTGGGAATCCGGTACCAATAGAGAATTCAGTATCTGCTTTCCTTTGCCTTATTTCTTTTAAAACATTGCCAATCTCTTTGGTATTTCTCCTGTATCGAGGGAACAGTATACAAACATACATAGTTATACCTCTCATTTAAGTTTTTTTTTTTGGTGCATCTACCTTCATTGTCTCTGCATCTCCCTAAAGTTGTCTGGTAGAGAATGCCTACGGCATTAAGACCGCCTTTGTACATTGTACATGAAGCATTTTAAATAAATAAATACATCTCATATGCACACACATCCAGCCCCGAAACAACTATCTGTAGATCATACAATTAATATTCAGTCCGTACGGGGATCGAACCCGTGGCACGTAGCGCAGAAAGCTAATCACTTCGGCAAACAGACAGTGTCGCAAATTTAAAAAAAAAATTGTGTCGAGGTAAGGCTACAGTCACATACTATAATGAAAATTATGTGAATTTTTTAATAAATATTAAAATGATCAATCAAAATGACATATTTTTTTCAATTATGATTAAAATTGAAAATCCTATTTCGTTGTAAAAATTAATGAAAAAATCCTAAGCTTACAGATTAGATTAAAAATTAATATTCCGTTTTTTTATTGATGTTGTAAGTAATTTAGATTATGATGAATTGCGAACTTTTTAAAATAAAAATGGGTTAGCAGAGAAATCTAAACCAATTTTCGCTCATAACAATTATAAATTCATGTAAATATATTCAATCAGACTGTAAAAATATTTCGTTAGTTCAGTCATATTATATTTTATAAATCAATTAGACTCGCTCTCACCAACATAGTTGAGAAAAAAAAACTAGGTAGATCCAGTCAGTTTTTTTTCTACAGAATATTTTTTATGTAGTGCGCAAAATTTGCAGAGTGATTCAGTGTCAGTTCCCAAATGCAACCGCAGTACTAAAATTCACTTCAAAACAAAATAAAACTTTGATTTTGTATGGCTTGCGCTAGTAAATTATGCGTGTCCCCCATACTAAGTCGAATTTTCGTTTTGTTTTAATGTGTATACCAATACTGCGGTTGCATTTAGGAACAGAGACTGAATCACTCTACAAATTATGCACACTACATAAAAAAGTATCCTGTATTATACATTTATAATGTATGGTTCTCGATAGGACCTACTATTTGGAATCGCGCACCTAGAGTCTCGACATTTCATAAGTGCCTGTATCTGGTTTACATGAAATAAAGATCTATTCTATTCTATTCTATGTGATGCTATAATCGACGGCACAGTTGGCGCAGTGGCTAAGCGATTGGCTTTCTGCCCTATGTGTCGGGGTTCGATCGCTACACGGAACAAATATTTGTATGATCTACAGATAGTTGTTCCGGGTTTGGGTGTGTAAGCAGTGAGGGTAAGGGGCAAAAATAAAAAAATTGTCTCATAATTTTTTCTCATAAAAGTCGAGACTAACTAAAAATCAATATAATTAGTATCAATACATCATGCATATTAATGAAGATTGAATACCAATAAAATTATCATTTATCTACGCCCGAATTAAGAATTAGCTACCAAAATAATTATATGCAAACTCCCACGCCAAACATGAGACACCAAACTAAACAGATCTCCAATCTTTCGAAAAATATTGTACAATATAGCTCTAGTAATTCTGGTTTATTTAATTAACCAAATTATAAAGACCTGTGTATCAACGTAATGGTTACGTGATAAGAGATCTCTCGTAAATAGATTATCTTAAAGGTCACTGCCCTCATTTTATAGTTATGCAAATAGTTCTTTAAACATGAATGAATGGTTAAGGATATTATTATTGTTATTTTAGTCTTTACCAAATAGTTACGTAATATGCGCTGGCAACACCAGGGGGCAACTTATGACCCTGGTGTTGCCAGCGTTGCCGACCATAGGTACTAGCGACGTGATGGCAGTAAGGAGGGACCCTACAATTCCTGGTAACCTTACTCACCGTCAGGACCACAACACTGCAAAAGTGTTTTTTTTTTTTTTCTTTTTTTTTTAACTTTGCCCCTCACTAGGATTTATGGAGAGTACAGTTTACAAACATAAGTACATGTCACATGCACACACCACCCAAACTCGAAACAACTATCTGTAGATCATACAAATACTTGTTCCGTGCGGGGGGGGATCGAACCCGCGGCACGTAGCGCAGAAGGCTAATCGCTTACCCACTGCGCCAACCGTGTCGTCAACTTTGATATGCTTTGTGTTATTTGGCTACGATATTCTGCAAGGTGGAGGTACTCGATATCCGTGTCCCCAGTCGAGCAGTTGAGCTTAGCAATACTGACGCACGAGTCATGCTCGTGAACGGGTGCCTTCTGTCGGGCCTATGGGCCTACGCGTAACTAAATGCGACCTTGTAAAAAGTTACCGATCATAAAGTTGGGACTCCCATCTTCATGATGGGTAATTTTTTTACTAGGTACCTACTTCGAAGTTTAGTCTCTCACAATCGTATTGAAGTTTATTACCAGAGTTTGGTGTTCATTACCATTTTGTTACGCGGTAGACCACCCCGTCGTGTCCGCTTGTAACTTCCATGGTATTCTCATTTAAATGCAAACCATTATTATTATCCTAATTTATTTTTATTCACATTAAATTACATTATTCTCGCAGCTCTTACCACAACATTGTACTGATCAAGATTGTATTCTATTATTTTAAAAGAGTTACCATGGAGTTTCTTGCCGGTTCTTCTCCATAGGATCTACTATTTGGAACCGCGCACCTAGAGTCTCGAAATTTCTTAAGTGCCTGTATTTGGTTTACATGAAATAAAGATCTATTCTATTCAATAGCCCTGCAGTTATGTCTAAATTAAAATCTGTTCCATCCGGTTCTTTAGCGAGCTTAATTTAAAATCCTGGACTAAATTATCGTCAGGTGTTCCGAAGGTTGCAAATATCTTGGTGACCCGGATTTTATTAGTCACATTTCCATCAAGTTCCGTTTCTATAAAGTTAGTAATGGCTAGTAACACTACAATGGTCTATTTACTAGTAGCCTTGGTTTACAAGCACCTGTGCTGTACGCAACGAATGTGTCAGTTGAAGTGAGAGGGTACTACAAACAGGTAGATACTCGTAGCAGAAGGACAACTTACTTTTTAACCCCTGACAAAAAGAAGGGGTGTTACAAGTTTTTAGTGTGTATCTGTGTGTCTGTCTCTACCATCGTAGCTCCAAAACGGATGGACCGATTTTAATGCAGTTTTTTTTAAATTGAAAGCTAGTTTTAACGGATATGTTTCATGCAAAACTGTTCAGCCGTTCAAAAGTTACAGGTCTTTTTCTAGTTCAGTCGGAGGTTTTTGACGGTTAGGTTATTATTACTTTACGAGAGGTTTTTAATATTATTGAGAGAAATAATTACGATACTGGGGGTCTACCACGAATGTTTTTGACGTATCGTATAGTTAACGTAAGCAAATTCTGAATCAAAATTACACGTTTAATCAATAATATTTTTAAAAAATAAACACATTTTTTTAAAATTTTCACTAAGCATGTGTGTATTTTGCGTATAATTAAATACACACATGCGATAGAATTGTAGCATTTTTAATTAAAAATATGCTTACGTTAACGTTACGATGTTTCAAAAACATTCGTGGTAGCTCCTCTAGGACGGGAACATTGTCAAACTTCTGCAAATCATCTCCGCAATATAGAAACAGATGACATTTCAATAGATCGGCGTTGTGAATGTTTGTTTGTGCGTCCTTCACGATGTTCCTTTTACCTATTTAAGTTTATGCATCTGTCGCTGATCTTTATCCTTCTCACACGCAATACGCATTTCACAATTTTAATGTGAGAAACTACTATCGACAAATATTACTTGAAACGCTAGCGCAGCGACCAAAAGGGAATCTTGCCTTCCCTGATCAAAAGCTGTACAGTCAAATCAAATCAAAATTTCTTTATTTCGGACAACAAAAAGATCCATTGTGTTAGTAAGAAAAATAACGTATAATTAGTGTTAGTAATACACGCCATGTACAAAAATAAAATAAAATAAAAGTTAGAAGTACTCCACGCAGCAGACGGCCAAGCAAGAAATGCTTTCCTACCCGACCATCAACCCCACAAAATGCCTCAAAAAAAAGTCGCAAAGTCGTAAAGTCGGTCGCCAAATGGTTTCTCTCTGGTCTTGGATCTCAACTCGTAGGGCATACCGTAACTTTCCTCTCAAAATTGGAGCTGCCTGACTGGGCTAACACCTCCACCTTGCAGAATATCGTAGCCAAATAACACTGGTCTTTTACAGTGTTGTGTTCCTAACGGTGAGCAAGGTCACCATAGTGCTCCTTGTGGAAGCTAGTAGTAGGATCAGCAACGTGCGAATGATGCCCCTGGTGTTGCAAGCGTCCAGAAACCCAATTCTCGTAATTAATTTATAATATGACTGAAAGTTGACCGAACTGAGATTATATTATGAATTGACAAAAAGTCATGTATTCTACTCCTCTTAAAGTTCAGTCCGATTCCAGTATGATTTGGATTCAATCTTCTTACAAACTCATTTCAATCTCATTTTTGACGTTTGTGTATAGACGAGAGTGTCAATTTTATTATCTGTGTCAGTTCAAAATGTTAGCAGAATACCGATTTGCCTTATATTCAACTTTCGATCTCATTACAATATAATGTCACGTTTGACGTTGTTTGTTAGGGTAGGAGAATACCATTTGTGACATTTATGACATTGGTAGTAGATCGGAATGAGATCCGAACTATATTTTGAACATTTTTAATTACGAGAATTGAGCCTCTGATGTAAAGGTGGGTATCCACTATGTTCGCGAACCTCTTGCACTCCGCTCTCCTGCAACTGCTTCAATGGATACGGGATACGCTCCTCTACATGCAACACGGGCTCTCCGCGTGTGCTCCACAGTTACAATGAACTTTTGAATGAACAGGTTGATTCACAACGCAACGCATGTGCGCGGAGCTCGATAGTTTATTTTTAACTAATAATAATATGGAGGATTATTATTAGTTAAATAATCAGGAGGATCTCGTTAGGCAGTTGGATCAAGGGCCTGATTCAGAGAGCAGTACTTCTTGACACGGCACGCATCGTTAGGAGATTCCTTTGTCTGGAGCCCTGACCGCCGGTAGCTTGGACCCTATTCTAGATACCGGTGGGCTACTATTTTTTCATATTTTTAAATGTTTTTTTTTAATATAGTTTTGTAAAAATATTTAAAAATATAAATAATATGTATGAAAAATGAATAAAGGAATATTAATATACATATTATAAAAAATATTAATATTAAATATTAAAATTTACAGGTGTCCCTGGAAGTATGGATCAAATTGAATAGGGGCGTGGGCAAGGTCATTTCAAAACTTTTTAATCTTGAGAATGTCGGTGCAATTTTTTACGGTTCAAAAGTTATGACCAATTTTTGATTTATTAAATTACTTCGCATACTGCACAAAGAAAAAATAATTAAAAAATAAGTAGTTAGTATTTCTTACTATAAATAATAATTAAATTAATTACTATAAATTGATAGTCCTGATAGTGTTTTTCATGATTTTTTTTTAGCATTATGCGAAGCGATTATAAAAAATCTTCATATTATAAGGTCATAACTTTGAACCGTAAAAGAATGCGTAAAAGAAACCGACATTCACAGGGTTAAAAGGTTTGGAAAAGATCTTGCTCACGCCCCTGTTCAATTTGATCCATACTTCCAGGGACACTCTGTATAAATATTACTTCAATTTATTTAACTGCTTACCATCAGGTGGGTCGTATCCATATTTGCCACCATAGTGGTATAAATTTTCAATTTGTTGTAAAAAAAAAAATTATACCTAGGTAAAGAGAAGGGACATATATTTTACCGGGAAGAGCACTATGTATAATGTTTATTACCAACCAGCAAAGGTTAAAAAGCATCTAAAGTGCAGATGCCTCGATACTACATTTTAAGCGATATTTTCCAAACAGGTATCTTGGGGGCGCGGTGGGTGCTTGGGTAGCATTCTCGCCACCTGTCACGCAACCGGTGCGACGAATGCGTCAAAATGTTAATGTTTGCTGCACTGTAGATGGGTGGATATCATGTCAATGGATTACTATTTTTAACCCCCGACAAAAAAGAGGCGTGTTATATGTTTGTAGTGTGTATCTGTGGCCTCGTAGCTCCAAAACGGATCGATAGATTTCAATGCAATTTATTTTAATTGAAAGCTAATTTAATCGTGAATCATTTTAGGTATGTTTCATGAAATTCTGTTCAGCCGTTCAAAAGTTACAACTCTTTTTCTAGTTGGAGTCGGGGGTTTTTGACGGTTAGGTTATTGGTTGATTTCGTAATAACTATTTAACTAAGCGTTCGGACTTCATTCTACGGGTCGTGTTATAGCTAGTTTTAAGTTCAAAACCGGATTCTTAAGACAATCCGGAAACGCATTAGCTTATCGGATATATTACCCATGACCTAATTCCCATGGCTGACTTCCGACAACAAGCTATTTCCTTTATTTCCCATGAAAATGGAAGCCACAATTGATTGTAGATCATAGTGTTTAGTTTTTATTGACTAATGATTAATGATTTATTTCATTTATGAGACTAGAAAGAAAGAAAAACCATTTATTCAGCACAGACACATTGACAACACAAGATATATTCATTTCATTTTAAATGTTAATGTTCAAATTTATTTTATTGAAATGTAAAGTGATGCCCCGAAACACAGGTTTGAATAAACCTAGATCGGGCGGGTCGCTACCTAACATTCATATTCCGACTACTACTGTTCACTAAATGTACCCTTTGTATACGTTTTTATTAAATAAATTTTTATAAAAAAAAAAAAAAAAAAAAAATAGAGAAAAGATTAAAGATAAAACACTACAAAAAGAGACAATTAAGAAATAAAATATAAAATTCTTAAAAAACATACTAATTGTTAAATTTCACACTTGACTGATTTATTCTCATCATCAAAGTTTCTTTAGAATAGAATAGAAATTAGTATACATATTTATATCATGTAAACCAGATACAGGCACTTATGAAAATGTCGAGACTCTAGGTGCGCGGTTCCAAATAGTAGGTCCTATGGAGAAGAACCGGCAAGAAACTCCATGGAAACTCTTTTATACAATGTTGTGGT
Source organism: Allophyes oxyacanthae (assembly GCA_932294325.1). Classification (NCBI taxonomy): domain Eukaryota; kingdom Metazoa; phylum Arthropoda; class Insecta; order Lepidoptera; family Noctuidae; genus Allophyes; species Allophyes oxyacanthae. The sequence goes on along the minus strand of OW028635.1, from coordinate 8,487,911 downwards.
AAGAGCTGCAAGAATAATGTAATTTAAAGTAAATAAAACTTTTTTTTTTTAAACATTGCCCCTCGCTAGGGTTTCTCCTGTATCGAGGGTACTGTTTACAAACATACATGTCACATGCACACACAACCAGACCCGAAACAACTATCTGTAGATCATACAAATATTTGTTCCGTGCGGGGATCGAACCCGCGGCACGTAGCGCAGAAGGCTAATCGCTTAGCCACTGCGCCAACCGTGTCGTGTCGTATATGAATAGGATAATAATGATTTGCCTCTGAATAAGATTGCCGTGGCAGTTACAAGCTGACCAGTCCCGACAGACGGCACCCGTTCACGAGCATGACGCGTGCGTCAGCATTCCTAGCTCAACCATAATGTAGGGAATTCAATCAGCTATCCCATAAGTTTGGGTCGAGTAGATATTGAAGTTTTGTATGGGACAGCTGATTATTTTCTCGCGATTACGATGTTGATGCCATAGAGAAAGTTGTTGAGTTTGATAGTCTGATCCACACCCTTTAATAAGTCCACGCATTTCTGATACACGTCATCTCAGCCTTAGATCAGGGTAAAAGTTACAATTTAATTGCCATTAGTGATGCGCCGAATAGTGATTTAACCGAATGCCGAATATTAATCGGTTTGGCACTTATCGAACCGAATATTCGACAGAGTTATTAGGTTCCGCACTCTGCAATTTTGTCGCGCAAACAGGTTTGTTTGTATATGTCATCATGGTACCTTGCCACCCGCTACCCGTCTCCTCCCCCGCTTCTGTCAGTTCGTCGCAAAACGTCACACGATTAACGAATGATTACGGATAACGCACAAATATTTGTTTACTATTTTGTTTCGATAAGTTGAATTACAAAATATATAGCTAGAAATTTATTTGTTATGTTCGCGGCAGATTCACAGGACAATGTAATCTCAGCTTTAAAACTGAATATATTCGGCATTATATCCGAATAATTCGGCCGAATACAAATATCTTAAATTTGCCGAATATGCCAAATAGGTACTAAACGAATATTCGGCGTATCTCTATAAACCATACATTGTATTATACAACGATTCAATTACTGTGTGTATAAGACTATCATGAACCATCTTGTCATTAAACAAATCCTATATGAAACAAGTTTTCATTCATAATTTCTTCTTTTTAAGATCCGGTGTGGGAGCCAAACTACTTACTCATATCTCTGTCGCACGCAAAAAGAAATGTATACGTTCCTCTCGCTCTTGCGTTGCGCGGGAGTATAAGTGAGCTCCTAGAATCCGCCATGTTGTTTTATTTTGGCGTTTTTTTAGGGATGCGTGTGAACGAAGGTGAGCGCTTTGTTTTGAAGGTTTTAATGAGAAATGAGGATTGGTGATTTAGTTTTAAATAATTTAAAAGTTCGGGTAGCATTGTTTTAGGTTCTAACTTTTGTTAAAGTGCTAAAAACTCGAACATAGACTGCTTGTATTTAATAAAAATAAAAATAAACACATGGAATCACGAAATATAAATCTGTTTTTTCATACATTTTCTTAATTAAGATTGAATAATAAAAAAGAAAAAAAAAAACCTGTACCTTATATAAAACAATACGGTTATTAAAAAACTTAAGCGCTCTTCCTCTCTCCTACTTAACTGTGCTGTGCCCGACAGGGTCCATAATTGTTACCATAACCTTAAAGCCTACCACCTGCTTGTACTATTACATTATGGATACACAAAATATTATATATAAATAAATAAAAGTTACAGAAATTAACTCACTACTTTAATTACTAACAAACTTTATTACTGAAGTTTTGAGTTAAAATAACATCCATAGTATATTCTTAACAGAACCTTATTTGTGTGTTTGAAACTCGTGTGTCCTCAATTTTCTCTTCATCGTATCACAACTCTTTGTATGCGACATCCGGTTGTTCGTCCGAGAGGTTCCAGAGGAAATGACGTATAGATAATAGTAGGATAAGGTTACTTACTTACCATTACAAGTTTTTGCTCTTTTGAGGTCAGTTTAACTTCAAGTTTTGAGACCAAGTAAGTATTATGTTGTGAAAGAACGAGGTATGGTGTTCCTCCATTGAAAAGGGAGGATCCGCCAAGAAGGCAATGGTTTTTTAAAACATTTTTACTACCTAAAATCATATTATAATTTTTTACAATAATTATATTAATAGACAATCACAAGAAGGGTCTGAATTTGGGCTCGGGTGACTCTAATCACCCAGGCGCTCACAAAGAAACTATATCGGTCGTTGCCTTTGCCAATAAGCTTGGCCAAGATGCATTGAAGAATTAAAGGCCCCGACTTCAGAAGCTGTTAAGTATTTTATGAAAATTATTTTATAGGTAAGTACTTTCAGTTATTTTGAAGTTGGTTTTTTATTTTATTTATCTATTTTTAGTGGCATAAACAATACATAAACATGCGATTACAGCAATCTCGAGATTTGCTGATATCCATTGAAGAATTCTATTGTCTTTTTTCGAAGATCTTCATCAAATCTTCAAAATTTAATGGGACTTTGGAGGAATACTCTTTGAAACAAAAAAGAATCATTAAAATAGGTTCATAATTAGCGAAGATTTGGCTGAAGAAACATCAAAGAACCTCCTCCTTTTTAAAGTCGATTAAAAATATATCCTTGTATTTCAGATTCGACTTCAGGAAATAGTTTGTTTCAGAAAAAGGTTTAGAATTCTGCGAGACCAAGCTGCTGATGCCATGTCCTGGAGTAACAATATTTAGGAGACTTTGTATCTGGATACATGAACTGACATGAAGTAGTTCTCCTAGGATATGAGTGAAATCTGGAGCAACGGCGATTTATTTAAATTCTTCATCTTTTACTGTAAACTTTCAACTCCGTTTAGGTCCACCTGCCTTGTTAAATTACTAAGTACTGGGTGTCTTCAAGCATGACCATTTGACATAATTATGTGAGTCATTGCATCGTCTTACTCATTCAGTGGTGACACAGTTCTTCGAGTCAAAGTTTCAATTCTAGCAAAACTGAAAACCATGTGGTTCCATTGTGAATTGGTGAATGTTATGCTTCCTCGATGGGCCATAGTGTAAAGGGCATAGTGGCGCAGTGGTCGCCATAATCGCCTGTGATGACGCGCTTTTACCGTGTTGTTGGTTTTCCAGGCACACATCAAAGGACAGTGGCGTGTAGAATCGGCGCGCATCCACACGATTGCCCATCATTCAACTTACAAACTTTGTTCTGTTACACTGGATTATCAGCATCCACCAGCGGCTTTTGAAAGAAAGAAAGAAAGAAAACAGTTTTATTCTGGACCGGCCAGGAACAAATAAAAGTACAAAAATAAAACATAAAAATAATAAAAAAGAAAATCAATAATTAAAGCAACCTGGACGAGACCAAAAATGGCCCCCATCTCAGCATAATGCTGTGGCATTAAATAAAGAAAGAAAATAAAGAAATAGAAATAGAAATAGAACATGTCACAGCGCTGGTATCCTGATGGGATTTGCGATAGAATATAATAGAACAGATCTTTATTTCATGTAAACCAAATACAGGCACTTATGAAATGTCGAGACTCTAGGTGCGCGGTTCCAAATAGTAGGTCCTATGGAGACGAACCAGTGCACGGGTGCACAAACAGGCAATATGGTTGCCGAAACATTGGACGAATAAGTATTTCAAAAAACCATCGGTTTCGCTAGCGTATGCCGTTCACCGAGCGAAAGTGACAACTGCACCTCAGACAGATAAGACCTAAAAAAATAAACTTTAAAAAAAGTAAATACCGACTTCAATGAACTAAAAAGTATAAAATAATTTTCTTAAATAACGTAACAACTTCTGACATCGGTGCCACTGCCATGCTAGGTGCATTGAAGAATTAAAGGCCCTTACTTCAGAAGCTGTTAAGTTTAAGGAAAATTGTTTTACAGTTTTTAGCTTTTTGAAGTCGGTTTTTACTTTTTTTTTAAGTTTTATATAAAATAACTAGCTTCCGCCAGCTGCTTCGCCCGCGTGATATTTTTATAAATTATAGCCTATGTTACTCACTGATAATATAGCATGCTGGTGGTGAAAGAATTTTTAAAATCGGTCCGGTAGTTTTTGAGTTTATCCATTACAAACAAACAAACATACAAAATATCAAATCTTTTTAAAACGCTTTTATTAGCTTCACCTGTAACTAACTATGTAAGAAAATCTTGGAAGTTAAATTTGACCCACTTCCCGGTTTCCGATTGAGCTGAAATTTTGCATACACGTTCAGTTTGGATGACTAAAGCGTGTTCTATAGTTTTTTTTTAAACTATAATATTATTTCTCTTTCTAATATAAGTTTATATTTTCGACTAACCGTATATAATAGTTTCTTAAGTTTAAGTCAAAACTCCCGACTACCCTTCGATCTCGTCCAAGCAACAAGTCTTTTTCGCATCGCACTTAAGGTGCTCCTTGAACCGTGTCTCAGTGACTCACTGCATGGGTCACTGGCTCTATGACTATCGTGGGAGGCAGTTTTTATGGCCTTTTGTTTACCAGGGGTCCAGTACAGGTGGGTTCGGGCTTACTCGATTTTGGAGTCGAATTTGGATAATGAGACCAGCGATAGTCATAGTGGGTGAATTTTTGATGTTTTGAGCTTAAAAATCGGACTCATTTTGTTTTCATATACACACACATCAAAAACAGTTGGAAATCAATGAGAAATTGAGATATTTTTTTATAAAATTTTAAATGACCCTACCTTTCTAGTCCAGATCCCTTTAATTTCAAATTTTCAAATTTCTTTATTTCGGGCAACAAAAGATCCATTGTGTTAGTAAGAAAAATAACTTATAATTAGTATTATATTTAAGGGTTTATTGTACTCATCATTATGAACAACTTTAACTACAGGACCAATCCAAAAATCACGAGAAATAAAACAGCTGTTCTTTACAAATAATTCAATATAACTCGACTATGGAACGGCAGATTTTTTTGCGTTTTCAAGTTTGGTCCCATGGTAAAAGTTGTTCATAATTATAAGTACAATAAGTCCTAGAGATCGGGACTAGAAAGATAGGATCTTTTATTGTTTGTAATATTACTGATAAAGTACTGATAAAGATTGTCAAGATCTATTATTTATTTGAAAAGAGTTACCATGGAGTTTCTTGCCGGTTCTTCTCCATAGGATCTACTATTTGGAACCGTGCACCTAGAGTCTCGACATTTCATAAGTGCCTGTATCTGGTTTACATGAAATAAAGATCTATTCTTTTCTATTCTATTCTATTATGATAAACCTCTCTGGAAGTAGGGTCTATGTTTAGAAACACATTTAAAAACGTAATTATTTATAAGATTTCGTGATTGACTGATTGATGTTCGTCTGGATTAGAACCTATGACTTTGTAAGTTGAAGCTACGGCCATTGGGCCAAAATTTTTGCGACCCTTATCAATAATTCTTTTTTTCGTTTTTTTGCTGTTTCAGTGCAATTTGGTGACTATGCCAGCCTCATAGATTTCAATTCTTTTTGGTAGCTTAAGACTTATGAGGTACCAAACAAATATCTATTTGTAAGAAATAAAGATGAAATCCGTTTCATTTTTCTTAGAAATAGATACCTAAATCTACCATCTTACTCATCGTGGAAACGATGACAAACCATTTACTATATACTAAGTTAAATTGTTGTGCCCGACAGGGCCATGCGAACATATAATTATTATTATGAAGATCTTGTAAAACACATGTGATATGCAATAAAGAATTGAATTGAATTGAATTGTTTTTTTTTTTATTAAATTCTCTATTTCATAAAATCCATACCAATTTCCCATGGAAGGACTATTTTAATAACAAACATTGAAATTGTTATTTGCATCTATTTTGCATGTATGTTTGTTGCAATTTTTTTAATAATTCACACTTAAATCTGGTCAAGCGTGAACTGTTATTACGGATGATTAGTTTTATCACTAGAAACTTTTTTTTATGACACTTTAATGGGTTTTCCAGGACTATTTGTATGAAAATTAAGATTAGCTCCCACGGTGTTTCTTTTATTACAAGGTCTTTTTATAAACAACTTTTACTATAGGCCTAGGCCTGATATCACGAACTAAAACAGCTTTATATTTAGTCGAGTAATATTTAATTATTTGTAGGGAAACAGCCTCCATGAGTGGCGAAACATGACGTCATCTTATGAACCCTGGGTAGTCAGCCTCCATACCACCACTGTTGACTACCTAATGTTCCCACTTCGGCATGAACGGTACCCATGTTATAGTTACTGCCAACTCGATAGGTCGATAGGAGATACTTACCTATTCATTGTTTTGTTGCTGGTATGGCAAATGTTTGGTAGGTATGGACTATGGATGCTACTATTTGTATTGTATGTGTGTCGTTTTTGCTGCAGAAATAAAATATTTTTCTTTCTTTTCTTTATAGGAGAAGAAAACTGCCATGCCATACCATACCATGGTAGATAATTTGATAACACTACTATACATCTACACAAGTAAATCTCGCGACAAGCTTTTATATCCTATAAATGATGTACTCGTAAAGTAATTTTATGGGTTTGATTTAATTTAAAGTTTATTTTCTTCTTTTTAGAGAATTTAAATAAAAACTTGTTTTAAAAACCTGTGAACCAATATTATATTTTATATCTACTTATTATCTGTTCACTTACCTACGTCCGTGTGTCACTGCAGGGGGTGCCAACTGAAAATCAGTGCTGGGTGTCTCACATCCAGCATATGCTGAGTTGGTAACCTTTTCGGTACGGGCATGTGTTTTCATTTTTTATTTTTTATTAGAAGTGTACCTATTTCTTTTTTTATTGTATTTCGTCTATTGTGAATGTGGCGCCAATCCCGTACGGAATAAAATTATTTTTCTTTATACCTTTCTTTCAAAAAAATAATTGTTCTATTAATTTCTAATATTAGTATATAGGTAATTCATTAAATATCAATGCAAGGTCCATCAAATTTGCTTTAAAACGGAATTGGCTGATGACCATCGCTCCAAATGCAATTACCATAAAAAAAACAACTGGCGGCCCGTTCCAAAGGTCAAACTGCAACGGACCGCGATTACCATAATACGCATAGTTTCTCGCAATTACTCTCATGCATATTGATAACGACAGTTTAATTAGTTAAACTGTTTTATTGTATTATTTTATTGTCGGCTCATTTGGTTCGCACATCGAGAGTTTAGTATGGGAGAAAATTTATTGAAAGAAACAAAGAAAAACGATTTATTTTTTACACAAATTACGACACATAAAAAAGTAAAAAAAAATTAAAACAAATAAAAAAAAAGAAGTAAAAAATGAAGACAAAAAATAAAAAGTAAAAAATTATAAAAACGATCCAAAAAGAAAATAAAAGTAACAATTTTTAATAATAAATTTCAATTCAATAATTAATTATTTTTATTCAATTTAATTTCAATTTATATTGGCAAATAATAAAATATTTACAACTATAAAACTCTTATATAAAGTTTTGTATAAGAGTTTCCATGGAGTCTCTTGCCGGATCTTCTCCATAGGACCTACTATTTGGAACCGCGCACCTAGAGTCTCGACATTTCATAAGTGCCTGTATTTGGTTTACATAAAATAAAGATCTATTCTATTATATAATATATACGGCATTATATACCTATAATATATTTAAAAAAGGTCTATCTATGGTAAACATTCGATTCCGTAGGTCCATTATTTACTTTCCACCATCATAAATCTTAATAATGTCAAAAGTTTTTTCATCAAACTTCCAGGAAGATCAATTTCAATCCATCCCTTTTTTAAATGGCCGTAAAGATATCATACAGAGGGTCTACCGCGTAACTAAATTGGTAATGGACATCGACTCTGGTAATGAACTTCAATACGATCGGGTGAGACTAAACTTTGAGCTAACTTGTAATTTTTTACCGATCATGCTGTTGTGACTTCCATCTTCAGTATGTTTATATTTGACCACATATTTTATTGTATTCAATTCAATTTATTTCATAACAATTTAACATTGTGTTGAAACTATTTATATATAAACATTCAAATTACATTTTAAATTAAACATTAAATACACACATATCAATTAACTATAACAGGCATAGGCATAATAAAAACAGTCAAAACAAAAACCCATAATACATGTCAAAAATCAATAAGAATTCATAATAATATGTCAAAAATCAATAAGAATTCATAATAATATGTCAAAAATCAATAAGAATTCATAATAATATGTCAAAATCAATTAGATGTCAATTATACAAATTAGGTATGGTGTATGATGTATATCTATATAATTATTTTGTTTTTTCTGTTTCCCCTTTTTTGCTTCTATTTCTTTGCCTTCGTCCGTGCGTCACTGCAGGGGTGCCAACTGAAAATCAGCATCGGGCTCTCCGCGCCCAGCAAATGCTGAGCTGGCTACCCTTTCGGCATGGCATGCTTGACAGCATATACCTATTTAAAAATATTTTATTTCGTTTTATTTCATAATTGTCAACATTTGATTTTTTTTTTTTTTTTTTTTTTATCTTCTCTCTCTTATGTTGTCAATATGTCTGTGCCGAATAAATGTTCTTTTCTTTCTTTCTTTCTTCATGATCGGTAATATTTTTACAAGATAGCTCAAAGTTTAGTCTCTCGCGATCGTATTGAAGTTTATTACCAGAGTCGATGTTCATTACCATATTAGTTGCGGTAGACAGGCAGGTTAATATTGATAATTTGACTTTGTTTGTTTTATAATGCTTGACGGTACATAGAGGCAGTAACTAATCGATCGTTCAAAAGTTACAGCTCTTTTTCTAGTTGGAGTCGGGGGTTTTTGACGGTTAGGGTATTCTTGATTTGTTCTTCTTTGTATGTGGTTTTAATGTTACTTTTTTGTGTCGTAATTTGTGTGAAATAAATTGTTTTTCTTTTCTTTCAACAATACATCAACTTGAGGACCGTTGAATCCGGTTTCAGATGCCAGAACGATTTGAACCAATTATTTCCAAGTACCGCATTCCTTGATATAGGTAGTCGGGAAACGGTAGAAAATGAGTGTTTTAACCATAAATTTATGGGGATTATTTCCCATGATAGGAATGTCAGCTGTCTGCCGGATAGATCGCTAATTATGTGTTTAAATTGTGTCTTTACCTGTACACAAAGACATATAATTAGTTGTGTAGCGATTAGTAGCGAAATCTAATGGTAAATGAAATAGATACTAACAATACGGTATTTTTTTTATTCGCAGACAAAAAAGAGTTATATTTTATGTTTGTAGTGTGTAGCTCCAAAACGGATGGACCGATTTCAATTCAGATTTTTTTAATTCAAAGCTAGTTTAATCGGATATCATCTTAGCTATGTTTCAAGAAAATCTGTTCAGCCGTTCAAAAGTAACAGCTCTTTTTCTAGTTGGAGTCGGGGGTTTTTGACGGTTAGGTTAGATTAATACATATTTTTTTTTAGTGCAGTGTTAGCCTAGCGATTGAACGCTTGCCTTCCATGCAGGAGGGTCTGAGTTCGAACCCGGCCCGCATCTCTGACTTTTCGGATTCATGTGGGGATCAGATTTTTTTTATCACTTGCGTTAACGTTGAAGGAAAACATCGTGAGGACCAGCACCCCTGAGAGAGCCTCATAAAAACCTCAATGATGTGTGTAGTCCGCCAACCCGCACTAGGCCAGCGTGATGGACTAAGGCCTAACCCTTCTCATTCCGAGAAGAGGCTCGTGCTTAGTGGGACAGTAATGAGTTGGATTTACTCAGTATAAAATTTTAAATTCCCGACGAATTAAATAATGTACTTTAGTGTAAAATTTAGATTAATTAGCGCACCAGTTTTAAAAACAAAATAACGGAAAGACCACATACAACCACATTTCCGTCTTAACAATATTGGTTACTCATTCAATACGCGCTCGAAAACCACGAACAAAACTTTAAAAAAAAATAGCTACTACTAACCGATCTTTTCTTGATCCTTTTACTTTAACGAAAGTCAATAATATCGCAGTAATTTCAATCCATTGCTGGTTTTAATAAGAGATAATGCTGTATATTAAAGATACTATCGAGCAATGTATTATAAGTTTAGTTTAAAGCCGATGGAACACGGACGTTTTGTGTCGAAACATACCCTAAAGGAACAGGTGGCGAGGTACACTGTAGGGCAAAGAAATAGGGACATTAAATAAATGAAATAATTTTAAAATAAAAAAAAATTGGCAGTTACAAGTGTTTTATTTCGCTTGTATTTTAAAAACTTTGATTAAATGAGTATCTATACTATCTATTGGATGTTTATTTTTTATATTAAATAATGTAAAATAACCGAGAGATCCCAATCAAAGTGAAGAGATAAATACCTAGTGCAAATTCAGAATAATTTTATTGAACAAAGAAGTTTTTTTTATTTTTTTTTTAATAATTTATTAGAGAACAAGTTGACCAGCAAAATAAAATGGACCAATTAGATACATATAAAGCTTCATGTTTTAAACGGTAGATTATGCCTTAATCGTCTGTTATATTTTCGGTAAACTCGGGCCTAGATAATATTTAGAAAAGTATATTTAAAAAAAGCTTTAATACAAATTTTGTATTATGACAATTTACTTTTAAAATACGTTTAAAACACGATCTCTTTCATTCATTCTTTTACCCCAACATAATTTCCATGCATCAAAACAATTACTAGCAACCCTCTCTCATTTGGACACAAAAAATCTTTTAATTTTAACCCTTGTTTTAACAAAAAATACCTTCTCTCATACGAGATTTTTGTCGCCAACAATTAAAAAGCCATTTATTTAGCATAGCGTGAATTTGATTAATTGGCAAAAAGGTTAGCCCGTGTGCTCACCGAATTAATATGTTCATTAATGTATAATACAGACTACAAACAGCTCCTGATTTACATTTAAATAGAATTCGATTAAATTTTTTAGATGAATAATTTAAATTTTATAAAAATATTTTTTCTACAAAAATTTTATTAATTTTAATAATCACAACGAAGGATGGAATGGGATTTTGGGTTCCATAAAAAAGGCATTCTAATCCATCTTCTCGGATCTGCCTCCGATTATTTTTCTAAAACAACGTAATTATTTTAATGGAATATTAATCCGTTAAGCGGATTAGCCCATAGCTACGATGATTGACCGCCGAACGAAGGATCACGAGTTCAGATCTCAGCCGTTGCACTATTGAACATACGTATATCAAATAAATTCGTCTAAATTATATCTATAATAAAAACTAAAAGGAAAACTAATTAAGAAAAAAAAATACACAGATTTTAATAACCACCTCAAAACCGTTGCTTTTTTCACAGAATACAATTTTATACGTATTCCTGTTTATTTTTTTCGGAATTCGTTTTGACCCCAAAAGATTACAAACGCTAAGTGCACTAGAGTACTTGGTTTAGTTAGCAATTTGAATTAAATATATTTTATGTCTTAATTTTGTGATTTGGCATCTTAAGGCCTTAAATAAAATTACTTAATTTATTTATCAGATGTTTTATTCTGTTTTTTTTTTTTTCTTTAGATAAAATTCTGTTTATAACGACATATGAATTAAAAATTAATGTTCTTAAACTTACCGTTGAAAGATTTGCTGTAGTGCGTCTATATAAAATTTAAAAATAATCTTTTACCATAAAATGTGTACCTCATTACGTCCGCCAGTGTACATGAGTCACGTCTCACCATTGTCGGCACCTGCGACGCCTGCTGTTCCAAACTTAACCGTTGACTTCACGAAGGCTTTGTTGTTTTAAACTGTTGTTTATTATTTTGAGTTTTTGAGATCTGATCTGTTGACAGTTGCGGAAATGCATAAATCTATCTACTTAATTATTATATCTACTTAAACATTATTATTTTGACATAGAACTAAATATGACATTTTTCTGTATACCTACTTTAATGATTTATTAATACTATTTTATGATTTTTAAAGAGACAAATTATTTGAAAAATTCATATAAGTAATATTTGTACGCCACGAAGGCCAAACATGACTGCTTTTTTTATACTTTTGTACATCTTGCATGCAAAATTCATGTAAATTCATGTTTCCACAGATAAAGAATCTTATCTTATCTTATCTTAATATAAATAGTTCAGAATGACAGCATAGGATAAACGTTTTGTTTAATCGATAATAATCATCGATTCTGTTTGAGATGATGTCAGAACGTTTATTGATATAAGAACGATTGTTATTGTATAATTGACTTGTATTTTTTTTTTACTGTTTTCTACCATTGAACTATTGTATTGACTTGCTGGCATAATGTGGATTGTGCCATAGGTGATATGGTCAGGGATTGTTTTATATAGTATGGGGGGCAAACGAGCTTGCGGTTCACCTGATGGTAATTTAAGTGATCACCCCCACCCATGAACATCCGCAACACTAGAGGAGTCACCGATGCGTTGCCGAACTTTTAGGATGGTGTTAGGAAAGGGGGGGAAAGGAGAAGGAAGGGGACTAAGGGAGGGATTGGGGCTCCGGCGCTCCACACTCACCGAACGAAACGCAACAGTATGCATACTGCTACTTAACGTCGATATTCTGTGGGAAGGTAGTACTTCCCCGGTCGTGCCGACCCATTCATGCTGGCATGCCAGCGAGCCACTACTTCGACCAGAAATTTTGAAATCACTTTAATCTATTTGAGAAAAGATATTATGCAAGTTTTATTTAAAATGTAAATAATATCACGTAAAAATATTTATTGTAAAAACTTGCTGTTACAGCAGCTGTGTCTTTTAATGATAGTTGGAGAAAAAATGACGAAAAATTAAAATCCAGCTATGTTCTAAATTCGAATTGAAATTTTGGAAGCATGAAGTGGCCAGTGATAAAGAAAATTGATAGTAGTACTAAGTGTTTTTTTTTTTTAATCTTTATTTTTCATTTAGGGGGTTTTTTCAATTATGAAAATGTCACCCCCATGATAGTACTAAGTGATGAAATGATAAAATATTTCGTAGTATTTTAGAATAGAATAGATATTTATTTCATGTAAACCAGATACAGGCACTTAAGAAATGTCGAGACTGTAGTTGCGCGGTTCTCAATATTAAGTCCTATGGAGAAGAACCGACAAGAAACTCCATGAAAACTCTTTTAAAATAATAGATTACAATCTTGATTAGTACAATGTTGTGGTAAGAGCTAGGAGAATAATGTAATTTAATGTGAATAAAAATAAGAATAGGATAACAATGATTTGCCTCTGAATAAGATTGCCATGGCAGTTACAAGCTGACCAGTTCCGGCAGACGGCACCGATTCACGAGCATGACGCATCTATCCACTATCCAAAATTTAAGTGCTAGGCACTTGTCGGTATAGCAATTTCCATTCAGTCCTATCCAATGACAAATCTTTTAAATTTTGATATGCTTTTTCTTTCAGCTGATCAATGTAGTTTCTTCTTGGGTCTTCCTCTTTTTCTTTTTGCCTGTATTTCGCCTTCTATAATGTTGGTAATGAATGTATCGTGCTTAATCAAGTGACCAATCATGCTTACTCTTCTTTTTTCTATGTGTTTCAATATTTGTCTTTACTCATTTACTCTTCTTAGTATCTCTCCGTTGGTCACTTTTTCTGTCCAGGGCACTTTCTCCATTCGACGCCAACACCACATTTCAAAAGCTTCTAACCTTTCTCGGTCTCTTTTAGTGAGGGTCCATGTTTCACAAACGTATATAACAGTGGCGAAGGGTGACAGTTTTAAAGGGGAAGCCGTCCCAAAAATGCCGTCTACAAATTGCTGCAATTAAGGCCTATTCAGACCTAAGCGGTATTCGCTACCGTCTGCGGCAGCGAAAACCCAGTGGGTATGCGGTAATATTACTGTTCAGACCTAAGCGGTATTCGCTACCGTCTGCGGCAGAGAAAACCCAGTGGGTATGCGGTAATATTACTGTTCACACCAAAACGGATTTCGCTATCCCGCGCGGTATGTACCTCTACCCACAGCGGCAGCGAATATCGCTCAGGTTTGAATAGGCCTTTACTGCTGCGAGACAAAAATCCATACCGTCTCTTGTAATCTATACATAGTCATGTCTGGAAGAGCTCGACCTAACTGAATCACAAGCAATTATTATGTCGGTCTTTGCACTAACCAATTCCTAAAGGGAAGCCGATGGGAATCGGGTTGTACGGAATCTTCGCCACTGGTATATAGGTACCTATAGGGCTACGCATCTATAGCGAACCAATATAAAGCCTAGCTACCTATTATTATTATTATTATTACAAGCCTATGCTGTCCCAATACTGGGCAAAGGCCTCCCTCCCTTTCCTCCACTTCTCGCGATCCCGCGCTGTATCGGGCCAGTCTTTAAGGAATGCGTTCAATTCGTCCCGCCATCTCCTTCGTGGTCTGCCGCGACTCCGTCTTACTGTCTCAGGACACCAATTCTGTGCTATGTGGGCCCACAGTTCGACGGGCATACAGCAGACATGTCCTGCCCAGTCCCACTTAAGCTGAGCGGCCTTCTGAGCTACATCAATTATCTGCGTTCTGGAGCGCAGTAAGGTGTTTCGAACTCGATCCGTTAATTTAACACCGAGTATACTGCGCTCCATTGCTCTTTGGCAAACCTTGAGTTTGGACTTCTGGGCATTAGTCAAAGACCAGACTTGCGCTCCGTAGGTTAGGACGGGGAGAATACACATATCCATGAGCTTTCGCTTGAGTGGCATGGGTAAATCACCCTTGAATAGCTCTTTCATGGACCAGTAGCTCTTCCAGGCGTTTTCGGTGCGTCTAGCTACCTATAGTTATAAATAAATTTTCTTCATTTCATATCGCAAGCTATGACCGAGTTCCAGTTAGTAATAAACCTACATCTTGTGCTGCATCGATAAACTCGTGAGCTCCGTTGAGCAGAAAAATAAAATTTATTTGCAGCCAAGTATGATATTGTATGGTAGATTTCATGATATTTTCAGTATTATTATTGGATTTTATGTAGAAAAATTACTAGTCGAATGATTTGGATAAGCGAAGTAACGGATGGAACGGCTGGCGCAGTGGTTATGCGATTGGCTTTCTACGTTACGTGCCGCGGGTTCGATCCCACACAGAACAAATTATATTTGTATTGCCTACAGATAGTTGTTTTGGTTCTGGGCTGTGTGTGCATGTGTCATGTATGTTTGTTATATGTACCTACGATACAGGAGAAATACTAGAGTGGGGCAAAGATTTAAAAAAAATCTTTGTTTCGTTGGATGACCGTTTTACGCCGATCGTCCCCATATGTTCTCAGAAGCAGCAGGAGTTAATTTAAAAATCAGCCCACTGTACAACATTACATTGGTATCCTCTTCAGCCCTAAAAACGTAAGCATACTGATAGACCGTACCCTGGCTTAATAAAAAAAATACTTTGCACTCGGGTACATAAAGCAGTTTCTCTAGGATGCGTCTAAAACTGCTAGTTTTAAATAAAAGTTTTGTCGACACTCAGAAGCAATAAATCCGTATTAAATACTCTATAGAATACTTTTTATTTGAATAAGCTAACATTCTTAGTTTCGGAGATATTAATGTTTATCATTGACCCGGATTATCATTACACATGCGGTATCTTCTCCAGGACCAACCCACTTGAAACCGTGCACCTAGAATCACAACGTTTTGAAAGTGCATGCAAAGGCCCAGTTGAAATAAAAATCTTTGACTTTGACTTTGCTTCCTAGTGTATATTTATAAAGGTACTACTTTTAAATTTATTGTTACACCGCGAACGAAGAGAGAGATTTTTAACATGCAATACTGTCCATCGGTGTCCGTCTGTCAGATGTCTGATAAAAAAAAAGATATAGCGATAAGACCCATTGTACCATTTTAATAATTATTAATTTATCTATACGTGAAGAGAAAACTTTGTACCCCTTTTTTAAGTATATTGCACACACGGAGGACTGTGAGATTTGACATAGATGAAGTTTATATGGAGAAGGAGTGTCGAAAGCTAAAATTACGGTCGAATTTCGACCACTGGGCGACCACTATTTATGTTTATGGCTCCTAAATAATTGGTGTACAACAAAGAATATTTTTAATCAATTCCATTATTCGCTTTGATTCTCTTTTAAATCCCACACGTATTTTAACCAGATCACTTACAAAATACATCAAAACCCACATCCACGTGATTTCTCCCTTTCTCAATATTTTCTTAAAACCCTCATCTTGCTATGGTCATTAATCTGTAACCTGTAACCCATGGGTTATTAAAACAACAGTGTCGGTCCGTGGGATCGTCCCACACTGCGCTGTGGAGTGTGACGGGCGGCGTAGGGTTACGGAGATAGCTGCCCGATTGTGTACAGGTTGGGTTGAAAGTAACCCTTCTTGAGAGCTTTTGAATTAATTTGCGTGATTTTGAAATAATTTCATGTGGTTCTTATGGTAATTTTGCATGTATATCATTTGTGTTGGATAGCATAAAAAATATGTCATATTTGACATTTTAGCTGGCATCGTCTCATAATGGTCGTTCTATATATAAAAATCGTTACTTACTGGATAAAAAACATAAATATACCTTTCTATGGAATATAAAAATATTATAATGATGACAAGAAAACTGTTGAAAAAAAAAGTTTATTTTTATTTTTTATAAAGGGTAGTTAAATGACAATATAAAGAAATAAAACAAAATTATAAAAAAATCTTAAAAAAAAAACTATTTTAATTTTTTTACAATCTCATGTTCATAATATCTAATATTTTTTAAACAAAATATTTTATCTAATTATTTCTTTATAGCATAGGTCTCATTATCATTAAATCAAACATCGCTAAAAAAATGTTAATAAACTTTTTACAAAAAGCTGTAATAAAATACCACAACCTGTAGCTTAACCTCAAGACATTGTCGGTCAGTCATCTGAACACATCCCATTCACACGAGTAATTGTTCGATTGTTACACTCACGCACTAACTAGACCGATATGATGTAATTATAATCATTGTTAACGCACAGGAGACAGCTGAAACCCCAAAAACTGGGTACATACTACAAAGAATAAATAACCGACAAAAACCCCCGACTCCAACTAGAAAAAGAGCTGTAACTTTTGAACGGTTAAACAAATTTTCATAAAACATAGCTTTGACGATACCCGATTAAACTAGCTTTCAATAAAAAAAACTGTATTGAAATCGGTCCATCAGTTTTGAAGCTACGATGTCAAAGACATACACAGATACACTACAAATTTATAAAAGCCCTCTTTTTGTCGGGGGTTAAAAATAAAAATGTACCTACTCGTACGTTTGAGTCGAGAAAGTATTGAAATTTTGTATGGGACAGTTGATAATTTTTCCGTGATTAAGATGTTGGTCCCATAGAGAAAGTTGTTCAGTTTGATGGTCTGATCCACACCCTTAAATATGACCACGCATTTCTGATACACGTTGGATGTATAATTTATACATTTTAGATAAAATAATACTATTCTATTGTATAATTTATGCTTACGAAAGGCTTGGGAAGGGAAACTGTGAGATGTCATTATGATTTAAAAACTTTAAGTGAATCATTGTGGACTAGTTCATAATTTCTTCAGCTCTTTCAACCATTTTTATCTATATAATAATTTTCAATATCTTGGTATAATATGCGGTCTGTCAGGCCTGTTCAGCTTTAACTGCCATGGAAATCTTATTCAGAGGAAAATCATTATTATCCTATTCTTATTCACATTAAATTACACTATCCTCGCAGCTCTTACCACAACATTGTAGTAATCAAGATTGTAATCTATTATTTTAAAAGAGTTTCCATGGAGTTTCTTGCCGGTGCTTCTCCATAGGACCTACTATTTGGAACCGTGCACCTAGAGTCTCGACATTTCATAAGTGCCTGTATCTGGTTTACATGAATTATTGATCCATTCTAATTAATTCTAATAGCTGAGGAGAAATTTATGTAGATACAAACAGCATCAATACCCGATTATTGTACAATTAATCACAAAAGGCTAAATTGAATTCATAAAAATACATAAATTAAAACTTGCTTTTTGTAATTAATTATTATAAACAAGTGTAACTTTATCGATTAGTAAATGGTAAGTTAATAACAATAAATAACATAATTAATTTCAAAAATTACGAAAATGTTCACCTACTTGTGTCGCTGACTGTACTTATACAGGATGGCGCAAAATTTTGGGATATTAGGGTACATTAAGTTTGTTAGGACGAAACATTTCTGTTAACCCCACTTAAGTTTTTTGAGAAATGTCAATTTTCTTGCTAACTATACCTTTTATCAAAAAACTAATGATGGCGTTATTAATATCTTCAAAATTTATCTACAGTTTTCGAAGACCAGAAGTCCCTAAGTATAATACAAAAGGTATAACCATAATTTTGCGCCATCCTGTATATTTTCTAGGTCTCCATCTATCTCGAACATGATTACTGAGCCCACACCTTATCATTAGAAAGCCTACACGCACACAATAATTACCCAAGACAAGAACATAACATCTAATACCCAAATAATTCTCAGTGCTACCTGCCGAAAAAAAGGCGAGACCACTTGCCTTAATTAATAAATTTATAGCTGGCAACACTGAGAAACTGCCATTACTGGGTCCATTAATTAATGGGTGCCATTTGGGGGATTTCCTCTGGGGTTGTGGGGGTAAATGAGGTATAAAAATTGGACATTTTCTTGTTAATTTGTTCGTTGATTTCTCTCAGATGATACTGTGCTAAATTGCGTGAATGTGTTCCATTTTAGGGGAGATTTTGTTGAGATTATTTACATGTTTATTATCTATTTAATTCTTATATTGTGCTTGTTGTTTCTACTAGTGACGTAAGCGGATTATTTCAAGAGTTTTAGAAAAATAGTTATAATTAGCACTTGCACTAACGAGTTATAACATCAAGACGTACTATGGTATCAAAAAGCCAATGTATCAAAATATAGAATAAAAAAAAAAAAATAAGCGGCTACGCGGCAGACCGCGAAAGACATGGCGGGACGAACTAGACACATTCAGCAAGGACTGGTCATCATTGGCACAGGATAGAACAGCCTGGAAATCAAGGGGGGAGGCCTTTGCCCAGCAGTGGGATGATACAGGCTAACAGTAACAGCATAACTAAGCACCTAGGCGTTAAAGTACTCCTCCTCTTCGCTGTCAATTGGTAGCGTGCCCAGAATTCTGGCAGCATTGCCACGTTGAGCGGCAATGCTTATTCTTTGACCAAAGAATAGGGCTGCCCCTGGGTCACGTGTAGCGTTGATAAATATAGTAATATCAATATATCTGTAGCGGCGTTAGGTACGTGTATTTGACAATACAACGTGTATCAGAAATAAGTAGAACTGAACAAACTGAACGAACTGAACTGAACTGAACAACTTTCTCTATGGGACCAACATCGTAATCGCGAAAAAATTTACAGCTATCCCATACAAAACTCCAATACCTACTCGACCCAAATGAAACTTTTACCTGTATATCCAGCTAGTTTCTCTAGGATGTCAGACGCAAATCATTATTATCCTATTCTTATTTTTTATTCACATTAAATTACATTATTCTCGCAGCCCTTACCACAACATTGTACTGATCAAGATTGTAATCAATTATTTTAAAAGAGTTTCCATGGAGTTTCTTGCCGGTTCTTCTTCATTAACCTACTATTTGGAACCGTGCACCTAGAGTCTCGACATTTAGTAATTGCCTGTATTTCATCATTATCATCATTAACAGCCTTATCCTCTGAGTATAGAGCTCTTCCTTTTCATGCCATGTTTCCCTGGTCTGTGCTAATCGCATCCAGGTCTTTCCCGCGATTCTTTGCAGGTCATCTGTCTATCTGGCCGCCGGTCTTCCAACACTTCTTCTACCGTCTATCGGTAGCCATTCTGTTAGGGCTCTACTCCAGCTTCCGTCATTATAATTTGGTTTACATGAAATAAAGATCTATTAATTCTATCTGCAAGTAAAACCACAGGCAATCAATGACATTTTACAAATAGACGCGTTGCCAGCGCTCTATATTGGCAAGATAAATGCAAGGTAAATGCCCTGCACCGACTGAGAGAATGAGCATGCAGCAGCTAATGCCACGTAACTAAACGTCAATATTCATCTTTTTCTAACAACCGACATGGCGTATAGTGGCTTTCATTTTCTTTCCCTTTCTTCGCGCACTGTATAATTATATGTAGGTACTGCTATGTAGCTATAGTAAAGTTTACGCCATTTTATAGTGCATTAATGTTGGTGTATGACCCGTCTATTTGTAAAATGTCATTGCAGGCAATAGCTAAGCAAAAAAACGTTACACGGTGTTTTAAAAAATTAATTTAATTTAAATCACTTAACGTTACACCTTTATGAAATAAGGCGGGAACAGACAATAAATATTCCAGCGAACATAATAAGCGCTTCATTTGTAAGCAATATATTTCAGCTTTAAACTCAATGTATGGAAAATGATTTATTATTACAATATGCTTGTAGGCTGGAGTAATGGGATGAAAACCTATTTTAACGACTGGATTTTTTGATCCATGATATGAAAAATGTAGCTGGGATAGGTTGGATGAAGAAGAAATAGGGTCTTAAGACTGTGTTACTGAGATGGGCATTATATGAATGAACGGCTTTTTAAAACACCTTATTTACCCAGATTTTTTTATACAGGATTCCCAGATGTTATAACCTTAAATTTTAATTTATTAACCTATCAAAAGATTGTGTGGTCTTTGGTGTAATTACTTTTGTCTGCTGTTATCGCTGCGCTGCCTTCGCCGCGCTATATTTATTTTAGTGTGTGTCAAATTGTTATAGTTAATTATGTAATGTAGGTATGTAAAAATATACAATACAATACAATACACTTTATTGCACACCAGTAATAGAAGAAAAGATACAGTAATTAGAAAAAGAAATGTACAAAGGGCAGTCTTATCACACGTGGCGATTTCTACCAGACAACCTTAGGATGGACAGATTTGCAGGTTAAAAGAGGGGGGTAGTTCACGGTGTAACAATAATAGTTAGAAAATAATTACATAATCATAAATACTATACAAAACATAATACATAATAATATGTGTACATAATAATACATAACAATATTATATCTACATTATATTATTATATTGATTAAATATGTTTTATTTCTAAAAGAATTTTATTTAAAAAAAAGTATTTAGGATATACGTATTTTATAACTAGTATTTCAAATACCATTTCCAGTCAGTATCTTGTATGATTGTATCTGATATCTCAAATACTTAAAAGTATCTTTTAATATTCCAGATTTTAGTATTCCAGAATTTCCAGATACTGAAAGAAAGAAAGAAAAAGAGTTTATTAGCACAATAAAAAATAAATAAAACAAATCAAAGAAAACATAAAATGAGTTATTGTGCCAAAAGGCCATACTCTACCGTAGAACTGTTTAGTAGAATAAGTAAAGACAAGAAAAGAAAGAAAAAAAGAAACTACATTTATTATCCACAACAACACACACACACAATAAAGAATAAATAAATAAACAGGGTTGCAGAAAAACAAAACAAAAAAAGAATAAAAATAACACCAAAATAAACAAATACACATGACAAAAGAAAAAAGCCATCGATCAACTATCGTAACGTAATATCGTAGTATCGTATCGTAAGTGGGGGACAAGCCTTTTTTATGCGGAATCTTGCACATCTATGTTCACGCGCCGAACGCGTGAAGTTGGCAACACTGACAGCGGCCTTGACAGCGCGCCGCGTCGCGTCGCCCGCGTCACTCCGCGCCAGCCATCTTTTACACAACTACTGAGCGCAGACCTGCGCACCTAATTATTGTTATTGTGCTAATATTATTAACTACAATAAAGTAAAATGTAAAACCATAGCTGCTACAAGACTATTTATTAGCATCCTTAACAATCTATGTATGATAGATACGTCGAATTTATATCTATATTTGCTTGAACTCATTCTAAAATTCAAAGGGCATGAAAATATAACTATAAATCGTTTACGTTCACAATAAGTGTCTCATTTGCAGCCGACGTATTCGGCCTTAAACAGAATATAACACCGAATGATTTATCACCGCGCAGTATGCTCCACAATGTGCCCTTGCCTTTATGTTCATACTGTGTGGGTTCGCAAATAATTATAAGCTGATTTTGTTGAGAGGGTTATAGGTATTTTCAAGACGACTTAATATTGAAAATGTTGCCGCATGGCTCTGAAATTTTCTCAGCAATTACAAAACATTTGTAATAATATTTAAGTACTTCATTTATCATGTCTTTGACATCATTTTTATAGAGAAAAATTGGTACAAAAAATTGCTCTTTAAAAACAGTGATTTTCATTCTACAGGGAAACAAGACCGTTTTAAGTCTGTTTTTTTGTACCTATAGATTAGTCTAGATACATACATCAAATTGTGTTGTTTTTTAACTCTGGTATTATATTTTATTTGCCAACTAAACATAACTAGGTACATTCTAAGACTAAGCATTGCCATTCAACGTGGCAATGCTGCCAGTCTTCTGGGCACGCTACCAATTGACAGCGATGAGGAGGAGTACTTTGACGCCTAGGTACTCAGTTTTATATTTGTATTTTATGTTTTATTTATTTAACAATAATTAGTGTACATATTTAAGTTTATATATTATGGTTGTAAATAGTTTAATATTTCTTAATAAATAATTTTACTATGTACACTGGCTTGTTATTTAAAACATATACCTAATTAAAAAAAAAACAATTATAAAACTGAGAACTTCTTCTCATCCCTGTCAATTGGCAGCGTGCCCAGAAGACTGGCAGCATTACCACGTTGAATGGCAATGCTTATTCTTTGACCAAAGAATAGGCCAGCCCTCGGGTCACGCGTAGCGTCGACCAACCGTTTTGCAATGTCTCTGAAGAGGAGACATGTATTCGGACCCCAAGACCCGAGCGTTTCGACGCCAAACGACTCATATATAATATATTATGTCGCAGGGATATTGTCAAACCAGTGATAAGTATTATAACTTCACTAGTGAAATAATAATTGCACGAAACTTTGACAACCGCCTCCATTTCTCATTCAATGACATTATAATTCCACTGGACCCACGCAGTGATATTGCAAGGCAGTAATATTTTAACAATTTCACTGTATAGGTAGGTATGCAAGACCGTCATCCAAACTGAACGTGTATGCAAAATTTCAGCTCAATCGGAAACCGGGAAGTGGGTCAAATTTAACTTTCAAGATTTTCTTACATAGTTAGATACAGGTGAAGCTAATAAAAGCGTGTTAAAAGTAGTGTGATAGCCTAGCGGTTGAACTCTTGCATCTGAATCTTTAAATCTGAGTTCGACCCGGCCCGCATCTCTAGCTTATTCAATCCATGGCTAATACCGCCTAATCTCACTAGGTTTAAGCCTAAGTCCATCACTCTAGCCAAGTGTGAAAAAAGGAGGAAATTCTCAATCCGACTGTATGTTTTTTTAACCGACTTCAAAAAAGGAGGAGTCTCAATTTAACTGTAAAGGGGCGTGCACTGCGTAAAGACAAAAAGACACTGGGTACCCTAATAAATTAAGTATTAAGTAATACAAACGTTAATATGTCTGTAATATCAGTTAATTTAAGTCTTAGGGTGAGGTGGTCAATCACAAACATCAAATAACTTGACAATATAACAGTAAGTTATTTTGCCTACCCTCTAAGAAATGTATGAGCATGCCACTGCAACTGTATGTTAGGGCGTTGCTAGGGGGACAACAAGAGGGGGGGGGCTTGCTGAATCTGGTTATTATTATTGGTTAAGGCGCTCCCTTCAGCAAACAAATTTGTCGATTTCGCTACATATATTTAAAACGTTGAATTTCAAGTAGAGATCTTGAACTTTAAGACTGTATTTTTGTTTGATTTGTATATTGTATAATTACGGAGGAGATGGCGATATAAAACTGCTTTTAGGTCGTGGTTACGCCTTAAAAAACTAGTTTGTATACTAATGGCTCAGTGCGGGCTGGCCCGAGCAAGGGTTGGGGTTAAAAATTTATTGACAGAAAAATTATGACTTGAACACAGGATAATGCACCCGCAGTATTAAAATGCACTCCACAACAAAATTAAAATTTGATTTTGTATGGCTTGCGCTAGTAAATTATGCGTGTCCCTCATACTAAGTAGAATTTTCGTTTTGTTTTAAAGTGTATCCCAATACTGCGGTTGCATTTAGGAACAGAGACTGAATCACTCTACAAATTATGCGCACTACATTAACAAAATATCCTGTATATCTATCATCGACATTCATAACTTTTGTAAAATTAATTATACGCGACATATTACACGGAACATCAATGTCATTATTTATTATTATTAATGTCCTTATTATTGATACACAGCATCAAGCCCGTTTTAATTGCTACACGGGATAATTATTACGTGCGACATTATGTAGCCGTCATGTGAACAAATAATTTATTTATTATAGCTGTTGTCCGCGGATTCACCCGCCCGATATATTATAACAAAATAAAATAATTATAACCTACACCTACCTTTTTGCCGTCGGAAAAAAATGGGGTGTGAATTGTGATACTCATGTATCACAACCTATTTTTTTTTATCACACAGTAATTTGTGAAATAGAAATAGAAATGTTTATTTGCAAGAAACATGGTTATAGGATGTTAACAATATTAGAGGTAAGTACATCATGTTCCGCCTGTTATGGGCATACAAGTGCAACAGTATTTTTTTCGGATTTTATTTAAGTGTCCTATGGTACACACTACACACACCATGCCCATTGCGCTATTAATAATTTAATTAAATAATGACGATGAAGAGGTATATGGAGAAAAAGCGTAAAATATGGAAAAGATAGTCCGAAAGAAAAACATATTGGTTGTGATACATGAGTATCACACGATACTCATGTATCACATACAATTTTTTTTTCCTACTGTCTTTTCTGTGATCTTGGTAAATGGAGAAAAAGCCTATGGAACTGGTCAGCTCGTAACTGACATGGCAATCTTATTCAGAGGCAATTCATTATAACTATCCTAGTCTTATTTGTATTCGCATTGAATTGCATTATTCTCGCAGCTCTTACCACAACATTGTACTGATAAAGATTGTAATCTATTATTTATTTGAAAAGAGTTACCATGGAGTTTCTTGACGGTTCTTCTCCATAGGATCTACTATTGGGAACCGCGCACCTAGAGTCTCGACATTTCATAAGTGCCTGTATCTGGTTAACATGAAATAAAGATCTATTCGATTCTATTCTATTCATGGCATAGATAGTCCAATAAAAATAATAAAAAATTACGCATTATGACTTTTTTCTACGCACTACCATAATACTTAAGTCACATTTCATCCAGAAAGTGTTGCCAATTCCTTTCCCGAAGTGAACCTTCTGTCCTTTTTATTCTATGGTATTTATCCCGAGTTAATTACCCAATCATCGCCGGATTACGAATCGGTTATAACTGGAAATATTCGGTTACTTCCGCACATAACCGGTACCGAAGAAAGGTCGAATTAATTGTTAATTGCTTACCTAGAGGTATCATTGTACTTAGATTATTAATTTAGGATTAACACAGTTAAAGTAATTATTATGACATTATATTTAAATCCAATTTATCGGTGTCCGTTTCATATTATGTTAATACTCAAACTCCATGGATTTCATCTGTGATTATTTTAAGAAAGAAAGAAATATTGTTTATAAAAAAAAACATACAGAAATAAATATATACAGGGTGTCGCAGGGGATCACATCTGTGGCATCCTGTATATACAAATCCAAGTGCCAAAGAGGCCAGCACCTTGGCATAATGTTGGGTGTCAGTACGGTAATACCTACTGATCACCTAACGCTGGTTTCCAGCTGCAACCCAGGGTGCCATACGCTCGAAAAAAAAAAAGACAAATTATGTAGAAAACCGTAAAATATAGTGTGAATAGTAGTGAAGAAATTAAAGTATATTTCGAATAGGGACAGTTTGCATTAATTACAATTAATTATTATAGTGTCAGTTTGGCAGTGGTAGGCAGCGTCTTAGACTACTGCAGTGTAATAGACCAACCCACTTGGAACCGTGCGCCTAGAATCACGACGTTTTGAAAGTGCCTGCAAAGGCCCAGTTGAAATAAAAATCTTTGACTTTGACTTTGACTTTGAATGAAATATATTCGTTCACACTCGATACTTTTAGCAGAAGAAACGCGTGTTTTCGCGTTCGTCGGCTGCCTTTTGCTTACAAAAAGTGTATGACGAACGCGAAAACGCGCCATTCTGCTGCTAAAAGTATCGAGTGTAGATGGGCCCAGAATAGAATAGAATAGATCTTTATTTCATGTAAACCAAATACAGGCACTTATGAAATGTCGAGACTCTAGGTGTACGGTTCCAAATAGTAGATCCTATGGAGAAGAACCGGCAAGAAACTCCATGGAAACTCTTTTCAAATAAGATATTAGAATAGAATAGGTATTAATTTATTTGCATAGAATGTATTTGTATCTTTTCTTCTGTTACTGGTGTGCAATATAGTGTATTTTATTGTAATTTTGTAATGTAGATACAGAAATAAAGGAGTAAAAGGCCTATTCAGACCTAAGCGGTATTCGCTACCGTCTGCGGCAGAGAAAACCCAGTGGGTATGCGGTAATATTACTGTTCAGACCTAAGCGGTATTCGCTACCGTCTGCGGCAGAGAAAACCCAGTGGGTATGCAGTAATATTACTGTTCACACCAAAACGGATTTCGCTATCCCGCGCGGTATGTACCTCTACCCACAGCGGCAGCGAATATCGCTCAGGTCGCTCTAGCCGCGGTACTTGATACTAAATACCTGAGCGAAACCCGCGCGGTATGTACCTCTACCCACAGCGGCAGCGAATATCGCTCAGGTTTGAATAGGCCTTTAATAAATTTTTCTGATGACATTTTTCACTCTCTGTTAATAGTGGGTATAATAATACACGCACACACAGACCCGGTACAACTATCTGTACGTCCATAAAAATATTTATTTCTTGCGGGAATCGTGTCCGCAACACGAAGCACTGAAAGCCTAGAGCTTAACCACTACGACAATTGTACCGTTATTACATAAAATAGATTATTGATTATAATATGTGACTGGTTGAACGAAGGACATATTGAATTGTACTCATATATGAACAACTTTTACTATGGGACCCAAAAAAAAACTGCTGTTCCATACAAACAGAAAATTAAATATTATTTGACTAAAAATGTTTGAAACAGCTGATTTTTTTTCGCAATTTTAAGGATGATCCTTTAGTAAAAGTTGTTCATAATTATGAATACGCTCTCGTTCAACCGACCGCCCTGTATTTTAATCACCGCTAAACCATTCCAATTCCCAAACCTACATTTAACCGTAACAGCTATTATAATAATCCCGAACATGACCAATAATATAGTTAAATGCATAAACAATTAATTTATTAACATTAAATTGTCCTAAACAGGAGTTTATGCCATTAAAATGCTATAATTCAACTAATAACCATTTACCCGGGTAGACGCTTATCGAAAACGCCCGGGGGAACGCCGGTTAACCGGTTGGAACTGCATTTAACTGGTTTAATGTGGATTACAACCGGATATTGGTATTTCGGGTGGCTAGTTTGCATAATTGGGTACAGGTGTTGCGTGAAAAGTGACAGCTAAAGTTTTGAGTGACAGCCCTGTTAATAGAGGTGTTACTTTGATTTGTAACAACTAACTGACTTTGTAATCTGTTTTGGGATCACATTTAAACTCGACGTATTTTGCAAAGTTATGTGAAGCAGTAGTCATAACCTAGCGGTTGAACGCTCGCCTTCCATGCAGGAGAGTCTGAGTTCGAACCCGGCCCGCACCTCTGACTTTTTCAGATTCATGTGCGGATTAGAATTTGATTATCAGGAAAACATTGTAAGGAAAACTGCACACATTTACCAATTTGGGAACACCCATAAAGTTCGTCACACGTTAAGGGGGGGGGGGGGGGGGGGGGGTCGATGAAGTGTGACATTATGTGACAAGGGGTGGGAGGGGTCCTAAGATTCGTGACGTCACATTTCAAAACGATTTAAATGTACCTAAATGAAACTAATTTCGGAACTGGTGTTCTAATTTAATAATTTCTAGATGTAAAATTGCAAAATATGTGACGTCACACTAGGGAGTCTCACAAATGTGATCAACTGTGACAAGGACGGGGGAGGGGTCAAAAAATCATGAAATTAGTGTGACGTACTTTATAGATGACTACCTACTTTGATGTATTTGTAAACAAAGAGAAAAGAGAAATCTTGACTAACAATCATATTATATGTATACAATATATTATATAGATCTTTTCCTGTCTCTTCATTAAGGTCCAAAAAGATATTAACATTTATATCGATCGTCTCTTCCGGACTACCACAAAAGACATAAACTTGAATTTTGTTGCAGACAAACAGAAAATTTGGACATTTTAGAAGTTGCTAGATTTATAGTGTACTATTAAAAGACAAATTAAAAATTGGTTGATCAAGCTGTTTAATAGTGTTTTTACGATCATTTGCTAGTTTCCAGAAAGCTTATAGGATCGAGTTAGCCGTGTGTTTGCGATCCTAAAGACTTTCAATGTGTGAGATTTTACAAATTTTTACAAATATTTACGATATTATTTTTAATGTTTTTTTTTTCCTTTATACTGGGCTGTAGTCTTTTTGCAGTGCACAAAATTTGCAGAGTGATTCAGTGTCCTTTCCCAAATGCAACCGCAGTACTAAAATTCACTCCAAAACAAACTAAAATTTGATTTTGTATGACTTGCGCTAGTAAATTATGCGTGTCCCCCATACTGAGTCGAATTTTCGTTTTGTTTTAAAGTGTATCCCAATACTGCGGTTGCATTTAGAAACAGACACTGAATTACTCTGCGAATTATGCGCATTACATAATCAAATTATCCTGTATATAAGTTTAGTAAAGTTTAAGTACGTACCCATCACATAAGGATCTCAGATAATGGTATGGCATATAAGGTATGGCAAATGTTTCTATTGTATGTGTGTCGTTTTTACCTTTTCTGTACCTATTTGATATGTTTAACCATTGTAGGTCTTTATGGACACCCATTTGCTACAGCTCGGGACACACACTGATTAGGTGATGCGCAGTCGCAGATACCCACATATTTTTTATTCTTTTAAATTATTATTTTTTCTACTCAATTTTACATTGTTGCCATCCTAAAATAATGTCTTCTCTGTCTATGCACCTGTCCTCTTCTTATTACCTATGTCTATCATTCTAGTGTGTCTTGTTTTTGTGGCAAATAAATGATTTTTCTTTCTTTTCTTTCTTTCTTTCTTTCTTTATGGCGGGTCATAGCAGCACTACGTACTTATACTTAATGACCTTATTATACCTATGTACCACAATTTTGATTGATAAATAAATAAATAGTCATTTTTTCATTTGCCCTATATAGTGCTCTACCTACCCCACGCACCACATCTGTCCGGTCGCGATGCACCTGCGGCTGTCGACCTGGTACTGTTGCTTTTTATAGGCAAACCGGTCCCAGCGAGCTTGGGCCGCGGTATAAGAGATGAACGCAGCCACAAAACGGTCCCATCAGAATACCAGGCGCTGTGACATTTTCTATTTCTAAATGTCACAGCATTATGCTGAGATGGGGGCCATTTTTGGTCTCGTCCAGGTTGCTTTAATTATTGTTTTTCTTTTGATATTATTTTTGTTTCATTTTTTTTTTTATAATTTTGTAATAAAAATGTTTTCTTTCTTTCTTTCAAAAATGAAATTATTATAATTTTTGAAAGCCTAAGAAGGGCTAAACATTACTTTTGTATAGCACTAGCGACTCATCCCCGGCTTCGCACAAGTGCAATTTCTCTACGATTCTTACGTTAAATATCAAAGTATTATACATATAAACATTCCGTGAAAAATTATCTTACTAATGGTGAAAACCGTATCAAAACCCGTTGCGTGGTTTAGGAGGAGTTAGCGGATATACAGACAGACCGACAGTCGCTGATGTTTGAACTCCATGGATACTCTTTTCATAAACAAATTTACAAAATCAAAATCTAGAATTTATCATTTATTTCATATTAAAAACTACACAAGTAAACAGCTTCTTCCATGACAAGATAAGCTTCTAAATACTGCAACTAATCCTAAAATTTACTTGAAAACCTTAACAAGAAACGTGAACTAAAATATTCCACGCCTCCTCAATTTTAGAGGGGTAACCTTACCGAGTCATTACCGTTTTTGTTTAGGCGGGCTATTTCAGTCGTGACTACGCAGTTCAGCCTGTCAAACATCCGAGAACAAAGGAAAAAATATGTTTCAAGTGTTTTGTGAAGAATTCTTGAGTTGTTTATGATGGCAAGGTAAGGTTTTACTTTTTTTTAATTTGTATATTTTTTATAAAGTTCTTAATAACAGTACAGTACGAAACAACTAAGAAGTAACATCGTACCTGGAGGGAAGTTCTCGTTTTCTGCGAGATCATCTCGGAATCGAGTTTGCACTTCGAGCGCTTTTTCGACTGTAAAATCTCGGAAATCGCAATTGTTTACTTCAATCTCTCATACTACTCCATGCCCGCAATATGCTGAAAAAAGGGACAGAAAGCTTTCTCTTCACTAATTAATATACAGGATAATTTTTTTATATAGTGCGCATAATTTGTAGATTGCTCCAGTCTCTGTTCCATAATGCAAGCGCAATATTGGGATACACTTTAAAACAAAACGAAAATTCGACTTAGTATGACATGCATAATTTACTAGCGCAAGTCCTACAAAATCAATTTTTTATTTTGTTTTGGAGTGAATTTTATTATTGCGGTTGCATTTGGAAACGGACACTGAATAACTCTGCAAATTTTGCGCACTACATAAAAAAATATCCTGTGTATAGATTTACATAAATGAAAAATAAATAAAACAAATAATTGTTCACTCTAGCATAACGCGCTCCCTAAGTGCATCGCAGACCGGACGCGACATCGAACTATTTTTTTTTTATTTCACCACAGCACATTATCTTTGTATCTATTTATTAACATTTTAACTAATAGTGTGAAACCTTGTATTTGCTACTTGTAACCTTCTCACTGCTACACTAGTCATTTAAGTAAGGTCAAGTACGTACAGTACACGATCAGAAATGCATGAGCATATTAGAGACTGTATTCGAATGCGACGCGATGGTGCGTACGAGCTGTATGTGTGAGTTATACACACAACGTAATGAGACATCACCACATTTACCACACACACTAAGAAGTTAAATAAAATGAAAGAAAGTATATTGCCGTCGCATAGATTTATAATCTAGCGTGAGGGAAATAATTGTAAATCTATTTGCCGTCGCTTGTCAATATGCATGACCTTGGTGACATTCACTCATCGATGTCATTGTATTGCTTTATTTCAAGTAATTCTAACAATCACCGATAGCTATGATGCATAGTGCATAGGATTGCGATTAACTTAGCGTAGGTTCGAGTCTTAAGGAAAACTGTTATTTTGTTTAGATATTTATTATCCTTTTTTATTAATAGGTGGATTCGTTCAATGATAAATATTAAAATAAGTGATTATTTTCTGGGATATCTTTACAAAATCAAAAACAAATAACAAAACAAAAACGTTTATTTGTTTTAATTACAATAAAGCTATCGAGTTTATAGCTTACCTATACTCCGTTTGAAATAAGATTAGACACGTTTAACAAACCCTTTTACAGTGTATTCAACCGATTTTGTCTTCTATTCCGTACGCATAAGGATGGCATTAAAAGCAAAAACGTATTTACGATAACAAATGTTTACTGCAGCTGTAATTTGTCATGTCCCCAACGTAATAGAAGTCAAAATCGGTTGAATGAAGTGTAAATGGAGTTATTTAAATTTCTAATGTTATTTGGAACGGAGTATAATCATATTCTTGACGAAAAGAGGATTGAAACTAGACCAACTTTAATTCTTGAACTACCGACCTATATGTAATATGGCCAGCAATTACAACTTAAATATTATACCTATAAAAGATGAGCAGACAGTAAATAACATAATATGGTTATGTTTAATGTAATCTCTTTTCTTTGATAAGAAAATGTATGAGTGAATAAAAATTAGAAGCTTTTATTAGTAAGGGTATAACATTTGTAAATTATTAATAGATATTTATTGTAACTTCCACAGCTGTCCTCAATACAGTCAAGTAAGTGTTAACACTTATTTAGATATTGAGGTTATAGTTTAAGTATTCGTTTTCTTGACGAAAAGAGGATTGAAACTAAACCTCAAACGTTACAACTTAAATCTTTTACCCCTTACGAATAAACCATGAGTGATTAACTAACTCAAGTAAGTGTCGACACGTTTAGTAGAAGACTATAACATTTTGGTTCTCGCCCGGTGAATCGGACAATTATCCTGGACAGAAGATAACTCTAAACTCTTCAGCTAGATAAACGATGAGCACAGTAGGCAGCATGACATATTATCATAATATAATACTTCCACATATAACTATGTTTTATTCACTACAGCGTGTGTTATCCTTACACCATAAATGAAGTCTTCCCTTTTGGCTAGATTGAACATTACTTCATCTGAAGATATAGTAGTGTCCCAGTTGAAGTAAGTATAAATAACTATTCTCGTGTGAACCGTTCTTGTTTACGTCTTTCTGTCAAAAAGGGTTTTTAGCTGGTCTTCAGTGATGGAAACCTTCAGCGTGGAGTGCATGGCGAACAGTTAGTAATGAAATGTCGAATAATTCTGCAAAATGTTTCGTTGTTATGTAACCACTTGTTTCATATTCGTCCTCATTCGTGGTCTTAATCCACCGACTCACAGTATTTCTCTAGAACAAAAAAAAAGAAATACTAATAAACATCTATAAGCAAAATACTAAAACTGATTACTATATATATGGTATAATATATACAACCTGTAACAGAATAAACGCAAGACCTGAAAGTTGTTTGTTCAGAATCGGCTTCTGAATCGATTTCCATCATAATTTATATATGTTAATTTTTCCCTAAAAAATCTTTTATTTATCTTAAATTAGTACCACCGCGTCGTAACAAGTTAATAAAATCTTTGCTTTAAGAAAATTTAAGCCTTATTCCAAAGTAATAAAGCCTTCTTGAATGCACGAGCGAATTTGTAGTTCGTTCATAGATATCCATACACACACGTAAATAATATCAATGCATTTTACATTTGAGGTAGTGTGCATTAAATAAAATAGTTAATTTAAGGAAATTTAACCCTTATTACCAACCAATAAGGCTTATTTAAATGCATGACAGAATTTGTAGTTCGCATTTCACAAAGTTTTGTTGAGAAATGCCAAAATGTTTTTTGCAATAGTAAGAATAATGTGAAAGAGCGAGATGCATTCTTCTTCTTCTTCTTCTTTCGATATGGCTATTGAGCCGATGTCGATTTACCAGCTACCCCTTTGACGTTTGACATGTTTGACATGTTTCAGTGGTTGTGTTTCGTTGTTGTTGTCACATTTTATTGTTTACGCGCGCGATGGCTTTCCGTTATACCAATATCCAGTACACGGAGATGGTGAGGACACTGGCTCGTTGTGACGATAATGTCGAGT
Source organism: Allophyes oxyacanthae (assembly GCA_932294325.1). NCBI lineage: Eukaryota > Metazoa > Arthropoda > Insecta > Lepidoptera > Noctuidae > Allophyes > Allophyes oxyacanthae. The sequence continues at coordinate 8,454,137 of OW028635.1, read as the reverse complement.
TAGCTTGTCGAGTGATGAATGAACGATATGGCACCAGAGTGAGCGCCAGGACGATGCTAAGTGCAACTCAGCGTCTGAGGGACTCCGGGACGTTTCGTCCTAACACGGCCTTGGATAGAGGGACAAATGTGCGCAGTACTCGTTTGCAAGCAAACATTCTCGATTATTTCGACGAGCATCCAGAGAGTAGCACGAGAGAGGCAGCGCCATTGTTCGACTGCAGTCACATGTACGTGTGGCGAACATTACATGCTGATGGAGAACACCCGTTCCACCTACGACGTTGTCAGGAGCTAACGCCGAGCGACTACTTGCCACGTCTAGAGTTTTGTAGATGGGTGTTGGAGAACTGGCAACAAAATATTATTTGGACCGACGAGAGTACATTCACTCGTGTTGGGATGTACAACCAACATAATCAACATTTGTGGAGGCACGAGAATCCACATGCATGCCGTGTGGATTCATTCCAGCACAGATTCTCTGTAAACGTGTGGGCGGGCGTCATCGGTACACACGTACTCGGCCCCGTTTTTCTACCGAGGTTGACTGGAGATACCTACCTACAGTTCTTGCAGGAGACATTGCCGGTGTTATTAGACGACGTCCCTCTCGTACTTTTACGACAAGTCTTTTACCAACACGATGGTGCTCCCGCGCATTTCACGTGGACCGTTCGACGGCATCTTGATGCGGAATATGGCACGCGTTGGATTGGTTGTGGGGGACCTGTACAGTGGCCTCCCAGATCGGCTGACCTAACGCCGTTAGACTTTTATTTGTGGGGTCGAATAAAATCCATTGTGTATGTAAACGAGGCAACAAGTGTCGATGACCTCAAACAAAAAATCGAACACGCATTTGTGATAGTGAAAAATGACACTGAGGTTCTTAGCAAACTAAAATTAAATTTAAGAAAGCGTGCTACAAAGTGCATCGAACAAGGCGGTGGTCATTTTGAAAGTTTAATGAAAATGGGACGAAGAAGTAGTGTAAATTAGTGTAAATTCTGTAAGTACCTATTAATACGATTTTATTTTAATTACTGTAAATATTATGATTCAAATCTTTTAAACACGCCGACTTTGAATATTTTTTACACGTAATAAACGGTAAACACGACTTATCAGGGTTTAGAGGGTAATGTCGCGAAAGTTACGCGTCGGAGATAAAAAAGTTCTGCGTTCCCCGGTGTCCGATGATAGTACCTACACGTGTCGGCGCGGCGGCCGGCGGCGCGCGGCGGGGGGCGCGCGTTTGGCGGCGCGGGCGCCGCCGCCCGGGTGCTCCGCCCTACTTTACTGATACATCACAGTCGGGCAAAATGTCGCTTGGTTTAAAAATACATCCCCGTTACTAAGCCTAATATCTTAGATTCGTATTGCTAATGTAGATTATTTAATACAATCGTAAAATTAAATTAAATTATTCAAAACCGCCAGTCCAAAGCCTGTGAAAGTGTGATGGAAAGATGAAATCATAATTTTCGGTCATTAAACTGACGTACCTAGTGACTACACTTGCAGTGTTTAGCCAGCTGATGGCGGGCGAACTGGTGTGCGCTGGTGTGCGCTCGCTGCTATAAACAGTTGCTATGAGTGTGTGCGTAGAGAATAGTATGCTCAAACGTTTTACGTTTAGTCAGGACAACTATTTTATATTATGTGATTTGTTTGGTTTAACTAAATTAAATTACAGATGTTATTTTAGTTTTATAATTTAATATTCTAATTGGCGTGTCTGAGGTCTTGCGTTTATTCCGTTACATGTTGTATATATATATTATACGTATCTATATATTACTTATATCTATATATATTAAACACATGTTTATTATATTTCTATATATTAATTATGAAACCAAACAATAATAAGAATATATTTATTAGAATAATTATTCATCATTATTATTATCATTAATCTAAATAAATAAACTTTAAAATGATTTATCTTTTTCTTTAGTTTTATATAAAGATCATGAATAACACTCACAGTCAGTCCGGTTTCATTAGATATGTGTATTATAATCATATCGTCCACTTTTAGGCAGTGCAATAATATTCCCTCCTCGCTTCGATTATATTAGCCTGCATTTTGAGTATTATTTAGATTCAATCACACATCACTAACCAATAATAACAACACTAACAAGGTTCTATTCGATCTAAATGACTTGAGTCGTAACTGTATATTCTGTCTACCTTACAGAAATCTAAATAATTTATTCATATTTCTGTTGTCTACCTGCTAATTTTTCATTTTATATGAACAAAACGAAGTGAAGACGAACGAGACATCGCGGTAAGCCTGTTATTATTATCGAACTACTACGTTAAACATTGATGAATAAATGCCTCAAGATTTATGAGTATTATTAAAACTTTAAAAAAACTATAACCGCACGTGAGATTAGAACCCACAGTTCACTAATCATCAATGAATACCAGGGAACGTTATCAACTTAGCTGGCTTGAGATATACTAGCAGTATTGAAATTATGGAATACAATCAGTTGTAGACAACAGTGCATGTGTGTGAGTGTCTATAGTATAGAAATAGAAACTACTTCGTAAAAGAAGGTCGTAAGTCAACCCATTAGCGTCAATCTATTGCTTTGTGAGACTGCTCATGCATTAATGATCCCTACCGTACGTAGTGTTTTAGGTGTTAAATTAACAGACCTTATTCAAAACACTACACTGCGCTCCAAAACACAAATTACTGACGTAGCTCATCAAGCTGCTAAATACAAGTGAGATGGGCTGGCCATGTCTGCCGGATGCCTGATGCCTGATGAGCTGTGGGCCAAGGTAACCACTAAGTGGAGCCCTGATATGGCGAGGAGTCGCGGCAGACCACGAAAGAGATGGCGGGACGAACTTGATAAAACTAATAATGAATGGTTCACACTGGCTCTAGACCGAAAAGCTTGGTAATCATAGTTTATGTTCTTGTCGTTTTTTCTTTTTGCATGTGGTGCCTTAATTTATTTTTATTTTTATTTATTTAAAATGCTTCATGTACAATGTACAAAGGCGGTCTTAATGCCGTAGGCATTCTCTACCAGACAACCTTAGGGTGATGCAGAGACAATGAAGGTAGATGCACCAAAAAACAAACTTAAATGAGAGGGTAGGTATATTCTATTATACTTAAAAACAACTATAATTATAAACTTACATAAACATAAACATTAATTTAGCATCCAAAAAATATATTTTTCTTTCTTTCTTTTAATGAGATAGTTTATCACTAGAGTTATAATTCTCTGACGTCTTCACCTATCTTACTGCGACCCATACATAGCCCGTAAATCGAAAACCGCGGTAGTAGTTAAAGACAGGAGGTATTCGAGAAATGCCAATCCCATATTGACTTTTCTTTTTGTGGCATTGCATTTTGTTCACGGTTATAAAACGTTCCTTTGTCTAGGGAACCGATCCAATCACCCTACTTGAAAATGTGACTTTTACTAGTATAATGCAATACTAAGTAACTTTTATTTAATCTGCGCTTTTCCCGGGAAATAATTGCAGACCCATCAAAGTAGTTTTGTTCGTAAAAGTACCGATTCGGTGCTAAAAAGGGTTATTACAGGTGGTATTAGACTCTCTGTATTTGGGCGGCACTAATAGTGATGGAACTATACTTTATCGATTTGAATCCTAATTCGATTCTTTAATAAATAAAATTTGATAATTCACAAGTTAAAAAAAAAATATATACAAACCAAATGAAGAAAGAATATTATTCAGTTTATTTTTAAAAATATAGTACAATCGGTGTTAAAATAATTTTAATTCTCATAAATATTCTACCATTTCCGGTGTAAAAATATTATTGGCTTATCTAATAAATAAGCTAATTCACTTACTAAATAATGTAAATTTTGTTAAATTAAGTTTTTTTTATTCTTTTGGAAATCGTTTGTGGTAGGTTTGCTTTATAATAAATCAAAATATAATGTACGCTTAAATACTTTAATTTAACAACACGGTTAACGCAGTGGTTAAGCGATTAGCCTTCTACGCTACGTGCCGCGGGTTCGATCCCCGCACGAAACAAGTATTTGTATGATCTACAGTTAGTTGTTTCGGGTCTGGTTGTGTGTGCATGTGACATGTATGTTTGTAAACTGTACCCTCGATACAGGAGAAATCATAGTGAGGGGCAACGTTTTATAAAAAAAAAAAAAAAGAACACAACACCCAACAAACACTTAGGTACCTACTTATTTTTAACACGGCCATGTTGTATTTGCCTCACTATTGGTAAGTCCGGTTTTTACCGGACTTACCGGACTTACGTTGGGGGTTTTCGGCGGTTAGGTTATTCCGTGTATGTTTTTACATACACGGAATAACCTAACCGCCGAAAACCCCCAACTTCAACTAGAAAAAGAGCTGTAACTTTTGAACGGCTGAACAGAGCTTAGATGATACCCGAATAAACTAGCTTTCAATTAAAAAAACTGCATTGAAATCAGTCCATCCGTTTTGGAGCTACGATGCCACAGACAGATACACAGATACACCGGTATACAGATACACAGATACATACTACAAACTTATAACACTCCTCTTTTTGTCGGGGGTGAAATTTTAATTGGAAAATGAATTAAAAGTAAATTGACAATTTGCAAGCCCAATGGATTTAAACTTTAATTATAATAAATATTACGTTTTCAATTTAACTATCAGATATTAAACAGCATAATTATGATTTTTCACCACATAGTCTGATCAATTTATTATTATTTTAATATGGCTGTATTTATTTAGCATTACAAAACAATAATATTCCTCTTCTGTATTCATTTATGATAATCATTACTAAATACAACCCCTTTATACAACTTTTATCAGAAATACGTGATCATATTTGTAAAATGTCATTGCATTGATCATAATTTTTATTATGTATTACCTATATTTATTTATTTATTTGTGTCATAGCTGCCGTGGCATCATCACAACGGTTCCATCAGAATACCAGCGCTGTGACATTTTCTATTGCTAAATGCCACAGCATTATGCTGAGATGGGAGCCATTTCTGCACCCCTACCGCGTAACTAAAATTGTATGAACATCGACATCGGTATTAAACTTCAATACGATAGTGAGAGCCTAAACTTTGAGCTAACTTGTAAAAAAATTACCTATCATATAGTTGGGACCTATCTTCATGATCGGTAAAAAAAATACAAGTTAGCTCAAAGTTTAGGCTCTCACGATCATATTGAAGTTTAATACCGATGTCGATGTTCATTACAATTTTAGTTACGCGGTAGACACGCCGGTTGCTTAAATATTGTTTTTCTTTTGCTTATATTTTTTTTGTACTTGCATTAATTATTTCCTGGCGAGTCCAAAATAAAACTGTTTTCTTTCTTTCTTTCTTTCTTGCTATCAAACAACTGAGCCTATGTCGATAAAAAATATCGTGTCACAACACTCTCTCTAAAACACAAATGTACGACAGCAACTCTAAATTTAAAGCCGTTAAACTTTGATTTTGTTGCCACCTTATATGGCAATATTTACTGAACAATTTCTGTTGCCATAGATACTAAACTTGATACTTGTCACACAGTCTCTATGGCGTTTAATGGAGGTACCATTTGGTCACTAATTGATGGACTATTGCAGACGTAAGGAATGACTTTCTCTTATAATTAACTAGCGACTGGTCCGGGCTTCGCTCGGATGCAATTTCTCTGGTATCCTTACATTAAATATGAAAGTATTATACACATAAACATTTCGGAAGAAATGCTTAAAATGATGGTAAAAACCGCATCAAAATCTGTTGCGTGGTTTAGACGGAGAGAGCGGATATACAGATAGATAGACTGATGCGGAAAACGACTTTATTTTATACTATTTAGAGAAGAGAAGAGATTGTAGATGATTTATTTACGGTTTGTAAAGCAGTGATTAGCTAGTTAGTGGTTGAATCATTGTCTTCCATGGAGGTAGGTCTGAGTTCGGAACCTGGGTTGGTCAGTATTGAGCTTTGAGCTTTTCTGTGTTTTTAGCATGTATGTGCCAATAAACTATATTTCTTTCTTTCTTCTTTCTTTCTTTCTTTTTTGATTGGAGTTTCTCGGTAACAGATTTGGGAATTGTGCCCGATGGACGGTAAAAGGCTCACCACTTAAGTATTTATTTTGTGGTAAGTATAGTTAACTATTAAAATATAAGTAATATGGATAGTTTCGAGCGTATGGCACTCGTGGGTTGCAGCTAAAAACCAGCGTCAGGTGACCAGTATCACTGCCTCCTGACATTATGCCTTTTGGCACAATAACTCATTTTATATTATTATATGTTTTCTTTGTTTTTTTTTGCTGATAAACTCTTTATCTTTCTTTCTTTCCTTATAAGCGCCTGTCACATGGGCCTTTAACAGTATCTACGAAACAAAACACAAGATGCCTTCTTTGGAAAATAAAAGCAACATGCTATGTTTTGTTTATGGTTTATTTGAGTTTCTGGTAGACAATAACCTAACTGTCAAAAGCCCCCCGTCTCCAACTAGAATAATATTATATACGTATAATAATATATATATAAACGTGTAAGTATGCAAAATTTCAGTTCAATGTGAAAACGGGAAGTGGGTCAAATTTAACTTCCAAGATTTTCTTACATAGTTAGTTAGTTACAGGTGAAGCTAATAAAAGCGTATTAAAAAGAGCTGTAACTTTTGAACGGCTGAACAGATTTTCATGAAACAGCGAAAATGATTCTTAAATAAACTAGATTTCAATTTAAAAAAACTGCATTGAAATCGGTCCATCTATTTTGGAGCTACGATGCCATAGATACACACTACAAACACCCCTCTTTTTTGTCGGGGACGAAAAACAGGATAATCCACCCTAGCACAGCTGATACGAAGAAAACCAAAACAATTTGACAAAAAAATTTAGTTCAGAAACTAAAACCCGACTACTGAAAAGGTATGAAACAAGAAAATACTAACACATATTCATAGTGATGTTCAGAGGATAGCCGTAGTCATATGCCACTTTGCCCTAAAGCTTATGATCGCTTACTACTGTTAGACTGTATTGTTTTGTTAGGGTAGCTGAAGGTGGCATACGACCACGGCTATCCCCTGAACATCACTATGAATATGTGTTAATATTTTCTTATTTCATACCTTGTATATACCATAAGAATTATGATAAGTAGTTTAGAAGTTATGAGGGAACAGATGAACATACATATATACATACATACATACCAGTCAAACATATAACCCTCTCCGTAGTCGGGTAAAAAAGAAACCTCTTCTCTATTTTAGATCAGCATGAATTTTCACTTATCCCGTCACCTACTTTGAAAATAATACGGCCTTACAACAAAAGATGTTTGCCCAAATAAAGTATAAAAGGGAAGGACATTACAAAGAGACTCTTCTATGACGTCAGAGCTCTAATGAATGAAGTAATTAGGACCACAGTGGTTTATATTTATCCTTTTGATTGTGAGACTAAGTTATTCCGACTACATTGATATAATAAAATATTATACATAGGTTAAAAAAATACTATAGAACACGCTTTAGTCATCCAAACTGAACGTGTATACATAATTTCAGCTCAATCGGAAACCGGGAAGTGGGTCAAATTTAACTTCCAAGATTTTCTAACATAGTTAGTTAGTTACAGGTGAAGCTAATATAAGCGTGTTAAAAAGCGTTGTTCTTCTATCGTGTAGAATAGAATAGAATAGATCTTTATTTCATGTAAACCAGATAGAGGCACATAAGAAATGTCGAGACTCTAGGTGCACGGTTCTAAATAGTAGATCCATCCAAACTCCATGGTAACTCTTTTCAAATAATAGATTACAATCTTGATCAGTACAATGTTGTGGTACTGCGAGAATAATGTCATTTAATGTGAATAAAAATAAGACTAGGATAATAATGATTTGCTTTTGAATAAGAATAAATGTCTTAACAAGGCCTGCCCAAGTTGCGCAGGACGTAATGAAATGAAAAATATTATTAAATAGAGGGTTATTTATAATTCACAGGCAATGCTTTATGGCGTGAAAGTACTCATCAATATACCTTTTACTATGGGACCAATCCTGAAATCGCGAAAAACAATCAAACTTTTCATACATTTTGATGTGTTGATGTTTTATATGAATTTTTTTTTTCATGATTGCAGCATTTATAAACAGACTTTAAATTATATAGTCTGTGTTTATATATATATATAAAACATTTATATTTTCGAACCGTGTGTACCTAAATTTTCAAACAAAAAGCCTAATTTAACTATGACATAATATATTTCTTTCTTTCTCAGACGATAGCCTCAAAGCTGCCCGGTCCGTTGCGGAAATGGCGCTATAGTACCGCGCCAGGATTCCACCTAGTTTATTGTGGCGTCATAAATAAGAGCTGACTTTTAGTTAGGGCGTGTTTATACGGCGAGCCTACAATGTCCTGCGTGTTCAATTTAATAATGCCTTAATAATGCCTTCATAGCGCCGAGCTCGAATATTTTGACGTATGGTAACGATAATGTAACCAAATTTTGATTATAATAGAATTATATTATAGTTTTAAAAAAAACTAAAGAAAACGCTTTAGTCATCCAAACTAAACGTGTATGCAAAATTTCAGCTCAATCGGAAACCGGGAAGTGGGTAAAATTTAACTTAACTTAACTCGAGGCGACTCCCACACGACTCCCACGAGACCACAACACCAAAGAAATCGCTGATGCGTTGTCATTCTTTAAGAGGAGAAAGGGAGAAGGAGAGGACAAGAGAAGGAGAATGGGTGCAGAAACGGAGGACATAGTGAGGAGAAAGGGAGTATGAAGGGAATAAAAAAGTAGAGGGGAGAAGAATTGGTGGAGAAGGAGAGGACATAGTGAGGAGAAAGGGAGTATGAGGAGAAAAGAAAGGTAGAGGGGGAGGAGAATGGGTGGATAAGGAGAGGAAATACTAAGGAGAAGGGGAGTATGAGGGGAAAAGAAAGGTAGAGGGAGGAGAAGAATCAGTTTGTTACGTCACTCGTCAGTACGCAGCAAAACTATTTAATTTTCCTCGTAACTATTCCCTTTAATTTATTCTCCAGTATGTTTCTTCCTTACAAAAATAGTCCGCGACGAAGTTGTATTCTTTATATTACAGCACTTCCTACAGCAAATCGTTTCAATGATTTAATATTTACTTGCTTCGATTTTATAATAAAAAATATTGCTTTTTTGTTTGTTAGGAGTGTTTTTGCTTTGCTGTGTGCTTGTTCCTTCCCACGCCCATTATAAGAGGCGAAATTTTTATTTTTTACAACTTTACCCTGTTCTATGATTTCTCCTGTATCGAGGGTACAGTATACAAAGATACAAGTCACATACAGACACACCCAGATCCGAAACATCAGCTATCAGAGGTCATACAAATATTTGTATCGTCCGGAGATCGAACCCGCAGCACGTAGCGCAGAAAGCCGGTCGTTCCGTAAATATTATTAATTTTTTCATCTGCTATCTTTCGTGTCTGTTAAAAACTTTAAAAAATACTTGAAAAGAATTTTCCATATTTCCATTTTCCGTACCGTCACATTCAGGTGTAGTTGCTAACTCGCTTAAATAAAGAGTGCCACGCGTTTAGTCTACTTTTTCCCGTTTTAGTCTACATTCAGTGTCTCTACCATGAGTTTTCCGTGCCGTCTAACGTTCACGTTCACATTCAATATTTGTATAGTGACTTTAGTTCACTATTTATACCGCTAGAGGCGCTGAAAAAAATCCCATACAAATATTGCATGTGAACGTGGACGTTAGACAGCACGGAAAACTCATGGTAGAGGTACTGTTCGAACAATTACGTATGATAAATATGACAGTTGCCATCGCAAACAAACATCCTGTTCCGTATCCTCTGAAAACGTCTATAAGCGAGAAAGTGATGCATTGTTTGTTGGTCACTTTCACTGTCAGATTTTTCGTACGCAATCAAGGTCCATGTGTTTCTGCGTCCATGCATTTTGCCAAAAAGTTAACAGAACCTAGTTTCTACCTTTGCTTACCCGACTTCTTATCCGGTCGCCAAGTAACCAGTTATTACAAGAAAGATATCGTTGTATATTTAGAAGCTGCACAACAGCACAACAAAAAGCCTTTGCTACTGTCGACGTACAAACGGGTTTGCGGCAAAGGATGTTGCGGCTTATTCATAGTCTGTATTCACTACCGGTAGTTGTACTTTCTTTTGTAGTTTATTTATTTATTTATTTTCCAAACTTACGACAATTTTTACAGGGATATCCTAATGCAATATCGTAGATTCTTGTAACTTAATATAATAATATACAGTCTAATCTAGGTATAATTTATTCTAATTAATTAAGTTTTTTTTATTTCTATTAAGTTGATTGTGGTGCAACATTAAATTGTGTTGGGTTTAAAAAGGAAAATAAATTGTGTATAAAAACACTATTTTTCATGTAATGTAAGACTTTGTCCTGTACAAATTTCAATAAATTTGTTTGTGTTGGTTTGTGTATTGTGAAAAACTATTGGAAATGATTCATTTCATAAAATGATTGCCATGAATTTATTACAGAGTCACAATTCAACTGAAAATAAACAACTGAATAAATTTTTCGTCACTATTTAACCGATTACCTTGACTCACAATTTGACAATCAGCTGTCAAATGACATTTGGGCACGCCGTAGCAAAAATCACATAAGAAAAGCACTTTCAGTTTTTCTTAGTATAGAGTATGACGGAACTTATTGCTAACAGTGTCAACTTATTATACTTACTCATATTCCTGCAAATAAATAATTCTTATTCTATTCGCTCAAAACCTTAGAGGGACTACAAAGAACATAAAAAAATAGCCAAATCGGTTTAGCCGTTCTCAAGTGATGCGGTTATCAACGAACGGCATTTAATTTTTATTTATATAGATACAGTTTTATTTTTCAATAAAAAAGTGAGTATGAAGTTTTTATTCAAGATCTAATAGAATTAATGATGTACTCTGTTCTTAACTAGCGATTGCATGCTAAATTTATCTAAACGGCATTTTACAGTTAGAATTCAGTGTTCATACACTAACAAATCCCAGAATAATTTGTGAAAAAATGCCATACAAAACTTTCAAAACTAAAACCAGACTATGAATAGACCTCTCCCTATCTAAACTTAAGTAAGTTTATAATTATTTTGTTTGGAACAAATAACACGTTTTGTGATCAAAGATGGTACAAATTGTAGACAACGCCGTATCGTTTGTATGTATCGTAGTATTATATACAGCCTCGGGCAACATTACGATACATTTCATGCCTTATGACTGATTATCATACCAATTTTGTAATAAATCAAAGACATGATTTTACAAGGGAAGGCGACGAATGATAGCTCGTAACTTTCGTACAGATCAGTCGATCAGCTAGGTTAAGCAGCACATGCCGCGGTCAATATCTTGGATGGGTGACCATTTCTTCTAAACACCAAGACTGTCTCTGAAAGCTCGTTGAACAGTTGGTTCCGGATGTTATACGAATACCTATGACAGTCGTTACGGGAGTCAACAGCCCAAGTCTGACAACCGGTCTAACCTTAGGGTATCAGTGTCTCCCAGAGGTGGCGGAGGTGAAATGGCAGTTCTCTGTAAAATACTGGATATTCAGCTGCATCTGGTTAGATTGGGGAAAAGGCCAGGCAGATGATGATGACGAATTCGTCATGAGGAAGGTTTTTTTTTTTTTTTTTTTTCTAATAAACTCTGAAACCAAACTCCAGGCTGCCACTGAGAATTTCTTATCAGAAAAACCCAATAACATCCATGGCCCGGGAATAGAACCCAGGGCCTCACGCATAGCACTTCATCAACTGTCCTTACGGCCACCAGACCAATGATGAAACTCAAACTTTACTTTTAAACCTTTTGAAATTAAATTCACGTCAGTCAGTCAAAATCCCATTCACCATAAAAACAAGAGCTTCCATCCTCCATTGTTTTAAAAGCTCGATAATTTAAACCACATTGTATAATATATTCATAACAAAATACACCGGAACTACGTCACGCGACACGTGACGTCGGAGCGCGGGAAATCCAACCGGATGTGACGCCATAACGGCTTAAGCGCCACTGAAAAAAATTACGCGCGTTTTTCGGCGGGAAACGAGTGACTTCCGTTTCCGTGACGCGGTTACAGTGCGAAGGTGTTAAATTGTTCACGATTTATGTTTCCGAGTTAGCTTGGGACAGACGAACATACAGATGTTAGTCACAATTGTATTAGAAGATTTTGTTAAGGCTAGATTTGAAAGGGATAAACATGGTTTGAATGGGTGATTTTGGGAAGATTAGGATAATTTTTGGGGGAATTAGGATAATTTTTGGGTGAATTAAGATAATTTTGTATGGGAGATGGGTAGCAGTCTCCAAAAGCCTCGAAAAACAAAAATAATTTCCCGATAAGCTAGAGATTTGAAACTTTAAACATAGCTCATAGCTCAGAATTGGATGACAATAAAATAATATAGGATATTTTTTTATGTAGTGCGCACAATTTGTAGCTATTCAGGCTTTGTTCCTAAATGTAACCGCAGTATTGGGATACACTTTAAAAGAACGATTCGACTTAGTATGGAGGACACGCATAATTTACTAGCGCAAGCCATACAAAATCAAATTTTAATTTTGTTTTGGAGTGAATTTTAGTACCTACTGTGGTTGCATTTGGGAACGGACACTGAATCACTCTGCAAATGCGCACTACATCAAAAATTATCCTTTAAAATAAATATTAACTAAAAAGCAAAAATCGTTGAGAAAACTCACTCAACATTTCTTAGCACGCGCCTCAAGTTTTTCGTTTTAAATCTTACAAATTATTTTTATAAGAGAAATCATTTTTATTATCCTAGCCTCAAGCAAGCTTAAACTTTTTAACTAGATGCTGTATCTAGTTTTTAATTATTTTGAAAGCACAGATATTCTTCGGTAAAGTCTAGAACACAATAATACAAAAGCCATACATATAATAAATATCATAGTTTTAAAAAAACGAAAACATACGCTTTTGTCATCCAAACTAAACGTGTATGCAAAATTTCAGCTCAATCGGAAACCGGGAAGTGTGTCTAACTTCCAAGTTAGTTAGTTAGTTACAGGTGAAGCTAATAAAAGCGAATTAAAAAGACTTGTCCTGACTGACAGACTGACTGACTGACTTACCTATCAACGCAAGAAACTTGAAATTTTGACAGCATGTTCCTTTTATGACGTAGGCATCCACTGTGAAGGAATTTTTTGGAAATTCCACCCCTAAGGCGGTAAAATAGGGGACGAAAGTTTGTACTAAAATCCATAATTTTTAAAGTAACATCCATAAAATTTGGTATTTGGAGCTTCGGTTAAAAATAAAGAAATACGTGTTTCAGGATTTTTGAAAATTTCACCTCTAAGGGGATGAAAGTTTGATTGAAATTCTGTTATGTTTTAATAAAATCCGTCATATCGACTTCAACGCGGGCTACAGCTAGAATAATTATTATAATAATGTGACTCCAGACAGTTACTTAGTATTATTATCACACAACGTTTGAATACTAACCAACCGAGGGCGTTTGGTCAATGTCATGTCATAGTACTACTGTTTCTCGAACGGAATATTTATCCACAGAAGTAAGTACTTTCCACTCAACATTGGAGCTGCCCGACCGGGAAAGTACCTCCACCTTGCAGAATATCGTAGCCAAATAACACTGGTCTCTACCAGTGTTGTGTTCCTAACGGTGAGCGAGGTCGCCGATGCTCCTTGAGGAAGCGTCGAGTTGACAGCAGGGCCAACACTGAGCTGGTAGTAGGGTCGGCAACGCGCGAGGGATGCCCCTGATGTTGCAAGCATCCATAGGTTACTGTAACCGCTTACCATCAGGCGGGCCGTAAGCTCGATAGCCACCTTAGTGGTATTAAAAACGCTATAAAAAAACTGACTAACTTTTCAGCCTTTTTTCTCCCGATTTCTACGATTTTCGAAGTGAACGAATTGATAATCAAATTCTGATCCATACAATGTGTGGAATTTGATTATGACTTGAAGGAAAATCGTGGAAATCGGGAGAAAACCTGCACATCTGAGAAGGCCCCATAAAGTTCTCGATGGTGTGTGTAGTCCGCCAACCCGCACTAGGCCAGCGTGGTGGACTAACTGTTAGGCCGTTCAGATTCTCAGAAGAGGCACGTACCTTGTGATGTGAAACTACGACATAAGTACAATCACATTTAAACATTAGATAATATCATTCGAGTTCCACAAGTAACCGTAGAATTTCGGGCGAAACTTTTGGCGGTAACAAAACTATTTATTTATGAAATGCCTGACAACAATGTTGTTTGTTGTTTTGCTAACCGTACACATATTTTGAGAGTGACATTGTTGTAGTTGCAGACAGTACTCTAAGTCTGTGACTTTGAAAATTTGATTCGTTTAAGTAATTTAGAAGTTCTATGAAAGTAATTTTGTTTGGCGATTCGAAATAGTTCTTACGGTAAGAGTTTCAATTGAAATTATTTTAAGGGCGCCCGCAGACGACCGGCTGATGATTGACATAATAGATTAGTCGTAATGAAAAGAAGAAAGAAAGAAAGAAAATTGCGTTTATTGGCACAATTAAAATAAAAACACATAACATTTAATACATAAAATTAAGTACATTTATGCCAAAAGGGCCTCAGCTCAGCATAATGTCAGATGGCAACACCAGGTGCTACCATCTGACGCTGATTTTCAGCTGCAACCCACGGGTGCCATACGCTCGAATGTGCCGTAATGTGCCGAAAAGCAGTGATAGCCTAGAGGTTGAACGATTGCCTTCCATGCAAAAGGATCTGAGTTTGAACACGGCCTGCACCTCTGAGTTTTCGAATATATTTGCGGATTAAAATTGGATTATTACTTGCATTAACGGTGAAGGAAAACATCGTGATGAAACCTACACACCTAAGAAGGCCGCATAAAATTCTCGATGGTGTGTAATCCGCCAACCCGCACTAGGCCAGCGTGGTGGACTAAGATCTTACCCTTCTCATTCTGAGTAGAGGCCCGTGCCCAGCAGTGGGACAGTAATAGGCTGGATTTGTTATTATTATTAATGAAAAGATTTACTATAGACAATTAAGAAAGTAGATACCTAAAAGAACAGTGAATTCGGTTAGTAAAAGCTACGGAACGTTAGCTACCAAATGCATATACATAGTTTCATTTCGGGCAGTATTTGGACCAACTCCCATAATAAAAAGTCAAAGGGAAAGTTTATTTTATTGTAACATTTTTATCTATATTTATAATTCAATTTTACACTATGACCCAATGTTATATTTTATATCTACATATTTACTTGCCTACCTCCGTGTGTCACTGCAGGGTTGCCAACTGAAAATCAGCGCTGGGTGTCCCACATCCAGCATATGCTGAGTTGGTAACGTTTTCGGTAAGAAGCTCGACGGCATGTATTTTTTTTATTTTTATTAGAAGTGTACCTATTTCTCTTTTTGTGTTTCGTTTATTGTGAATGTTGTGCCGTCATTATCCCGTACGGAATAAATTAATTTTTCTTTCTTTCTTTCTAAAACTGGCAATGTCCTAACACCCAAAAAAAAAATTGGGTTAGAATTTTAGTAGTGGCAACTTTTTACCGCATTTATTAGTCTGGTAAACCGTTTAAAATCCCATACAGAAGGGACTCAGCTCTCTACCTACCAAGCGTCTAAAACAAAAGCTTGAATGTACCAGACAGTAGTCGATCCACTCCGGAATGCAATATCTTCGAACTTGGACGGAATTACTCGAAGGAATTCTGAGAAATATGCTAGTTATACCCACTAAGTGTTTTCAACTGTCATGCTTTTAAACTTGGAACTTGGGGTGCGCAGAAAGAGCCCCGACTGACGATAGTGGTACATCAGGCGCGTTTTGGTCGATATCCGCTTTTGTACACAAAATACAGGTCCATTTACAATGGTCAATTATTACTGTTTTGAATTTATTCATGGCTACTTACTACTTTAAAAATAATAAGTCAAATAAATAAAGGTTTAAATTTTGACTTTAATATATATAATTTAAAATGATAAAGAAAACCGTACATCATTTTGAAATTATTGCTATACAAACATCAAATTATGAAAATCACTAAGAATTCTAAGCTTCATTCTTAATCATATCAGAGACTTTCTCAGCCAACATTAAGACTGCTGCATTTGTAGCGCCATGAGGAAGGTGAGGTATGACACTGGCATCAGCTACACGAAGTCTTTCCATCCCCTTAACATTCAGTTTACTATCCACCACAGTTCCCATGGGACAAGTACTTGCATAATGAAAGCCACTCAAAGCTAAATTCAAAATGTAACATTTGAAAAAATCATCAGTACCAATTTCTTTATCAGCACACTCTGGGAGATCTAAACCAACTAAATCAGCGCCTACATTTTGGAACCAACTTGAATTACCTACAGCAGTGAAGTCTTTCACATACTTTACCATGTTTTCCAAATCTTCGCTGTCAGTAAAGAATCCAGTTGTTATAACTGGATCATCAGATGGATCAGTGCTTCGTAAACGAACAGTGCCTCTCGATTTTGGTTGGAGATCTAACAAAAAAGTGTATAATGCATCCCTAGATATCACTTGCTCTTGAAATCTGGCGCAAATTTCACTCCGATACCGGAACACAGAAGAACACGCCAATGTTAATAGTGGTGTGTCATGCGAGAACAACAAATTGTAGGTCTGATAATTTGGAGTTGTTTCAGACTTGTTCAAGGCTACTGATCCAACCATGACTGGGAAGGGTATTTGTGTTGGGGGTATTGCTGTTAATAGTTTTAATGGATCAGGAATAGGTAATAAATATTTTTTCGTCTTATAAGCTAAAGTGATAGCCACTTGGTCTGCCAAATTGTCTCCTACCGGAAGATCAGTTATTACATCAATGCCGAATGTCTTTAAATGGTCTTGAGGACCGATGCCTGAAAGCATTAGAATTTGAGGACTGTTGAAAGCACCAGCGCATAATATGATCTCCTTGTTCGCTCGGAATGTATAGGTTTCATTTTCATATATAGCTTCTACAGCAACTGCAGTGTTATTTTCAAAGACAATTCTTGAAACTCTCGTATTTTTAGAGACGTATAAATTGGAATAATCTTTGATAGGCTTCAGGTAAGAATAAGCTGGTGTTTGCCTTATACCGTTTCCTATAATATACTCAGGATGCATGTAACCAACTCTCTCATTAGCATTTAGGTCCAAGACCTTAGGGTTGCCAGCTTCAGCGAAAGCTTCAAAGTAATCAGCAAGATCATCATCATGGGTTTCTCTTGTTATAACCGTAGGACCTTCTGTCCCGTGATACTCTGCAAACTCGCTCATAATTTCATCATCATCTACATTTTCACTTTTGATAAAGTATTGTAGTATATTTTCATATTTCCAAGAATCGTCACCTGATATTTCTGCCCACTTATCGAAATCTGATGGAATGCCTCTTAGATGGAGAAAGTGATTGAGAGAAGCACTGCCTCCAAGCATTTTTCCAGCAGTCAACTTGGTGTAGTTTCCCTGACCACCCGCTGCGTAGACATCAAGGGTAGAATAGTAATCATAGTCAACGTTTGTGGCCGGTAGCGCTGCGAAAAGTCCTGGTAACTGCAAGAAAATAAATGGAGACGTTAATTATAAATTATTAAGATAATCCAGACAACTAAATAGAACATACTTCGAAAACTAAGCGAAGAGTCCAGAAAGAACATTATAATAAACAGGTTAGACAAGCGAATACATACAAACAACTAAATCTACACACAACCTCCTGACCGTGATAGCTGCAATGACTTTCATTATTATTGCATAAGGCTATTTTGGGGTAAACAATCTTTAAGGCGAAACAAATTATTTGAAAGAAAGAAAGAAAAAGAGTTTATTAGCACAATAAAAAATAAATAAAACAAATAAAAAAGAAAACATAAAATGAGTTATTGTGCCAAAAGGCC
Source organism: Allophyes oxyacanthae (assembly GCA_932294325.1). Taxonomy (NCBI): domain Eukaryota; kingdom Metazoa; phylum Arthropoda; class Insecta; order Lepidoptera; family Noctuidae; genus Allophyes; species Allophyes oxyacanthae. The sequence goes on along the minus strand of OW028635.1, from coordinate 8,436,080 downwards.
GCAGCTCAGCATAATGTCAGGAGGCAGTGATACTGACCACCTGACGCTGGTTTTCAGCTGCAACCCACGAGTGCCATACGCTCGAAACTATCAATATACCTATAGGTATACTTACTACAAAATAAATACTAGATATAGGTACCTACATAAAATATACACAAGCTACAATAAACAGGGTGAGTGGATAGAACTGTATAACCAACTTATATTAGGGACCTATTTGTGCTAAGGGCAATACGGAATAAATAATTCTTATGTATTAATTAAAACATTAAAATTTGATAGAAATAATATGGCCTATTATATCGAATAAAACTGTACACTATAAAAAAGTTGAACAAGAATAAGCCAGCAGATCACCAGATACAGTTCTTGGTGAAAAAGTAAGTAATGTCAAAGGAAAATATAATATACAATAGCAAGAATACCTTCGTGCAAATGGTGCAAAATACACAAGGTAAAACGTATCTAAGTCTAAAACCAACAAATGGAGTCGGTAATTATGGAGGATTTAAATAATTTCGATAAGATAATTTTATTATGTATTAAGATGAATGTAAGTACTAAAAATAACAATAAAAGGTCGATTGTGTGAATATGAATATATGACATAGCTGATAAGAGAAAGTAAACTAAAACTATCTTAAATTGTGACATGACATGGAAGAAGATATATTTGCGTCAAGCTAAAAGGCAAACTCAAAGTTTTTTTATTTCAATTGCCCCGGACTTTGCAGACACTTTCAAAATATCGTGATTCTAGATGCACGGTTCCAAGTGGGTTGGTTCTATGGAGAAGATACCGGCAAGAAACTCCATGGAAAAAATTTAAAAAATTAAATTATTTTTAAAATTATACAATTACAAATACATCTGGGACCGAAGGAGTGGCCTTGGCCAAACGTCGATTTGAATTTACACCGGTACCGTCTATTGGGATAGGTCAGTTCATACCGCAGTTGCTATGGCAATCTTCTCAAAAAACTTTTTAATTTAGCAATCAGTCTTGTTTAGTTTAGACTTTGTCCTACATTATCCTCATATAACTAAAGTGTTGTAAAAAGTTAATTCTGAATTTCAAAGAGTAATCATGGAATTAACTGCCCGTTTTTCTCCATAGGAGGTACACTTCGGAACCCTTACCCGTTCTTCTCCATTCACTTCACTTTGGAACCTGGCACCTAGACTCTGACTGTTCTTAAGTACCTGTATATGGTTTAAATTTGTTTTTTTTTTTTTTTTTAAACTTTGCCCCTCACTAGAATTTCTCCTGTATCGAGGGTACAGTTAACAAAAATACATGTCACATTCACACACAACCAGACCCGAAACAACTATCTGTAGATCATACAAATATTTGTTCCGTGCGGGGATCGAACCCGCGGTACGTAGCGCAGAAAGCTAATCGCTTAGCCACTGCGCCAACCGTGTCGTTGTCAATTAAAAACCTAATTATTTTTTCTGATCTTAGAACTCAGGACCTCACGCGATCACTTCACCAATTGCAAGAATACTTACAAGAGCTGTAATAGGAGGATCACCGCCTGCTTCTAACACCAATACGGTGTAGTTCTTGTCTTCAACTAATCTTCTGGTGATCACAGACCCTGCGGTACCAGCTCCAATGATGATATAGTCGTAAGATGCATTATCTGAAAGTTGGGAATGATTAAAGATTATTATGAAGGACAAAACACCAAAGGGAAAACATAACATGCTATTGAGTTACGTCAAAGAGTTGAGGTAGCTGTTTAGAGGATATATCTTGTAATGACCTGTCACCATGTTATGCTACAGCATTTTGGTTTAATGTTGAAGGGAGTCGCTGTATCTACGTAAACCAATCAATAATCCAAACTTTCTTGTAAAGGATTTAACCCAAGAGCGACAGGAAAAATAAATAAATTCAGCTCATTACTGTCCCACTGCTGAGCACGGGCCTCTTCTCAGAATGAGAAGGGTTATGCCTTAGTCTATCACGCTGGCTTAGTGTGGATTGGCGTACTATACACACCATCAAAAACTTGTAGAAAAATAAACAAGAATTAAGAGAGAATTTTCGAGATTTCTTTAGAAATAAGCAGTACCTTTGTGTCATCTTTCCTATTTAATTGTAATTATTCTTCTTTCTGTGTGTACATACCTAAATTGTTAAATAAATAAATAAGAATAAATTAATTACTTGTTAGTGTAGCCTGTTCAGGCCACAAAACCACGTTAAGTCCGAGGGTAGAAAGCAGCAACGTCGAAACAGAAGCAAGGGAAATCGCCATTTTGCCTAAAAAAGAACACAGGTACAGCATTTTACTTAACATCAATTTGAAGCGTGCATGAAGGATATTTTTTTAAAGCCATAGGCTGCATGAGGGCGTGAGGGGCTCGTAGCTACATAGATACCGCGCAGATCAGTCGATCAGCGAGGTTAAGCTGCGGTTGCCGCGGTCAGTCCCTGAATAGGTGACCATTTCTTCGAACATCGAGACCCCTCCGTGCCTCGGATAGCACGCTAAGCAGTTGGTCCCGGTTGTCATACGAACACCTTTGACAGTCGTTACGGGAGTCAGAAACCCAAAAAAAGTCTGACAACCGGTCTAACCTTAGGGTATCAGTGTCTTCCAGTAATTGGGTGGCGGAGGTTAGATGGCAGTCGCTCTGTATAAAATACTGTTACTCAGCCGCATCTGGTTAGACTGGGAGCCGACCCCAACGTAGTTGGGATACAGGCCAGGCAGATGATGATGATCAATTTGAAGCGTGTATGAGGATTTTTTTTTAAAGCCATAGGTGTTCCATTGCATAAAAATTATTATAGAGATTTTTTGTTTGTATCTATTTAATGTTTTATCTTTTATAGGGACAGCTCTGGTGATATTTTTATATTTCGACGTATGTTTCTTGGAGAAAGTTTTCCAGTATTTTAGACCTGCTAAAATATGGCTGTATATGTAATTTTTATTTCAGTTTAAATAATAAAAAAGCAATGCATTTAATTCAGTAGGAGGGGTCAATAAGACTACTAGTTCAGTTTTACCATTACTAGTGGTCGCCTAGTGGTCGAAATTCAACCACATATTGTATAGGTACAAATTTTAGCTTTCTGCACTCCTTCTCCATAAAATCTTTAACTATGCCAAATCTCACACTCCTCCGTGCACGCAATATATTTAAAAGCGGGTACAAAGTTTTCTCTTCACGTATTAATATATAGATTTGCAATAATATTATAGTTAAATAAAAGAACACCTTACCTCTCAGTGCAACCTTCTTGTTATGGGAAAACCCACTGTCTACATTAACGTTTTTATCTAATGTACTATTGACTTATGACATAATTAAAATTCGCAGAATTAATCTGTTATCTTGTTTTCTAAACCAAGCTAGAATTAATTAGATTATGACATAAAACATCTAACATAAGGCGTTGGGCAAACCGAAGGCAGTTCTTTTTTAACCGACTTCAAAAGAGGAGGAGGTTATAATGTGTTCCACTGTATGTATTTTTTAACACGCTTTTATTAGCTTCACCTGTAACTAACTAACTATGTAAGAAAATCTTGGAAGTTTTTGACCCACTTCCCGGTTTCCGGTTGAGCTGAAATTTTGCATACACGTTCAGTTTGGATGACTAAAGCGTGTTCTATAGTTTTTTTTTTAACTATAATATTTTATTTTAATGTATGTTCATCGCTTTCTCCCTCACCGAAGTCTCAGTCAATTGCGGACCGATTTTCAAAATTCTTATTTACTCTCGAAGTGGTCCCATTTTTGGTGAAGATCTGATGAAGACTTTCTGAGATAGACAATGGAACTCTTCAATGGATAACAGTAAATCACTCGCGATTGCATATTTATGTATTAATTATGCCACGTTTATTTATTTATGTACACACATACACATGACAAAGAAAATAAGTAAAGATATCAAGTACAAAGGTACTGCTTATTTCTAAAGAAATTTCTGCAGCAGACCTGCGACAGGAAAGAGTGACAAGAAAAGAAGACACAGTGTGTAACTACAGGAAACAAGGTAGGTAGATGATAAGAAGCTAACGAGGAGGAATATAATGAAATACATAGTAATAAAAGTGATAAGTAGTTTAATTAAGTTATTCTTGTAATTTTTACGCACTGTGTCTACGTGTCTATCATCCATATTTCCAGTCGCGGGACTACTGGAAGAAATTTCATTAGAAATATTCATTCAACCTATCCTAACCAAATATACATAAATAAAATATAATAAAATAAAATATATATATAAATATACTTTAACTAGCAGTCATTACAATTCCTTTAATTATCAGTCCACTACACCATGACGCCAAAACCTTTTCCTTCGTCACTTTCGAAAGAGAACAATAAGTGACTGGCCAGGCATCGAACTGTGAACCTATTGTGAATTTGACACACTGTATTGATCCATCGGGTGCTAAGTTCATAGACCTATCGTGGTGTCGAACCGTCAATAAGTTACCTAAGATCCGGTTCAACGATTTACTGACATTTTCAATAGTTATGAAGAAGTTTAAAACTCGTGTTTTGGTCTCATAAGGAAAGAAAGAAAGAAAAATATGTTATTTCTGCATCAAATACGACACACATACAATACTTATAGCAGTATCCATACCAAACATTTGCCATACCAGCAACAAAACAATGAATAGGTAAGTATACCGACCGACCGCAACACTAACAAAAACGTAAAAAGAAATTATAATTAATCTATGCCGTGCCCATTCAATAATATTCTTGCCAATCAAGCAAGATACATATTACAAATAATAACTAAACATGACTAATTACTTCGCTAACCAAATTCATTAATTCAGGAAAGCCTATTTATTTATTTATTACTGTAAAGGACAGTCCATTTTTCTCATTTAAGTTTGTTTTTTTGGTGCATCTACCTTCATTGTCTCTGCATCACCCTAAGGTTGTCTGGTAGAGAATGCATACGGCATTAAGACCGCCTTTGTACATTGTACATGAAGCATTTTAAATAAATAAAATAAATAAATAACCAATACGACAGCGTAAATATTCATAACTACTAATACATTTAAGTGCAGTATCCATGTGAAAATGTCAAGATCTTCATCTTCGTAAATTCTATTTAAAATACGAAGGGCCTTTGTAATTGGCGCTTGCTGTAGCATATTAGTCCTAGCGGTCGGCACCGCTTACAAAGAGTGTCGCCGCGCGGTGATAGTAATTATCAGGTACGTACAATTCCAAAGGATTACTCATGAGGCCGCGTAAAATCCTAAAAAGGTATGTTACCAACAAATCTCTTCTAACATCTAAGCTATTGTATCCCACCATACCTAGAACAAATAATGTCGGATTCATTAGAGGAAAATATGTTTATTTATTTATTTAACTCCCATATGTGCGGAAGACAAGGCATTTTATTGCACAGATCTCATATTATGTGAGTTATTGTCAATACAAATTCTGAAAACTATCTTTCCTTTTCTTTAATTTCAAGTGACTATCATAGTTTAATCGAATATTGTCACGTGGGCAAAGCCGCGGGTACAGCTAATTATACATACAAAACTTCCTCTTGAATCACTCTATCTATTAAAAAAAACTGCATCAAAATCCGTTGCGTAGTTTACAAGATCTAAGCATAGGGGCAGACAGCGGGAAGCGACTTTGTTTTATACTATGTAGTGATAAAAGTTGTAAACAGCATTCAGTTTTAACCTTGAACTTTACAATAATGTCATCTCATTCGTCTTGACCCATTATTTCGCTAACAAACGACACAAATGCTGAAGTCGCAGGTGTGAACCCACCTTGCATGGCGGCAGGTGGGGAGGGTAAAAAAATATTAATTCCTTCTTCACCTGTTGAGTGTAATTACTACTATTAGTTACTGTATCTTAAGGGGGAGCTGTAACTGTCAATTAAGGGGGAGTTTTTAGGATAACATGAGCTTGAGGGGATGAGCCTATCATCATCATCATCATTGCGGCCCATGTTGTACCCATTTTTGGGTGTAGGCCTCCTCCAAATTCCTCCACTCCTGGCGGTCTTGAGCCCTTGCCATCCAATCCGGACCTGCGTGTCGCCTAATGTCATCCACCCATCGTTTAGGTGGTCGTCCTCGCGGTCTGGTATGCTGACGTGGTCGCCATTCCAACAGTCTCCGCGTCCATCGTTCCTTTTCCATTCGAGCAATGTGTCACACCACACATTGCTCGAATGGATGAGCCTATATGCCATAGATAAGGTCCAACCTTTCTAGTCCTGGGGGCGTACTACGAACACTTATAGCAGGACAGAAATTAAACTGCCCAGAAATTTCCAGTATAAGCTGACCTCGCACTATATAGGCTTTTCATACAATGAAAGGTCAGTTTATACTGGAAATGTCTGGGCCTCGATCTCTTTACGGGACTGTTTTACTTATACTTATAATACCTAATACATACATTATGATAATGAAGTAATTTAAGACTTATTATCAACCACATAAGGTTCATATACAGTAGTCATCTGTTTAATAGTTACTATAGATATTCTTGAATATATTGCTCAATTATTGGTTTTTTTTATGATATAGAGGGCAAACGATCTTGCGGTTCACTTGATGGTAAATGATCACCGCCGCCCATGAACATCCGCAACACCAGAGGAGCCACCGATGCGTTGCCGACCTTTTAGGATGGTGTTAGGAAAAAGGGACGGAAAGGAGAGAGAAGGGGACTAAGGGAGGAATTGGGCCTCCGGCGCTCCACACTCACCGAACGAAACGCAACAGTATGCATACTGCGTAATGACCTTTGTTGGTCAAAATCACAGGTCAAGGTTTAATCTGTGGTCAAAATATTTTTCAGATTAAATTTTCTGAATTTGTTTTTTATTTTTAGCAAAACCTTATAGAATAGAATAGAATATTCATTTCTTTGCATAGACTGTAGGTACATAAATAAACTACAACATTTCAAACAATTCTATTCGAAAAATAAAATACATAAAAACTAGAAAGCGCTTACCCTTACCTGCGCACGCGTCATGCACCTGTCAGTGTCGCGTGCCGCAGAGGCTGCATCTCAACAAGCCTCATATTGTGTCCACATAAAGTACAAACTTAAAGCGATTTGGTACATGTGCGGACGGAACGTGACCATTTTGAGAATAAGGCTATTTACTTCAAAATGATCAAGAAAAAAGTCATTTAATAAAAAGAAAGAAATAAATAAAACAACATTTATTCGGACTAAACATCAGACAACACAATGAACAAACATAAAAAAGAAAATAATCTAAAATTAACAATTAATGAAATCAAAGTGCTAACAATTTATTTTCATTTATTTTATTTACTTTTATTAAAACGGTACGAAACCAATTACAATAATTAAAGGTAGGTACATAGGTAATTAATTACATATATAAACAAAATAACACAGTCATACAACTCTCTCACAAAAAAGCAGACACTCCGACAATATATCCGCCCATCCATCCGCAAACAAGTCACAGTGTGGATTGGCATCCAGAAGAGCGTTAAGCGCGGTAAGCGTGCGCGGTATGGGCGAGTTGGCCCGGCCCACGGTATACATTTATATAAATAAGTACCAAAACCAGAGAAAACGCGCTCTTTAGAAAATGTTGGAAGTTTCGTATCCTCAATATCTTGATAGGTCTTCCCGCTAAAGCTTATGGCCTAACCCAAGCGACATCTAGGAGCTCATGTACCGTAAACGCAACAAAAAGCCAATTAGTTCTCACAACATCACCTGGAACTATGATGGCCTACGTATAAGATCTAGGTAGGTATAAATATAGGATGAAGTAAGGTGACACCTGTCGCTGATATAATGATAAAAAATATTAACCCCTGACAAAAAAGACGGGTGTTATAAATTTATAGTGTGTATGTCTGTGGCATCGTAGCTCCAAAACGGATGGACCGATTTCAATGTAGTTTTTTTAATTGAAAGCTAGTTTAATCGGGTATCATCTTAGTTATGTTTCATGAAAATCTGATCAGCTATTCAAAAGTTACAGCTCTTTTTCTAGTTCGAGTCGAAGGTTTTTGACGGTTAGGTTATTATACTCGTAATGTCAATGAAAACGAATCCAGAAATTGTCTCCTAGATGTTACAGTTTTACTTTTATTTTACCACAACACTACGATTCTCAATCTAACAGAGACCAGCTGAAAAAATACTGGACAACAACAAAAATACCCTTGTCTCAACACTTAATTAAAGTAAAAAGAAGATGGAGTCTTGACAATAACAAAGAATGGTAAAAATCCAATTAATTTCCAGTTAATGTTGGGGCTCATTGTTATGGATAAGGTTAATTTTTGTCTTTGGATTCTGGTGTAGCCTTTTTGATCTACGTTAATCAATTTAGACTCTCACTCTCAATAGAATAGAATAGAAAGCATTTATTCGCTACAGGACATTTTTTGTGCTGACAATGTAGTCAGCACAAAAAATAAAATAAAAATTGAAACATAGAGATCACAAAGAAACAAAAAAAGTAATAAAAAATAATAACAAACACGAATAAAAAATAAACAATCAAAAATAAAAAAACGAAAAAAATAAAATAAAATAAATGTCAATGCTGACAATAGGCGACCTACGAACACTAGAGACATTTTTTCCAACAAAATCAGCAAAAATTCTTTGACAAAATGACAGACCAAATCGTTCAAGAGGTCTATGGTCATAGAGTCATATTCACCAACAATACAACGGATGTTGAAAATGAGAACGGCCGTTTATTCATTCAAAAAGGTCCTGTGAAACGGATGATTTTGTCTTAAACACACCTGAGAGGCCATTAAGTTCTCGATGGTGTGTGTAGTCCGCCAACCCGCACTAGGCCAGCGTAGTGGACTAAGGCCTAACCGTTCTCATATCGAGAAGAAGCCTGTGCCTAGCAGTGGGATGGTAATGGGCTGGATTTACTTGTAATATTCTTAAGGCAGGGAACTCTCTTGCCAAAACTTGCAGCTAATATATTCACAATTACAACCCAAAGTTTGTCTTTCAAAGTTTCACTACGATGACGCCTAACTTAAGACAAACTTTACTGACTCCGAGTACTTAAATCTGCTGACTGGTGGCTTATAAGTGAAGATAAGCAGCGCTTGCCGCGGTCAGTCCTTGGATGGGTGACCGTTTCTTCGAAGCGGAATGAAGATAACCTTATTACAATGTTGCTATAAACGGCCATAACAATTACTTTGACATCTGTCGGTTAAATGTCAAAGTTTTGCTAAGTTACTACCTAGGTACTAAAAACGATTTAAATGTCAAAGTTTTGCTAAGTTACTACCTAGGTACTAAAAACGATTCTGAACGTTAGCTGCGATTTTGAACCTTATTTAAAAAGGCAGAAGGTTGGTAATTGCATTGGATAGTGGTCGTTATTTATGCAAGGTGTTATAAAACAAATGTTAGTTATCTTTGGTAAATGGTTTTTCTTAGTGCATGCAGTTATCATAAAGCCATGTATTCACTAAGCAATAATTATTGATGCGCAACATGTTACGCAACATGCTGAACTATACACATAGTGGCGTGCACAGACATTTCTTACAGGTTAAAAACAACTTAGTGTTATATTGTCAAGTTAAATGATGTTTGTGATTGGCCACCTCACTCTAAGACCTAAATTAACCGATATTACAGACTTAATTTAATGTAGGCAGTGTCTTTTTAAAACGTTTTTATTAGCTTCACCTGTAACTAAATAACTATGTAAAAAAATCTTGGAAGTTAAATTAGACCCACTTCCCGGTTTCCGATTGAGCTGAAATTTTGCATACACGTTTAGTTTGGATGACTAAAGCGTTTTCTTTAGTTTTTTTTTAAACTATAATATTTTATTGTCTTTATGGAGTGCACGCCACTGACAGATCAACGTTTGATGTGCAACTATGCACGTTAAATGGAGGCACACCGTAAGATGCGCGGCATGTTGCGCTTAATCTGGCAATGTTGCGCACTGTTATGCAACGTTGCAAAACATATCGAGCGTCACGTGTTGCGCCTCTATTGTTGTCAAGTGAATCCATGGCTTTAGTCACATTATGAGTATTATGTATATTTCTAATAATGTAGAAGTAAAAAATATTTCTATGGCCGTCACTTGACCGTTAACCTCGCGGATTGAACTTACGAAGGCACTCTCGTTGCAAGCTCTAATTTCAATGACCTGCGCGGAGCGCTATAATACCGTTAACGCTCAAGGAATGGTAACAAATGATTCATTATTAACCCCCGACAAAAAGAGGGGATAATATTCCTTACTTTCTTTCTTTCCTTTTCCATTTGTACTATAACAGCAAACTTTACTCACCAATCCAGTTGTCAAAAGCATGTGTACACAAAGAACTCAATATATTCTAAGAACAAAGCACTATGAAGTGTTCTCAAACTTGGTCGAACTTACTGCCTTTGAATCCAGGCTTGGTGTTCCTGTGTGTCCGTTTCAATGAACGTACATCTTGAACAGCCGTGTATAGAAATACCCCAGTCAAAGATCGGACAATTTCGGAAAGCCGATCGGAGCCGAATGTGTGACTGAAAATTCACAAATGCTTTTACTGCTCGTAATATTTACCAATGAAAGATTTTTCGATTTAGTAAAATAAATTATTTCAATAACCTAACCATCAAAAACCGTCGACTCCAACTAGAAAAAGAGCTGTAACTTTTGAACAGCTGAAACGATTTTCATGAAACATAGCTAAGATGATACCCTATTAAACTAGCTAACAATTAAAAAAACTGCATTGCAATCGGTCCATCCGTTTTGGAGTTACGATGCCACAGACAGATACACATATACACAGATCCACAGATAGACACTACAAAGTTATGACACGCCTCTTTTTTGTCGGAGGTTAAAAAACACTCAGGTCCTACTTGGCATTTTCACTATACAAGGTGTAACTACCTACGCTAGGTAATATACAGGGTGTTATATAGATAAGTTCGCAAACAGTAGGGGTTAATTCTCACCCCTTTGTGCCTAGTATACGCCGTTCTCTTAAACTAGCGTCCGTCTGCAGCGGAATTCCGTTTTGTTTGAGGGAGCGCAGCGGCAAAGATTAAGTGGGTAGGTAAGTAGTAGGTAAAGAAAGTGGATTTGGACAGGTTTTGTACCCAATTAACTTATTCCTCTGTGAGGCAGTTTTCATAAATGTACCTTATTTATGTCTGACACTGTTCAAGAGATTGTATTGCAAAGAGTAGGGTCAAATTCTCACTTTCACAGACAAATTTACTGTCTTACAAAAATAGCAGATCAAATCGAAATCTTGTATTATAGTAGGCATAATGATGACACTCTAAAAGTTACTTGTAAGATTATATGCCATAGTTGCACATGCCAACATATTATATATTTTGTTTTCCCATCGGATCCTTGTACTGGATAGCAATTAAAGCTATAATTTTTTTATTTATTTAATTTAGTTGGTACCATACTAACATCACGCCGTCACTAGCCGAGTGGGTAGATATTTTGTAAAGAAGAGTACCTAGGTACCTACTTCTAGACTAATAAATTTCTCTTACCGTTAGGCAAGATAGCGGTCAAAATTATAAAAAAAAGCTTTCTGCTTCACCTGCCGCGGGTTCGAACCCCGTACAGAACAAAATATTTGTATGACCTACAGACCCTACACATAGTTGTTTCGGGTCCGGGTGTGTACGTGTATGTGAGATTAATGTTTGCAAACTGTACCCTAGATACAAAAAGAAATGCCAATGTCCCCATGTTTTTTAAAACAAAGACTTACCCATCTGTTCCCAATTTACTCTATGCCCACTATTTTACGTCTACCTAAGCCTAAGTATACGTACATACATACATGCAATAATTTGCTACACTGGCTTTGATACCTCCCAGCAGATGCGCTGAACTTGACGTACTTACCGCACTTAGGACCCTTGCTTCCACAATAGGGATATTAGCCGTCTCTTACGTTTAAGTTCGCGGCTTATGTGTGAAGTTATTGCGGAAGGAAAACGCCAGACTTTATAATCAACCATTGATTTTTGGGAAAATAAGATTATACTATTAAAGGAGGTCCTTTTAAGAGGTTTGTAGTACTCAAAATTATGAACAACTTTTACTATGGGACCAAAGATGAAATCGCAAAAAAATATCTGCTGTTCCATACAAAAAATTCAATATTACTCGACTAAATATATGTGTTACAAAATAATTTCACGCGATACTTATATTATGAAGGTCTGCGGGGTATATCCTTTTTTTTAGAGTACTATCGCATATTTGGGATGAGGGGCTCGTAGCTACATAGCTACCGCGCAGATCAGTCGATTAGCGAGGTTAAGCTGCGATTGCCGCGGTCAGTCCGTGGATGGGTGACCATTTCTTCGAACATCGAGACACCTCCGTGCCTCGGATAGCACGTTAAGCAGTTGGTCCCGGTTGTCATACGAATACCTTTGACAGTTCTTACGGGACTCAGCAACCCAAAAAAAGTCTGACAACCGGTCTAACCTTAGGGTATCAGTGTCTCCCAGTAATTGGGTGGCGGAGGTCAGATGGCAGTCGCTCTGTATAAAATACTGTTACTCAGCCGCATCTGGTTAGACTGGGAGCCGACCCAACGTAGTTGGGATAAAGGCCAGGCAGGTGATGATATCGCATATTTGGGTTACGACCTGTAATGGTAAATGTTTTTAAATGTAAATAAATGTGCGTGGTTATATATAAGGGTGTGGATCAGACCATCAGACTGAACAACTTTCTCTATGGGACCAACATCGTAATCGCGAAAACATAATCAGCTGTCCCTTATACGTTTGGGTCGAGTAGATATTGAAGTTTTGTATAGGACAGCTGATAATTTTTTTGCGATTACGATGTTGGTCCCATAGAGAAAGTTGTTCAGTTTGATGGTCTGATCCACACCCTTATTTAAGGGTACACAACAGGGGTTTACAACGTGTATCAGAAATTCGTGGTCATATTTATGACCACGAATTTCTGATACACGTTGTATATTTTCCCAAACCTAAATAAAACATTACTTAAATAAGAAACATTTGTAATTTTAACAAAGTGTTAAAGTACTTCTAAAAGCAAACATACAAATGAAGTTAATTAAGTACTTCGATTAACAACGTTAAGCTCTACCGTACAATTTTGTAGGCTTTGTCGAGTATGTGAGGAATTTCTCCACTTTGACATGATTATATCCTGGCAGTCTCCCTTTGTAGAAGCGATTCGTAACACTAGCTAAGGACAGGACACATTTTTGATATTATACAGGATATTCTTTATGTAGTGCGCATAATTTGTAGAGTGATTCAGTCTCTGTTCCTAAATGCAACCTATTAGGATACACTTTAAAACAAAACGAAAGTTCGACTTAGTATGGGGGACATGCATTACTAGCGCAAGCCATACAAAATCAAATTTTTATTTTGTTTTGGAGTGAATTTTGGTACTGCGGTTGTATTTTGGAACGGACACTGAATCAATATGCAAATTTTGCGCACTACATAAAAAAATATTCTGTATAGTGTCTAGTAGTTTTAACAATAATTTTAATGGACCAGTGTAAGGTACGGTGATTTTAGGTTACTTGCATACGAAGGTATGGTTTCATAGAAAATGTAGGGAAATTGTTTTTTTTTGTTTTTCAATTTCAGTAAGTAGGATTTCGTAGGTTGTTTACAGGAAACATTTCTGTTTGGAAATAAAGTAAATTGAACACTATTTAAGTTTTTTGAAAAATGTTATTTTTCTTGCTGACTGTAGAATCCTACCTTTTTTCAAAAAACTAATAATGTAATTTTTAATATCTTCAAAATTCATCTAAAGTTTCCAAAGACCAGAACTCTTTAACTCCTTGTTTTTTTACTTGGCAGTGTAGCTGCCCTTAATGCCCTAAAAATTTTCGCCATCCTGTATACAGGTGTATATATTTTTTTTAAATATAATATATTTCCCTCCCCTTTTTCCTAACACCATCCTAAAATGTCGGCAGCGCATCGGTGACTCCTTTGGTGTTGCGGATATTCATGGGGGGCGGTGATCACTTACCATAAGGAGAACCGCAAGCAATGGTATAAAAAAAAATGTCCCTATATTATGACTTGAGAGAATTACTTTCTCTTTTAATTTCCCATCACATCTTTCTTTACAATAATTAACCACATGAAAGGGATGGTAAATTATTGACTCTTGATAAAATATACACCGCATTGACAAACCCACTTTCGCATTTCTAGGGTTAGTAGAACTATTGAGCAGTTCTAATTAATAGCGACAGACTTAACCTAATTGGCGCGTTTCCAAGAAATGTTCGCCCTAATCAAACAGCTAATATATCAAGATAGCTGCTTTCAAGGCTTTATAAAATATAGCTGTAATAATAACCGGCATTTATATCATTTATCTAGCGATAGCCAACTGAGCTCCTGTAGAAAGAAAAATAATTTTATTCCGTACGGGATAATGACGGTGCCACATTCACAACAGATGAAACAAAAAAGAGAAATAGGTACATTTCTAATAAAAAATAAAAAAAACATGCCGTCGAGCATGCCCGTAGCGAAAAGGTTACCAACTCAGCATATGCTGGATGTGCTGGCATCCCTGCAGTGAAAAATGTGGAACGCTTCCCGATTTTGCGTGTCATCCTTGCGCAGGGGCCATGTAGGATTGCTTGACCACAAACATTATAATATTTTAGGTTATAAATAAATCCAGCTCACTATTGTCCCACTGCTAGGCACGAGCCTCTTCTCGGAATGAGAATGGTGAGGGCTCAATTATGGAGAGGAAAGTCGCGCGGCGCACAAAGCGGCGTGTCGCTCTCTCGCGCGCTCTCCATGAACGGAGATACGCGCCTTTCTCCGCGTTGCGCGCCGCTTTGCGCTCCGCGCGACCTTCCACCTCTCCATAATTGAGCCCAGCCTTAGTCCACCTCGCTGGCCTAGTGCGGGTTGGCGGACTACACACACCATCGAGGACTTTATGAGGCCCTCTCAGATGTGCAGGTTTTCTCGTTAACCAGGCTGACTGTCCAGGATGCGCCAGACAATCTTAGGTTTCATCACTCATGGAGACTCTTTACTTGCACACGAAGCCATGTTATTTTTCAAAAATTCAGGTTGCTACCTTTCTGACAAAGATCTCTGTCTTCCCTTCTTTATTAAAAAGAAAAAATAAACCAAACACTTTTCAATAATTCAGGTTGCAACCTTTCTGAGGAAAATTCCTGTCTTCCATTTTTATATAAATAAAAAAATTTAACTAGATTTATTAAAGACAACAAACAATACACATACAATAATAAATAAGATGCCAAATAACAAATAAATAAAATAAACAAGGTTACAGAAAAAAAAACTGACAATAACAGAACAGTAATAAACATAAAAAATATAAAGGCATATACATACAATATCTACACTTATTAACACTAAAGTTACCAAGTTATATCCTAGATACTTATTTCTGTACTCACCTTTACCCATCTCGGTGTTTGTTTGTACAGTCAACAAAATAAACAAAGTAAATACCTAAGCAATATAAAGTTTGTGAATAAATATAAAAAACGAATCTTATATCATTACAACGTCAATTTTCGTCGTGCTTTATTTTTTTTGCGACACTTCTTCATTTTCTTGACGTTTCTCTCGAGATTTTGTTTTTATTTTTTATGTTTTCTTGGCAACAAGAGTACCTAAGTAAACTGTTAGTGGTTGTTAAACTAGGTAAGTCTGAGAATTAGTTTTATAGGTGCATTAACCCGAAAAGCGACGCAAAGTAGTCACAATCGAATTTTCATTGTTTTTGGCTTATAGATTAATGAAATTTGTCGAATGCTCGCTAATGAGAGCAGAGGCTTTGTAAGTTTGTTTTAACCATTTCGATTTTAATTTAAGAAAAATCATTTATTTGCCACAAAAACAAGACACTACAATGATAGACATAGGTAATAAGAAGAGGACAGGTGCATAGACAGACACGACATTTTTCTTAGGATGGCAGCAGTGTAAAACAAAGTGGATTTTTTTAAATGTAAAAACATTAAAAAAATATGTGGGTATTACTTCTCCATAGGATCTACTATTTGGAACCGCGCACCTAGAGTCTCGACATTTCATAAGTGCCTGTATCTGGTTTACATGAAATAAAGATCTATTCTATTCTATTCATACCACTACTGCAAACATCTCTGAAGCACTACAATATAAATAAAATCCGACGAACGAAAGCAAAAAAATTGTCACACAATTAAAGTCAGCAACAAAATCAAGTAGCTTTAATAGAGACGTAACTTCATTGGTACCTCGTTTCATTTGCCGACGGTACTTCAAGGAATTTACAATTATTTATTGTGAGTTCGAGAGGTACGCAATTTTATTACTTTTTTCTCGTGTGTCCCATACCTTTAGACAATTTTCTGGTGCATTCTTGTCGTGTTTGCACTTTTTATGGTGAACAAATTAAGTTGTGAATTAGGTTTGCTTGTTTTATGCTTTTATTTTTGTATTGTTCTTATGAAACCCTTTTATTTTTAACTTTTTAACCGACTTCAAAATAGGAGGAGGTTCTCAATTCGATTGAATGTTTTTTTATTGTTTTGTTTGTTACGCGTTTACACCGCCAATTGCAGACCGATTTTGAAAATTGTTTTTGTTTTAAAGGTTTCGAAGTGGTCCCATTTAAATTTGGTGAAGATCTGATGAAGACTTTTGGAGATATACAATGGAACTCCTGAATGAATAACAGCATATCACTTCCTATTGTTGTAATCGCATGATGTATTGTTTATGCCACTCAAAATAGAAAAATAAAATAAACTTTAAAAATCGACTTCAAAAAATCAAAATCAAAATTCTTTATTTGACACAAACACAGGTAAATATAATGGTAAATAATATGAGAATGTAATGTGCACTGTGTACAACTCATCATTCTCCTGCCCTTATCCCATTTTATTTGTGGTCGGCGCAATATGTCTTTTTCTTCCATTCATCTCTATCAGACGTCATTTCCAGATTCACTTCCTTCTCATTCATGTCATGTTTCACACAGTCCATCCATCGTTTCTTTGATCTGCCCCTACTCTGATAGCCATCCACATTCATACTTACAACTCTTCTTAAAACATGATTTTCATCTCTCCGCATTACATGTCCATACCACGACAATCGGTGTGTGTGGGCACTGTGTACAACTAATAAGTATAAAATAATTTTCTTAAAAAACTTAACAACTTCTGAAGTCCCGCCTTTAATTCTTCAATGCACCTAGCTTGGCAGTGGCACCGACTTCAGAATATTAAGTTTAAAAAAAAAGACTATTCGGTGTGTATCCCGAGCTGTAGCAAATGGGTGTTCAGCTCACCATGTGCCAGGCTATGACATCTCGCAAACCCCAGACCATACCTCATATATTCCACAAGATATCAGCTAACAGGAGGATCATTCTGTCCATATTATTGACATAATCTCTCAGTCGCATTTTACGACACATGCAGAGGATTGCATATTCTCTGAGAATCACCCGGTCATCTCTGAATAGACTAAAGCCGAGGTTAAAACATGGGTGATGTCCAACTAAGCGTCAGACTAGGTGGATAGCTGTGCAGTAAATTTGTGTGAGACTAACACGGGATAGCTCTCTCCTTAGAACTTACTGCTGAGAGAATACGGGAACGAATTGTGGCGAGCGAGTTAATAAACATAACGTATACAGTACCATCAGTTTTCCGTGCCGTCTAACGTTCACGTTCACATGCAATATTTGTATGGGAATTTTTTCAGCGCCTCTAGCGGTATAAATATTGAACTAAAGTCACTATACAAATATTGCATGTGAACGTGAACGTTAGACGGCACGGAAATCTCATGGTAGAGGTACTGGATAATTTTTATGTAGTGCGCAAAATTTGCAAAGAGATTCAGTGTCCGTTCCCAAATGCAACCGCAGTACTAAAATTCACTCCAAAACAAAATAAAAAATTGATTTTGTATGGCTTGCGCTAGTAAATTATGCGTGTCCCCCATACTAAGTCGAATTTTCGTTTTGTTTTAACCTGTCCTGTGCTCGTTGTGTTTGAATAATCTAGAAAATTACAATATAATTTAAGTTCAAAGTATCCCGAATTGCAGTTTTATAACTTAAACTAAACTTCCAAAATTTTCGGAGATTTGGAAGATTTCGGAAATATTTCCGGAAAACTTCCAAAGTTTTGGAAACTTTCCGTAGTTTTTCACTTCTACAGAGACGGTCTCACTATCCTCACTCGTGGAAGCTCTATATCCTTGCACCCCAACATGCTAGATGCAATTTCCATCCTTATGTTACTAAATAGCTCCCGAATTTGGATTAAATAATAGTAAAATGCTTGCCAACTGGGAAGGCAACGCTGCCAAGGGGTCGCGTTACTCTGAAATATAATTAATTCAAAAATTTGTTACCAGTTGGCGTAGGTTAGCTTATCGTTGGTTAATTAAAAATAGTTTAAAATAAGTTGATAGGTGTTTGATATAAACATATATTTTTTACTAGCTTCCGCCAGCGGCTTCGCCCGCGTGATATCTTTATAAATTATAGCCTATGTTACTCAGTGATAATATAGCATGCTGCTGGTGAAAGAATTTTTAAAATCGGTCTAGTAGTTTTTGAGTTTATTAATTACAAACAAACATAAAAAAAATATTATTATTATTTCCTTTATTCAATTTTATATACATACTTTTTTAAATTTATAAATATATTTACAAATAATATAAAAAAGTAGTAGTATTAGCCTATTGGTATCGGGAGCAGGGTCGAAGCCACCGGCGGCTAGGGCTCCAGAGAGAGTAACCTCATCACAATGCGTGCCGTGTCGAGGAGTACCGATTTCTGTATAAAGCCTTTGATCCAGCCCCCCAACAAGAGCCTCATAAGATGTTGGTCGAGGCTCTTGGCAATTAAGCCATTGGCCGTCACAACTATCGGCACTATGACTGTTGAGTCCACATCCCACATGTCGACAACCTTTTGTAACAAGTCAAGATATTTGATTTGTTTATCTTTCTCGGCTTTCACGAGAGTCTTCGTCAGATTTTCACCAAATTTAAATGGCATCACCTCGAGAGCCCTTTCACATAAAAAATATTTTTTGAAAATCGATCTGCAATTTGCGGAGTTATCTCATAACAAATATACAAAAAAACATACATACAGTCGAATTGAGAACCTCCTCCTTTTTTTGAAGTTGGTTAAAAATACATTGAAAGACTATTAATAAGTACATTATTTATCCTCTAACAAACAAAGCTAAACAAAGCCTGAAACTCATCGAACTGCAAACTCATTTCATGAAAATTATAAACAGAATTGTTCATCTTGCTCACATCTTCAAAGGGATGGAAAAAGATCTAATATTCATTCATTCACTCATTCGTTTTGTTCATTTAGAACCCTTGGCAATGCCTTTGTCGCAAGACTTTAAAAGAGGCAACTGCGTCGTGTCTATATTTTAAACTAGGTTATTTTTCCATCTCTACTTGCTAGTTTGCCTAGGAATAGGGTGGACATGAGTTTTCGTGTTGAAGGTTATTTTCAGGACTTCTACAACTTTATGATGGAGTTTCTTTCCGGTATCTTCTCCAGGACCAACCCACATGAAACCATGCACCTAGAATCACGACGTTTTAAAAGTGCCTGCAAGGGCCCAGTTGAAATAAAAAACGTTGACTTTGACTTTATTACGTGCCCGCGACTCCATACGAGTGGAATTCAGATGCTGTGATTTTTAAAAATAACATTGCCAATTTCTGTCCTCATGATGCACGCTATTTCTATGTCAAAATTCATCAAGATCGGTTCAACCGTTTAGTCTTGAAAAGGTAACAAATACACAGATAGATAGTTACTTTCGCATTTATAAACTGGTAAGGATTGCGTACAAGTAGTTCAATGATAAATTATGCTACTGTAGGCAAAAAAAGGAAAAAATAAATATCGGCGACAAAATATCTCTTTACCGTTTTGTCTCCCGTTTTTTCGTATTGTCTTCTCTCAAGGAGACAAATGGTCGAGAAAACGTGTTTGTCTACAGAAAAATTGGGAACAAAACTATCTTTTTCCTCTTATTAAAAATAAGTAAAACAGACTTTATTATATTATTTATCCGTGTTTGTTTGTTATTATTATTTTTGTTTCTTTCTGATCTCTGTGTTTAAATTTTATTTTATTTTATTTCTGTACTGACGATGTGTCCTTTATCGAATAAATATTTTCTATTCTATTCTATTCTTTATTCTACTCCAAAAAACTTAAAAAGTATAAAATAATTGTCTTAAAAAACTTAACAGCTTCTGAAGTCGGTGCCACTGCCAAGCTAGGTGCATTAAAGAGTTATCGGCCCCGACTTTAGGTGTTAAGTTTTTTAAGACAATTATTTTATACTTTTTAGTATTTTGAAGTCGGTTTTTACTCCTTTTTAAAGTTTATTTTATTTTTCTATTTTGAATAGCATAAGCATGCGAATACAGCTATCGCGAGAGATATAATACTATGTTGTTATTCATTCAAAAGTTCCATTGTATACCTCCGAAGGTCTTCATCAGATCTTCACCAAGAATTAAATAGAACCACCTTTAAATAGCACCAGGCTAAGACAACGAACAAGGGTAAAACACAACAGCTCATGGCAGAATCACGGTGAGTGCAGACAAGCCAAAGAGGCCCTGCCGGCGGTAGACGTCAGGATCACCAGGCAACTACTCAGACTGACGAAACAACAGCTACGTACGGTAACAGCAGCCCTCACCGGCCACGGTAGTTTTAACAAGCACCTCTCTGTTATAGGAATTACAGACAGCCCCTTATGCCGAGCGTGCATGGAGGCTGACGAAACAGCGGCCCACGTGCTGCTAAACTGCCCAGAAATCGCCACTTACAGGACCACGTACTTCGGTAACCTGAGTACTCTTCGGGAGATCGCCGGCAACATCAAATGTCTGCTGGCCTTCCTCGAGGAGCTGGGTTGGCTAGAATAAAACAATCTAGTCCCACCCGTACGCAAAATACGCGCATAGACGTGGAGTTGCGGAAACTCGCCCGCGTTACCAATACCAATACCAAAAAATAGCACCAGGCGGAGTAATCACCTAAAAAATACTAGAAAAACAACCCTACCGTCAAATTGAGAACCTCCTTTTTTGAAGTCCGTTAAAATGCCAGGACTGTCTCCCGTCACCAAAAAAACTGGTCACCCCAATTTCACCCGAGGCACACAAAGTCGGGGTCGTCCGAAGCCCGCATGGCCGTTTGTTTTGTGCTTACCCCTTGTTGTTTTACATACACGACGGAAAATTGTGACGGACGATTATTTGTTGCTTCACCCTACGACTCCAGAATTCATTAGGTGCAGGATTTTTTGGTGTACCCGTTTGAAAGTTGAAAATTAAAATAGTTCGTGGAATTTTCGAGTTTGTGTTTTTATGTAACTGCCTTCGTTTAGTGGTTACAAGCACAGCTGCAGCGTGAGATCCCGGGTTAGATTCCCAGGTCAGATAAACTTTTTTTTTAAACGATTGAATAGAATAGGTCTTTATTTCATGTAAACCAGATTACAAGCACTTAAGAAATTTCGAGACTCTAAGTGCACGGTTCCAAATAGTATGTCCTATGGAGAAGAACCGGCAAGTAACTCCATGGAAACTCTTTCTCTGCTTTTATTTTCTTATTTTTTCTTTTTTTTTTGGATGTTTTCCTGTATCATGAGTACAGTTACAAACATACACAGTGAATTTGAAGTCGTTTCGGATACTATAACGAATGATTACTCGAGATAATAAACAACTGCCCATTTTTTCACCATGGCAACTTTAAATGCAAAGTAGTGCTCTGCCGACTTCACTTGACGGAATATTGAAATTATGTGACCAAAAACCAGCATTATACTGTACAAAACCCACCCGCACTCATAGATAATAATTTGAGGAGAGACTAAAGAGCGGGCTGAAAACCAGCGTTGACCCGTGCTGTAGCGATGCTGCATATGGATCAACATCCACTGAACCCACTCCTATTGCCATACTACACATTATAAAAAGACGTGTATTAATTATAATATTTAGTTTATTTTTATTTTGTGGCAATAAACATTTTATTTTGTAACTAACTATGTAAGAAAATCTTGGGAGTTAAATTTGACCCACTTCCCGGTTTCCGATTGAGCTGAAATTTTGCATACACGTTCAGTTTGGATGACTAAAGCGTTTTCTATAGTTTTTTATAAACTATAATATTTTATTATTTTCAAAATTGACGTTTTAAATTTAGGTTGGTAGCAAAAATAGCACATCACATTAACAATAGGTACCATAAATAAATTGAGCTCATTCGCTGAATCTACTATCTAGTGTTTAGGAAATTCTCATAAATTAAAAACCGGTTAAGCGTGAGGAACTCACTCTCAAAGTCAATGAAAACAAAATGGCGAAAAATTTGTTTTAGTTATCCACTTACATTAATTTATACCAACCTTAGGCTGATATTTTTCGTACAATCTATACAAGACTTACTAATATTATTAAGAGGTAAAATTTGTTTGTTTGTATGTAGGGAGTAATCTCCGGAAATACTTTACCGATTCTAAAAATACACTAATAGAAAGCTACATTATTCCTGCAGGGCTAAGGGCTCAATTACGGAGAGGCGGAAAGTCGCGGGGCGCGCAAAGCGGAGTGTCGCTCTCTCGCTCGCTTTCCATGGAGATATGCGTCTTTCTCCGCGTTGCGCGCCGCTTTGCGCTCCGCGCGACTTGCCGCCTCTCCTTATTAAGCCCTAACACGGAAAAATGTGGAGAGAGAAAAATCGGGAAGAAAACCATCTCTTTAGGGTTTTCTCTCTCGATTTTACGTTTTTTCTTCTGTTAAGGAGATAACAGGTAGACAACACGAGTTTGTCGAAATAATCAGAGATTAAATCATTTTGTCTCTCGATTTTTTGTTTTGTCTGCTGTCAAGGAGACAAAGGGAGGAGAATACGGGTTTGTTCACCCGCCGTGGTAGCTCTGCAGAGAGAGAGCTATAATTTATTTTGATAAAAATAAAACGCACGTGTGAAACCACGGGCAACAGTGTCTTATTATATTTTATTTTTATTAGGACCAATTAATTAGATAAGCTTAGGCTTAACTGTAATTTTTAAAACATAGGTAAGATAGTGGTATAATTTTGTCATAAATTTTCAATTGATCTAGTTTTTCGATACATATAAACGAACCCTGACAATTCTTTTTTAAACGAGGCTGCTTGACTTGTTAACTGTAGTCTTGTTTAATAAAACCAATGAATTTGAATTTAATTTTGCGTTATTTTGTGTTACAAATACTATAAAACACAGGTGAGTTTATATTCAATAATTGTGAGGAAATTCGGTCGACGAATCATTTGAAGAGTAGATATTTTAATAAAATAAACTGTAAAAAAATTATAAGTTTTTAAACTGTCATGGTCACTAACATTGGTATTAGAGAGTTACGACCACGGCTATCCTCTGAACATCACTATGAATACCTACCTATGTATTATTTTTTTCTTGTTTCATACTTTTCAGTAGTCGGGTTTTAGTTTTTGAACTTATTTTTTTTTTATATTTTGTCTAGGTACAATGGGAGCAAGTACATCTAACGCCTTCATAAGGACGGCTCAGTTACCACTGGCACTGCTGGCTAGCTTTGGACCTGACAGTAAACTGTTTCCCCAACAGACTGTTACAACAGGTAATAATTGCGTCCGTCTTTTTGAAAAAATTACGACTTTTTTCACAGTTTTTACAACTAACTATAACCTAACCGTCAAAAACCCCCGACTCCAATTAGAAAAAAACCTGTAACTTTTGAACGGCTGAACAGATATATACCGTCCGTGAAAAAATAATTAACTGATGGTAAAAACCGCATTAAAATCCGTTACGTGGTTTAGTTAGCGGATATACATACAGCCAGACGCGGAACGAATCGAGATGCGAGTTGTTCTTACAGAATCAAGGTCCTGGGGGCCTACCACGGATGTTTTTGACGTATCGTATCGTTAAAGTAAGCAAATTTAGAATGAAAATTACAATAATTCTATCGCATTTTTGTTAAATTTTACGCAACATACACGCTTGTTTCATGAAAATCTAAAAATACTGGATGTATTTTCAAAAAATATCATGGATTTAACGTGTATATTTGATTCAAAGATGGCTTACGTTAACGTTACAATAAGTCACAAAAATTCGTGGTAGGTCCCCAGATACGCGTCACGCCGCGTCTCGAAACATACTGTTACCAAAAGCCGATGTTTTGATTGCTTTCGTCGCGTTGGCAGCTTTGCTTTGCGACGCGTTTGTCGCTTGCGCAAGACACCCTGTAAGGGCTATAATATGGAGAGGCGGAAAGTCGCGCAGAGCGCAAAGCACACGTCTCTACACGTGTTGGTCGAAAACTGTAAGTGTAGAGAGTAATTGAATTAAAATAAATAATAAATAAATCGTGAGAAATGGAGAAAATGGAGGGAGGCCTTTGCCCAGGAGTGGGACAGCATAGGCTGATAATAATAATAAGGAGGTTCCTCTCTCTGGAGCCCTAGCCACCGGTAGCTTGGACCCTGTTCCCGATGCCGGTTGGTTCCTATTTTTTTATGATTTTAAATGTATATTTGATTTTGTTTTATAATATGTATTTAAAAATGTAAAAAAATATGTAAAATAATAAATAAAGGAGATAATAATAATAAATAAATAAATAAAGCGGCGCGCAACGCGGAGAAAGACTCTTACCTATCTCCGTTCATGGAGAGCGACCGAGAGAGCGACACGCTGTTTTGCGCACCGCGCGACTCCTCTCCATAATTGAGCCCCTGGCGTTAATATTTTGTTTCAACTTCTAGATAACTCGATCTTCGACTACATAGTGGTGGGCGGTGGCACTGCTGGGTGTGTGGTCGCCAGGAGACTGGTGGAAGATCAGAAGAACACTGTGTTGTTGTTAGAAGCTGGAGGCGATCCGCCCATTGAAGCTCTTGTACGTATTTTGAAAGTAATTGCGGGTATGGGCTGCGTCTCAAAATTGGAAAGGTTTTAGCCCACCATGGTGGCCTGGTGCGGGTTGACGAACCAGCATCGACCAACCACCAACAACAATATGCATGGGGGACACCCATAATTTACTAGAGCAAGTCATCCAAAATCAAATTTTTATTTTGTTTTGAAGTGAATTTTATTACCGCGGTTGCATTTAGGAATAGAGACTGAATCACTCTACAAATTATGCGCACTACATAAAAAAATATCCTGTATAGTTAACGAAAAGTTAGTTAAATAAATAAATAAACAAAATTGCCAACTTGACGGGCGTCCGGGTTTCTCCCGGACACTTTTTGAGAACCCCGCCTGGATGCCCCCGGACGCCTCCGGACGCCCCCAGACGCCCCCGGACTCCCACAGACGCCCCCAGAGGCTCCTGGTTTCCTGCCCTCCCAAACTAGGAAAAATCCGGGGACATCCGGATGGGAGGCAGCCCTAAAGCCCAATCTGTTTGCGCCCATAGAAAGAAAGAAAGAAAGAAAATACATTTATTCAGCACGGACATTGACAACACACGAGAGAAATAAAATAAAAATTAAATTAAACCTTTAAACAGTAAAAAATAAAAATAAAAAAATAAATAAGAAAGACAGAACAAAGTAAAATAGTCATCCTATTCATTAGTGTCGTCAAGCATGCCCATGCCGAAAGGGTAGCCAGCATAGACATTCGTCGGCCGCACCAATTACGCAGGACGTCAGCCCCGGACATACTCGTACCATCAATATCAAGCATTCACCGGTATGATTGACGCTCGATTACGTATCCATATTCCACAACAGATTGCTTGATGGAAACGTTTATTGAACTCCTATAAAAATGTCAAAAATCACACTTCAATCAATCGACCAAACTTGCATGTATTTTTAACCCCCGACAAAAAACTGGGGTGTTATACGTTTGTAGAGTGTATCAGTGACTCTGTGTATCTGTGTATCTGTCTGTGGTACCGTAGCTCCAAAACGGATGGACCGATTTCAATGCAGTTTTTTTAATTGAAAGCTAGTTTAATCTCGTATCATCTGAGCTATGTTTCATGAAAATCTGTTCAGCCGTTCTAAAGTTCAGCTCTTTTTCTAGCTGGAGTCGGGGGTTGTTGATGGTTAGTTTATTAGAGAATAAAAATTTACGGGACAGCCAAACATTCAGAAGCTTTCTGAATATTTGACCAGATCCTTCTGGCAGTAGAAGCAAAAATAAATTTCCATTTGCCAAGCTTCCTAGAACTTTTTGAAGTAGATAAGATAGGTAGGGCATAGCGGAACTCTCCGCTCAAAATCGGAGCTGCGCGACTGAGAAAGTACCTCCACCTTGCAGAATATCGTAGCCAAATAACACTGCTCTTTTGCAGTGTTGTGTTCCTAACGGTGAGCAAGGTCGCTAATGCACTTTGGGCAAGCATCGTGTCGTCATGGCAGTAGGGGGTCCCCCTACTAATAGGCTTGTTGTAGGGTTAGAAATGTCCCCGTGTGTTGCAAGCGTCCATAGGTTACAGGAACCGCTTACCAAAAGACAGGCCGTATGCTTGTTAGCCACCAGTGGTATAAAGTACTTATCTGATGTAGCACTGTATTAAAATCTTTAAAAAAAATCTTGTTTCAGTTAGCTGCATTATTTCCTGCAATCCCAGGGTCTAAGGAGGACTTCAACTATACGTCCACTCTCGACAAATATGCAGCAAAAGGCCAAAATAACTACACCATGTTAACAGCAGGCAAAATGCTCGGAGGCTCTGGTTCTCTCAATCATTTTATCCAAACAAGAGGAACTAAAGAAGACTACGATTGCTGGGCCAAATTGTCCAACGACAGCTCGTGGAAATACAAAAATGTTCTTCCATATTTCATCAAAAGTGAAAGGACAGATGACAGCGAAATTATCAGCGTGTATAGCAAGTTTCATGGCACAAAAGGTTCTATGGGATTAACAAGAGAACCTCATGATGATAAAGTTGGTAAATACTTGAAATCTTTTGCCGAAATCGGTGAACCCACTGTCTTAGATTTAAATGCTGATCTAAAATGTGGATACACACAACCTCAGTTCACGGTAGCTGACAAAGTTAGGCAAACTCCAGCATTATCATATTTGAACCCTGTCAAAGACTACGCTAATTTTTACGTCTCTAAAAACACCAGAGTTACTAAGATCATATTCGAGAACAAAGTTGCTGTGGCGGTTGAAGCTGTTTATCAGGGCAAAACGTATAAATTCAGAGCAAAAAAGGAGATCATTATAAGCGCTGGAGTATACAACACTCCACAGATACTTATGCTTTCCGGCATAGGCCCTAAAGAAGATTTAGAAAGCTTTAACATAGAAGTAATCCATGATTTACCGGTTGGTAAAGGTTTGGTAGACCAAGTAGCTGTATCAGTAGTGTACATGTTAGAGAAATACCCAGTAGCAATTCCGGATATACATGCTATTCCAGCAGATCCAACAGTAATTCCTTTTCCTGTCCTAATAGGATCCGTAGCCTTAAACAAATCTCAGACGTGTCCGGATTATCAGACCTTTAATTTGCTGTTTGCACACGATACGCCTCTCTTGACAGTTGCATGTTCACAAGTTTTTGGTCTTCGGAATGAAATATGCGACAGGTGGCAGAAGCAGGTGAAGTCGAGAGACTCGTTGTACAATCTTCTAGCTCTTCTCCAGCCAAAATCGAGAGGTACCGTCAGCTTGAAAAGCGTTGATCCTTTCGATGATCCACTTATCACAACTGGATACTTTACTAATAAAGTGGATATTCAAATTATGCTGAAAATTATAAAAGACTTTATAAGAGTTGTTGGAACAAAATACTTTCTAGAAATAGGAGCTGGAATAGTAGGTTTGGATCTCCCAGAGTGTGCGGATAAAGAAAAATATTCCGATGATTTCTGGATATGTTATATTTTGAATCATGCGAGCAGTCCTTACCATCCTACTAGTACATGCGCCATGGGGAAAGTAGTAGATGGTAAATTAAAAGTAAAAGGGATAGAGAAACTGCGGGTTGTGGATGCTAGTGTGATGCCTAAGATACCTCGTGCAGCTCCTTGCGCTGCAGTTGTGATGCTAGCTGAGAAAGCAGCGGATATGATTAAGAGTGACGATTCATCTTGAGATTCATTTGAGATCTTGAAATGCTGAGCTGGTTACCATTTCGGCATGGCATGCTTGACAGCTTATATAATTATTTTTATTTTTTTATTTCTTATTT
The DNA here is from genome assembly GCA_932294325.1 of Allophyes oxyacanthae. NCBI lineage: Eukaryota > Metazoa > Arthropoda > Insecta > Lepidoptera > Noctuidae > Allophyes > Allophyes oxyacanthae. Next base: position 8,407,762 of record OW028635.1, on the reverse strand, counting down.
GTATCTTTTTGTAGTGTTATTTTTTATCTTTAATCTTCTCTCTCTTGTGTTGTAAATGTTTTTTTTTAAATTGAAATTAAAATCTATTCAAAAGCCCAAACAATTTTTTTTATGGAATTAACTTAAAAAAGTCTTCTATGTACCTACTCTATGATTCCCTTTTCTCGATTTAACTTATTAGTTAGTACCCCTCTCTATATACACTATGACCGTTGGTGCGCAAGGTGGAATAGAAAATAATTATTTTTAATTTATATTTGACATACTACAACAGTTTATAAGCCGTATATCCCATCATATGAGTTACTCGACTAGACGACACGGTTGGCGCAGTGCCTAAGCGACAGAGCTTCTGCGCTACGTGCCGCGGGTTCGATCCCCGCAAGGATCAAATATTTGTATGATCTACAAATAGTTGTTCCGGGTCTAGGTGTGTGTGCATGTGAGATGTATCTTTGTAAACTGTACCCACGATACAAGAACCCAAGTGGAAGACTCAGTTAGAGAATTTAAAACACGAAATGTAGACAGCGATGTGTATACAGAAATAGAACAAAACTACGAATTAATTATAATAATATAAACATAAATAAAATACCCACATAAAACAAATGCACATAAATATAAAAATATACATAAATTACAAACAGAAGTACTTATGAAACTACGACAAGGAAATAATGCTCTTTTACACGTTTCTTAAAGGTAAGAGTTATTCTTACAGTTTTTTATCTCAGGTAAAAGTGAGTTCCACAACCTAACCCCATGCACTGATAGGGAATAGGAATAGAAGTCAGTGTTGTGGGAACCCATCCTACAGAACTGACTTGATATAAGAAGAGTACGGAGGTATGACCTGCAGGACGAGTCAAGTGAACGAGTGTGAGAGAAACGTTCCCGCAGGTAGGAAAGAGCTGTCGGGTTATGTAGGATATTAATAAATATTATATATTTAAAAAAAAAGCTAAAGAAAACGCTTTAGTCATCCAAACTAAACGTGTATGCAAAGTTTCAGCTCAATCGGAAACCGGGAAGTGGGTCAAATTTAACTTCCAAGATTTTTTTACATAGTTAGTTACAGGTGAAGCTAATAAAAGCGTTTTTAAAAAGTAGACACAATATCCGAGTTGTCCTGCGAAGTCAGATTGGGAACCAATTGAAAGTTTTGCAGAAGTTAGAGACGTAATAATAATTATTTGAACCTTATATTATTATTATTAATGTTGATGCAAATATAAATAAATGTTGATGCAATTTTTCGATTAATTATGTTATTAGATCTACCTATATCAAAATTATGTATATCAATTACCATAAGTTTAAGTGATCTAAATAAGTTATTTTTGTCATTTTTACACACTGTGTCTACGTATCTATCATCCATATTTCCAGTAGCGGGACTATTGGAAGAAACATTAAAAATAAGTAGTTCCATTGTTCTCATATGTCTGTAACATTTTTATTACCATGTTTCCTTGTGTAAATATATAAATAATGACTTCATACCTGAATTCCCTTCAATTCAAATCCAAAATTTCTAAATGGACATCGGCCCATCAACCGTATAACTTCGGATACTTCAAGGACTTCACAAGTCGTGATTTGACGTCCCAATTTAGCTTCATCAAAAGGCAGTTCATTGCCGAAAACTATAACTTCACCAAATTACTTTAGCTGACATGTTGGAAATGGGACAAATTGGTTTGTGTACTGATTTTGAGGAGTAAGGGTCTGATGACAAGGTTATGTTATTTCTAGGAGGTTATTTCTAACCCCCGACAAAAAAGAGGGGTGTTATAAGTTTGTTGTGTGTATCTGTGTGTCTGTCTGTGGCATCGTAGCTCCAAAACGGATGGACCAACTTCAATGCAATTATTAATTGAAAGCTAATTTATTCGGGAATCATTTTAGCTATGTTTCATGAAAATCTGTTCAGCTGTTCAAAAGTTACAGCTCTTTTTCTAGTTGGAGTCGGGGGATTTTGACGGTTAGGTTTTTTTTTTATATAATTTCTTGTATATAGCGTATATAAATCTCGTTTTTTTTCTTTTAAAATAATAGATAACAAACTTGATTAGAACAATGTTGTGGTAAGAGCTGCGAGAATATTGTAATTTAATGTGAATAAAAAATAATAAAAGGTTTTTTTTTTACATTTATATAAACCCTTTGGAAGAAATAACTTAAAATTTTCACCCTATATCTCAAATTTATTCTTGTCCTTAATAGCTACATTTACTTCAAACCCATCACTCTTGACACAAAATATTGCCCTGTCCACCCCCTAAAATAATAAAGGTTGAAGCTGCAAGAAAACGCGCAGCAATTTGTCTGTCACCCCCAAGGTTGGGCTGAAACAAATGGGTCTAACTATTAATTATGTAGGTTGCGACGACATAGCTGGAAAAGTGCATAGTGAGACATGTAAGTAAGTAAGTAAAGAAAGAAAGAAAGAAAGAAAAATCATTTATTTGCCACAAAAACAAGACACACTAGAATGACAGACACAGGTAATAAGAAGAGGACAGGTGCATAGACAGAGAAGACATTATTTTGGATGGCAACAGTGTAAAATTGAGTAGAAAAAATAATAATTTAAAAGAATAAAAAATATGTGGGTATATTGGACCGACTGCGCATCACCTATTCAGTGTGTGTCCCGAGCTGCAGCAAATGGGTGTCCAGCTCAGCATGTGCCAGGCTATGAAACCTGACGCTGATATTCTGCTGGATCCCGGTTATGACATACGGAACAACAAACGGAGTAAGTAAAACTTTATTTGTGATACATAGGTAGGTACAATAGTTGTAGGTAGGTATAAGAAGTTCTGAATTTTTACATAATGTATGTTTATCTATACTCATATCGTAAAGTTCGGATTATGAATTCATACTACAATAATGACAGACTTTATGCACATTTTTCATACAAAAATCATTTCAACACACACAAGTTCTTTTATAATTATTATTTATTTAATTCATATTTAATTAATATATTTTCTGTACACGTAGGCACACATAACGTCACTCGATGTGGCTCCCGCTGAAAACCAGCGCTGTCGGGCTGCTCGCAGCGCGACAGCTTAAGCTGAGCGGAAGCCTTTTTGACACAGCTGCGACGTACAACCCATTTTTAATTTTTAAGTTTTTTTTTTTTTTTTTTTATATTATCTTTAAAATTGTTTTTGTGCTGTGTCAAATAAATACTTTTTCTTTCTTCTTTCTTTCTACATGCAACTATAAACCGTCGGGCTTCGGCCCACCAAGCAATATCACCTCGCCTGGTCGGAGGATCCTCCCTTTCAATTGGAGGAACACCATACCTCGGATTCTTCACAATGGCGATCAATGTTTTTATTTATGGAAACTTGTTCTGTCAGCTACCTTAGGTTTCAGCTGAAAACCAGCGCTGTAGTGTTACTGCAGCATATGCAGCAGCTCGATTCTTTGTCCCAGACAACTATACTGCCGTAGCCGGAAATATTAACTGTTTGCAGTGCCCACATGTCGCACTGTTGAGCGCGCTAATTCCCCGGTGCCACGAACCCTCGCAGCACTTAACGAACTCTTGGATGCTAATCCAAATTACGATCTGTTTGTGGATGAATGGACCAAGATTGTGTCAGTATGTCTGCAGTGTAGTGAGAGGGATTCATGAATGTATTTTTATTATTATAATTTATTGTCTTGTGTTGTAACTTTAATTACTGTAATTGGTCTCAGACCGTTGTCATTAAAGTAAATACATAAATAAATATGCTGAGCTTTTGTCAATTATTTTTTTCCTGTGTGTTGTCACTTTCCGTGCTGAATACATGTATTTTCTTTCTTTTTAACTGACTTCAAAAAAAAGGAGGAGGTTCTCAATTCGACGCTTTTTTTTTTTTTTCTTCTAACTTTCTTTCTTTTATCTGCTAAAAAAATAACTAGTTATTTTTAAACACTGATTAAAACCACCTGTCTTTGCCATTTAAATGCCAATTAATAGAGATGGCAATAGACTTAAGTTTAGTTAAATAAAGTTTAACCATCGTTTTTAGTAACAGGGTAAACCGTTAAGAATTTCATTGTTAAATTTAATTTGTTTTACCAAGACAGCAAATATCTCGCTCATAATTCAAAATACCCAACACTTGCTAGTCTGCGCCCACCCTTAGCTAAACTATTTGACATTCCATAACAAACTTTAGAAGTTTCCCTTTGATCCATGTTTCAGATGCTTCATACTGCCCTTATTATCCGCAAAGACATTATAATAGTTTGGAGGGTAAGCACGTGGATTGAGGTTGGGAAATTGATGGGTTGAATCGGAATAGAACTAATGTAGAACTTATGACACGTGTAAAAATATACAACGTGTATCAGACATGCGTGGTCATATTTAAGGGTGTGGATCAGACCATCAAACTGAACCACTTTCTCTATGTGACCAACATTGTAATCGCAAAAATATAATCAGCTGTCCCATACGTTTTGTCCGAGTAGGTATTGAAGTTTTGCAAATTCTTGTTTTGTACCACCAAACACAGCCATCTTTATGTAAATGGACAGTTGAAATCTGTTTTATGTGTGTTGTCTATTTAAAAGGAAGAAAGAAAATCAATTTATTTTTTGCACACAGGACACCGAGCATGCACACATAACAAACAATAAAAAAAAAACAACAGAAAATTACTTATAATAAAACATGAAAAATAAAGCATGGAAGTGTGTGTCCCTCATGTGCAAGAAAATGGGCATCGATCAGCTTGTTGTCATTGGCAACACCAATGACGCTGGTTTTCATCGATGACCGACGTCCGTGGGTCCGTGGGTGGGTGGGATTTGTGAGTATTGTGTACATAGACTTAGCCGCGACATACATTTTTGAAATAATCCTTTCGCCTAGAGATATATGTATATTGTGAAAAAATTAAGAAAATGTAAATTAATTCCCGTGGCTAACCTACTGATTGGAATTAATTGATTATTTGTATACGGTCACAGAACGTGATACCAAATACCTACGTGGTTTTATTTAATATCATAACAATGTCACACCCTGTATATCGAAATGAAAAACAAATAAAAATCCTATTAGGTACACGTCCCATTTTACGTACATGTAGAGAAGATTGAAGGAAAACATTGAACCCAACGTCAAACGTGGCTTTGTTCTGATTTTATAAAAATAATACGTATGTTAACATTTATATTATCATAAAACATAACCAGAGCTTAGTAACAGTAATGTTTATAAAGGCCGAAAAACAAATTCGCTATTCCATACAAATAATTATCGGACTAAATGCATGGAACAGTACATTCTTTTTTTCGAGATTTCATACTTTGTCTCATATTAAAAATCATAATCATCATCTGCCTGACCTGTATCTCAACTACGTTGGGGTCAGCTCCCAGTCTAACCATGCGGCTGAGTAACAGTATTTTATACAGAGCGACTGCCATCTGACCTCCGCCACCCAATTACTGGGAGACACTGATACCTTAAGGTTAGACCGGTTATCAGACTATTTTTTGGGTTGCTGACTCCCGTAACGACTACCAAAGGTATTCGTATGACAACCGGGACTAACTGCTTAACGTGCTATCCGAGGCACGGAGGGGTCTCGATGTTCGAAGATGGTCACCCATCCAGGGAATGACCGCGGCAGCTTAACCTCGCTGATCGACCGATCTGCGCGGTAGCTATGTAGCTACGAGCCCCTCATATTAAAAATCATAATGATGACTAGAATTCCCTTTCGGCTTGCTTTTTCCGTCTATCCGTGTATAATAGGCCCTACTTTATTAACGGAGGTCGTTTTAAAAGGTCTCATCTAATCTCATCATTATGAACAACTTTTACTATGGAATCTGTTGGTCCAAAATTACCGATTATAAAATTGGGATTCCCATCTTCATGATCGGTAATTTTTTACAAGATAGTTCGAAGTGTAGTCTCACACGATCGTATTGAAGTTTATTACCAGGGTCGATGTTCATTACCACTTTGTTACGGGGTAGAACTGATTCCCACATCACCAAAAATCATGACATTTTACAGTGACAGGACTCCGAAACACCAAGCCGTGTTCTCGCAGTGACAGTTATAATAATGGCCGCCATTGAACGCCGAGATTATGGGATGTTAAAATACGCTTAGGAGTCATTGACCTACTACTACCGTGGACGTTGGGTCCGCGCTCAAAAGTGGCCGAGCCAAAAATGTTCCAAAAAAAAAGAAAGAGTTCCAATCGCGCGCCAGTCTTTGTTATGTTTTGAGGGGTGCCAACTGAAAATCAGCGTTGGGCTCTCCGCGCCCAACAAATGATGAGCTTGCTAACCTTTCGGCATGGCATGCTTGACAGCATACATTTATATTTTAAAAATAAACCAATTTTTTTTATTATAAATCAACAAGGACTAAAGATACAAAATAACACACGACAAAATTTGTCGTGTGTTATTTTGTAACTTTAATCTTCTCTCTCTTGTAATGTCATTATTTACGTGCTGAATAAATGTTTTTTTCTTTCTTTTTTTTCAACCGACAGAATACACAAATCAAAAATGCCGCACAGCGCACTGTATTGTGAAAAAGTTGAACAGGCTGATAAATTGTCGCAAGTAAAATTAAGCTGTTTACTAATGACGATACGATTTGAATTAGGATGTTATAGTTTTTTATATTTCTTTAAATGTACCTACGCTGATTATAAGTTGGCACGGGACACATTTTTCGTGAATTTTGTTTTAAACCCGCCGTCCATGGTAGTAGTACGCCAATGTTAGGCGTAGCTTAGGGCTACATTTGCATAATTACGTAAATCCGAAATGCATTCGTACGAAAAATAAGATTAGGGTGCTTAATTTGAGGTTAGTTCTGGATTGGACAGCTGGAGGAAGTTTTATGGAATATAGGTAAGGTGTTTTTATTTTTTGTCTCGTAAAGATTTATGACTTACATCCTCTTAATCGGTCGCTTTGTATAAAATACCGATCTCACTCAGTTCGGAAGTGATCGGTTTTACGAAGTTTACCGATGCGACTTCTTAGTTGTGTCGTACTGTAACATATATAGAAAGAAAGAAGAAAGAAAGAAAATATATTTATTCAGCACACGAGAGAAAAATAAAATAATAGATAACATAAACCTTTAAACAATAAAAAAAAAACAAAAAAAAAAAAAAAACTAAAATAGTCATCATAAAATATTACATTATGATGTCATACCAAAAGGGTAGCCAGCTCAGTATTTGCTGGGCGCGGAGAGCCCAGAGCTGATTTTCAGTTGGCATCCCTATATAATTATACATATAAATCTATGCTCCAATTAAATACACAAACTTTCTACCCTTCCAAAAAGTCGGAAACATTGTACCTTCCTGTCGATCCCCTAACTCGTAGAGTTGCGTTATATTAATAATGCAGTGTTTCAAAATTTCCAACATTCATGCGGAATTTAAAGAGTTTGCTGTCTTAAATTAGTAACATGTTTAGAAGATGGAGTTGCTATGTTTACTGGAAGTGTGATATAAACAGGATACAGCTGATGTTATCTATCTATATATTAATACGTGAAGAGAAAACTTTGTACCCCTTTTTAAGCATATTGCCCGCACGAAAGAGTGTAAGATTTGGCATAGTAAAAGTTTGGCATAATAAAAGAGTGTAAGATTTGGCATAGTAAAAGTTTGGCATAATAAAAGAGTGTAAGATTTGGCATAATAAAAGTTTGGCATAATAAAAGAGTGTAAGATTTGGCATAGTAAAAGTTTGGCATAATAAAAGAGTGTTAGGTTTGGCATAGTAAAAGTTTGGCATAATAATAGCGTGTAAGATTTGGCATAGTAAAAGTTTGGCATAATAATAGAGTGTAAGATTTGGCATAGTAAAAGTTTGGCATAATAAAAGAGTGTAAGATTTGGCATAGTAAAAGTTTGGTATAATAAAAGAGTGTAAGATTTGGCATAGTAAAAGTTTGGCATAATAAAAGAGTGTAAGATTTGGCATAGTAAAAGTTTGGCATAATAAAAGAGTGTAAGATTTGGCATAGTAAAAGTTTGGCATAATAAAAGAGTGTAAGATTTGGCATAGTAAAAGTTTGGCATAATAAAAGAGTGTTAGGTTTGGCATAGTAAACGTTTACTACTGGTCGCCCAGTGGTCGAAATTCGACCGTAATTTTAACTTTCTGCACTCCTTCCCCATATAAACTTTAACTATGCCAAATCTTACACACCTCTGCGCGCGCAATATTCTTAAAAAGGGGCACATAGTTTTCTCTTCACGTATTAATCCGTAAACCCGGCTACCTTCAGTTTTAACTGTTCAGTTAAAACGTACGTGTGTAAGCAAAACTGGAAACCAGTTCAACTGTTTTGCCTAGATACGTACGTTTTAAATGAACAGTTCGACTGTTCAGTAATTTTTTATAGGTAAAATATAAATTTTCAACTGATATGGTCATATGCATTAGTATTAGAGTTCAAAGCGGGGTGTTTACCATGTTATGTATTGAATCGATAAATCAAAATTGAATCGATTATAATCGAGTTGTGAGTAGTGATAGTGGTACCGCCGGACCCAAGCGCACAAAACGTAACAGAAGAAGGGTAGGCCGTTTTGTCTGCCGATAAATATCCACCCGCAAATACTTTTAGTTCATCCGTGACCATGGCGCTTGCAACAGTGCCGAAATATCACTAGCTCAAATCAAATCAAATCATTTATTTATAATATAATATAATAATATAATATTCCACAACTATCACACAACGCCATCTAGTCCCAAGCTAAGCAGAGCTTGTGTTATGGGTACTAGACAACTGATAAACATACATATTTCTTTGAGTACATAGGTGCTTTTATAATAAAGTTCTCCATAAATATGGTAAATACCCCGTTTTGAACTCTTATACTAGGGAATGTTAAGTACGCACCTACTAGTATTGTATAATTATAATATTATAGTGGTAATTATGATCTTTGCTGTTCTTTTTTTTTATTTTTTATTGTACTATTGTGTAAATTGAGGTCGAATTTTAGCCGGTTCCGCTCCCGACATTTGTTGTGTAGTAAGCTTGATTTATGAAAAGAGTATCCATGGAGTTTCTTGCCGGTATCTTCTCCAGGACCAACCCACTTGGAACCGTGCGCCTAGAATCACGACGTTTTGAAAGTGCCTGCAAAGGCCCAGTTGAAATAAAAATCTTTGACTTTGACTTTGAATGTAATATTAAAAATTCCTGAACATCACATCCAGTACCTCTACATCTTCAAGCAGCAGTTTTATTCGTACAAGTTTGAGCTTCTCAAACTTACAGGTGTAAAGTTTTTACCAACTTCAGACTTCGCTCGGTTTAACTGTAAGCGAAACAGGCTTCATTTTACATTCAGCTGTTCGGGATTCGACTCCGTGTTGAGTTTATTTTTTGTTTGTTGTTTCTGGCTATTTGCTTACTTTAGATATTTACCTCATTAATCTTGTAGTTGTAAGCACGACGGGCTAGTGTGGGCTTTTAAATACGGTCTCGAGTTTGTTATAAGAAATGGAGCACAAAATTGGAGCTGCCCGACTGGGGAAGTACCTCCTCCATGGGGCTGCTGGCCCCTTTGGCACTAAGCTACTGATTTAATTTAATTTTTTAGCATGTATGTGCCAATAAACTATATTTCTTTCTTTCTTTCTTTCTCCACCTTGCAGAATATCGTAGCCAAATAACACTGCTCTTTTGCAGTGTTGTGTTCCTAATGGTGAGCAAGGTCACCAGTGCTTCCTGGAGAAGCCACATCGTCGCCAACACGACGCTAGTAGTAGGGTCAGCAACGCGCGAGTGATGCCCCTGGTGTTGCAAGTGTCTATAGGTTACAGTAACGGATTACCATCAGGTTGGCCGTATGATAACAATCTCTTCTGTTTTGTCAGTCACACCGTATGCAGCGGAGCATATTTTACACGAAGTGACTGCCATCAACTATCCTTTCAGTAGATCAACCTAATAACCTAACCTTCAAAATCCCCCGACCCCAACTAGAAAAAGAGCTGTAACTTTTGGACGGCTAAACAGACTTTCATGAACGGGTGCCGTCTGTCGGAACTGGTCAGCTCGTAACTGCCATGGCAATCTTATTCAGAGGCAATTCATTATTATCCTAGTCTTATTTGTATTCGCATTGAATTGCATTATTCTCGCAGCTCTTACCACAACATTGTACTGATAAAGATTGTCAAGATCTATTATTTATTTGAAAAGAGTTACCATAGAGTTTCTTGCCGGTTCTTCTCCATAGGATCATATTTGGAACCGTTCACCTAGATTCTCGACATTTCATAAGTGACTGTGTCTGGTTTACATGAAAAAAAAAAACATAGCTAAGATGATACCCCATTAAACTAGCTCCCAATTTAAAAAACTGCATTGAAATCGGCCCATCCGTTTTGGAGCTACGATGCCACAGACAGATACCTACACAGATACGCACTACAAACTTATAACACCCCTCTTTTTTATCGGAGGTTAAAAAGAGTACAGCAGTATTTCCTCAAAATTGTTTTACCAACCGATTTAACAGGGAAGTAGTTGAAACTTCAAATATAGACTTACCGACCATTTTGTATATACCGACACTTAGAGACAATAGCCAAACTTCGAGCTGAAAAAAAAAACAACAATATTATCGCGATACACTTGAAAAGCAACCTTAAAGACCTAAAAATTAAGTTGAGTTTCGTTTGGTGTATAATATTAAATCTGTTAACACTTATCTCAATCGAATAAAGTCCAATTTCCCGTAACAAAAACGTTTTTCAACCAGAAGAAAGGATGTATATAAAAATAAAGCAAAACAAACTTACTTATGCGTTTACACAAACAGTTTAAAGTTGAATATTGTTCGGGAAAACACTTTTTGAGCCGCAAAATTATGTTTGTTTTCAACCCTTTCACTGGCGAAGTTTTGTGAATGCAGGTTTTTGAATATAAAAGATAAAACTGAGGGTTATCGGGAAGGCGACACTATAAAATCTTTATCAATCGATAAGGGTAATGCTTAATTTGTTTGCAAGTGTTGTTTGGGATAACAAAGGTATTTTTATGAAAGCATTCTTGCTGAGTTTGGAATAAAGGCTTATTGGAATAAACAGAATCACACTTTGGCATGACCCAATCGGTGGGTTATCTTTATAACATTCAAGAGCTCATGGCGAAAAAGCTTTTGCGACAATCGATAAAATTATCAAAGAAGAAACCCACTCCCTAATTACGAACCTATTCTAACCAACAATAATTTTATTTACACGTGTAGAACAGATAAAGGTGACATACATACTTACTTCGATGTCCCTTCATCAAGACGAATGATAGACGAGCAAAATTTACTGCAAAAAAAAAACGATTCAAAGATTTTTTGCTTACTAAGTGTATACATTGGTCGACGATCTCCGGCCACCGTAGGCGCGGGCATGCGGACAGCGAGTAAAGGGCAACTCGCTGTCCGACCATGGACCATGCCCGGGTCGACGGCGCGTTGTGTTCCACGCGCGCCTCAAAGAACGTCAGCAAGATGACGGGGCCCCCCCTGTAGAGGGCCGAAGCCTGCCGGGGTCGCGGGACTTATCTCATTACCGTGACCCCGGAACGTAAAGGGCTATTGAAGGAACACCGTGGATTTTAGTCAGTACAAGTCTGACAGTCCCTCCCGCCATGCCTGGGGTGGGAGGACTCATATGATGATTTTACCACGCTAAAAAAAAAAAAAAAAAAAGTGTATATATTGGTGTTACATTTTGTTTTGGAACTTATAACTTAGTGGCCTTTTACAAGCATTGCAATATTGAGGGCTATATTTTTATTATAATTATTTTAAAGTATATTGATATTACAATAGAGCTAGGTATGTGTTTATTCTTATTATATTACATTATAAAGATTTATGTATGTCAAAAATTACAATTGGAATATTCATTCTGCATTGTAGGTACATTCTTACTAGATTAGATTATTAATATAAACTTGCGTAAAAATCGCAAATGTTTTTGGTACGAACATGATACCAAATATCTCATTTAATATGGTAGTATCTGCGGCACCGTGTCTACATAGGTTATGTTTATATTTTGGTTGATTTTATGAAAAAAATGTATTTTTGAGGAAATATCTGACTCGATCCTATCCTGCACAAACTATGGACGCACGCGCGCCCTGTTGCAACATTATAATTAATTATCAATTTACACAAAATCAATCATAAGTATTTACAAGGTATTGCTCTATTGATATAAGCAGATATACATGTCAGGTGCACACACACCCAGACCCGAAACAATTATCTGTAGGTCATACAAATATTTGTTCCGTGCGGGGATCGAACCCACGACAAGTAGCTCCACTGCGCCAACCGTGGCGACAAATCGTTTGCACCTTAAGGGACTATCCTTAAAGTACGTCACACGTTAAGGGGGGGAAGGGGGTCGACGAAGTGTGACATTATGTGACAAGGGGTGGGAGGGGTCCTAAGTTTCATGACGTCACATTTCAAAATCATATTAAAAATAATTTAAATGGAAATAAAACGAATTTCGGAACTGCTGTTTTAATTTAATAATTTCTTGATGTAAAATTGCAAAATATGTGACGTCACATTAGGGGAAGGGTCTCACAAATGTGATCAACTGTGATAAGGACGGGGAGGGGTCAAAATATCACGAAATTAGTGTGACGTACTTTATGGATGACCCCTAAAGATGAAGATTTTCAACTCTGAACTAAGACACAGAATTTTTTCATCAGAAAAACCTAATTACGTTTAAGTGTGTAACACATGTAAAAATTCATAACATTTCCCATTCTGTGAGATTATAATTTCCATTCTTTCCCATATCGTGGAAGTAAGCTAGCCCATAATTAAAAATGGACATTTAGTAAATAACACGTATTTGTACTTTCCCAGTAGCTCGGCTATTGCTGGGAATTTTCGCCATTGGCCGACGTATTGTATTCTTTGGTAATTTCGCAGATATCAAGGTTTGGTTACACTGAAAGATACAAGATATTTTTTATATCTTGTAATCGCTTGAAACCAGGTACCTCTACCATGAGATTTCCGTGCCGTCCAACGTTCACGTTCACATGCAATATTTGTATAATGTAGTGACTTTAGTTCACAATTAATACCGCTAGAGGCGCTGAAAAAATTCCCATACAAATATTGCATGTGAACGTGAACGTTAGACGGCACGGAACACTCATGGTAGAGGTACACCGTTTTACAGCATAGCTAGCTGTAAAAACATCTCGTATCTCGATTCGAATCTCACTCTAACTGCCGGTTGATATTTGACGAATTGATGATAAATAAAAAAAAACTGAAAAAACCATTAAAAAAAAACAAATTTCCATAAGTTTGGCTCGAGTACGGTGTTATAAGGGACAGCTGATAATTTTTTGCGATGACGATGTTGGTCCCATAGAGAAAGTTGTTCAGCTTGATGGTCTGATCCACACCCTTAAATATGACCACGCATTTCTAATACACGTTGTATTCACTATAATTATATTTTCATAGAAATTATACAATTTTTTGTATGGAGATGACATTGGTAAAAGCGACGGCAGCGACGCCACGACCGGGTCAGATAAGTCTGTGGCACTATAGTTTCCCTCATTTGGATATTTGCACATTAAGAAGAATCACACTGTATAAATACGTCTATAAAAACATACTGTCGTATGTTCGTATACACATAATCTAAAGTCACTGTCCCTTACACACAGTATGAATTTATTTATTTGCAGTAAATTTTGGTACAATTAGGTATTAAAATGAATTCGATACAACAGATCCTTAACACTTAGTCATAATTTAGTGACATGCAAACATTGGTATTTGTACAATTTAATATTATTGAATTTAGATTAATTATGTAATAGGGTGTCATTGATTTTGTGGAGGAACGAGGTATGGTGTTCCTCCATTGAAAAGGGAGAATCCTCCGACCAGGCGAGGTGATATTGCCTGGCGGGCCGAAGCCTGACAGTTGATGTCGGACAGTTGTATATATGTGTTAGATACGATTATCTTTTTCCTTGCGCGATGCAGGCTTCGTTATCTGATTAGTCAATTCGTATTTTCGCGCCACTACTGTTGTCAGTTTGCTTAATTGTAAGTAGTTATTCTATGTGGCGATTATTATATATGATTATTATTATATGATTTATTAACATTTGAAATTTACATTACCTCATAGTATTATTTAACATTTACATCATATTTTAATATTATATTTCAGTAACGTAGTAACATAGCTTTCGGTACAGCACAACCTCAACCAGTCTCCATTGTGTGAAAGACTTTTGTTTTGACATGGGAACCGATCTAATGGGCGACCAGCAACGTTTCCTTTCGTTCAAAGACAATAACGTGATTATATCTGCGTATTATAACTAGTCAACCGATATCTGATCTGTAGATATTTGTGAACTACCATTATAATCTATACATAGATTATAATGGTATCTAGTTTGTTGACCTAAATATTTATTTATTTAATTATTTATGTACACACATGAAAAGACACAGAAAACATTAAATAGGAGAATAAAGTACAAAGGTACTGCTTATTTCACAAAAGAAATCTCATCCAGCAGACCTACGAGAGGAGAATTACACGAATATACCTACCCGATTATTCGGAAAAATTACACAGGGCAATACTAATGCTTTAAGGGGTTATTGTACTCATAAACAAGATAGATACAAGATATTTTCCATTAGTTCTACCGTAGGACTGTTTAGTAGAACTAGTGGGAAGAAACCTAATTTGTATAGTGATTCAGTCTCTGTTCCTAAATGCAACCGCAGTATTGGGATACACTTTAAAACAAAAAGAAAATTCGACTTAATACGGAGGACACGCATAATTTACTAGCGCAAGCCAAACAAAATCTTTTTTTTTTTTTTTGAGTAAATTTTAGTACTGCGGTTGCATTTGGGAACGGACACTGAATCACTGTGCAAATTTTGCGCACTACATAAAAAAATATCCCGTATACAAGGAACAAAATATGAAATCGCTAAAAATAATCTGCTGTTCATTGCTGTACATTTAGTAGGTAATATTATTTTCATTATTAATATAAAAACTTCACTGCTTTTATACTAATTAATTAATTAATATCAGCGCTGGGTGTCCCACATCCAGCATATGCTGAGTTGGTAATCTTTTCGGTACAGGCATGCTCGACGGCATGTTTTTATTTTTTATTAGAAGTGTAACTATTTCTTTTTTATTGTGTTTCGTCTATTGTGTTTATTTTTCTTTCTTTCTTTCTAATATAGAACAGTGTTTTTTTTTCGAGATTTTAGGCTTGTTCCCATATTACCTAAAAGTCCATAATTCCTGTACAAGCAACTATGTTTCAACTCAGTAACTCAGCGAAACTCATACATTTTTTGATACAATCTTTTGCATTTTCCAACTGTATCTCTCCTTTAAGAGATCTTTATAAACTCGCCATTTTGCCACGAAAACAGGATACCATAACAATTAACTAAGAAAGTCTTCAAAGAAAACCTATTACCTCAAGCCATCCCCAATGTGCAATAGCGTTAGTGTCATAGACTATAGAAATAAGGATACATGGAGGGTATTTCTCACTGCAATATGCCAAAAATGTGCATACAGATTACCTAACCGTCAAAAACCCCCGACACCAACTAGTAAAAGAGTTGTAACTTTTGAACGGCTGAACATATTTCCATGAAACATTGCTAAGATGATACCTGATTAAACTAGCTTTCAATTACAAAAACTGAATTGCAATCGGTTTATCCGTTTTGGAGCTACGCCACAGATAGATACACAGATAGACAGATACAAAGATACACAGTAGGTGCAAACTTATCCTCCTTTCTGTCAGGGGTTAAAAATAATATCATCGATCTTATACTGATAGAAAGTTTAAAACACATATTATATAATTAAGGAAAGCCTATTAAAAAGATCAAAGACTATATTGACGATAGAGACGTGATGGAACTAATTATCTTCTGCATGTGTGGCTTCCCTGATGACCCGCCGTTTCCAGTTTTCACAAGCTAGTTTCGATGATGCTGTATATGTGCTTGTATATACAGGGTGGTGACGACATTACGACAATAAATGAAACCACGTATTTGTTATCACGTTCTGAAGCCGTGCTCAAAAAATCAACGATTTTCACGCATATAATTTTTGCATAATATTTCACTCTACCCTCATTCGTCTAGGTGAAGGGACATCCAAGTAAAAACCTAAGTGATCTTTATCTATTCTTTGCGTGTAAATAAAGATTATTTTGGTAAGAACAAGTCAGAGACTTATCAGATTTCACTTAGAGATCGTGATATGTGTAAAATTATGAAAATTTAAATTAGTTCCTGTGGCTAAACTATCGATTCGATTTGATAGATATTTTGTGTACAGTCACAGAACTTGATACCAAATACGTGGTTTCATTTACTGTCGTAACGTCGTCACCACCCTGTATTGTCATAATTTAATAATGCAAAATATTATAGGAGGTAAATCTATAGGGTAAAAAGGCGATTTTTAGAAAAAAATAATTGTAATCAACGTTTTTTAAACGTTTTCAAAATTAAGTAAAATAATTGATGTTTCCGTTTGCATAAAACTACTCTGACACACGCACGAATCGCGTCGCGTCTGCAGCAGCTTTTATTTGATTTTTGAAATGAATTCTATACCATTTCAAATATTTGGCATTATTAAAACAAGACCTGATAACTGAAAGAGACATTATGTATCTATTGTTTTTTAATCATTGTATAAATTCAGATCGATCTTTGGCCGGGATCGCTTCCCCCACATATTATTGTAAATATTGTATTATTTTAAAAGAGTATCCATGGAGTTTCTTGCCGGTATCTTCTCCAGGACCAACCCACTTGGAACCGTGCACTTAGAATCTTGACGTTTTGAAAGTGCCTGCAAAGGCGCAGTTGAAATAAAAACTTTAATTTTATAATGTGTTATGCGATATGGTTGCTAAGTGAATAAAAAAAAGTAAATAAAAAAAAGGTTGCTTACCTACCTTTTTTTCGTATATCTATGTCCCAGCTAAACCGGGGTGCACACATTTAATTATGCCCGGGCAAAATTATTTGACGTTTAGCCCGGGAACAAACGGAGCCCGGAATTTAGTTTGCTCTTAAATTTGAATATTTTAGCGCTCTTTTTAAAAACACAGCTTCAGCGCTTATGTGAGCTAGATTGAGCTTTAATTTTTAGCTTAATTGGTAAAAAAAGCTGTTTTACCTTCACAGTAGTATTTATAATTAGTTTTTTCTTAAAAAATTGCCTCTGCCTAACGGTAGCATACTTGACTGAATTCTTAGCATAGTAACTCATTTTGATTTCATTTTTCATTTTGGTTGACGACACGTTTTGCGCAGTGGCTAAGCGATTAGCCTTCTACGCTATGTGCCGCGGGTTCGATCCCCGCACGGAACAAGTATTTGTATGATCTACAGATAGTTGTTTCGGGTCTGGGTGGTGTGTGCATGTGACATGTATTGTATGTTTGTAAACTGTACCCTCGATACAGGAGAAACCCTAGTGAGGGGCAAGGTTTTTGAAAAAAAAAAATTTTTTTTTTTATATGTTTTTTTGTTATTGGTTTTATTTATTTTTTGTTGTGCTAATAAACTCTTTTTCTTTCTTTTCTTTCTTTCTTTCTATAGTTGACGCAGTGGTTAATAAATCAAAAGTAGTTTTGACTGATATTTCAGTTAAAAGTACTAATAGACCAACGTCTTTTGTCAAAAGTACTTACTTTTGTCTGTATCTGCAGTCAATAAACTTTAAAAAAAGTAAAAACCGACTTCACAAAACTAAAATTATTTTTTACTTTTTACAACTTTATTTTATTGTTATATTTTGAGTGGCATAAACAATACATAAACATGCGACTACAGCAATCGCGAGTGATATGCTGTTATTCATTCAAGAATTCCATTGTCTATCTCCGAATGACTTCATCAGATCTTGATACTGGTGTCTGTGTCACTTGCTGCACCGAATAATTATTATTCTATTCTATTCTACTCAAGCCTTCACTAATATTAAACCGATTTATCCCTAATTAAACGTTAATACACAAGTCACCAATTAAAACATTTAATATCACTCAATTTAACACAGCTCCTGACCTCCATCAACCGAGATTCGAACCCGGGACACTATTGTGGCCAAATTGTCCGTGATTATCCCCGGGACGGGACATAAATGACCCTATTATAGGGGTGAGAACATATAAAACTATTATTTTATCTTTAGTTCATGTAATAGTTAGTTTAAGTGTTATGGGACGTCTTCTTTATACTAATGGCGTCCCGACCTATTGGCAGACATTTTGTTTTAAGACGGTTCCCTCAGTTTGAGGGGTAAAGCTAAGGTTTACTATGAGAGTGGAGCTGCCATATTGCAAGGAAAACAAGAAAAGGCAGTTACAAGACGGACCGAAAATGCCTGGAAGAGCTACTGGTCCATGAAAGAACGAATGAAGGGTGACCTTCCAATGTCACTAAAGCGGAAACTCATGGACATGTGTATTCTTACCTATGGAGCTCAAACTTGGTCTTTGACGAACCTCCAAAAGTCCAAACTCAAGGTTTGCCGACGTGCGATGGAGCGCAGTATTTTAGGTGTAAAATTAACAGACCATGTTCGAAACACCACACTGCGCTCCAAAACACGAATCATTGACATAGCTCAGAAAGCCGCGAAGGTCAAGTGGGATTGGGCTGGCCACATCTGCCGTATGCCTGAGCTGTGGGCCAAAATTGCCACTATGTGGAGCCCTGACATAGCTAAACGGTGTCGCGGCAGACCACGAAGGAGATGGAGAGACGAGCTGGATAGAATTAATAAGGAATGGTCCACACTGGCTCTAGACCGGAAGACCTGGAAGTCATGGGGGGGAGGCCTTTGCTCAGCAGTGGGATGATATGGGCTAACAGTAACAGTAAGGTGGTAAACAAGTATAAGCTGGCCTATTCTTTGGCCAAAGAATAAGTATTTACTTTTCCATGACATTATTAACCAGTTAGTTTTTCGTGGCGTTACTTGTTGGTTACTTTTCCATGGCGTTACTTATCGGTTACATTTCCATGGCGTTACTTAGCGGTTACTTTTCCATGGCGTTACTTACCGGTTACTTTTCCATGGCGTTACTTACCTGTTACTTTTCCATGGCGTTACTTACCGTTTCCTTTACATGGCGTTACTTACCGTTTACTTTTCCATGGCGTTACTTACCGGTTACTTTTCCATGGCATTACTTACGGGTTACTTTTCCATAGCGTTACTTACCTGTTACTTTTCCATAGCGTTACTTACCTGTTACTTTTCCATAGCGTTACTTACCTGTTACTTTTCCATGGCGTTACTTACCGTTTCCTTTACATGGCGTTACTTACCGTTTACTTTTCCATGGCGTTACTTACCGGTTACTTTTCCATGGCATTACTTACGGGTTACTTTTCCATAGCGTTACTTACCTGTTACTTTTCCATAGCGTTACTTACCTGTTACTTTTCCATAGCGTTACTTACCTGTTACTTTTCCATGGCGTTACTTACCAGTTACTTTTCCATGGCGTTACTTACGGGTTACTTTTCCATGGCGTTACTTGCTGGCTACTTTTCAATGGAGTAACTTGCTGGTTACTTTTTACTTTAAGACCTATTCAACTTTTTAGTTGCGACGTAGTTTAGTACCCTCAACGAATATAATAAGTTAATCTCTTTTACTTATAAATTTTTTGCTAAACATAAAATTGTCTAGTAAAATATCTTCAATGTTAAAAGCGTGTATATAATATAATACATGTAGTTATTTACCTGTTTGTCCGCAACCCCTCTTACGCTTTGAGGGATAAATGCACCGGTGAGTAGGGATGGCACGCTAAAACTTTTATAAAAAAAAATTAGTACCGAGTACCTATTTTTAACACCCGACAAAAAGACGGGTGTTATAAGTTTTTTTGTATGTGTATACACACAGATACACACTACAAACTTATAACACCCGTTTTGGAGCTACGATCTCAAAGATATACACATATCTGTGGCATCGTAGCTCCAAAACGGATGGGCCGATTTGAATGTAGTTTGTTTTAATTGAAAGCTGGTTTAACCGGGTATCATTTTAGCTATGTTTCATGAAATTATAATTTGAAAAATCTTTGGAATAGAGAAGATGGTTTACCTTGCTACAATAAAATCTTTTTAAATATTATATATTATTATTATAAAAATATTGATTATCACTTGCGTTACCGGCGAAGGAAAACATCGTGAAGATGATGACATCTGAGTCTCCATAAATTTCTCGATGGTGTGTGTAGACCGCCAACACGCACTAGGCCTGTTGATTTTTATGATTAATGTATCTTTTGTATTTATGATGTACAATAAAGTCACTAATGCAGTAGTGGAAAAAATTGCCAGTTAGCAGAGGTGCTCTCGAAGGTAACGCTAGACGATGTCATATTTCCTCTTTTTTTCGAGTGCTTGGACGGTGGCTAATAACGATTATTTTGATCTGATCACAATAAAACTCCAGAAACCAGAAGAAAACTGTTTTCTTTCTGCTTTTCTATTCTAAATATGGACTTAAAATTTAAACTACTTTTAAATTCATTTTCTAAGAGTGACAACCCTGGTACGTGCAGTTAGTACAGTTCCGGCTCGGTCTACCTCCCCACCGTGACTGTAGGTACACTAGGTAGGTACCTATATATAGTAAACCTTATAATTTTGTACTTTACTTTGTGTTTCTTTACAAGTTGATAATTTTGATAAAATTATTTTTCTTTTCATTATATAAAAAAAAATACATTGCTTACTAAAATTTCTCCTGTATCGTGGGTATAGTTTACAAATATACATGCACACATACCCAGACCCCAAACAAGTATCTGTAGGCCATATAAATATTCTTTCCATGCGGGGATCGAACCCGCGAGACGATATACGGAGAATACCAGTCGCTTAGCCACAGCGCCAAACATGAATACATTTTGTTCAAATAAAATGTCACTTGATTACACTATAAGCAACTTTATTTTATTTTAGCGAACATAGCACGGTAGATGCATGGAAATTAGAACTCACAACAGAAAAGAGTCTTTCTGTGTTCTGTGGGTTTTCCCATATAATTTTTTTACTACTAAGGTTGCCTTATGGTAAACCGTTACTGTAATCTATAGAAATCATTTTAACTTCACTACTGATATTTGCGGTATTACCCTCACAATGGAGCCAGGTAACTTTGTAACTTATTTACCTGTTCCCAACTTAGAACAATGGCCGTTTCGTTGGATAATACTAAGTTTGTAATGCTCCTTCAGCTGGAAAAGGAGTCATATTGTGTTTTAATAAGAGCACGAAGAAGCGCTATATTCAAAATAACGAAAAATGAATTTATGCGAAAATTGATTGAGCGACAAAATGCCGACGGTTTGCACGGTGACTATATTTTACAAACATAACCTTTTTTTATTTTAAAATAAGTTAAGCAATATCATGCCCAGCAGTGGGACGATCATGAGCTGGATTTATTTATGCAATATCAAAACTCCAAACCTTTCTAGTGATTTCAGGTTTGGACCCATATTAAAATTTGTTCTTAATGAAAAAAAAAACCGATCCTAAAGTTGGGGCTCCCATTATTTATTTATTTATTTTATTTATTTATGTACACACAAGGAAACATGGTAATAAAAATGTTACAGACAAATGAGCACAATGGAACTACTTATTTCTAAAGAAATTTCTTCCAGTAGTCCCGCGATTGGAAATCACCATCCATCTTGGCCATCTTCATGATTGGTATTTTTTTTACAAGGTAGCTTGAAGGTTAGGCTCTCACGTTCGTATTAAAGTTTATTACCAGAGTCTAATGTTCATTACCACTTTGTTACGCGGTAGACGCCCCTGATCCCTTTAAGGGGTTACTTTTACTAGGGCCAAAACTAAAATCGCGAAAATAGCATTTGCTGTCCCATACACATAATCGAGTGATATTGAATTACTAGTGGTTGCCCAGTGGTCGAAAAAAATATCCTGTATAGATATAGTGGTCACCCTGTGGTCGAAATTCGACCCTAATTTTAGCTTTCTTCACTCCTTCTCCATATAAACTTTAACTATGCCAAATCTCACACTCCTCCGTGCGCGCAATATGCTTAAAACGGGGTACAAAGTTTGCTCTTCACGTATTAATATATAGATTGATTTATTTGATTTATTTCTTTAATTATTTATTTAATACTTTGATTTATTTCGCGACTTCAGTGTTGGTCCAATAGTAAAAGTTTATTTATTGTTGTTGTTTATAATGATATTTCTAAATTAGCTTTTTCTTTCATTTGATTAATGTAGTTTCTTCTTGGTCTCTTTTTCTTTTTGCCTCTATTTTCTCTCCTATAATATTGGTAATGAACTTATCGTGTCTAATCAACTGACCAATCGTGCGTCCTCTTCTTTTATCTATGTTCATATTACGTCATAAATCTCTGAGGAAATCCATAATTCGTAATTTTCACTGACGGCCACCTCGTAAAAGTGCAATTACAATCCTTAATCATAAATGCGAGAGTTTGTCTGTCTCGCCATCACAGCTGAGTGTACGACCGATCTCTCTTGGAATTTATAGGTATATTTTATCAATAGAAATGTAAAAATCACTGGTAGATAATTTTGTTAGTGACGCGGAAATAAATGATAGTCTTACGAAGTTACAACATTTTCTCAGTAATTCCCGGTAATTGTTGAGCGTAAATTTCTCTATGGTGTGTGTAGTCAATGCCCACCAAGCGTGCATCATGAGCTAAAGCCTAAACCCTTCTCATTTAAGAAGCCATGCCCAGCTGTGGGAAATCAATGGAATTAATAGGTTGCGGATTAAAGGTTTGGTTTAAATTTTTAGTATCCGTCTCGAAGGACCAAAATTATTCTGGTCTTTTGATAATCACCTAATGTAAGGACGATGGTCAATAAGGTATGTTACAGTTAAATGTCGAATATTATACCTTTGTTGAAATCACCAAAAGAATTGTTGTATTTAATAGTAGAGTACACTTTATATTTTTTACCTTTTTTTCTTTATTTTTCCTTCTTTTTTTATATTGTTGTGCCAGTAAACCCTTTTTCTTTTTTTCTTTCTTTATAATAATACAATAATTTACGCAAACAAAGCCGCGAGTTAAAGTTAGTTACACAAATACATAACAAATACAATTGCTACATGAACCGATTAGCAGTAGAAATGGAACAATAGAAATTGACTTGTGAATGTAGCGGTTAATACGTATAAGTTGTTGATAATCCAGGAGCTGAAAATAAATAACTTTAATAGATATTTATCTTAGGGCTGTTTTTTCAATTGCCAGATAATGTTTTATCCGACGATTTTTTTTTTTTAAATCTAATTGCTTTTGCCCACGAGTTGGACTATAATAATAATAAATAAATAACAGATTACCCGACTTGTGAATCGAACCAAACAACTCACGTTGAGCAACCGTGCTTGCACCTACAAGATCAATGAACAACTGTTCTTTGAACTCTTTTTTCTTTGACGGCACGGTTGGTGCAGTGGCTAAGCGATTAGCTTTCTGCGCTACGTGCCGTGGGTTCGATCCCTGCACGGAACAAATATTTGTATGATCTACAGATAGTTGTTTCGGGTCTGGTTGTGTGTGCATGTGACATGTATGTTTGTAAACTGTACCCTCGATACAGGAGAAATCCTAGTGAATGGCAACGTTTTTAAAAACAAACAAACAACTAAAGAGAAAAAGAATGAAACCTAAAAAAGTAAACACACAAAGAAGTTGCCAACTCCTGTACTATCGCTTATCGTGCACCACCGCAGTTGGCAATAAAAACATGTTATTAAGGAAATGTTAAAACAATCACAGGCACTGATTGATTTATTTGATATTTATGGTTCATAAGTTATGGGATATTTTCCTTGGAAGTAGGTACTAATAGCGTGATGATGATTGGATCATCAACATTGCTGGAGATAGGCCACCCCAACAACTACGTCGAAAGACTTTGAGCAGTCTGCATCCAACGACTCCCAGCTATCTTGACTAAGTTAGTTAAGAAAATGATTTTATACTTTTTATTTTTTTGAAGTAAGTTTAATTTTCTCCAGTTTATATTATTTTTCTATTTTGAACGGCATAAACAATACATAAACATGCGATTACAGTAACCGCAAGTGATATGCTGTTATTCATTCAAGAGTTCCATTGTCTATCTCCGAAGGTCTTCATCAGATCTTCACCCTACTTGAGAGTATAGGTTTTCAACCAAAAAAATAATTTTCAAAGTCGGTCTGCAATTGGTGGAGTAATAGCGTAACAAACATACAAAAATATACAGTCGAATTGAGAACCTCCTGTTTTTTTTGAAGTCTGTTAAAAAGTGCGTGCCGGGATTGAACTCAGACTGCATGGAAGGCAAGCGTTCAATCGCTGGGCTATGAGTTCAAACAATAAGGCTGTTAAATAAACTTTAAACATGTATAAGCTTAGATTGATTTATTGGTTATTAATTGGCGATAAAGTTAAACGCGATAAACCTTTCGTTAAGATGGAGTTTCTTCGTGAATTTACAGTGCAAAATTCAGAGGATAAAAATTATGTTCTTCAAGAGTTATAAGATTTCAGTTTTGGGCCGACACACAAAACGTCGCATCGTGAAAATCTACGAGCTCAATCGACGTGTTTACCTAACGGTTAACCGTGTTGCGAATTTGTATAGCATCGCATTGCGGTTTTGTTGGAGGAATGGTTATAGTATAGAGACCGGGGTTAGATTCCCAGGTCAGAAAAAAAGATTTTTCTGTATGAAAATTTTCAGAAACAGATCATGAAACGCTGTTATTATTTTGATAATTTTTGTCATTATACAAGGTTGCGATATCCAAAAACTTTTCGTTTACTTATCAATGGTAATATGTGCTTAGTTATTTTTAACCTGTGGTGTTGTCAATGACATTGATGTCAAACTACTGACAACGCTATATCTCTGCTATCTAAACAAAAATACGCGAACAATTTTAAAAATGTACTGAGAAAACAAAAGCTGCAAACAATTGCACAACCGAAAAATGTTCGAAAAAATACTTCAAGTTGCTTCAAAACTATGTGTAAAAGACTTTAAAAGTTGTTTCGGAATGTTTCCAGTACCGCTTTGTGGACTAAAACAATGTAGACTAGGTACTAAGAAATGGCAAACGCTGTATTTTGTATTGTTGCGATATAAAATATATTGTATCCAAAGTATTGCCGCAACGTAATAAATAATTAAAATTAAATGTTTAAAACAAATAATATCGTAAGGACTTTTACTACAATTTATATCTCCGAGATTTTATATGACTTAAATAATAATTATGTATTTTTTTAATTATAAGTGTAAAACCAAGAATAGGATATTTCATGATTTGCCTCTGAATAAGATTACCATGGCAGTTACAAGCTGACCAGTCCCGACAGATCGCACCCGTTCGCGAGCATGCGTCATGCGTCTGGTTTGTCCTCTGTCCACCTTCAAAAGGTCCAATTTGTGGGTGTGCTTGTAATATTAAAATATATTACGTCGGCCTGTTTCTGACGTCTATCAAAACCTATTATCTGTCTAGCCCATTCAGACAAGGCAATAAGATTGATGATTTGGTCTGAAAGTTTTGAGGTAGGTATTGTTTGAAAATGGATAAAATTTACCAGTGATCGAAATAGCTAATTTAATTGAAGTTGACGACAAAACAAAAATAAAGTGATTAATACCATCAAAATTGTATTTATTTATTTTTATCGAATTGAGTAAATATCTTATACTGTTTGTTACATATAAAATTAAAAACTGAACACTAAATAATGAATTTTAGGTTAATATATAAATGATTTAACTTTTGTGCACACAACAACATCATATTAAATAAATAGATTTTTTTATATACAACCTGTAACAGAATAAACGCAAGACCTGAAAGTTGTTTGTTCAGAATCGGCTTCTGAATCGATTTCCATCATAATTTATATATGTTAATTTTTCCCTAAAAAATCTTTTATTTATCATAAATTAGAACCACCGCGTCGTAACAAGTTAATAAAATCTTTGCTTTAAGAAAATTTAAGCCTTATTCCAAAGTAATAAAGCCTTCTTGAATGCACGAGCGAATTTGTAGTTCGTTCATAGATATCCATACACACACGTAAATAATATCAATGCATTTTACATTTGAGGTAGTGTGCATTAAATAAAATAGTTAATTTAAGGAAATTTAACCCTTATTACCAACCAATAAGGCTTATTTAAATGCACGACAGAATTTGTAGTTCGCATTTCACAAAGTTTTGTTGAGAAATGCCAAAATGTTTTTTGCAATAGTAAGAACGTACGAGTAAGAATAATGTGAAAGAGCGAGATGCATTCTTCTTCTTCTTCTTCTTTCGATATGGCAATTGAGCCGATGTCGATTTACCAGCTACCCCTTTGACGTTTGACATGTTTGACATGTTTCAGTCATGTTTCAGTGGTTGTGTTTCGTTGTTGTTGTCACATTTTATTGTTTACGCGCGCGATGGCTTTCCGTTATACCAATATCCAGTACACGGACATGGTGAGGACACTGGCTCGTTGTGACGATAATGTCGAGTTAGCTTGTCGAGTGATGAATGAACGATATGGCACCAGAGTGAGCGCCAGGACGATGCTAAGTGCAACTCAGCGTCTGAGGGACTCCGGGACGTTTCGTCCTAACACGGCCTTGGATAGAGGGACAAATGTGCGCAGTACTCGTTTGCAAGCAAACATTCTCGATTATTTCGACGAGCATCCAGAGAGTAGCACGAGAGAGGCAGCGCCATTGTTCGACTGCAGTCACATGTACGTGTGGCGAACATTACATGCTGATGGAGAACACCCGTTCCACCTACGACGTTGTCAGGAGCTAACGCCGAGCGACTACTTGCCACGTCTAGAGTTTTGTAGATGGGTGTTGGAGAACTGGCAACAAAATATTATTTGGACCGACGAGAGTACATTCACTCGTGTTGGGATGTACAACCAACATAATCAACATTTGTGGAGGCACGAGAATCCACATGCATGCCGTGTGGATTCATTCCAGCACAGATTCTCTGTAAACGTGTGGGCGGGCGTCATCGGTACACACGTACTCGGCCCCGTTTTTCTACCGAGGTTGACTGGAGATACCTACCTACAGTTCTTGCAGGAGACATTGCCGGTGTTATTAGACGACGTCCCTCTCGTACTTGTACGACAAGTCTTTTACCAACACGATGGTGCTCCCGCGCATTTCACGTGGACCGTTCGACGGCATCTTGATGCGGAATATGGCACGCGTTGGATTGGTCGTGGGGGACCTGTACAGTGGCCTCCCAGATCGGCTGACCTAACGCCGTTAGACTTTTATTTGTGGGGTCGAATAAAATCCCTTGTGTATGTAAACGAGGCAACAAGTGTCGATGACCTCAAACAAAAAATCGAACACGCATTTGTGATAGTGAAAAATGACACTGAGGTTCTTAGCAAACTAAAATTAAATTTAAGAAAGCGTGCTACAAAGTGCATCGAACAAGGCGGTGGTCATTTTGAAAGTTTAATGAAAATGGGACGAAGAAGTAGTGTAAATTAGTGTAAATTCTGTAAGTACCTATTAATACGATTTTATTTTAATTACTGTAAATATTATGATTCAAATCTTTTAAACACGCCGACTTTGAATATTTTTTACACGTAATAAACGGTAAACACGACTTATCAGGGTTTAGAGGGTAATGTCGCGAAAGTTACGCGTCTGAGATAAAAAAGTTCTGCGTTCCCCGGTGTCCGATGATAGTACCTACCTACACGTGTCGGCGCGGCGGCCGGCGGCGCGCGTCGGTGGGCGCGCGATTGGCGGCGCGGGCGCCGCCGCCCGGGTGCTCCGCCCTACTTTACTGATACATCACAGTCGGGCAAAATGTCGCTTGGTTTAAAAATACATCCCCGTTACTAAGCCTAATATCTTAGATTCGTATTGCTAATGTAGATTATTTAATACAATCGTAAAATTAAATTAAATTATTCAAAACCGCCAGTCCAAAGCCTGTGAAAGTGTGATGGAAAGATGGAATCATAATTTTCGGTCATTGAACTGACGTACCTAGTGACTACACTTGCAGTGCTTAGCCAGCTGATGGCGGGCGAACTGGTGTGCGCGGGTGTGCGCTCGCTGCTATAAACAGTTGCTATGAGTGTGTGCGTAGAGAATAGTATGCTCAAACGTTTTACGTTTAGTCAGGACAACTATTTTATATTATGTGATTTGGGTTGGTTTAACTAAATTAAATTACAGATGTTATTTTAGTTTTATAATTTAATATTCTAATTGGCGTGTCTGAGGTCTTGCGTTTATTCCGTTACATGTTGTATATTTTTTATTTATATGTATAAAAAATATTTTACCGCTAAGGTGGCAAAATCCATACGGCCCGCCTGATGGTAAGCGGTTACTGTAACCTGTGGACGCTTGCAACACCAGGGGCATCACTCGCGCGTTGCCGACCCTATATAAAAATCTTTTCAACCCCTCTTTGAAGAACCCCATACTGATTTAGAATCAAATAGAGACCTAGTAGGTAACCTTGTTTTTAATAATACGCATTACACATTTTGTATAATAAACATGCGATTAGTTCATATAACTCATTCACTAGATAATTACTTACGCGCCGGTGATTACATTGTGCCGCAATATGACATAGAGTAAAAAATGCGAAGACAGGACAACTGTATTTTAAAGTGGTGTTTAAATAACCTAACCGTCAAAAACCCCCGACTTCATCTAGAAAAAGAGCTGTAACTTTTGAACGGCTTAACAGATTTTCTTGAAACATAGCTAAAATAATACCCGATTAAACTGGCTTTCAATTAAAAAAAAACTACATTGAAATATATCTTTCCATTTTGGAGCTACGATGCCACAGACATATACACAGATCCATAGATACACTCTACAAACTTATAACGCCTCTCTTTTTTGTCGGGGGTTAAAAAACTTTTGTGAAATACTCAAGGGTTAAAAGTTATACCCTCTGTTTATATGGATGGCTATCTAGTCTTTGGCTGGCTGCATTGACTGGATGAATGAACTCTGCGTAGACTTACAGATACGTTTTCATGTAAATATCCTGGTACTGCTGTTTAGAAAGGGGGGGGGGGGGGGGGGGGTTTAAGACGTGTAAACAGTTTTTCTTTCTTTCTTTCTTTCTTTCTTTCATGTTTTTGCTTTGAAACTCGTCCTGTAACAAGTTTCCATAATAGTATAAACTAGTTTCTCAGATCAACGTTTTTATAAGAATTAATTTTATCTGCTTCACGGTTTTAAATTAATATTCATAATATTAACGCATCATTTTAGAATGTGGGTGTAGCATGTCGCAGATATTTTTATTTGTAATTTAATTAATATTAAACTTCACACAACCCAATTAGAATATTTAGTTAAAAGAATAGAATAGTTCTTTATTTCATGTAAACCAGATACAAGCACTTATGAAATGTCGAGACTCTAGGTCCGTGCACCTAGTCTCGACATTTCATAAGTGGTATTCTAAATCTTATTTCAAGACTGTAAGACTCAATTTTAAATGCAGTAAGTAATGCTAGGCTAAAACTATCTTCCTATAAAATAAATAACTTTAAAAAATCTTAAGTAAAACTTAAGATTTTTTAAAGTTATTTATTTTATTGCTATTGCATTATGCTTTGGCTATGGCAATCTTATTCAGAGGCAAATCATTATTATCCTATTCTTAATTTTATTCACATTAAATTACATTATTCTCGCAGCTCTTACCACAACAATCTGATCAAGATTGTAATCTATTATTCTAAAAGAGTTTCCATGGAGTTTCTTGCCGATTCTTCTCCATAGGACCTACTATTTGGAACCGCGCACCTAGAGTCTCGACATTTCATAAGTGCCTGTATCTGGTTTACATGAAATAAAGATCTATTCTATTCATCTTTGCTTGGAAACAGGCTCGCATCAAACTGACAATCAATAACTTAACCGATTTTATTAATCTCCAAAACATCTGAACAATAATTTATCTTTTTCGCTTGCAACGTGGGAATTACATTTGTACTTAAATATACCAAGATAACATACACTTGGTATAACTCTTATTACTCAAATAATAAGGTCGATTTTCGCTTGAAGTTTGTGTAAAAGTCTTCGAAGGGCAGTTGCAAACGAGTGCAATTTATTTCTGGGATTGCAAATAAAATCAAAAATAACGCTGAGTTTTGTGCGCATGTGCGGTTTAAAAAGTAAGAAAATGTACTATGTCTTATGGGAACGGAATAATCACAATTTGGGATTGAAAATGAAACTAATTATAGGCAGAAACAAATCTAACGATACATAGAGAAAGAGCCTCTCGTCCTGACGACATTTAAGCCTGAGAAAGAAAGAAATAGTTATTTGTTATACAAGAGTGCAAAGTTGCTTTTTAACCGCGTGTTCAATTTTGATGACCGAGCAAGCGAAGGATCCTAAAATTGAATCACGAGCGCAGCGAGTGATTCAAAATTAGAATCCTGAGCGTTAGCGAGGGAATCACAAGAGCACGAGGTGAAAAATCTTTGCACTCGAGTGCAACACGTAACTTTTCATTCCACCTCAGCGAGGAAATGACTAAATGCAAAAAAAAACGTTTAATTCACAAACTTAGTGCACACGATGTTCTAAATTCAATTTACTTTATCCTCTAGAGAATAAAAACGGCTTTTCCACTCAGATATTGAAGATTAAAAATACTCTTTCCGAGATGGTGGGATGAAAATTTACTTTATCCTCTAGAGAATAAAAACGGCTTTTCCACTCAGATATTGAAGATTAAAAATACTCTTTCCGAGATGGTGGGATGAAAAATATTTTATTTCTGCAGCAAAAACGACACACATACAATACAAACATTTGCCATACCTTATATGCCATACCATTATCTGAGATCCTTATGTGATGGGTACGTACTTAAACTTTACTAAACTTATATACAGGATAATTTGATTATGTTAAGCGCATAATTCGCAGAGTAATTCAGTGTCTGTTTCTAAATGCAACCGCAGTATTGGGATTCACTTTAAAACAAAACGAAAATTCGTCTTAGTATGGGGGGGGACGCATAATTCATTAGCGCAGGCCATACAAAATCTAATTTTTATTTTGGCTTGGAGTGAACGTTAGTACTGCGGTTGCGTTTAGGAACGGACACTGAATCAGTCTTTAAATTTTACGCACTACATAAAAAATTATCCTGTATACCTAGATACAGTATGATACCTATGTTATAATTATGATTTATATTGTGTTTTTTACCATAAGTAATTTTTTGAATAAATTTATCTTATCTTATAGTGGTCACCATGTGGTCGAAATTCGACCGTAATTTTAACTTTCTGCACTCCTTCTCCATATAAACTTCAAGTATACCAGTCTCACACTCCTTCAAGCGCGCAATATGCTTAAAAAGGGGTAAGAACGAAGTTTTCTCTTCACGTAATGTATTATATATTCGTTACGTTGCATGATACGCAACAATTTTGTTTGCATGTGCGTACTACTAATGAAAATCTGATGCTGGCGCCTCACATCGCTATTCGGTATTCGGGGTTTTATTCGACGTTTATTCGGCTATATTCGTGTAGAAGTCCGAATAACTCGAACACACCGTCCACACATCGTCACGAACAGCGAATATGGCGAACATTCACGAATATTTTTGCTATATTCTTGAACGCAAAGATGGACCTGTTGACGGCAGCAGCGGCTTATTATTTTCTGTATATAGAAGTATTAAAACTCCTAAGTACTAAACTTAATATATTAACTATGATAAACACGTCCGTCCATCCGATATACTATTGTAGTCTTTGCGTCCGTCGCTGTCGCGCACCACGCTCTACTGAGCAAGCCATGTGTGGACGGTATACGAACATATTCGGTATATTCGCAATCCTTTGATATGCGACCAAAAACCGACAACCGGCGGATACGATGTTCGTGTATTCGCGTATTCGTCTTATTCGTGCAAATATAGGCAAATATAAGCGAATAGAGTGACTACACATCGTCGTATTTGGGCGAACAAGACGAATACGCGAACACGAATAGCGATGTGAGGCGCCAGCATAACACTGTTCGGCGACCGTTCGTGGTAATCCAATACAATACATTAACTCTGGATAAAAAGTGTTCGGAAAATTCAGAACACAGTTTTCGAACAAATCTGATAAATACATAATATGCCATAAAGCCATGGCTACAGTGACAAAGTGATTATTCAGTGTTAGTCGTCCATACATACCCAAACATTGACTCGTCACATCAATGTTCGATTCGCGGTCTTCGTGTTCGAAAATGCGGCACGACTTTAATAAAAAAAACGCAAGATTATCAATTTATCACACAAACTCGAACCCAAAACAACGTATGTCATACATCTCGGTCATTTGCTCCCGTTTTTATAACTTTACGGCACCATAAAATTGTATAAGTGCCCATAGACAAAGGTAAAATAATCCCACGGTACACTCGACTACCGTTCGGCATTTTACGTGAACGCTCGGCTTTCTTCGTCCCACGTTTGAGGCACGCGTCTACACCTTCGGGGACGATCGGGATACTTCGGGAAACTTCGACGAGCAACCTGTTCCCGGCTACCGGTCGTTTGGTCCTTGACCTACCAGTTCTTTTTTTAAATCGTACTTTTCGAAGCGTTAAATGCTTTGTAACTTTTTTTGTTTATTGCTTTGTAGGTTTTGAATTTGGAATTCGAGGTTACTTTTTGGAATGTTTGATTTGTGGTCTTTTTTTTTTGTTGAATCTTGTTAATTTGGGGAATAAAGAGCGCGAACTATTTTTGCCCGAACTGTGAATCAAACTCAAGGCTTCACGATCGGAAGTCAAACTTTCAACCATCGCTACATAATGGAGTTACTTGTCTAATTAAAACCTACTGAGCCACGATATTAGCAACGGATCGAGGGAATAATATAACCTATCACGACTTAACCGAATGCCATAAATATGTAAAAGTTAAAGTTAACTAACTAAAGGTTTACAGGTCGTTAACTGACGTTTGGGTATTAACTTACCGTGTTAGGGAAATGACGTGATGATGAAAGAAGTTAACCTAACCGTCAAAAACCCCGACTCCAACTAGAAAAAGATCTGTAACTTTTGAACGGCTAAACAGATTACGATTTAGAAATCTGTTCAGCTGTTAATTTAATAGGGTTTAATCTTTGAAAAAAAAAAAAAAAAAACGATTATTTTTGCATTGAAATTGGTTCATTCGTTTTGGAGCTACGATGCCATAAACAGATAAACACTACATATCTGTTATAAGTATACACCCTATTTTCAGACGGTGCTTAAAAAATAAAAAAAAATCGCCTTTTGTTTTAAAGTGTATCCCAATTCCCAATACTGCGGTTGCATTTAGGAACAGAGACAACACTCTACAAATTATGAGCACTACATAAAAAAAAAATCCTGTATATTATTATATCTGTACCTCTACCATGAGTTTTCCGTGCCGTCTAACGTTCACGTTCACATGCAATATTTGTATAGTGACTTTAGTTCACTATTTAAACCGCTAGAGGCGCTGAAAAAATTCCCATACAAATATTGCATGTGAACGTTAACGTAAGACGGTACGGAAAACTCATGGCAGAGGTACTGGACCTTAATCAATCGTGAGTTGACTTTAATCGATTGATTATATTATAAACTTAATATAATACCTACCTACATAACACCACACAATGGAGTTCGAATCTTTAATTAAGAAGCTATCAATAAGCGTCATTATTAAAACAATATGGCGCCTGCTAAATATATTGGCTTCACGCACGAACGTAATTAATCTTCAATAAACTGGTATTTTGTAAATTCGTGGGCGTTACTTTGAATATGTTACAATGGCGAAGAGTGCTTATAAGCATAAAGGAACCAAAATAGCTAAAATTGGTATACCTTCCATTAAAAAAGAATTTTGACAATTGTCTTCCCCTCTCTCTCTCTCTCTCTCTTCCATCTATGTTTATAGATATGCTTAGTGAATTTAAAAAAGTGAGACATGTCAGGTACTCTATTTTCAAAAAAATAGAGTGTTTGATCACCAGTCAAATGCCGTTTACAAAAATATTTATTAATTTGTGTATTGAATAAAAAATATATAATAACAGTAGCTATTCCATTAGTGCATGTATCGCTGTTCTATTTAAATATAATTCGAACATTGTTGAATTTAGAATTTGACGTCTTCAAAAAATACGTCTTTTTTTTTTAGCTTCCCTTTGTATGACAGAGCGTATCTATAGACTTCGATTCTCTCTTCCCGACTGTCAATCCCACATGGTGGTGGGGTCAGCCTTCCTTCCTTCCTTGACAATTGCCTTCCCCTGCTAAAGATAAATGACGAACTAGTCCGTTATTAACTATTTTTACTCGTTCAGTCCTCTCCGCTAGACTCTTTGTTGGTGGAAGCACTTCTATGAAGCCGTTGCGAGTCAAACGGAGTCCGTACGGAGCCCGCTCCGCTGCCAGTGGAAGCCCAGCTTGATGATTCAGGCAATATCCATATGAGCAGTGGCATGCAGAGCCCCCCGCCGTGGCTACCGCTGAAAACCAGCGCTGTCGGACTGCTCGCAGCGCGACAGCTTAAGCTGAACGGAAGCCTTTTTGACACAGCTGCGACGTACAATCCATTTTTTATTTAAGATAAATATTTTTGTTTTTTTTGTTTTACATGTTTTTATTTTTTAATTTTTCTGTAATGTTAACTTTAAAATCGTTTTTGTGCTGTGTCAAATAAATACTTTTTCTTTCTTTCTTTCTTCTTTCAAATGTTTCTTACAGGGTAAGCAAAAACAACTTACTATTATATTGTCAAGTTAAATGATGTTTGTGATTGGCCACCTCACCCTAAGACTTAAATTAACTGATATTACAGACATATTAACGTTTGTATTACTTAATACTTAATTCATTACGGTAGGTAGTGTTTTTTTTGTTGAGGGGCTCGTAGCTACATAGCTACCGCGCAGCTCAGTCTATCAGCGAGGTTAAGCTGCGGTTGCCGCAGTCAGTTCCTAGATGGGTGACCATTTCTTCGAACATCGAGACCACTCCGTGCCTCGGATAGCACGTTAAGCAGTTGGTCCCGGTTGTCATACGAATACCTTTGACAGTCGTTACGGGAGTCAGCAGCCCAAAAAGTCTGACAACCGGTCTAACCTTAGGGTATCAGTGTCTCCCAGTAATTGTGTGGCGGAGGTCAGATGGCAGTCACTCTGTATAAAATACTATTACTCAGCCGCATCTGGTTAAACTGGGAGCCGACCCCAACGTAGTTGGGATACAGGCCAGGCAGATGATGATGAAGTGTATTTTTCTCTTTATGGAGTGCACGCCCCTGTAATGATTATTATTATACTGTAGCAGTTACTAGGAGACTCATCTCCAGCAGTGGACACACGTACTAATGTTACAACTTTCAATACAAAGTGTCTAGACATAGGTACATATCTATAAACATAGATCACCCATCTATTCGCCGTGATTCGCCCACACCT
Organism: Allophyes oxyacanthae; assembly: GCA_932294325.1. NCBI lineage: Eukaryota > Metazoa > Arthropoda > Insecta > Lepidoptera > Noctuidae > Allophyes > Allophyes oxyacanthae. The sequence continues at coordinate 8,372,039 of OW028635.1, read as the reverse complement.
GCGCCTACGCACCTAGTTTTATAATGCGTAACCGTTGACCCTAACGACTGTCACAATGCATATTTATGTGCCTCTATCTACGTTGCGGGGCAGATGTTATTAAGCGAAGTGTAATAAATAATAAAAAACCTCTTTATTTCATGCTTAATAATATTACCTACTGAATGACCAATTATTATCAATCAATCAATCATTCATCAAACATTATCAAGCACAATCCAAAAAAAGAAAAGAAACTGTAGTCATCTATTTAATAATACGTGAAGGGAAAGCTTTGTACCCCTTTTTAAGCATATTGCGTGCATGGGAGGAGTGTGAGATTTGGAATAGTTAAAGTTTATATGGAGAAGGAGTGCAGAAAGCTAAAATTACTGTCGAATTTCGACCGCTGGACGACCGCTAGTTCTTATTATTTGGCCAACTAGGTAGATAATTATGTTGTTGTCGGCTACCAACTAAGTGGTTAACTCCGAGGTTCAGCAGCGTTTGCCGCGGGCAGTACTTGGATGGGTGGCCATCCCTTATACATTGGGACCCCTGTGTGCCTCGGACAGGTCCCGGTTGTCATATGAACACAATGGGATAGCTTGTCAGTGAAATGTGTACTAGATTAGAAATTATTGTTCAGCCCACTAATCTGGGAAATATTTTGCGCATGCGCACAGCCGCGACGACTACTACTATCTTATAATAATATAAAAACTATAATCTAAGGGTGCGACCAAACATGAATTCGAAATTAACCGAAATTATTTTTAAAATATTCCAAGAAAATATATAAAACGCGTAAAGCCCGACCACCCACTATGTTTATATTATTATTTTATATATTTTTATTACACACATTTTGTCCGTCTATCTGTCCGTCGCAAGCTATAAAACATGAAGATATAAAAGTGTGAAACATGTGTGTCTGTTTGTTTGTCGAGTCTGTTATATGAAATGTAACTTTATTTGGATTTTATATCCGTTTATATTTTTGACGTGGGCTGAATTCTGGTAAATGAGAAACGAAATACGAATCCGTTTGGGTGCTTTAAAAGTGAGATATTCGGAACAAGGTGTCCAGCTTCCAGTAAAACAAATACTTAATTTTACACGATATCGTTTATTGCAAGTTAAATGACGCACTGAGTCTAATACAAGGAGCTTGCTAGCAGAAAAGTAATTACCCTCATAATCACATAATTGAAGTACAGAATAGAATAGAATAGATCTTTATTTCATGTAAACCAGATACAGGCACTTATGAAATGTCGAGACTCTAGGTGCACGGTTCCAAATAGTAGATCCTATGGAGAAGAACCGGCAAGAAACTCCATGGAAACTCTTTTCAAATAAATAATAGATCTTGACAATCTTTATCAGTACAATGTTGTGGTAAGATCTGCGAGAATAATGCAATTCAATGCGAATACAAATAAAACTAGGATAATAATGAATTGCCTCTGAATAAGATTGCCATGGCAGTTACGAGCTGACCAGTTCCGACAGACGGCACCCGTTCACGAGCATGACGCATGTGTCAGCCTCGCCAAGCTCGACCACAATGAAGGGAACTCAATGACCCGACACACAACGCCACCACACATACACCTAGGTACATTACAAAAAGCAGTTATAGCTCAACGGCTAAGATGTTCCTTCTGGTGAGCGTGAAGTCTCCAGCTGGAAGTTATATTAAAAGAAAGAAAGAAGAAACATTTATTCGGACTAGACATCAGACAACACAATGAAAAAAAAAGTAAAAGAAATAAAATAAAATTTATAATGAACGAAAAACAATGTGCTGCTCACTTCTGTATTATATTGCTCGTTATTATTACTACGTTACACTACATACTACGTTATACTACATACTATGGTATACTATATACTATGGTATACTATATACTATGGTATACTACATACTACGGTATACTACATACTACGGTATACTACATATTACGGTATACTACATACTACGGTATACTACATACTATGTTATTATATTGCACCTTATTGTATTTCTCGTTCATATTTTTTTTGAATAGATCAGATTCGAACTGTCTCCCCTAGGGGTAATTCTTGTGCAATTGATGATCTCTCGAATTCGAAAAATAGTTCGAATACGAATATTTCTTGAGTTAAGATAATTAAGTTAAGTATTTTCTGGAAAAGTCGAGCCCGAAATTTCTCAAAGGAAAGCCCGATTCTCAGTACCTAGTAGACTTTGTTTGTGATCTTACAAGTTTCGTAGGTAATACCTACTACGATTTTTATAATTAATTGGGTTGCCAAAAGTAGTAATTATCAAAACTATTCGTTGAGTTATTAATTTCTATAGTAAAAATCAATATTAATTAGAATAGTTATTTAAAATAATAAAATTAACATCTTTATCCTATAAAATTATGTATTTATTATAATTATAATAATTTAATTGACAAAATATTGATTCAAAAAATATACAAACTTATTAATGACATTCATCGACAAAAATGTTAAAACAATTTTAACAAAATACATAAAAATAAATACCTGTTCGGATTACAAACCATTATGTTTAAAAACTCACTATGAATATTAAAATTCGCCTAAAATCTCCATAAAGTAGCATTTGAAATAACCACAGTATACAAAATTTAAGAAGGCCAACAACTCGTAAAAATACCACAGCCTTAATTTTTTTTGTGAATAAAACTTACACCTCATTGTAAACAACATAGTAATTGCGCAATCGGATTCTCTTTGAGTGTGACCTTACTGACAAAAAGAAAGAAAGAAAAAAAAATGTATATATAAAAAAAACAACAAAAAACAAAATGAGAGCATTCTTCGTGCAAAAGCTATATTGTTACATTCAATACGTACATAGTATCACTATCAACATAGAATAGAGTAGAATAGAATAAACATTTATTTGGATGCAACAAAATGAGACACATATCTATAGAAATAACACTTAAATATGACCACGCCTTTCTGACCCGAGACACTGAGCTTGATAGGTACTTTGGTTTTGTTCTGCGATATGAAAGCTAAAAATTGTAAAATGTACGAAGTGAACCTACTGATCTATCTGCTCTGTGGTCGCATCATTAACCACACAATAGGATTATCAATCAATTTTAATGATACATGTATTGGTCTTTTGTCTTTTTATTAGTTTTAAAGGTTTTTATAGTCCGTAAAATTTCCATAGGTTTAAATAATATCTACATACTCATAAATTAAAAAGAAATAACTGATTGTTTTATGCCAGTTTATCATTTAAGGGTAATAGGTTAATTCGGTAAGCTAAGAATGAGGAAATATAATTACATTCATAAAGGTGAACCTACATTCGCCAAAAGCGCCGTACGCGCAGCAGGAATCAAATTGTCCGTCCGCGCCGTACGCACCGCATTTCAGTAAAATGCAGGTACACCGATTACACCCGCATTTGCGAATGACGTCATCAGATTCCGCGCGTACGGCGCGTAAGGCGCGGGCGGCTCAATTCTGGTGACGTCATCCGCATTCTGCCCCATTCGGACAATCCTTCAGCACGTACGATGCATACAGCATGTTCGATATGGATAAGCGCATGAGACCAGCAAAGTCGATTCTTGTCGATTAATACACAGATATACACTACAAACTTATAAGAACCCTCTTTTTTGTCAGGGGTTAAAAACGGACTTATACTGGGTTTTATAGTGCGTGCTTACTTAGCTCAGACTTTAACATCAGATTCGATCGTAATTTTAGCTTTCTGCACTTCTTCTCCATATAAACTTTAACTATGCCAAATCTCACACACCTCCATGCGCGCAATATGCTTAAAAAGGGGTACAAAGTTTTCTCTTCACTTAAGCAAGCGTAAAATATAATAATAAAAATTAAAAACTAATTAAAATAAAGAAATATCACGCTTTCGCTCCAAAAAGAGGAAGGAGCGAGCTAGATTTATAAGTTTGCCACGCCTCATCGCTTATTTAGCTGTCAATAGTTATCAAGTTAAGCAATTGCTTACTTATTAGTAACTTAATGACACCTACATGGTCCTAACTTAATAATTTGTTTGTGTTGCAAGTCATAAGCGACAACCAGTAATAAGTATGTATAAAATTGATCTAAGTTAAATTCATGTAGCTTAATCTTGTTTTTATAAAATTGTTTACGAAAACCTCTTTAGTCTCGTTTACCGCGCTCGGCGCTCCGATAGGTAAAAAATAAAATAAAATTGGTATTCTCGTCCATACATAAACATCAAAAATGAGATTGAAATGAGTCTGTAAGAAGAATGAATTCAAATCGTACTGAAATCGGACTAACAATACAGAATTTTTGTCAATTCATAATTTATAATCTCGGTTCGGTCAACTTTCAGTCATCGTGTAAATTAATTACGAGAATTGGGTTTCTGAAGACTGGACATAACATAACGTATCTACGTCACGTAACATTAAATCTTTTAGCGCCATTACACTTTAGTCTCTCATGACTTAAACCTAACTTGACCACTGACCTCACGCCCACAACATCCGGCCAACAGTGGGCATAATAACTCAACTCGTTAAAAATCTCTTCGTGCTACTTTCTATTAACAATCTAAGTTTCGCATACGACTTGAAACTCATATTTTTTGCTATAAATTAATAAGCAAGTACTTCAAACTTTTTCTGTTTCTACCAATAAATATCCCATCCCTTTCTATGTTTCTATGATTGTTAATTGGAGACCTATCTTGAGCAGTGGATGCTATGCGAGCTGATAATTATTCTACAGGATATTTTATTATGTAGTGCGCATAATTTGTCGAGTGATTCAGTCTCTGTTCCTAATTGCAACCGCAGTATTGATATTGCACTTTAAAACAAAACGAAAATTCGACTTAGTATGGGGACACGCATAATTTATTAGCGCAAGCCATACAAAATCTTTTGTTTTTGTTTTGGATTGAATTCTAATACTGCTGTTGCATATGAGAACGGACACTGAATCACTCTGCAAATTTTGCGCACTACATAAAAAAATATCATGTTTAAAATTGGTTCATATACCTACTTATACTTCACAGAATTAAATTACTTTAACACCTACCATTTTTCAATTTGAATCACCCGTAAATATCATTAAAACCTTCATACATCATACAACCCTAAATCGGTACCATACAAACCTCATTATATCCTCTAAAACAGATAGATGTTCCAAAAAGGCCGTTAGGTGAAAATAAACAAAATAACATACCTTTACAAGCTTTAACTTTAACGAATAGTGACCGCAACCTGGCCGCAGACACTGTATAAATGTGATACTGAACCTTAACACAGATGTATGGTTTAATGGAAGAAACAAGAAATTATTATTATTTAATGGAAGAAACAAGAATGCCTTGGCAACGGCTGTAAAAGGCCACTAAGTTTTAAATGCCTAGAATTTATATAAGACCTATATTATTGTACACTTGGTTTGCAACTAAATGTTTATCTATTGTTTATTTGAGAAAAAAAAACTATTTAATCGAAGAAACAAGAAAATAAAATTATTTAATCGATGAAACAAGAAAATAAAATTATATAATCAAGTAGCTGTTCCCGGTTTCACTCGCATTCCAGTGGAAGAATTCATAATTATATTTCAGTACAATATATAAACTTCATTTACGTCTGAAACGGATCACTGATTGAAGTTGTGGATATCAGCAGATCTAAGCGTGGCCTGACTGAGTTTTTTCTTTCATGTACCAAATGGTATGTAATGTTCCTTAGGTATGTATAATATGTAACTTAGGACCAACACTTAAATCGCAAAAAAGGTTGTGCATAATAATGAGTAGGCTTTAAACCTTAAGGCTTTATACCCTTTTCGATCCGTATATAAGGCGCATTGTTAGAATAGAATAGATCTTTATTTCATGTAAACCAAATACAAATACAGGCACCTATGAAATGTCGAGACTATACATACGCCAATTAGTAATTATTTGTATTCGCATTGAATTGCATTATTCTCGCAGCTCTTACCACAACACTGTACTGATAAAGATTGTAATCTATTATTTATTTGAAAAGAGTTACCATGGAGTTTCTTGCCGGTTCTTCTTCATAGGATCTACTATTTGGAACCGTGCACCTAGAGTCTCGACATTTCATAAGTGCCTGTATCTGGTTTACATGGAATAAAGATCTATTCTATTCTATTCTTAGGCCACGGTACCGAAATGTCGGTATCGTAAGGCGTCAGTATCGAACGGTATCGGTATCGAATCAAATCTTGAGCATCGTTATTAGATATAACATAATTTCATGTCTCTTCCAGTTAACCTACATTTTTGCTGACCCTTAAAACACAATGCCAGCTAAATTAGCTCGTATTTGGTTTAGTTCGCACGAAATTAAATTTTTAGGCCAACCTTATCCTTTTGTAATAGAAAGAAAGAAAGAAAGAAAAAAAAGAAAAAAGTATTTATTTGACACAGCACAAAAACAATTTTAAAGATAAAGTAACAAAAAATAAAAGAATAAAACATGTAAAAGAAAAAAATATTTATCTTAAATAACAAATGGGTTGTACGTCGCAGCTGTGTCAAAAAGGCTTCCGCTCAGCTTAAGCTGACGCGCTGCGAGCAGCCCGACAGCGCTGGTTTTCAGCGGGAGCCACATCGAGTGACGTTATGTGTGCCTACGTGTACAGAAAATATATTAATTGAATATGAATTAAATAAATAACAATTATAAAAGAACTTGTGTGTGTTGAAGTGATTATTGTATGAAAATAAAACGTGAAGGTAACATTTTACTATTGTACTATATCTAAAATAGTAATTGAGTGAGGGTAACTACATAATAATTTTTAAAAAACAACGTGTGTTATTATAAAGTAGTGTATTTTTCACGCTGCTGGACCGCACAGTACATTCCATCTCGGAATGGCTGAAAGGAAACCAGTTTGCCATTCCGCCTGCGCCCGCGGCCCGCGCAGCGCGCTAGTTGCATTGATCGCATAAAATTTTCAGAATAATAATAAATATGAAATATAAAATAAATTATACTACCGACCAATCTCCCTCATAAGCATAATTTCTAAAATATTCGAAAAACACATATATAAACAATTAAACGCATATCTAGAGAAAAAAGAAATACTTACAGATGAACAAAAGGGATTTCGCAATAATAAAACAATAAATATGGCTGTATATGACTTCATGTATAAAGTAATTACGAATGTCGATAAAAACACTCCTGTTAGCACAATATTCTGCGACATGACGCAGGCGTTCGACTATGTCCGCCATGACATCTTGATGGAGAAATTGGAAGCGTACGGTATTCGCGGCAACGTTTTGAATCTAATAGGATCATATATCAGTGACAGAAAACAATACACAGAAATAACTACAATAAACACACACACAAAACATGAAGAAAAATATAAATCATCAGTACGTGTCGTCAAATACGGTGTGCCTCAGGGTAGTGTCTTGGGCCCTCTACTGTTCATTATATATATCAATGACCTACCCAAATGCATTAACCAATGTATGACATTATTTGCCGATGACAGTACCATTACAACACCATGTATAAATAGAGAAACATATAATTCTGACATTAATAATTCCCTAATATCAATGATACAATGGCTAGAAAACAACAATTTAAGGATCAATCTAGATAAAACAAATATTATGCACTTCACGCAAAGAGGATCTACTATGTCCAACCTAAATACACATTATAAGAATAAAAATATTAATGAAGTTGACAATGCAAAATTTCTTGGTGTAATAATATACTCGTCAAAACAAAATAAGGGCCACCTTATATTTTTGATCTTCTGAGCAAATTATGAGGTTCCTAGGTTTCTAAGTTGTAAAGTTCATTGTAATGATTTGTTTTTAATGAAATGGGCTTAAATTTTACACAATCCACAGGAAAGAAAAACAATTTTACAACATTTTCGAGAAAAAGTGCAATTTCAGCAAAAAGTACACTTGGACTAAAAATCCAATTAAAAATTAAATTCCACGGCGTTTATTCTTCTTCCTTTTTGAATCAATATCTGGTGTAACCTCCTCTTTTCTGAACATATTCTTGAAGCCTAGAGGGCATTTTCTATCAGATGCCGCATTGTTTCTTGAGAGATTTATTCCTAGCTCGATTTTAGGACGTTTAAGGGCTGTCTTTCATTGTCCAGTGATCAATTTGTGTCTCATACTCTTCTTTTCAACAGATCCCACATGTGTTCAATTGTGTTCAAGCCCAAACTGTTCGCTGGCCTCGGCAACACTTGTATACAAGCCTCTTCTAGTGTCTCTCTGGTGGCTCTAACAGTATAAGCGCGTGCAATGCCGTGCAACAGCTGGAAACCTGCACCCACTTGCTATGCAAATGGCACCGCATAGAGTCTTATGACCTCCTGGATGTCACGTTAAGTTGTTACTGTACCCTGGTTCTAAATTATAAGCTCAGTTCTTCCAGTTTGGCTTATGCCTCCCCACACCATAACATTGGGCCCCCCAAATCGATCACTGTTGTGGATGCAGGCATCTGCAAATTGCTTCCTTTTCATCTCCACACCCTTATGCAACGGTCAACACTAAAAACTTTTACTTTGCTCTTATCTGTAAAAAGCAATGTGCTTCAGTCACTTACGCTACAGTCCAATTGTTGCCTTGCGGATGTTTATTGATTTGCATGATGAATACTGGTCTATGGAATTCGCACCACTTGACTCCTGGACAATTGCTGGTCTTCATAAAACTGGTTTCTAATTGTTTGGTCACTAAGTCACGTGCCTGTGGCCAGGCACAAGCGGGTTTGCAAAGAGCGGGAAGTGACGGTGCTCTCTCTGCGTGCATGTAAGTCTATGTAGCGGTCTTCCTGAGCGGTGATTCCTCTGGCTCTGCCTAATTCCTGACTTCTGACAAAATTCTAGATCTCATAAAAGTAATTCCAGGCATTCTGAATTGCTCACTACGAAAATCTCGGCTGTAAAACTATAGATCGCTACGAGTAGCCTTCTTGGATTAGTGTTATGGTCCTGGTCGTTGTAGTCAAGTCTATTTGAAGTCGAACCTGTGGAATTACGTTCTTAAAATGCCGATGTACGCACTAACTCGACACACTAAACTGTTCTCAGTACAATACAAATGTTAAATGAGCTTAAAGTTCACGTTAAAAACAGGGTAAAATTAATTGATTTCAAAAAAAATTATGAAATCTACCCATTTTAACAGTTTTTCAAGCGGAATGCTGTTAAAGTGTTCGCAAACACTTAAGATAATACAACGCTGTACAATTTACCACATGGATATAGTAAATGATCATTAAATCACCCATAATGTCGAAATTTGCAAGTGGCCCTTATTTTGTTTTGACGAGTATAGATAAAAAACTAAATTGGAAAGCACACACAGAAGCATTAATAAAAAAGATTAGTAATTCTTCTTATGCAATATATAAACTGGTTCCGGTGCTTAACGTCGATGCCCTTCTTACAGCATACCATGGGTTAGTTTCCTCCAATCTTAGATACGGCGTTATCTTTTGGGGTAACTCTACTAATAAGGATCTAGTGTTCAAAGCTCAGAAGCGATGCATAAGGACTATGTTCAAACTTAAAGTTACTGAAAGTTGTAAACCGTACTTTAAGAAATTTAAAATTTTAACGCTCCCATCCCTTTACATTTTAGAATGCGCAAATTTCGTAAAATCCAATCCCAATTTATTTGCGCGGATGTCTGATGTAGTTATTCGCAATAGACGCGATAACAGTAAACTTTGCATGCACACATCAAAAACCATGCTAATGCGGAATAGCATATTCTGTATGGCCCCAAGAATCTATAATAAAATTCCTAAACTCTGGAAAGAACAGAATAAAGTAATATTTAAAAATAAATTAAATAAATTCCTAGCAGACAAAGCTTATTATAATATTGAGGAGTTCCTGCATGATAAAATTGACAGCTGATTTACTGCTCCATAAATTGTTTTGAATGATACTAATAATATAATGTTTAATGTCGTAATAATATAATATAATAATGCAATTATAATAAATTAATAAAGAGGTCAACCAACAACCATGGATTCAAGAAAGTAGGTAACATAAAATTTATAATTATGTTTTTGTTTAGTGGAATTAGGGACCTTAACTTACCCTTTTTGGCTTTGTCTTTTTCAGGCTATTTTAGTTGATTTGAAAGTTTCGGCAGTACAGAGCTCAGTGAAGTGCTTATGTTGGAGTGACGACACCCAAAAATGTGGATGCGGGACGAAGGGTCATGACGCCCCGAGCGCTGGCCATAGTACCCCAATTACCCGTAATGTCTATTCATCTTGATTAATCTATATACTCTTTGGTCTAGTAGGCTAGGATTACAGTTGAACACAGAGTATAAAGTAGGGGGGAGTGGGGGAAATGGAGACATGTTGTTCGTGGCGAGAACATAAATAAAATTGTAATGTGAGATATTATGAAAATCACTTTATTCGATATGATCCTAATACAAACTCAGTACACATTTTTTAACCTCCGACAACAAAGTGGGGTGTTATAAGTGTGTATCTTACCTATAACTTGTTTTGTATGTTGTGGTGTTGTTTTTTATTTCGTTTTATTTCTTATTTGTCAACTTTTTGTGTTTTTTTTTTTTTTTTTTATCTTCTCTCTCTTATGTTGTCAATATGTCTGTGCCGAATAAATGTTCGTTTCTTTCTTTCTTTCTATAGCTTTGCGCTAGTAAATTATGCGTGTCCCCCATACTAAGTCGAATTTTCGTTTTGTTTTAAAGTGTATCCCATACTGCGGTTGCGTTTAGGAACAGAGATTGAATCACTACAAATTATGCGCACTACATAAAAAAAACCTGTACAGTGTCAACCCGATATCGTAACATCGTTTACAACTATATCATTGTCTATTCATGGCACCTAATACACAGCCTATTCACAATGACGTTGTATTTACCTATTAACTAAGTTATTAATTATCTAAATGGACAGACGATAATGTGACGTCACTAAGACAGTTGTTGACATTAGTGATGTAATGATGACGTGTTAAATTATGTAACGTAGCGGGGAGAGGGTTAACAAAGCTCTAAGGACTCATCCACACTCGATATCTTTTAGCAGCAGGACCGCGCGTTTTCGCGTTCGTCGGCTGGCTTTGCTTACAAAAAGTGAATAGCGAACGCGAAAGTGGCGATTATGCTGCTAAAACTATCGAGTGTGAACTAACTCAAACTAAAATTAATTCTAGTCTCATTACATTGAGTACTTCCTGATAAACTAAATCTAATTTCCTGAAAAAAGCTTTCACCAACTCAATTGTAAAAAGAAGCTGCTTTGATACCACTCCCAATATTTTTAAGGTAGCGACAATATCACATCGACGGCTGAAAGGCTATGATTTTTTTTAATGTTACCTTCAAGTATTTATTTTGATACACAAATCAATTCAACACACGAAAGTTCTTTTATTTTTTAATTCATATTTAATTTATTTATTTTCTGTAAACGTAGGCACACATATCGTCACTCGATGTGGCTCCCGCTGAAAATCAGCGCTGTCGGGTTGCTCGCAGCGCGGCAGCATATGCTGAGTGGAAGCCTTTTTGACACAGCTGCGACGTACAATCCATTTTATTTAAGATATTTTTTTATTTTTTTTTACATGTTATTGTATTTATTTTTCTGTTAAGTTAACTTTAAAATCGTTTTTGTGCTGTGTCAAATAAATACTTTTTTTTTTTTTTAGTTTTTTTTTTTCGGAAAACGTATCATTAATTATTTTTCCTGTAACATTAAAAAAATGTCGCTAAGTACAAATGGCCTTTCAACTAAAAATAAATAAATAACTAAAAAAATACTTCAAAAAAAGATTTTTTTTTAACATTAAACACAATTTCATAGATTAGAGATTTTTAGTACAATATAACAAGTTATGGTGTTTCGTTGAACTCTGGCACCCAAGGTAAGATTTAACTTGTGTTATGGGTACCAGAACTGTCGTCAAAACTTACCATACCTATTGTACGTAGATGAACAAAACTAATTACCTTCTCAACAATAAAACTAAACATTCTCCGAATTCCCCACCATCCGAGTAGGGTCGGTCATTTCGCGAAGCACCCGATCCGATCCAAGCTTAATGACGCGTGCAGTAACAATTAAAATAGTCCGCTTTCCTTTATCCAGTGCAACGACGTAATGAGACGTAAACACGTTGGAAACTTGTTGATATGACTTAAGAAACAAATTAATTTTATTTATTTATTTAATAATTTATGTACACACATGAAAATATAACATTAAATAGGAGGAGGAAGTACAAAGGTTCTGCTATTTTCACAAAAGAAATCTCTTTCTGCAGACCTGCGAAATAATAATAGATGACTATGTTTTTTTTATACTTATATATATTAGCGGTAAAATCTTTTCCCACCACTCTACCACCACCACTTTATTTTTCCTTATTATTTTTCTTTTTACTTTTTTAAACTATTTCATTTTTTTTTCATTTTTACTTTTTCGTCATAACTTAGGTTAGACTTAAGGTAGATGAAAAAGAAAGAAAATTCATTTATTCGGACTAGACACATAACAAAAAAATGCACAGAGAAAAAAAAAACGGTAAAAAAAAGAAATACCGGCAGCATTTATTTACTGCTGACCAGCAAACCGAACGGTTTGCTGGTTAGATTTTATCACATGATATAACAAAGCAATGTGTTCATATAAAAAACACTTTCTTCTTTATATACTGAAGAGATCACTCCTTTTATTTCATTCTATTCATCTGTCACTTTACCTTAACTTTGTTACCATAATTCTCGAACATTCATCTCTTTGTACAAGAAAACGAATAATGTTAGGCTTTGTCACAATAAATAAAATAGGAAAATATTTGCTTTTTATAGCTGTTTTATACGAGAAAAGATTACCCAAAACCTTCCTCAAGATTTATATGAAAGGAAGTGATTCCTAATTACGGCGGTTACTAAGCGATCAAGCTAGAGGCCAATTGGTTTCATACGCGAAACACAATTTTGATCTATTTTCTTCAAATGTGTTGCAAGTATCTATAGATTATAGTACCCGCTTACCATCAGGAGGGCCGTATGCTTGTATGCCAAACTTAGGGCCAACTTCACCAACAATATAACAGATGTTTAGATTGAAATCGGCCAATTACCCATACTAAAATTCATATTGAAACGGCTAATTTGGTTCTAATTGACTGTTAAGTAGTTTTTTTTTTTTTTTTTGTCTTTTCTTTCCTAGCTGATGAACTTGGGCTTTCGTGGTACAATAACCTACCCGTCAAAAACCCCCGACTCCAACTAGAAAAAGAGCTGTAACTGTTAAACAGATTTTCATGCAACATAGCTAAGATGATACCTGATTAAACTAGCTATCATTATAAAAAAACTGCATTGAAATCGGTCCATCCGTTTTGGAGCTACGATGCCACAGATACACACTACAAACTTATAACACTCCTCTTTTCTGTCGGGGGTTAAAAAAGTCCGCCGTCTGCTTAACCGTCCACCTGCTCAAAATGCTCATTATAACTGGCATATCCATGTTATAACTATCTAATGGAATCACAGTTTAGCCGTCAAATAATTTTGTGTGTCTGTTGAAATGTTTTTCTATGAATGGCTGTACACTGAAGTACTATTTTTTTATTATCCACTTATATGTTAATTAGTCTAAGTAAAGCCCGACTTTAAAGTGATATTTCGTGGATTATAATTCAATGTTTTTTTTTTCATTATTTTGTTTACTAATTCCAAATTAGCACCTCAATATAAATAGGATCAAGCCTACAAGACTAAATATTTTTACGTTAACTTAAACGGATTGCTACAGTTATTTCTAATAATTTGTCCACTGGCACTATCATAGCGTGTCTTAAGAGTGGATTTACATGATGCCAGGAATTTTTAAATTAATCTCGGTACCGCCTTAATAACCACGCAGTGGAGCCCTGACACAGCAAAACAGCGACGCGGCAGACCGTGAAAGAGATGGCGGGACGAACTAGACACATTCAGCAAGGACTGGTCATCATTGGCACAGGATAGAACAGCCTGGAAATCAAGGGGGGAGGCCTTTGCCCAACAGTGGGATGATACAATCTAACAATAACAGTAGCAGTAATCTTGGTACTAAATTTTGGCATGTTTATTGTCGAAACTGGTTAGCGTTCAGAAAAACAAAACGCATTGTCACTGCACTCGGATACTTGCTTCGCCGGCTAGACGAAGCTAGTATACAAACCAGGATAGTAAAATCCCAGCGCTAATAGCTCAAAAAATAAACTATAATAAAAAAAAATAGTTTAAAAAAACTATATAACACGCTTTAGTCATCCAAACTGAACGTGTATGCAAAATTTCAGCTCAATCGGAAACCGGGAAATGGGTCAAATTTAACTTCCAAGATTTTCTTACATAGTTAGTTATTTACTTAGTTATTTATTTAGGTGAAGCTAATAAAAGCTTGTTAAAAATAAGTAAAAACCGACTTCAAAAATCTATAAAGTATAAAATAATTTTACTAAAAAAACTTAACAGCTTCTGAAGTCGGTGCCACTGCCAAGTTAGAAGCATTGAAGAATTAAAGCCCGACTTCCGAAACTGTTAAGTTTTTTAAGAAAATTATTTTAATTTGATTATTTTATTGGCACTAAGGCGAAGTCACTTTGTTCATGTGTCTTTATTTCAAGTTTTTTTTAAGACAAAATACTGGTCTAATCTCAACATTTAACCAGCTAAATTGTATATAATGGCCCACTAAATTATATTACCTATTCGCTAATGGATATTAATACTAATTGCTATATGATTGATGCCCATTAGATCTATATTCCTGCCTTAATTTCACGCTATTTGCACTTGCGGAGTGAGCAGAGATTCAAGTAATCTATATTTTAAGGGGTGGCAGAGGTATATATTCTGTTGTACATTCAAAGTTTATGGCGGCGAACTTATTGCAATTTGTCGAGCATAATTACAAATTAGCAGGTACCGACAATTTCCTAACGGGAAACGCAATAACATTTGGTGAACCTGGAAATCGTACCCAGGACCACATACCATGTAATTCCGTTTTCAAATTATTATTATAATATACAATTTGTATCAGAAATGTGTGGTCATATTTAAGGGTGTGGATCAGACCATCAAACTGAACAACTTTCTCTATGGGACCAACATCGTAATCGCAAAAACAATAATCAGCTGTCTCATACAAAACTTCAATACCTACTCGACCCAAACGTATGGGACAGCTGATTATTTATCCCGTCTTTCTCTTTTAAAAACTTTGTATGCTTATAGATACACAATTTTACACAAAATAAGCTCCACAATATTTGATAATAATAATGTTAACAAAATACACTGCTTTTAGTAAAATCTTTTTAACCCCCGACAAAAAAGAGGAGGTGTTATATGTTTGTAGTGAATGTATCTGTGTATCTATGGATTTGTGTGTCTGTATGTGGGGCATCGTAACTCCAAAACGGATGGACCGATTTCAATATAGTTTTTTCAATCGAAAGCTAGGTAGTTTAATTATCATCTTAGCTATATAGGTTTCATGAAAATCGATTCAGCCATTCAACACAGCTCTTTTTCTAGTTGGAGTCGGGGGTTTTTGATGGTTAGGTTATTAAATAAAATAAATAAATACAAAAATTTATATAACCTGCAACGGCTACAACTATTTTCATTAAACTTAATTTAGGGTCCTCAAATATCCGTCGACGTGTTTCGTATCCTTCCTGCCTACTCTCAAACTCCAACGGCGAGTTTCCTTACAAGCTAGCTGGGCGCAGTAATTAGTGCACCATCGGATCTGGTTGACTTAGCTGAGAGAGCTAACAAACACAAGACTTATACAAGTTTAATTAATTACTTGCGACGTACACTGCAGGACAAAATGAAGGGTACAGTTTATAAAATAAAATAAAGTAAAGTATCGTTATTAGAAATGAAAGAAAATAAATTTATTCAGCACGGACAGTGACAACACAAGAGAGAAAAATAAGAATAGAATAGAATAGAATAGATCTTTATTTCATGTAAACCAGATACAGGCACTTATGAAATGTCGAGACTCTAGGTGCACGGTTCCAAATAGTAGATCCTATGGAGAAGAACCGGCAAGAAACTCCATGGAAGATATAAAATATATATATACTCGTCAAAACAAAATAAGGGCCACCTTATATTTTTGATCTTCTGGGCAAATTATGAGGTTCCTAGGTTTCTAAGTTGTAAAATTCATTACAATGATTTGTTTTTAATGAAATGGGCTTAAATTTTACACAATCCACAGGAAATAAAAACAATTTTACAACATTTTCGAGAAAAAGTGCAATTTCAGCAAAAAGTACACTTGGACTAAAAATGCAATTAAAAATGAAATTCCACGGCGTTTATTCTTTTTCCTTTTTGAATCAATATCTGGTGTAACCTCCTGCTTTCTGAACATATTCTTGAAGCCTAGAGGGCATTTTCTATCAGATGCCGCATTGTTTCTTGAGAGATTTGTTCCTAGCTCGATTTTAGCACGTTTAAGGGCTGTCTTTCATTGTCCTGTGATCAATTTGTGTCTCATACTCTTCTTTTCAACAGATCCCACATGTGTTCAATTGTATTCAAGCCCGAACTGTTCGCTGGCCTCGGTAACACTTGTATACAAGCCTCTTCTAGTGACTCTCTGGTGGCTCTAACAGTATAAGCGCGTGCATTGCCGTGCAACAGCTTGAAACCTGCACCCACTTGCTATGTAAATGGTACCACATAGAGTCTTATGACCTCCTGGATGTATCGTTAAGTTGTTACTGTACCCTGGTTCTGAATTATAAGCTCAGTTCTTCCAGTTTGACTTATGCCTCCCCACACCATAACATTGGGCCCCCCAAATCGATCACTGTTGTGGATGCAGGCATTTTCAAATTGCTCCCTTTTCATCTCCACACCCTTATGCAATGGTCAACACTAAAAACTTTTACTTTGCTCTCATCTGTAAAAAGCAATGTGCTTCAGTCCCTTACGCTACAGTCCAATTGTTGCCTTGCGGATGTTTATTGATTTGCATGATGAATACTGGTCTATGGAATTCGCACCGCTTGACACCTGGACAATTGCTGGTCTTCATAAAACTGGTTTCTAATTGTTTGGTCACTAAGTCACGTGCCTGTGGCCAGGCACAAGCGGGTTTGCAAAGAGCGGGAAGTGACGGTGCTCTCTCTGCGTGCATGTAAGTCTATGTAGCGGTTTTCCTGAGCGGTAATTCCTCTGGCTCTGCCTAATTCCTGACTTCTGACAAAATTTTGGATCTCATAAAAGCAATTCCAGGCATTCTGAATCGCTCGCTACGAAAATCTCGGCTGTAAAACTACAGATCGCTACGAATAGCCTTCTTGGATAAGTGTTACGGTCCTGGTCGTTGTAGTCAAGTCTATTTGAAGTCGAACCTGTGGAATTACGTTCTTAAAATGCCGATGTACGCACTAACTCGACACAATAAACTGTTCTCAGTACAATACAAATGTTACATGAGCTTAAAGTTCGCGTTAAAAACAGGGTAAAATTAATTGGTTTCAAAAAAATTGATAAAATCTACCCATTTTAACGGTATTTCAAGCGGAATGCTGTTAAAGTGTTCGCAAACACTTAAGATAACACAACGATGTACAATTTACCACATGGATATAGTTAATGATCATTAAATCACCCAGAATGTCGAAATTTGCAAGTGGCCCTTATTTTGTTTTGACGAGTATATATAGATATAAAATAAAAGATAACATAAACCTTTAAACAAAAAAACAGACAAGAGAACAAAAAACAAAACCAATATTTTAGCTATGAATATCTCTCAACTAATTAATTATTGTTTTTCTTTTGTTTATTTTTTTGTACTTTATTTTATTATTTCCCGGCGAGTCAAGAATACAACTGTTTTCTTTCTTTTCTTTCTTTCTTAACTATAATAATTAATTATTGGTCGTTTTTGAAATAAATACGATGAAAAGTTACACAGATAAAATATGTATGTATCATCATCAGCCTATTAATCCCAATGCTGGGATTCAGGCATCCTCTCTGTAACAGGGACTGGGAATCCGTAAATAATATATTATTATTATATTATAATCTTAATTAATAATATTTTTACAGAGTCGGCAATGCGCGAGTTATGCCCCTGGTGTTGCAAGCATGCATAGGTTACGGTAATCGCTTACCATCAAGCGGACCACATGGTTGTTTACCACCTTAGTGATATTTCTTATTATTAATATATGTGACGAAACACAGATATTAATATCTATTGTTTTCGGCCATAGGTGTCCGCTTGTTAGATATTTTATATTTATTTTTTTATTAGAAAGAACCATGTTCTTAATAATTAATTACAATCTAGCCTAATAAGACTAATAAGTAATTTTAATTTAACTTAAACTTATATGTTAGATAATGAGAATAAAATTATTAATTCCTCTCTAGAGTAAGACACAAAAAAGGCAAAATGTTACTTTTACGAATTATTTGACGCCATTTTTTTCCAGTGCTATTCTAGATCTTTTTTATTTCACTCCTGAGAGAGTGTTAGACTACGGCGACTGTCTGCTGACGATAAACCCCGTCCTTGACGGAGATATTGGTCAATGGACTTGAGCAGCTCTTTCGCATGGTCATGTTCTAGATTCTATTATATTATTTCATGAATTAAAAAATACTGACCCATTAATTCTGCACTGCAGTGCACAAATAACCAATTTCTACAGTGGTCCCGAAGCCATTGTCTTATCACATACTGGTAGTTTAATTGTTTTTACAAGTATATTATGTTATTCAAGCTATTTTAGGTATTTTTAGGAATAACAAAATTTACCTAGTGCTATACCTACGAGTACCTTTCCATATTTTATGGAAATCAAAATTTAATAAATAATTTTAATATAGTAATAAATATAAAGGATATTTTTTTTATATAGTGCGCAAAATTTGCAGAGTGATTCAGTGTCTGTTCCCAAATGCAACAGCAGTACTAAAATTCACTCCAAAACAAAATAAAAACTTGATTTTGTATGGCTTGCGCTTTTAAATTATGCGTGTCCTCCGCACTAACTCGAATTTTCGTTTTGTTTTAAAGTGTATCCCAATACTGCGGTTGCATTTACGAACAGAGACTGAATCACTCTACAAATTATGCGCACTACTTAAAAAAAAACCGGTATAGGGCGAGTTCGGTTGTATTCTTTTTAAATATTTGTTACCTAAAACTCCATCATTTATCAACTGAATTAGAAAATTCTAGAAAGACACTTCTAAAGACATACTTTCAGATTGGTTCCATATAAATTTCATCAAAATCGGATAAGTAGATTGGTTTTTAAATCAAAATAACTCGAAAAAATATGTCATTCAAGTAAACGAAATTGCGTATTTTGCTTTTCAGGAACTTTTTTGTGGTGTTAACGGTTACTAGAATAATCGTAATAAACTGCCGACCTTCCGGCTTCATCATCAGATGAGGCACTGGATTGAAGACGGTTTTTACTTTTTTTTAAAGATTATATTCTTTCTAGTCCGTATTTAAAAAACGCAATACCTACGAAAATAAAAACAGCGTTTTAGTTAATATTTGTATTATATTTAAATACTTATTATTGCATTGTCATTCAGTTCTGAGCCATTTTAAAAGTTTCAGGTCTCTAGCTCATCGGAAAATTAATTTAAAATCAATTGCAAAATTTGTACACAACAGACAACAAACGGACAAGAAAGTCAATTAATAAATCCAGCCCATTACTGTCCCACTGCTGAGCACGGGCCTCTTCTCAGAATGAGAAGGGTTAGGCTTTAGTCCACCACGCTGGCCTAGTGCGGGTTGGCGGACTACACACACCATTGAGAACTTTATGAGGCCCTCTTAGGTGTGCAGGTTACCTCACGATGTTTTTCACCGTTATCGCAAGTGATAATCAAATTCTAATCCGCACATGAATTCGATAAGACAGAGGTGCGGGCTGGTTTCGAACTCAGACCCTCCTGTATGGAACCGTTCGACTGCTAGACTATCACTGCACGTGTATTAATAAAAACTTGGTAAAACACATCTTGCTCAACTTGGGGATCGAACCGGGACCTCTTTCTTGCCACCACTAAACCACTGAAAATTCGATCATTAACTTAATAGCCTTCACTGTAATAGGGACGCCGGCGCCGGCTCCTACTTATTGATCTCGGGTCAACCTCGGAACGAAAAGGGATTTCCTAATTATTTTGGGATCTCATCAAGTTTTGACTATTGTTCCTAATAAATCTTAGAGAGTAGGTCGTGAAGTATTTATGTCGTTAGTTCATTGATGGAGTAGTGAAAGGTTTGAATTAATTTGTATTTCTGTAATATTGTAGTTTCTTGTAACTGCCATAGCAATCTTATTCAGAGGCAAATCATTATTATCCTATTCTTATTTGTAATTACATTATTCTCACAGATATATAAAATAATTAATTGTAGTGAGTAATGTAAATTTTCAAAAAAATGTAATATCTATTTAATGTATAACTTAATTAATTGTAATAACAAAAATGTAATCAAATGCATGACATGAAATAATTAATTATAATTTTAATTTGAATGATAATATGTAGGTACCTAATGTTATACCTACAAATATTTTGCAGTGCCCTAGCAGGGGTCATGTCAGAAACTCTATACTACCCATGTAACATCCTGTATACAACATGAATGCAATAAATAAATATATCTTACCACAACATTGTAATAACTCCTATTTTAAAACAGTTTCCATTGAGTTTCTTGCCGGTTCTTCTCCATAGGTCCTACTATTTGGAACCGCGCACCTAGAGTCTCGACATTTCATAAGTGCCTGTATCTGGCTTACATGAAATAAGTGGCGTATATTATCGCGACTGAACATCGCGACGACGCAACTCCGAAGTATGTGGCAATGCACATTTGACATTCGCAGTAGGCCGACGGCGAAGTTTTCTCTCACGAATATCTTCGCGAAGTGTGAAGCCTCAGAGAAAAACTACAATCCTATGCAACGTAACTAGGTACTATCCGTATATGTATACAATAAAAACACAGTTGTTAATTAAGTACTACCTATACTAAAATAACATATTACAAATCTTTTGTTACAAAACAGATTCATACGAAATATGACACACCTGTTATAATAATCATTGCCTTCACAGAGGAAAGTGGGGTTTTTTCAACCATATGTATTAGTCATTTCCAAAAGATTAAAAACTGTTCTGCAATTTAACGACACTTTGACGACACGGTTGGCGCAGTGGCTAAGCGATTAGCTTTCTGCGCTACGTGCCGCGAGTTCGATCCCCGCACGGAACAAATATTTGTATGATCTACAGATAGTTGTTTCGGGTCTGGTTGTGTGTGCATGTGACTTGTATGTTTGTAAACTGTAACCTCGAATCGGGAGAAATAATAGTGAAAAAAAAAAATCCTCTCCTAAGAGGTGCCTGGAATTATTTCCTTGATAGTTTTAGTTTATTTATACACTCAGGGAAAATGAATCCGGGTCAATAATAAACCTTAATATCTCGGAAACTAAGATATTGGTATTTGTTTTTATATATTTAGATAGGTATTTATTCGTACGGTATATGTAGTTCATTGTATTTGTTATCTATGTAGTTTATTTCATAGGTATTTAGTTATTGGTTTAGTTTAGTATACCATAAGTTTAAGTGGTCTAAAGTAGTTATTTTTGTAATTTTTACACACTGTGTCTACGTGTCTATCATCCTTATTTCCAATCGCGGGACTACTGGAAGAAATTTCTTTAGAAATAAGTAGTTCCATTGTGCTCATTTGTCTGTAACATTTTTATTACCATGTTTCCTTGTGTGTACATAAATAAATAAAATAAATAAATAAGATAAGATAAGATTCTTTATTTGTGGAAACATGAGTTAACATAAATTTTGCATGCAAGATGTACAAAAGTGTAAAAAGAGCAGTCATGTTTGGCCTTCGTGGCGTACAAATGTTAGCTTAATCAAATAAAAAGTACTTTATAGACTATTTAATACTACTCAAATAAAATTAATAAAACTTCTTAGTTATTGGTTGTATTACTTATTAAAAACCCATAAATTTTATCGTAATTATTTTTTTAAATATCCATGTTTTACACATACTTACATAATTTACATCTTTAATCTGTTGTTTCAATTGTTGTAATCTAATTCTTCATTGTAACGAAAATGTATTTAATTTAATTCTTAATATTTAAATTATAATTCTGACATTGTAATGAATATAACAATAATAAGTTTTGCACTATAATAATTTAGTTGCAGTAGTAATTTAGTATATAATTTAGCATATTTTTGACATTTTATTATTATTTTTATTTTGACATTTATGTCGCATTTAGATATTGACTACCTGCACATTTGTACGCTTTCTGGCATAATATAGCGCACTCTTTATCATCTTTAACACCTTTTTATTATTTTGTACCTATTTTTGTCAAACAAATTAATAAATGATTTATGATTTTCTCACATTTTAATACTTTATATTAGCTCCGTGTATTGTCAATACAGATGTCAAGTTATTCGGTATACGGCACAAAATTTCGGAGGTAATGTCGGGAAATATAGGAGGGGCTCGTAGCTACATAGCTACCACGCAGATCAGTCGATCAGCGAGGTTAAGCTGCGGTTGCCGCGGTCAGTCCCTGGATGGGTGACCATTTCTTCGAACATCGATACCCCTCCGTGCCTCGGATAGCACGTTAAGCAGTTGGTCCCGGTTGTCATACGAATAACTATGACAGTCGTTACGGGAGTCAGCAACCCAAAAAGTCTGACAACCGGTCTAACCTTAGGGTATCAGTGTCTCCCAGTAATTGGGTGGCGGAGGTCAGATGACAGTCGCTCCGTATAAAATACTGTTACTCAGCCGCATCTGGTTAGACTGGAAGCCGACCCCAACGTAATTGGGATAAAGGCCAGGCAGATGATGATGAATGTCGGGGAATATATTCGCATTCCTCTATCAATGTAATTTTCAGCTCTCGATGCTTATTATTGAAACTTAGTGCAAATAATATTTCGCTTACTATACTAGGTAACTTAGCTACTTAACTTTCAACTACAGTTTTGTTATTGAGTACACGTGTAGTACGTGACCTTTCAGCCATGCCTCGTGCCTTCATTCCATTATTGCTTCAAGTAAACATCAAAGCTTATTGATATTTATTTTTATTTATTTACTAGCTGTACCCGCGGCTTTGCCCACGTGACAATATTCGATTAAAATATAATAATAATAATAATTATTATTATTATTATTAATAGCCCGTAGTATCCCACTGCAGGGCAAAGGCCTCCCTTGCCTCCTTCCACTTTTCCCGGTCTATAGCAATTTGGGGCCAATTAATAAAGATTATTATAATAATAATAATCTTTATTAATCAGACACCAATGGATGTAATGTGTTAGTAAGAATCAACTTATTCTATATTAGTACTTAATAACTAGAAGAGACTTGGTCCCACTGACCAGCGCCCACACAAGCGGGCTGTCGGCCCGGGCAGCTATCGCGCGCAGAATGACTGACTATGATAGTCACGTGAAATTAAAAAAAAGAAAACATAGCCTTCAGAATTTATATTGACAAAAACTTACAACAATGAGATCTGTACAATAAAATAAGTTGGTTTATGGGAGTGACAACTATCTACACTTTACTTGGATGGGTGATCGTTCTTTACTTGAGACTCCTCAAAGAGAACGGCAGGTTGCTTTCACGACTATTTTAAACGAATAATCTATGATAGTTGTAATGGTTAGGCACTTAAAAAGACAAAACCGTGCCTTCTGGTTTATGGCCTTCGCGCTATTTTGTGGGTTGTAAGATATCATCCCATACATAGATAATAAGCTAGTTATTTATTTATTTATTGCACTCATGTTGTATAGGTACAGGATGTTTTTATTTGTAGTCCGCAAAATTTTACGAGTGATTCAGTGCCCCCCATACTAAGTCGAATTTTCGATTTGTTTTAAAGTGTATGCACATGCATGCAGTCAGACAATACTGGACTAAATATCTTCGATATCAAACATTGATTCCAGTTTGCCCCACTTCACTCTTCAAACGTAAAGTGTTCAAATACATCAAACATTTATGTCTCAATTTCTCAAATATGGACGACTGAACGCGGTGAATCGGATATATTATAATTAATTGTTAATTTCATGTGTTTTATCTGAAGAAAATCGTTCAGGTAAGAATAGAATAGAATAGTTAATTATTGTGTAATATTAGACGATATTTTAAATAAAAATCTCCGAACAGTTTTAAAAGTTTGTTATTCAGCCAAAAATACACGAGAAGACAGAAAAATCAAATGAAAATATTTTTTTTTAAATAGAACCAAAAATATAAACACATAGTAAATTATTTTTCATCGTTACAAGGTATGAAATATGAAAATATTAATAGATTCATATTCATAGTGATGTTCAGAGGATAGCCGTGGTCGTATGCCACCTACAGCTACCCTAACAAAACAATACAGTCTAACAGTAGTAAGCGATCATAAGCTTAAGGGCAAATTGGCATACGACCACGACTATCCTCTGAACATCACTATGAATATGTATCTATTAATATTTTCTTGTTTCGTACATTTTCAGTAGTCGGGTTTTATATATTTTTTTTTTTTTTTTTCATCTTCACAATTACTGCCAGTACCTACCTTTTAATGCTATTCTGACTTTTTAACACGCTTTTATTAGCTTCACCTGTAACTAACTATCTAAGAATATCTTGGAAGTTGACCCACTTCCCGGTTTCCGATTGAGCTGAAATTTTGCATACACGTTCAGTTTGGATGACTAAAGCGTGTTCTATAGTTTTTCTAAACTATTTTTTTTTTATTTTTTTTTTATAATATTTTAAAACAAAGAAGTAAAAAACAACTTCAAGAAACTAAAAAGAATAAAATAATGTTCTTAAAAAACTTAACAGCTTCTGAAGTCGGGTCTTTTAATTCATCAATGCCAGCTAGCTAGCTTGGCAGGTTTTTGAGCCATACTATTAAAAATTATTAAATTAGCCATTGCATTTTGTCTTATATTTTCAGCAGCCATGGATGTTTTGGGAGTAAAACTAAAAACTAAACTAACACAAGTGGGCCTACGACTGCTAGTCTTATTGCAGCTGACTACTTACTTGTGGCCGCAGGAAACTCCAATCAATGGTTAGTACATAAATAAATAAATAATCCGGGTTAAGATAAACTTTATTCTCATAAGAATACAGAATATTCACTTACATGAGAAAACTTATTAACTAAAACATAATTTAATTTTGTTGGGCGTGATACAAAAGTAAAAAGCATCGAAACCAATACGTTGTGAGGTAGTCTTAAAAATAATTGCAATGTTCGTTTGACAATGTGGGTTCGAGTACTGTTGCACAGATCGAGCGTACCTGGAAGCGACTCGTAATAATTTTATAGTAGTGTATGTAATAATAAGTAAATAAAAACTTTTTCTTTCTTTCTTACATTTTATTTATTTTTTTTAATGTTGCCCCTCTCTTCTATTTCTCCTGTATCGTGGGTATAGTTTACAAACATACATGTCACATGCACACACAACCAGACCCGAAACAACTATCTGTAGATCATACAAATTTTTGATCCTTGTGGGGATCGAACCCGCGGCACGTAGCGCAGAAAGCTAATTGCTTAGCCACTGCGCCAACCGTGTCGTCAACGACTAGTACTTACTATTACGAGTAATATCCCTTACTTATTAATATTACTTATATTATTGTTACTATTATTGAATACACTTGGAAGTGGAAATAATGCAAGTGTTATGCAAAGAAAGGCTTAAATGGAATAAGTTTTATTTCTTCGAACAGATTAATCACATTATTTGTCTAGGGATACCTTAGTTCATGAATGATATAAATAATATTTTATACCTTTCGAGATATTAAACTAAACGCATTGATATATCAACGCATATAAATAAATAAATAAATGTTAAAAAATAAATCTATTTTAGCAATGGCATAATAACCCCAGGCCGAAAAATAAAATGAAATGAAAACATAAATTGAAAAATAAATTGACAATTTTACAGAGTTATCCTGCTACGACTTCATAATAGTCGGCGCTGGTACAGCAGGCAGCATCCTCGCCAACAGACTGACAGAAGATGGAGGTTACCAGGTGCTGTTGATAGAGGCTGGAGGTGACCCGCCCATAGAGTCACTTGTGAGTATAATACATAACCACGATGAAGTGACAGAAGGCCTAACTGACATTTTGAATTTTTACTTCGATATACCTACTTTAAATAATAATAATCGATTGCGTAAGCCGGAAAGAACAGATAACTTTATGTTCGATTTTTTTTCGTGTAATATATTAGCAGTTTCCTTTTGTCATACATAATGTTCTAAAGAATGAAATCAGTGTTCCCAACTTAGGGGTTTTCCCCCCAAATTTAGGGGGTAAATAAGTGGGCTGGGGTTTTTTTAGGGGTTTTATTTTTTTAGGGGTATTTTTGGGGATTTTTTTATTTTTGACTTTTACTGTGAAGTTTATAATGATTGTGACGCAGTTGGCTCTAAACTTTTTGAAAATGTTTCAATTATTGTATAATATTACAATTTATTTATTATTTTTACAGAGTATTTTTTTTTTTGGGGTTTTTTGGGGTTTTTAACTTTAGCTTTGGGGATAAATATTTCTGAGAGTTCGTAACACTGAATGAAATGTTTTTTTCGTTTCCTGTAAAATTGAGTTTTGGCAGATAGAAGTAATGCGGTTGTATTTGGAAATGGACACTGAATCTCTGCAAATTTTGAGTACTACATAAAAAATTATCCTATAATATAGGATAATTTTTTATGTATGTTCAAGTGTTCCATATTATGGAACACTTGAACAGCTGACTTAATAGTCTTTAGTGTTCTTATAGCGTTCTTAATTGTTGGTTTTTTTTAAATTTTAGCCTTTCTTGTTGATTTTTTGTTTTCATTTTTATTTTATATATTTTTGCATCCAATTTTTTTTTTTAATTTCTTTCTTCTCTTAGTTAAAGTTGTTCATAATAATGAGTACAATAATCTAGGTTACTACACTATTTCTGACTAACCTCATCACACTGGATTCACCAAGTCCTCTGCTAAGCAGTGGCGTGCACTCCATAGAGACAAAAAGACACTGTCTACCATAAAAAATTAAGTAGGTAGGTACCTAATACAAACGTTACTATGTCTGTAATTAATATCAGATAATTTAAGTCCTAGGGCGAGGTGGCCAATTGCAAACATCATTTAACTTGATAATACAACACTAAAGATGTTTTGCCTACCCTGTAAGAGATGTCTGTGCACGCCACTGCTGCTAAGCGTGGTTATTCAGCAAGCAGCAGCAGCAGTCTAGCACTAGCCGTTTACGAGCTAATCCCTTAAACTTACTAACAAAAGATCTGTGCAGCATAAGCTTCTGTATCTTGCCCTTTGGGCCATCCGCGACAGACACTAAACACAAAAACAAACAGTTCCGTTCCTTTCGAATTCCTGGTATCTGTTCATGAAAACAGCCATATTCGGACTTTGATTTTTACGTAAGGTGTACTTTTACACCTTTTTACTGCCCGTGCTGAATAAATGTAGTTTCTATTTTTCTTTCTTTTACTCGTAGGTTCTAAATATAGAATTACCGTCGTTCTTTCTTTTTCCAGTATCCTGGCACGTACTCCTACCTTCCAAATTCTCAATACGACTGGAACTTCACATCCATAAACGATGCATACACAGCACAGGAACATAGGCGGAATGTTCTAGAACTAACTAGTGGAAAGATGCTCGGAGGATCCAGCAGTCTTGGACACCTTCTCTATGAAAAAGGGTCACCTCATGACTACAACTCCTGGGCAGAAATAGTCGAAGACAAAACATGGAACTATGAGAATCTGGTCCCATACTTCAAGAAATCCGAAAATCTAGATGATGAAGAAATTTTTAATTCTCCAAGTGGCATGTACCATGGAGTTGAGGGGAATATGGGCGTTACTAAACAAGCTTATGATGTAAGTAAGAAATACTTAAAAGCTTTCAGAGGAGCTGGTCAAGATATACTTATAGATGCAAATGGGATCCAAACTTTAGGTTATTATGAACCATTATTCATGATCAGAGGCGGTTTTCGACAAAGCATGGCTTACGCTTATTTGACTCCTGCAAGAAATCGCCAGAACTTACATGTACTAAAAGAAACTGAGGTTACTGCAATAAATTTTGATGGAGGTACAGCTGTCGGTGTAACTGCAGTGAAAGGAAATAAAACAATAAAGTTACAAGCCAAAAGAGAAGTCATTGTATCAGCTGGAGCTATTAAAAGTCCTCATTTGTTAATGCTGTCAGGCATTGGACCTAAAGAACATTTACAAAGCTATGGCATCGCAGTCAAATCTAATTTACCTGTTGGCAAAACTTGTCAAGATCATGTAAGCGTGATTTTAGCTCACAAATTGAATATCAAGAATAATAAATCATCTCCTAAATCTCCATATGACGTTCCATTACCAATAGTTATAGGAAATGTTGCTTTGGATAAGTCGCAGACATTTCCTGATTATCAAACAATCAATCATATTATACCAAGTGATTCGGACAGTATTATATCATTATGTTCAGTAGATTATTCTTTCAAAGATGAAGTGTGCCAATCGTTATATAACAAAACAATAGGCAGTGAGACTCTTCTAACAAAATTAGTACTTTTGCATCCAAAATCTAGAGGTCACATTGTTTTAGAAAGCAGTAAATATACTGATCCTCCAATAATCATACCACGTTTCTTCTCACACTACGAAGACTTGGATAGTATCGTTGATTACATAAAAGATTTCATTCAAGTAGCTAACACGAAAATTTTCAAATTCTATGGCGCGGAATTCATTCATCCCGATTTACCCGAATGCAATATTTCTCCGGATGGATCCACCTATTGGAAATGTTATGTTTTAAGTATGATGGATTCTTCTTACCATTATAGCAGTACATGTCCTATGGGTGCTGTGGTTGATAGTAGATTGAGGGTCTTCGGAGTCAAAGGATTAAGAATTGTAGACGCTAGTGTAATACCATTGATTCCTAGCGGTAATATACAAGCAGCAGTAATGGTTATTGCTGAGAAAGGAGCAGCTATGATATTAGAAGATTATAAAGACTCTGTAAGTTCACTAAATTGTTGATACTCATTGAATTGATGAAAAAAAAGATTTTTAATATTAAAATGTTGACAATTTTTTCTTCTATGCTGGCTTTTCCAAAAGAAACTAAATATTGGGTACCAACTACATTTAGTTCGCTGATACATTTTCTTTATAAAAAATTGTCGGGACATTTCAATAATTTTGCGAAATATTACGATTTTCGATCCCTTTGATGTCAAATTACGTCTATTGAAGGAAATCTTGAACCATTTATTGATATATTTTTCATACGATACTTGTCAAATTAAATGTAGAATAATTGTAATCATAAGAATAGATTTTAGCATATTTATTGAATATTTTAAAAACATTATTTAAGAAATACAAAAACGAATTCTCGTTTGTTACCCTAAAGACCTAGTTTAATAAACTTTATATTTCATTGAACAATCTTATAGACGAAGTCAAGAAAACCATAAAATGCTTTTAATGACTAGTCGCAAACCAGTCCGCCGACAGGTTCTAAGAAATACAAAACTAAAAGAACATTGTAATACACACTACACCTTAATTTATAACTCGTCGGGTTATGAATGAATCTCACGATGGATGACATCACACAGAAGCGTAATCTTTCATCAGGCTTCTACAATCGGGCTTCGCCCGCGTGATATCTTTATAAATTATAGCCTATGTTACTTACTGTTAATATAGCATTCTGCTGGTGAAAGAATTTTTAAAATCGGTCCAGTAGTTTTTGAGTTTATTTCAAACAAACATACAAAAAATCAAATCTTTTCTCTTTATAAAATAAGATAAACAAGAAACTAATTTAAAACGTATCCTATTATGTATGTTTTCATTACGAAATGTTTTCCATCTAAACTGAGCTAAAAATAAAGCTAATAGACGAAAATTATATTTAAAATAAACATAAAAATACGATCGTCTGTTATTATTAATTTAATAAGAAAGATACTTAAAAATTGCCCTTGATTTTCTTTTGGCAAAGGTTACTTACATAAGCTACTTATGCTAACATATTCTTCACATTCCTTTCTTTTATGTTTTCTCTGTACAACCTCAATACGTAAATATTAATCTAATACATACGAGTAAATCTGGCATCTACCTCAGCCAACGAATTACTTAAGCGATTAGAGGAGGTAACGCTGCCAGCCTCCTGGGCACTATGCGGTGCTTTGGATCAGGTATTTTATTTGTAAACATACTTACCTAATATTTAATTATATTTGTTTAGATAAAGATATAAGTTTTTTGTAATTTTAATATTAAGTTAATTGTAGTTTTATGTGTATATTTGTTTTACTGTACAATAAGGATTACTAATTTATTTAATAAATATATTGGTTTATACATAAAAGAATTCAGTGAATAGGTACATTGTTGTGGAGTAATTGACTTTCAGTGGCGAAGAGTCCATAAAACCCGATTCCCATCGGCTTCCCTTTAGGAATTGGTTAATGCATAGACCAACGTAATATTATATTATTAACTCATCCTACTGATAAAAAAGGCATGTTATTCAGTTAGGTCGAGCTCTTCTTCCATATAGATACGGATACAAGAGACGGTATAGATTTTGGATGTATTGCAGCATTAATTGGTGAGTGTGCTTTTTTTTGGAGGATTTTTTTGGGACGGCTTCCCCTATAAAAATTTTCACGCTTCGCCACTGTTGACTTTCATTACAGTTCGGTGTAAATGCAGCCCGTCGCGCTAAACCGTTGGTTTCCTTTCCATTCACTACTCCATTCTCGTGGCTAGTGAGACCGGTTTCCACATTAAGTGTAGCTTCAAGTCATAAGCGAATGAATTAATGCGATTAAACAATTCAACCAACTAGTATCAAGTCAATCTTATATAACATTTCTTAGATTCGTACCATTTCCGTGTCCTAATTTGTGTAAAAATAAATTGCTTTTCTTTTCATTAATTCTTTCTTTCTATTTCTTTATTAAAATTAAAATAAATCCAGCCCGTCATTGTCCCACTGCTGGGCACGGGCTACTTCTCAGAATGAGAAGGGTTAGGCCTTAGTCGACAACACTCGCCTAGTGAGGGTTGGCGGACTACACACACCATCGAGAACTTTATCGTGAGCATACTATACGTTTTGATTCTTATTAGACAAGTATTTCCAATACCATAATTAATTCTGTCACTAAAAAAGAGACATTGAAGACAGCGCTGCAGAATAGTCTATAGTTCCCATAACTTAACCCACAACGAGTTCTGCCCGTGAACCAGTTGCAAGGCGTAATGATAATAAAAATGTAACCACTTCCCGTGGATCGCTGTGTTTTATACTTTAATCAATACGTATTATGAAACATGAACGGCTATAGTTATTTTGTTATACATAGTAACTTACGAACACTTCGCTCTTCCAAGAGATATAGCCGATAAAATCCTCACCTTTATTATAAACTAAATCACTTGATACCTTCTTTAGTTTATAGTCCTTTTCTCCATTTTCAAAAAATTGCTGTGTAACGGACTATATGACTTTAAAACGATCATGATAACGTTCATGTGACCTCTCGAATAAAATTAACTCATTTTAGTTAACGAAAGGTACTAGATTTTGACCAGCATCTTTTACTTGTCTTAACATATTCCATTAGTTCCTTAAAACATGAGCAGATTTGGAATAGTCTGTTCTGGAAAACCCTCACTTCACCCTTGTAATACCTAATAATGTAGCTACAATTAATCTGACATTACCTGAGTATGCTTTTGATGAAGTCCTCTACACTTTGCTTGTACCTACGATTAGTTTTTTAGGTTTAAAGGCTACATTCATAACCTTCTTCCAACTCTGAGCTTCCCGCAGAGTCTCATCTAAGGTAGCATATAACTGATAATGGACAGTCAAACCAGTATAACGTAGGTGTCCCGCAAGGTCCTATTTTAGGTACCATTAATCCAAGGCTAGGTTATTCCTGGATATGAATTTGTTAACCATTCCTAAACAAGTCTTGATGACATTCTATATCCTGTTCTCTCGCAGTCACTTATGTACTTTCAACCACTTACAATTATTGTAAGGTTTAGGATGAATGTGAAACAATATTGTTAATCATAAAATGTATAAATTCCAAAGGGCTTGTAAGGTATGGTACATTGATGAAAGAAAGAGACAGAAATAGTTTAATAGCGTATGTAAGAGACAATAAGCGAATAACGAGTGACAGAAACATGAGACCGAGATAAATATATTGTAATACTTAATGAGTGAGTAACAAAGCAATAAATATGATTTTATATCCAACAAATCTTTAATTTACAAAATTCTTTATCGATGACGAAATTTTAAATGCGTGGGTTTTCTCGCGATTTTCTCCTCCATCCAAGGACAAGAGGCCCAAATTATCGTTACATGAATATTCATTATTTAAATTGTTTTGTTAATTGCTATTGATATACCTATTAAAGAAACAAAGGCTGTTAATGACAGCAGTCTGGTTTGTCTACCCAATTAATATTGATATCCATAAAAACGGTTTATTATTATTATTAGCCTGTGATGTCCCTGCAGGGCAAAGGCCTTCGTCCCCTCTTTCCATTTTTCCCGGTCCGTTGCTAATTGGGGCCAATACTTTATGCAAAAATGGTTTGTGGTACCTATTCTAAATTATCTTTCCCACTTTTGTACCTTTAGAAGTAACAAGCGTGTTTTCTTGTCCTGTTGGAATGAGTTCTTATGTGTGAATGGGTGTAGTGGAAAAATTCCATATCACCAAGGTTCGTTACTGTAAGTATGAACCGCGTGCGAGTTCCGAGGAATTGGCGCCTGAGGAAACGGGTGCTTTGCGCTGCGCCCGACCATCGCACATACCCCGCACTCTCCCAGTACCATCACTACCCCGAGACTCTGGTACACTACTTACATGACTCTCTGGAAGGCTCTTGCCGTCCTCCTCATTTATTATTATTATTTTAAAGGTATCTGCTTTAGCAGTGTTGACACCTATATCGAAATGGTCATGGATCATTATGATAGATTAAAAGGTGCATGGTGACCTCCAAGTCAACTGAGAGCAACAGATAAGTTATTATGGTAGCTTCAATAAATACATCCAGCCCATTACTATCCCACTGCTGGGTACGAGCCCCTTCGAAGGGTTAGGCCTTAGTCTACCATGATAGCCTGGTGCGGGTTGGCGGACTACACATACCATCGAGAACTTTATGAGGCCCTCTGAGCTGTGCAAGTTTTCTCGCGATGTTTTCCTTCACCGTTAACGTAAGTGATAATCAAATTACGATCCGCACATAAACTGGTAAAGTCAGAGGTGTAAGCTGGGTTTGAAGTCCATCTTGAATGGAAGGCAAGCTTTCAATCGCTAGGCTGTCCACTGTTCTTAAAAACACGGCATGGCAGCTTATCGATAGATATTTATTTAACGATAACTTTTTTAAAAGAGTAGGTACAGCATAAGCAATCCTCCATCATCATTTCCTGTCTCCCATGTTTCTTTGAAAGCAAATGAGAACTGGTTTTCTTTCCCATTTTGGTTTCATTTAACACTTTCAACACTGGTTATAGAACAGTTAACAATTCTATAAACAGAAAGATATTTCAAAGTTCAAATGATATTGCATGAGTATTAAAATTTATTGATGAACTCATAGACATAATAATCTTAAAATGATATTTTCTATCGATATCAGGAATAAAAACTGTAGGTACATAATTATCCAGTTCCGTTTTAATAAGCGTTATCGTTGGTTACTCGAAGACGTTGGGAAAGTATTTGCACCTATTCAAATGTATAGTAACGCCATCTATGAGACGTCTTTGAATAACCGTATAGATCAAACGTTCTTTGAAGTAAAATTGCCTGCGCAGGGTTAATATTCTCGCAGACAGTCAAACGCTAAGTCTGACAAACTTCGTATTCTTACTGTATTATCATTAGTGCAGGTGTTATAAGCCATACCTTGTTAGACAGAAACCCGAATCTAACATTCTTGAGTAATGCTAAAGGTAAACTAGCAAGTAACGCCATCTATGAACAGAAATATAGATTTAACTGATAACTCAATATTGGTTACCATGCCTGCCACTAGATGTCACTACTTAATACTAGTTCAGCTGATCTACCGCGTAATTATAATATGCATTTTAGTTACGCCCCTTTGTCCTGTGGCACATTGTCCGCATAAGCGACGGAACATCACGCCCTGCGGCCAAAAGTCTTCTTCCATGACGAGGGGCAGAAAACAGTTCTGTACTCGCACCACGAATGCCTTGAATTCAGTTGACATTGCGGCGTGACTCCAGCAACTGCACCCTTGGTGTGTACCACCGGTGTGTGTGATTAAATAGTCTTTCAGTTGAACTAACATTTCATTTCATAACTAGCTTCTGCCAGCGGCTTCGCCCGCGTGATATCTTTATAAATTATAGCCTGTATTACTCACAAATAATGTAGCATTCTGCTCAGGGTTGCCAGATGGCGACATTTTTTTCTCGTACCGGGGCTACTAAAAATCTCGTAATTTCAATATATAATCTCGTAAAAGTATATTATTTTAAATGTTACCTGCTTTTTTGCAGTCCATCCTCCCTTTTGTGTTATTTTACTAGGTGGAGTAGATGAAGATTCACTGTCACTACTCATTATGTTAAATTAACCACTGAATAAATAAGGTGAAATTCCGAGCTTCGCTGGAATTACAGCTACTATACGCGTACTAGCGTAAAAATACATTGCCCCACCACACCCACACATTTCAGTTAGTGCAAAAGAGATAAGAAATTGAATCAATATACCTAATCATTAGTGCATGCAACAAAAAATACATCTCAGTGGGGATTCCCCGGTAACGACTAAAGACGAGGGCGATCGTTTTTTTCTTTTTTATAATGTTTTAAGGTTAAACATGACGCAGGCAGTCAACATTGTTAAAATCTCGTAAAAAAGTGTACGAGATTTTTATTTTTCTCGTATCTCGTACAGATCTGCTAAATCTCGTAAAGTTACGAGATTTCTCGTACGTCTGGCAACGCTGATTCTGCTGGTGAAAGAATTTTTAAAATCGGTCCAGTAGTTTTTGAGTTTATCCATTACAAACAAACAAACAAACATACAAAAAATTAAATCTTTTCTCTTTATCATATTAGTATCATTTATAGTATTAGATAGTATGTATCTCTTATAAATAAATAAATAAATATTAAATGTATTTCCCCTAATGGTATGTAGTTAATAATGTCATTCAATAAATAATTTAATTATAATATAATGTAACGTAATGGACAATGTAATAAAATTGATAATATAATTTAATAGATAATGTAATGAAATAATATTGCTATAATGGTATGTTATTAATAAGAAATTCGATAAATAATGTAATCTATACTTATAATAAAATTGTAACGAAGCGAAAAATGTACATTGAATATATCTTGAAAAAAAAAAAGGCACGTGCTCTATATTCGACACTGATGCCAAAAATATAGTTTTTAGAATTTTTGTCTGTTTGTCTGTTTGTCTGTATCTCTGTCCGAGCTTCACGGCCAAACCGCCGAACAGATCGTCATGAAATTTAAAAGTAAAATCCGTTAATGGCCTGGTCAACATATAGGGTACAAATTATTACGCTATTGTCAAAGGGGGGTGAGCAATAAACAAATATGTCTGTGTACAATTATTAGTCGCTACCTATATGCCGAATCCATTTGATGTATATAAATATTGGATGATTGTAGTTAATAGATCCGATTAACATTTTATATACAAATAGAAATCATTTCGCATTGTTTTAAACGTACTTTTTCATTTATTCTTTAGCCTTATATATTTTAATTCGTCTGTTTATACCTAGATGGCACTAGTAGTAATTTATAGGCGAGTTTTTAATTTCCAATATTTTTATAAGCGATTTTTTTATTGATACGGCATCCAAACTCCTGTAGGCCGAGTTCTATATAATAATTTAATTTGTAACGTTCAAATATCTATACTTATAATAAAATCTATACTACTTATAATAAAATCGTAACGAGGCGAAAACTGTACACTGAATATTTTTCAAAAAAAAATGATTGCTGCGTGTACTAGGAACGATACTGAAGCCAAATCAGATGTTTTTAGAATTTTTGTCTGTTTGTCTGTATATCCGTTTGTCTGTTTATATGTCCGAGCTTCACGCCTAGACTACTCGACAGATTTAGTTGAAATTTTGCAGTAATATCTGTCAAAGGGCTGGTCAACATATAGGCTATAAATTATCACGCTATTATCTAAGGGGGGTGAGCTAAAGTGCATTATGCCTGTGTACTATTATGAGCAACCACTTCATTATTAAGAACCGAATCTTAATGAAATATTGTCTTATTATAATTCATAGGTCCGGTCAAAATATGTAATATAAATCATCACCTTATTCGTCTAGGGGGCTAAGCAAAATTAATCTTCGTTTTAGTTTCGCAGTTCCTGTGTTCATTTTAACTCCTCACTTGATCCCGTTCTTAAATTAGTAATTTGGTATATTTAGTAATGCCCAGTATTTTTTTTTTACTGATAAACGTTCTTTCTTTGGCATCTTACTTTAAGGTACGTATTTCACTGACTGCTATGTTCCAAAAGGTGAAGCGTGATGAAAGCATACGACATAATACCTTACCCACGAGATAATTACTTTTTTAAATGCGCTACCAGATATTTCGACGTAACTTTGATTTCATTATTATTTTATTACATTTTTCTGAAACTAGATGGCGTTAATAGACTTTTTAACCAAGACCGAGTTTTTGTATTTCCAGTAAATATTGAGATAAGATCATTATTAAGACTTTATTAGGATTGGGTAGAATTTTTTTTTATCCATAGAAGTTATCGGAAACCTGTAGGATGGGGTTTTCGGAATCTAATAGGTAATTATGAATTTCAAAGCCTTATTGATGCCACATCTCGATTATTTAATCGAAATATGGGGAAGTGCTGCCAAAACTCACCTTAAAAAACTACAAACATCTCAAAATAAAATGATTAAAGTCTTATTCAATTATGATCATTTAACATCATCTCGAAAGGTTTTCAAAGATACAAAACTAATGAATATTGATCAAATTTATAAATATAGCACTTGCATACTTGTACGTAAAATAATTAATAGAGACATACATACACAAATTACATTTACAAAAAGAATGCAAATTCAAAAGCGCATGACGAGGCAGGCTTACCATATAATTTTAAGAGCTCCGAGGACAAACTACGGTAAAAGGACTGTCGTATATGAGGGGGCTAAACTGTATAACTCTATACCTAAAGTTATTAAGGAATCGAAGTCACTTCCAACTTTTAAAAGGTTATTAAAGCGCCATCTGAATAATGTATAAATTATAAATAGTAAGTTTTATTTAGTTTTCTAACAAGCGAATTCGTCGCTTATCTTAATTATTGTGTTTTTCCTCATAGAAGTGAATTATTGTATTCTTTTTGAGCGAAATAAATTTCTTAAACCGTTATTGGCAGTACTATAATGACGTGTGCTTGCTGTTTACTGCTACCATTGCAAATTGATAAGGGCTAACATCGTTTGCATTCTGGAGAACAGCAAATTAGGTTCATAGAACATTCTTTTTACAACATAGCCTTTTGCCTGATACACGGCAGCTGAAAATTCATTGACTTGAGGATGACTAGAATGATCTGTTGGCTACCAATTTCTCACTGAAAATAATAAAATAATTATTACCTTATGTTTCTTTAAATTTGTCTTCAGTCTCCCTAGATAGCGTTGGGACCGAATTATTTGTTCTTTTAATTGGGTTTATGTGTTTACGAAAATGTAAAGTTTATAATTTGGATGTTTTCTCCAAGTATTTTAAATAGCTACTATTGTTAGATTCAAGACGATAAAATCATTACGAGGGGCAGTAACGGTTACCGAATTTTCACCGACTACGTCGTTGTCGTTGTTAGTCGTTAGTAGAGTGTAGGCAAAATAAAGGTATCGCTAGATCACCTGCTTTGTATTTATGGGATGAAAGTCTGAGAGCCAACAAAAAAAAAAGAAGTTACCTCCCCCCATGCCTGGAAATCATGGGGGGAGGCCTTTGCCCAGCAGTGGGATGATGTAGGCTAACAGTAGCAGTTACAGTAACCCCACCTCGGGAAAACAGCGAAAAATATTTCAATGAAACTTTACGGTAATTGTATAGATAATAGTCTAACTTAACAACTTTTATTTGCAACAGTAATTGACTGGATCCTTAGATACAGCTTGATCGTTCTATTGTAAGCAGTCCCGTACAAAGCAGAGGTCACGATTGATTAGTTATACAAAATAATGTTGTATTGGACCTACCTTGATGCGACTTTCACTGTAGTATAATTTATAAGGGATCGAGGACTTATAGTAAACATATTTCATCGCACTATCACTCATAGGAGTCGAGCAATGTAACATATTTTGTGTATAATGTATGATGGTTATGAAATGTAAGAATTTAACAATTACGATAGGACTTTCACAGTAGCGCTACTAAGGGGTCGACTTTTTAACATAAATATGTATCATCACGCTACGCTACGCTCACAGGAACTGAACAGTGTAACATTTTTTTTTGTACACACGGCTACTATCAAGCTATACATTTCCAGTAAAAGCTGACCACGTATTGTATAGGCTTCCCTTACAATAAGAGGTCAGCTTATTATACTGAAAATTTATAGCTCAATATGTATCCGTGGGTACTAAGGTCGATAGTTAAGAAATTTGTGATTTAAACGAGTTTATTTAACGTTTTCGGTAAAAAACCATCACGGAAAATTACTATACATTATGAAGGAAACTAGGTATTTTTTCAACATTAGAAATGTTTATTTCGATACCCATCGTAACTAGCTAAGTGGAACGGTAAATAGTAGAATAGAAGCCGACAAATATCAGGTTCAAATCCGTTCCCCGCGTTGTAACTGTTTTTATTTATTAGATACTAATTGATACAATTTTATATTATTAGAAACATTTATTTTCAAAACATAATTCGAGCACCCCTACACCACGCGAACGAAGTCGCGGGCACAGCTAGTAACTTAATATATTGGCTGGGTAGTGTAACGTAAGTAGGAATGCAAATTGTATAGAATCTATGCTTATGTCCCTGTAATTTGGCTGATAACTTACATGATTAGTAATAACTGTAAATGTAAGTTGGTTAATAAAAATAAAGTATAGAAAAATGAACGGGCCACTTGTTTCTCGTTATTAGAAGTGGCAGGATATCAAAAACACATACATTCCGACTATTTTCCATACCCTCGGCCAACCGGCCCCTCGGGCGCAATGACAAACCGCAAAACTTTTTCAAATCTACCCTCAATTTTTTTATTTACGATCACTTCGATCGTAAAGTTATCTCATAACTCGAGGTTATTGACTTTGATTCAACAATTTATCTCTCGATTGATTTATAAGGGCGGAGAAGGCGGCCATTTTCTTTTTCATACCTTATTTTTAGTTGGGAGTGAATTTTGCTTTATGACTTTTTATGGAGCGATGATAGACTTAAAATATGGGGAGATGGAGCAGAATGTCGGGATTCTGAGATTGATGATCATGTAGCTACACATCTTTTCTAGAGATCTGTAAAAAAGTATAAAATACATCGATATTTTTCCGACACGCCGCTAAGATCCGTATAACATAACCTAACCGTCAAAATCCCCCGACTCCAACTAGAAAACGAGCTGTAACTTTTTAACGGCTGAACAGATTTTCATGAAACTTAGCCAAAATGATACCCGAATAAACTAGCACACATACCATCCCTCGATGCGGCTCCCGCTGAAAACCAGCGCTGTCGGGTTGCTCGCAGCGCGACAGCATATGCTGAGCGGAAGCCTTTTTGACACAGCTGCGACGTACAATCCATTTTATTTATGATAATATATTTTTATTTTTGTTTTACATGTTTTTAATTTTATTTTTCTGTATGTATAAATTTAAAATCTTTTTTGTGCGGTGTCAAATAAATACTATTTCTTTCTTCTTTCTTTCTATCAGAAAATTAAAAGTAGGTAGGTAACTATTTGGCATTGGCACTCATTTATGAAAGCTGCTAAAGCACGAAACTTTTATATAACCTGGCCTAACATACGACTCACACGTTAGAACAAATACACATTTTTAAAAACGAACTAACTTCGGGAATTTTCTAAGAAATCCACCCCATCTCTCAGATACAAACGGAACAATATCTTCTTGGAATTGGCCCAGTGCCAGCTAAATAGCATCATTCGATTTCAAATGCGCCCTAATCAATCGGTATTACATTTTACTAAAGGACATCGGCGGAGCTACGAAAAAAAATAATGTACAATCGTTGATATAAAAATTGAAGACGTACATCTTCATCTTCATTCAGTGACTCAAAAAAGTTTGATATAAACACGCACGGATCGAAAGTGTGCCATTTAGTTTTTATTTCATATTGATTTAAGGTTGTATTTTACGACGATTTCTTACTTTTGAGGGGGTGAAGTATCAGCCTAAGCCCCACCCACTAGGGGAGCTCCGTTCACGCAATTGCGCAATTGACGTATCAGACTGTGTGACACACGTGTCACAGAGTAGCAATATTAATTAGCAACATGCAGTATGACACCAGCAAATACTTGAAAAATATAAATCCATAATATCGTATACCCAGTGTCCTATATTACGCTAGAACATCTGTTAGTCCGTTTTGTATTTATAGATTTTATACCTATTTATCTATCTACTTATAAACTATTGGTCATACCTATTGTGTATGAGTTTATGCAAGTGCACATAATTGTCTCGACCAACATTGGGCATTTTCACATGAAGCCGATAATGCCGTAACGAAACCGATATATCGGCACGACAAAGCTGATGACACTGCCAATGTGTGTGTAATGTTAGAAGAATAAGCCAACTCAAATCCATGCCTTGAGATAATACTCTCACTCACAACTGTAGGCGTCGTCCGTTTCCGTAGTCATACCTACTTAAGTTCGTTCACAGGATTGCTTTTTTACTTTATTAGAAAAAAGTTATTTTATAGCATTTTTTTGTTATGGAAACTGTATTGTAATAAAACTTTTTAATTTTAGTAAAGTTGCATGTGCATAAAGTCAATCAGTATAGTACTGTTTTTGAATTCATAAGTAGAACTTTACGATATCAGTGTAGATATAATACATTTTGATACCAATCAAATAAATATACAAGAAGATAGAAATATTATGTGCTAGTCACAGAACACAGAAACCTCTTTTCTGTGTTCTGTGGTGCTAGTAGTCATGTTGAATAATGAAATACAAAATTGTTATAATTAAACGAATTTTATGAAGTAAAACTGAACTTTTATTATTTAAAATAAAACAACACACATTCGTGATTCATAGAGTAGAGAGTAGTTAACCATAGAGCAACATTGACATTGATAAAAAAACAATGACAAAGAAAGGCGGCAATTTTAAACAAAATAATCTTCAACAAAAATTACTTGAACACAGCGAATCATGTAAATCAAAAGACTATTTTGATTTACATGATTCGTTTTGCGTAATGGACTGTCGACAGACCAACGGTGCATGGAAAAACCTAACAAATGGTTATAGTTTATTAAATTTTATTTGTGTATTTTTATTAGTATGTATGTATGTATATTATTATGTTATTTGCTCCTTTTTTATCAGGTGTAGAATAAAGAGTATTTATATTCTATTCTATAAAAAAATTGTATGAGTAATAAAGAATATATATTATGGAAAAAAAATCCAATTCAACTGGTTATCTCGGTAGACATGTCAATTACGAGGTTTACAAAAGTTGATAAAAATACGTTCATTAGTAGCGGGAATTTTTGTCGAAGTTCCATCGCTATTTTTATATAAACTGGAAAATGATTACTATACATAATGTTCTATAAGTAAATAGAATATAAATAAAACTTCATACTCTTTGTTCTCAACACTACAAATTGTCACACTGATTTTTCTATACTATATCCTATAAAATGAATTCTTGACGGAGATGTCAAGAAATTATTTTAGCATATTGATTTTATAAACGAAATACTTAGATTTTCTGAATAAAATGCAAGTTACTTATACTTCCTGTTTCTTTTTAATAATTTTTTTAATGATTATACTGTCATTCTTTCTTTTGGTTTTTAATAAAGTGTAAGCGCAGGAACGTCAAAAAAATTAGCACAGGTCCGACCTCAATGCGCGCCGAAACGCGATTGATTGATGGCAGAGATGACACAAATC
Organism: Allophyes oxyacanthae; assembly: GCA_932294325.1. Lineage (NCBI taxonomy): Eukaryota > Metazoa > Arthropoda > Insecta > Lepidoptera > Noctuidae > Allophyes > Allophyes oxyacanthae. The sequence goes on along the minus strand of OW028635.1, from coordinate 8,329,487 downwards.
ACGAATTTTGTGGTTTTTTTCAAATTGTGACCAATATACGTAATATTATAAAAAAATAACGACCGACTTGCCTTGGTATATCTGCGACCAATATTGTGATGTAAAAATTATTTGAAATAATATAATATTTTAGAAATAATCTTGTAAAAATATTTTTAAAAGGGGTAACTTTGTGAATTTTTTTTATCGAGCCAACTTTATCCAATCAGTTATCGGACGACCGAGAAATCCGTGTTACATCTTCAAGTTTGATATATATTTTTTTCGGGGTAAAAAAATAAGAATTTCTATTCAAAAAATTGTAAATACAAATCGGTTTTTGCGGCATTTCTGTAAAGGACCCCCTTAAACATAATTTGACATTCATCATTTCCATTTGGTGTTTTTTTTCCATTGTAGTTTTATATTTGTATTTTTAACCACCGACAAAAAAGGGGGTGTTATAAGTATAACTAAATAGGGGCACAATTTACCTATGTTTTACAACTAAACTTTGATTTAAAAAACAATTTACTATAACTGTAAAAACAATTTTGGTAAAAACAAACTTAAATATGTACGCATCATAATTATTTTAAAACATATATAATAAAAATTATAACCTAACCGTCAAGAACCCCTGACTCCAACTATGAAAAGAGCTGTAACTTTTGAACGACTGTACAGATTTTCATGAAACCTAGCTAAGATGATACGATGCCACAGACAGATATACAGATACACATACACACAGATACACACTACAAACTTATAACACCCCTCTTTTTTTTCGAGGTTTAAAAATTAACAAAAGTTTTATAATTATTATTAAACACTTCTATGTCATAAATTTAGAACACTGTGTATCTCAATTTTTTATATCAAAGTATACAATCCAGCAATTTAATTCCAATTAGCAAATGGAATTCTACTGAAAAAAAAAAAAAGGTTTATGCATCGCTAATTCGTTCTCGCTTCACAGAATGAAATGAAATGGGGAATTTTCAATTGATAATCTAAATCTTTATTGCGTTGAAAACCCTCCCCGATATTATATGAGATTCGATTGGAATTAATGATATTGTTTGGTAGAGTGATTTATTCGTATTAAGGCGACGCAGCGGTAAACAATTATTCTCAAATCGGCTGCATACATAACCTAACCGTCAAAAACCCCCGACTCCAACTGGAAAAAGAACTTTTGAAAGTGCCTGCAAAGGCCCAGTTGAAATAAAAATCTTTGACTTTGACTTTGACTTTGTAACTTTGGAACGGCTGAACAGATTCTTATGAAACATAGCTAAGATGATACCCGATTAAACTAGCTTTCGAATAAAAAAAACCGCATTGAAATCGGTCCATCCGTTTTATAGCTACGATGCTACAGACAGATACACAGATATACACTACAACGTTATTTTTTGTCGGGGGTTAAAATATGCGCGCGAGCTAGCTTGTCTAAAAGTCTATCGTTAATTTTATAAAATCCAATTATTTATTATTATTTTATTATTTTCAGCCTGTGTTGTCCCACTGCAGGGCAAAGGCCTCCCTCTCCTTTTTCCACTCACTTCTGGTTTTTGCTAGTACGGACCGGATTTTTCGGTAGGAGTCAAGCTCGTCCCGCCATCTTCGCCTCGGTCTGCTGCGATGCCGTTTAATATTTACTGGGATCCATTCAGTAGTTCTTTTGGCCCATAGCTCGTCAGACATGCGACAGACGTGTCCAGCCCAATCCCACTTGAGCTTGGCAGCTTTTTGGGTAACGTCTGTGATCTTTGGTTTGGAGAGAACACGCAAAATTTGTGAAGTACGCAGAATTTGTTGAGTGATTCAGTCTGTTTATAAATGCAACCGCAGTTTTGGGATATACTTTAAAACAAAACGAAATTTCAACTTAGTATGGGAGACTCGCATAATTTACTAGCGCAAGCAATACAAAATTAATTTTTTATTTCATTTTGGAGTGAATTTTAGTACTGCGGTTGCATTTGGGGACATTGAATTACTCTGCAAATTTTGCGCACTATATAAAAAAATTTCCTGTATACAGAAATTTTTGAAGCATAAATCTCTCTTTTCCCTGTAGAATAAAAATCTCTGTTTTTAAAGAATCGGGCAGCTCAAATTTTCGGGCCGAAAGTCCAAATATGCCTTTTCCTCTCTTATCAAATATCTTGAAAGGGCAAGTATCGTGTTATGGGCTTCCAATTTATCCAACTGCTTGAATATCATAGTGTTTTGTGAATGCAATAGGTAGTAATGTATTCGATTCGAGGAACTCTATTATGCGCATAGTAAATATTGTTTTCAGTACCATTATGATCCATTTTCCTCTTTTACAATTTGCTAGGGCTGACAAAAATTGTTCTTTTATTGCATATCGGAAGGAAAAATGTCAAAAACTTAACTTTTTTATAAAAAATTACGATTTTATTGATCTAGTTCTGTTTCACACCAAATGTTTTTTTTAATCGCTAAGGTAGCAAACAAGCTTACGGCCCTCCTGAAAGTAAGCGGTTATAGTTCACAAAAAAAAAAATTACAAACTGTTATATACTCTTGTTCATGCACAAAAATAATAAAACACAAATAGATTTGTAGTATAACAACTACAAGGTAAACACGACTAACCAAAGACAGCTGTTGACATCAGAGCTTACAACACAATATACGATAACTTATATATAGCAATTTAAACTTATCTGAACTAATCACATAGATATATAAAGGGTAAGTCATTATACCACAATCATGTGGGCCTCACGACTCCACCAAAAAGGTTCAGTTCAGCGTAGGTATACCAGACATAGCCCGGCGCTGATTTTCGACTGAACCCGTTTGTGACTCACGGATATCTTTAAACATAAAAGTTAAGATGCCAATAGTAGTTAATAAAAATAAATAAATGAATCCAGCCCATTACTGTCCCACTGCTGGGCAGCTCTTCTCAGAATGAGAAGGGTTAGGCCTTAGTCCACCACGCTGGCCTAGTGCGGGTTGGCGGACTACACACACAATCGAGAACTTTATGAGGCCCTCTCAGGTGTGCAGGTTTCCTCACGATGTTTTTCCTTCACCGTTATCGCAAGCGATAATCAAATTCAAATCCGCACATGAATCCGAAAAGTCAGAGGTGCGGGCCGGGTTTGAACTCAGACCCTCCTGCATGGAAGGCAAGCGTTCAACCGCTAGGCTATCACTGCTATTTAAACTGAAAAAAAATATTGTCCTTTCCCAAGACAAAAGCCCAAATAAACATTGCTCTGACTAAAATTTAAACCACCTCATGAATGTTCTTGCAATTGCAAATACTGCTTCAAAACGTAATCCAATTACAGTTTTTGCAAATAAAAATCCTGCAATACAGTCTACTCTTCAGTTTGTTTTTCCCTAATATCAGCATATTATCATGACGCATCTCATATGAGAGAGAGATAACTGAGGGTATCGAGAGAGTCGATAAGCGCCATTCGTATACGGACACCTAATCAAAGTACGAAAACGAATTCATTTCTGATATTACATCTCATATACGTTTGATAGGGTTGGCAGGCAGATATTTTTTGTTTATTTTTCTTTTTTTTAGAGCATTTTTTTTTTCTGATTAAACAAGACGTATTGAGTACCCAGTACTAGTGGTGGCCTGGTAGCCTTGTGGTTGTGACCCTGACTGAAATTCTTTGGTTCGAATCTACTAATGGCTCACAGATAGAAAGAGACTACCCTACCTCTCTTTCTATCTGTGAGCCATTAGTTAGCGGGATTTTTCGCTTAAAAGTGTTGGCTCGAAATCTCCACTCTAGGAGTCTTGTGGCACAGCGGCCAGCGTACATTCTAGCAATGTGTCCTGCCCATGTTCACTTCTTCCTGGCTAGTCACTCACCTACGTTTTATTTATTTCTTGTTTATTACCTCATTAAAAAATATTATACTTTAGAGTTTTATATACAACTAAGGTGGCAACAAGCATAACTACGGCCCGCCTGATGGTAAGTGGTTACCATAACCTATAGACGCTTGTAACACCAAGGACATCACTCGCGCGAAAATGTCTCAGGCCAGCCAACCGAAATTCCCTTCGGTGAATGAGAATTTATTTGGTTGTAGCGAGAAACCAGATTTATAAGCGCAATGAGATATGCATGAGGAAAAAATCCCACTACTCCAACTAGAAAAAGAGCTGTAACTTTTGAACGGCTGAACAGATTTTCATGAAACATAGCTTAGATGATACCCGACTAAACTAGCTTTCAATTTAAAGAAACCTGCATTGAAATCGGTCCATCCATTTTTGGAGCTACGATGCCACAGACAGATACAGAGATACACTTATACACAGATCCACAGATACAGACTACAAACTTATAACAGGGCTTTTTTTTCGGGGGTTGAAAAACGAAAAATTAAACAACATTATTTACTGACAGCCCTACACAAGATTCGGCGGCCATATTGCAACAATTCCGGCAAGGAGACGCTCACAAATATTGTTATTACAATTTGTTGTGTTTTTATGAATCACACATCGCACCAGCTTCACAAAATATAATACAACGCTGTGTTCAATTACGCGGGAATTTTCCCTGCGAAGGCTTTTTAGGCTTAGCTATGTACATATTATATATACATAGATGGGATACACGTATTTGTCCTTGAGATGTGTCCTTGGTAGGATGTTAGGGACCAATCTTTGGCTTCAGTTACATGCAGCAATATGCTGAGCTGAGGCCTATTAGACACGCATTACCACACCGAGCCTGCCACGCAGCGCACAAACTATCGGTAGCCTGATACCGTCGTATTGTTGTTGTATTTCTGTTGTTTATGTCTTAACTTTCAGTGTGCGTAATTTTCATTGATTTTTTATTTTATTTTTGTGTGTTTTTGTTGGTTTTTGTGATGTCTAATAAATGTATTTTCTTTCCTTGTTTCTTTCTTTCTTCCTTCTTTCTTTCTTTCTTCTTTCTTTCTTTCTTTCTTCTTTCTTTCTCTCAATCCGTTTGAAAAGAAGATGCTTGCCATCTGGCGGGATAAGTGAGCTCAAACCGCTATGACACTTTCCTCAGACCATTCCAGACGTTCTCCATGGTGTGTGTAGTCCGCCCGCACCAGGCCAGTGTGGTGGACTAAGGCCTAACCCTTCTCACTCTGAGAGGCCCAGCAGTGGGCTGGAGACCAGTATTGGGCTGGATTTATAGGTTTTTTTATTTTATAATGTGTGTGCCTTCCAGTGACAATAACTGTCCAACACAAAACTAAGATTTTATTTTTATTTAATTTTAAATTTTGTGGTTGGCATATTAAATCAATTTTATTATTGGCTTTGGATTTATAATTTGAGAAATTAATATATGTATGTTGTTTCAGACAGATTAACGCTTAACTTAATTTACTTTTACTTATGGTGGGTTTTATGGTGTCATATTGTAGATAATGGAACAAAGGATGGAAATAAAATACTTTGGTAAGTTTAACTTTGTTAAAAAAATTATAATAATTTTTTAATTTTTTTTCTTATTTTTTTCGCATAATCGTTTCCTGCATTTTTATTTGTAATTTTTTTTATTATCCGATTGACATAAAACCTAGATAAGTTTTTAGGCAATTTAATCTAGATTCCGAATATATATAGGTTTCATATAGGTTTCATAGTAAATTATCGAGAAATATGCGTTACAAGTGATACGGCACGGATGACGTCATACGCATGCGCATTGGTTGTACATAGAAAAAGTTGGCCCCTAAAAGCAAGTACAGGGGAGGGGTTATTAGTTACTTGATATTATTAACCACTTTTATTTTTACCTAATAATAATAATACATAAACAATGGATTAGTGTATAGTACAGTGGTTTTAAATTACATGCATACGAAGGTTATGTTCTTATATAAAACAGATGGGATTATTTTTTGTATTCTTCGGCAATTTCGGCACGTACGATTTCGTTGGTTGCTTGGAGAAAACATTCCTGTTGGAAAATAGAGTTTATTGAGACCCACAAAAGTTTTTTTTTTTAAACTGTAATATGCTGGCTGACTAACTTTATATAAAAAAAAAATTGAAGGGATTTTTGATATCTTTTAAATTCACCTAAAGTTTCCTCAAAGTCAAAGTTTTTTATTTCAACTGGGCATTTACAGGCACTTTCAAAACGTCGTGATTCTAGGCGCACGGTTCCAAGTGGGTTGGTCCTGGAGAAGATACCGGCAAGAAACTCCATGGATACTCTTTTCATAAAACAAATTTACAGTAATATCTGCCGCTGTAACGGCCGAAGTATCCGAGATTAGAACTCTCTAACAATAATAAGGGTAGCCACCCATAATGCCCCAAAATTTTTCATCAACCTGTGTACATTTTATCTATATTTCAAGCGAATAAAAATACAGTAGCAATATAATTGAAGTTGAAAATGCATTTTGATTGCATTTCCATCGATACTGCAAAAAATCGGTAACATTGTTACAATGGACTCGAAACTATTGTTTTCACGAAATTATTTGAATTCCCAATGCTCTCCCGGCAGGATGCTGAGGATAAGCGGGCAATTGCAGAATTTCATTATTGAGTACCGTTATCGAGGTATTGAAATGAAGGAATAATTTACATTTTGATATTTGTATTGCTGAAGTAATAACGTGGTCTAGCTGTTGTTGTTGTGTTGTTGTTTGGCGAGTATATATAGATATAAAGAAAAATATTGTAACATGGAATAAAAAAAAAAAGCTACTTAGCTATCGCGTGTAATTGGAATGAACTTTAATAACTACAACAAAATATCTAATGAAATAAAAATTACACATTTCAAAATTTTAAAAGGAAGCTGTCTGAACTTTTGCTTGTGAAATGGCGATTCGATTCATGATTTTTTTTATGATAAATTCTGAAAACTAGTTTCTAGGAAACGGGCTAAAACGGCAGTAATTAGTTCACCGGCTCAATTATGGAGACGCGGTCCATCCGTTTTGGAGCTACGATGTCACAGACACATACACAGATCCACAGATATACACTGCAAACTTATAACACCCCTATTATTTTTACTTGTTTGTCACTTTATTCCATCCAATGGTTGCCTGGAAGAAATCGTTTTATGTGATAAGGCCGCCCATTATACTTTAATATTGTAATCTCCTTTACTTACAAAATTGTTATATTCAGGTGTACAATAAAGTATACAATAAATAACTTTTTTTTTTTTTAATTGTCGGGGGAAAAAGCGACAGGACTGTTAGTTCCACCCTAATCTAACTGTGACGTCACATGTGGGAACAATTAAAGGCTCACGATCGCGCTGCAAACTGGGAAATAAACGAGTAGTGCGGAGTGACGTCACTGGGACGGGAAGCTGTGTTGGTTGTTGTACAATTGGTTTTATTCGTTTTAATGTTGATAAATAGGTACGCAACTATTATTTATTTATTTAATGCTTTTCATACAAATATGTACAAAGGCGTTAGAATAGATTAGATTTTTATTTCATGTAAACCAGATACAGGCACTTATGAAATGTCGAGACTCTAGGTGCACGGTTCCAAATAGTAGGTCCTATGGAGAAGAACCGGCAAGAAACTCCATGGAAACTGATAGTATAGTGAATAGGGTGGAATGTAATGTGATGTGATAATTTAATCTAATAATATAATTTAATTGAGTTGAATTATCATAATTATGTTACCTATTTAATGATATTTTAATGAACTAACCATATTTGTCAATGTATTGTTATTGTTGTTGTTTGTTATTGTTGTTTGTTTGTTTGTACACTATCGGATTTTGTTACCTTACGAGTAAATGAATTATCATTATTTGATTTTTTGTGTTATAGGTACCGTATATACTTACGCGTATTTATAATAACGCACATGCATTTATCAAAAAGCTGTTATTTTGAGGTATTCCACGAATAGCACTGATTTGAACGGCACTGAAATGAAAAGCACCAAAGCTATTCCACGAACGGCACCGATCCAAATTTTGGTTTGGTGCTCTTCGTGGAATAGTAAAATAATATTAATCTTATTCCACGAAGGGCACCAACGTAAAATTTTCTTCTAATTTTGACATTACAAACAGACACTTCCATTTTATTTATTTGTATAGAATAAACATAATTTGTTGACCTTCAAATAATTTATTCCTTGGTTAAAAACATTATCTATCGATTGGAAAATCAACCCTAAGTAAGATTACGCCATCTGCTGACCACATTCCTATTCATACAAAACAAACGAAATTGCCCAAACATTTTCACTTGCCAGTAAATTAAAATGTAAAAAATTCATATGAGATCTCCCTGTAAGGTGGAGGGCGATAGAAATTATTTATGTATACAGAACCCCGTACGCTATCACTGTTACTGTTTTGAGATATGGTTTAGTGTGTATTTAACCGACTTCATAAAAGGAAGAGGTTCTCAATTCGACTGTATGTTTTTTTTGTATCTTTGTTACTCGATTACTCCGCCAATTGAAGAAAGTTTTTTTTTTTTTTTTTTTTTTCTCTAGTTGGTCCCATTTAAATTTGGTGAAGATCTGATGAAGAACTTCGGAGATAGACGATGGAACTCTTGAATGAATAACAGCATATCACTCGCGATTACTGTAATCGCATGTTTATGCCACACAAAATAGAAAAATAAAATAAACTTTAAAAAAAAGTAAAAACCGACTCAAAAAAACTAAAATAATAATTGTCCTAAAAAAACTTAACACCTTCTGAAGTCGGGCCTATAACTCATCAATGCACCTATAGCTTGGCAATGGTACTGCCTTCAGAAGGGTTTAAGACAATTATTTTATACTTTTTAGATTTTTGAAGTCGGTTTTTACTTTTTTTTTATGTTATCGCCACTTTGAAAGAAAAGAAAGAAATATAATTTATTTGTTTGCAAAATTACCAAGCCCAAGCTGTTTGCGAAGTCTTTGTAACTGGATAAAATAACTAAAACAATGTAAAAATTAACATAAAATACTGAAATATAAACCGGAACTCTCAACAGATATTAAACACAACAATGTAACTTACGATTATGGCCACCCTGTATACAAAGTGAGTTTATGTGTATCTATGAAAATATAAACTGTACTAAAAATTGTCTTAACCTAAAGGGAAAAATTTACAAGACGATGATAAGACCTGCTGCCTTGTATGGATCAGATTGTTGGGCCGCAAAAGGGATGGATGAAAGGCAATTGCATAAGTCAAAGTGAAAGATTTTTATTTCAACTGGGCCTTTGCAGGCACTTTCAAAACGTCGTGATTCTAGGTGCACGGTTCCAAGTGGGTTGGTCCTGGAGAAGATACCGGCAAGAAACTGCATGGATACTCTTTTCATAAATCAAGTTAATACAATAATAATTATCTACCCGCTCCTGCGGCCCCAGCTAAAATTCGCCTTAATTTACACAATATTACAAAAAAAAAAACGGCAAAGATCATAATAAGTACCACTATAATTTAAACAATACAAGTAGGTACATACTTAACACTCAAGACACCCAATTATGAAAACAAGGGGAAATAATTTTGTAGTGTGTATCTGTGGATCTGTGTATCTGCGTATCTGTGTATCTGTCTGTGGCATCTTAACTCCAAAACGGCCGGACCGATATCAATGCATTTTTTTTAAATTGAAAGCTAGTTTACTCCGGTATCATCTTAGCTATGTTTCATAAAAATCTGTTCAGCCGTCCAAAAGTTACAGCTCTTTTTCTAGTTGAAGTCGGGGGTTTTTGCTGGTTAGGTTATCGTCTCTAACCTTGGTTGTTCCATCGTAACCATCCCCTATACATACAAAAGCGAACAATCAGTAGGTTGTATCGTCGATTGCGCGCGACTCCGGCAAATGGCGCGACTTACGCCCAATCTTTCCTAATACTTTACCGAACGATGTACGGTCTGCAAAAAAGTTTGATCGTTTTGTTATTTTAATAAAATTTTGATTGTTTTGTTTTTTTCTAATATTCTATCTACCGAAATATTACGACACGGTTGGCGCAGTGGCTAATCGATTAGCTTTCTGCGCTACGTGCCGCGGGTTCGCTCCCCGCACGTAACAAATATTTGTATGATCTACAGATAGTTGTTTCGGGTCTGGGTGTGTGTGCATGTGAGATGTATGTTTGTAAACTGTACCCTCGATACAGGAAAAATATTAGGGAGGGGAAAGATGTAAAAAAATCTCTTTGCAAATGATCTGTACTACATCAAAAAATATTAGGTACAGATATGTATTTATTTATTTATTAAGGACCTCCAACAAAGGACATACACTTAAAATCACAAAATCGTATATTGTATAATATGTAGGTATCTTGATTATCGGGTTCTCCGTTCTACCTAGTCTTTAACACATTAAAAGCTTACAGCATTCTATTAAACATTATAAAGAATAATTACAGTTAAAAAAAACACGCTTTGTCTTGGGGCGTCCGCCATAATTAATTTAGAATGACGTCAATTAACTAACCATGTACCTATTGTCATCCAAACTAAACGTGAATACAAAATTTCAGCTCAATGGGAAACCGGAAAATGGGTCTAATTTAACTTCCAAGATTTTTTTACATAGTTACAGATGAAGCTAAGCAAAGCGTGTTAAAAAGGTAGCATACAGTTTTTTGTAGAATCCCAAACACTTTTCTGTTGGCCGTACTATCTCCGAATTATCTGGGCTCAAGATATTTAGCCCATTAAACCTTCGGAAAGTCGACAACCTCGCCCCCTAGCGGAATTTCACTAATACATCTAGCCCCGCACCCGTACTCCACACCCTCATGGTATTTACAAGATTCCACATTCATCCCTGATTGGCGATTAAATGTTATAGTCACTTTAATTGCTTTTGGTTGTTATTTTTTGACAGACGGAATTAATTAACCGACTTCCAAAAAGGAGGAGGTTCTATGTTCGTCTGAATGTATTTTTTTTTGTGTATGTTCATCGATATTTTCGCCAATTGTAAACCGATTTAAAAAAAAAAGTTTCTTAGTTCGACATGGTATACTCCCGAGGAAATCCCATTTAAATTTGGTGCAAATCTGATGAAGAATTTCGGGATATACAATGGAACTCTTGAATGAATAACAGCATATTTTTTGCGATTACTGTAATCGCAAGTTTATGTATTGTTTTCGCCACTCAAAATAGAAAAATGAAATAAACTTTAATAATTTTCGCAAAAAACTTAACAGTTTCTGAAGTCGGGTCCTTTAATTCTTCAATGCTAGGTGCATTTTGGCAGTGGAACCGACTTCAGAAGCTTATTTTATACTTTTCAGTTTTTTGAAGTCGTTTTTTACTTTTATTTTTAAAGTTTTTTTTTATTGTTTTATAATTATTTTTGTTATAGTAATGAACATCGACATCGGTATTAAACTTCAATACGATCGTGAGAGCCTAAACTTTGAGCTAACTTGTAAAAAAAATACCGATCATATAGTTGCGACTCCTATCTTCATGATCGGTAAAAAAAATACAAGTTAGCTCAAAGTTTAGGCTCTCACGATCGTATTGAAGTTTAATACCGATGTCGATGTTCATTACAGTTTTAGTTACGCGGTAGACCCGCAGGTTGGAGCCCTTTGGGCTTTATACGCTTTCCGAGTAATCTTAAGGACCTCGGAAATCTCAGCCCTTTTCTTGAGTTCAATGACTATACACCAAAATCGTCCAACACAAAGCCTGGCCATTTTAAACCCGTTATGCCTTTAAGATGGTCAGGCTTTGTCTTCAAAAGCGTCACAATAGCAGCCTCCGCCGGTTAGATAAACAAGCGATTTGAATTATTCATTAGTGGCTCTCATTAAGCCCGTTTCTATAATTCGATCGGTTCTGTATTGGGTAAACACAAGCGGTTTCTTGCATAGATTATGATAAAGTTAAATTTTTCAGTCTTTTGTCGTTTATGATGGTTCATATTCGAAATTTGCGTCTCGAACGGTACTGTTCTGACCAGTCGAAGAAATACAAGCGACTTTTCTTCGAGAAATGTCGGACTCAACTTTTCGTGAGTAGACCAACTTAATTACGACTCGAGAAAAGTTCTAATTCGGACGTTTTCTCGAATTTGAAACTACTTCGATTCTAGGAGAATTGCCCACAGACCCGCATCGACTTTTCCAATTCATGTACGCATCAAAATTTGATTATCAGTTGGGTTAACGGTGAAGGAAAAAATAATCGAATATTACTCGACTAAATGAATGTATGAAACAGCACAGTTTTTCTTTCGGGATTTCGGACTTGGTACCCTTGTAAAAGTTGTTCACAATGATGAGTGCAATAACCCCTTCAAGGGGTCACGAGTAGAAAGATAGGACTTTGCACATCATAAATGCGTTCACCACAGACTATCCCATTCCATTTTATTCATAACTTTCCATCCAAAGGTTGTCTTGAAAAGATCCATAAGTCCGCCCATTGCGCATTGATTTGCATTCTATTTAATTTTTTCTTGTATGTTTCGAGGGTGATGTGTATAATGTATTTTTCTGTCCTATTACAATCTTAGCACGAATAAGAAGTACTGTACGACACAATTAAGAGGTATCATCGATGTCGATGCTGGCTACCCTTTCGGCATGGCATGCTTGACAGCATATACCTATTTAATTTTTTTTTCTTTTTTTCATAATTGACATTTGTTTTTTTTTTTTTTTTTTATCTTCTCTCTCTTATGTTGTCAATGTGTCTGTGCCGAATAAATGTTCTTTTCTTTCTTTCTTTCTTTCTTTTTTGATGTTGATCGAACAACCAGTGGCAATCGCTTAGATAATTTTACAACTTATTGCGTGTGGATCATCACAGATAATAGATAATTATCTATATCTTGTTTCCTGTAGTTACACACTGTGTCTTCTTTTCTTTTCACTCTTTCCTGTCGCAGGTCTGCTGCAGAAATTTCTTTAGAAATAAGCAGTACCTTTGTACATGATATCTTTACTTATTTTCTTTGTCATGTGTATGTGTGTACTTAAATAATAAATAAATATCTATTTATTTATTATTTAAGTACACACATACACGACATCAGTCAAGATCATGGATTACTGCAGCACTAATAAGCATTCGTGGTCTTGGAGATGCACTCTGTTCGGAAGTGATCGGATTGACGAAGTTTGCCGATGCGAATTGTAGAATACAAAGACTATCGCTCTATCGCTTACACATCGCACGCTAGCGTATCGATATCAACCCTCCACAGACCGCATATCTACATAATATAAAATCTTATATGCAAGCTTTCAGCGGGTAATGGCGGAGTTTATAAAATTCCCTTTCAGAGGTCAAGTCAATTTGAGCTGGTGCTGTTAAACCAATTAACTGGTTACATCCGGCTCCACGGATACCGCTGATGGTACAAATTGGAAACTGTCGCGGGAGATGTATTGTTTCAGCGAAACTTTTACGGTGAACTAAAGCTTTTATTATAGGATGCCGTAGCTAGAATAGATCTTTATTTCATGTAAACCAAATACAGGTACATATGAAATGTCGAGACTCTAGGAGCGCGGTTCCAAATAGTAGGTCCTATGGAGAAGAACCGGCTAGAAATACCATGGAAACTCTTTTAAAATAATAGATTACAAACTTGATCAGTACAATGTTGTGGTAAGAGTTGCGAGATTAAAGTAATTTAATGTGAATAAAAATAAATTAGAATACTATTATTTAGTAATAGGATGCCTTAGTTTTTAATATAGGATGCTGGATCTTTTATTCAGGATACTGAACCTTTTATTTAGGATGCCGCTTCTTTTATTGTAAGATACCAAATCATGTATTATAAGATGCTGCATAATACCGTCTACTTTAGTTTTTTTATTTTCGATAGGTAGCTTTATGTTGGACACTACACACAAAAAATAACCTAACCGTCAAAAACCCCCGACTCCAACTAGAAAAAGAGCTGTAACTTTTGAACGGCTAAACCGATTTTCATGAAACATAGCTAAGATGATACACAATTAAACTAGCTTTCAATTGAAAAAACTGTATTGAAATCGATCGATCAGTTTTGGAGCTACAATCACACAGATGAATTTTTTTGCTCTTCTGTAAAATTTAACCATTTCATCTTCTCCGGGATAGAAACGGAGGCGATACGGCGTCCGCTTCTCTCTTAAACTCCTCGCCAACCGCACAGGGAGTGATTGGATATGAAAGTTTAATGCTTTTGTAGTGCACCCGCCCAATCACTTACACTGGGTAACCAACTGATTAATACATCAACAGTTAACTATATTGTGATGGAGATACCGACCAGTTTTTTGAAGCGGATTTGCTGTTTTTTTGGTTCAGTATAAACAGTAGTATACAGCCATTGCAGGCACTAACAAACATAAATATCTATACAGGATATTTTTTATGTAGTGCGCAAAATTTGCAGAGTGATTCAGTCTCTGTTCCTAAATGCAACCGCAGTATTGGGAAACTTTAAAACAAAACGAAAATTCGACGTAGTATGGGGGGCAGGCCAATGACATTTTACAAATAGACGAGCCATACACCAACATTAATGCACTACAAAATGGCGTAAACTTTACTATAGCTACATAGCAGTACATATAATTATACAGTGCGCGAAGAAAGGGAAAGAAAATGACAGCCACCATACGCCATGTCGGTTGTTAGAAAAAGATGAATATAGACGTTTAGTTACGTGGCATTAGCTGCTGCATGCTCATTCTCTCAGTCGGTGCAGGGCATTTACCTTACATTTATATTGCCAATATAGAGCGCGGGCAACGCGTCTATTTATAAAATGTCATTGGGACAGGCATAATTTACTAGCAAGCCATGCAAAATCAAATTTTTATTTTGTGTTGGAGTGAATTTTCATTCTGCGGTTGCATTTGGGAACGGACACTGAATCACAAATTCACAAAGACATGCACTCATAGCCGGACCCGAAACAACTATCTGTAGATCATACAAATATTTGTTCCGTGCGGGGATCGAACCAGAAAGCCAATCGCTAGCCACTGCGCCAATCCTGTCATCAAAATAAGAAGTTCATTTATAATAATGGGAATCATTTTGTACGCGGCTATCTTTTTGCAGCAAATCATTCGCAATACGATTTCAAAGATATTTCGTTCCAGTAGATATCGTGTTACCTTTTATCGAATCCATTCAAGAGCGAGACACGAAATCAGACGCTTTTCAATTGACCTCTCAACTTACCTTAAGTTTAGAATAGAATAAATCTTTATTTCATGTAAATCATGAATACAAACACTTATGAAATGTCGAGACTCTAGGTGCGCGGTTCCAAATAGTAGATCCTATGGAGAAGAACCGGCAAGAAACTCCATGGAAACTCTTTTAAAATAATAGATTACAATCTTGATTAGTACAATTTTGTGGTAAGAGCTGCGAGAATAATGTAATTTAATGTGAACTAGTGGTCCATTAAACTTTAACTAAGCCAAATCTCACACTCCTCCGTGCGCGCAATATGCTTAAAAAGGGTTACAAAGTTTTCTATTCACGTATTAATATATAGATAAAAAAGAAAGAATATGATAATAATGATTTGCTTTCATCCGAGACTTTACTTTTAAAGTCGATTGGCTGGAGATAAACTTGTTATGTGGGTTTTATGACAGTGGGGAATGTGTTGCTAAGAAGTTGTTTACGCCGCTTCTTCTCCACAACTATAACACACAGGATCCGGTGAAGGGCGGGCGATGCTGTCCTAATCTCTTCTTCTCTACATAGTATAAAATAAAGTCACTTTCCGAGTCTGTCTGTATATTCGCTCACTCCTTCTAAACCATGCATCCGATTTTGTTTGCCATGTTTTTTTGTTAATAATTATTACGTATATAAGAATATTTGTATGCTGTTGACGGCTAATTAAAGCTTTAATTTTAAATAATAATAATAATATCTTTAACTACTTTCCTATGTTCTACAAATAAAAATATTTATATTTCACACACACACCACAGACACGCCACAGACGTAGTTGACCGTAATAGACTGTCAGTATTAGTGTTTAATCTATGTAATTATATTTCATTTTTTTGTTTTGCTCGGTCACTCGGTGTTGCCATTTCATTAATTTAAATAAGTTTTTGTTTAGCAGAACAATGATTATGTTTTAGTATTAAGGTGGTCTTGATGTAAGGTTATAATAATTAAGTTTCGTGTGTCATAATGGGCGTAAAAATAAAAACCTTTTCTTTCTTTTATTTTGTATTTGTATGAGACCAACCCTGATATCGAGAAACAGCTGTTCCATACAAATAATTCAATATTACTCGACTAAATGTATGGAATACCTATCGTCATCGATACATTCGTAATACCACGTGTACCTTATCAGTGGCGAAGGGTGACAGTTTTAAAAGGGGAAGCCGTCCCAAAAATGCCCTCTAAAAATTGCTGCAATTAATGCTGCAAGACAAAAATCCATACCGTCTCTTGTAATCTATATAAATAGTCATGTCTGGAAGAGCTCGACCTAACTGAATAACATGCCTTTTTTTGTCAGTTGGATGAGTAAATAATATAATATTACGTTGGTCTATGCACTAACCAATTCCTCCTTCCTTCACGTCTTTATTTTCATACAAAAATCATTTCAACACACACAAGTTCTTTTATAATTATTATTTATTTAATTCATATTTAATTAATATATTTTCTGTACACGTAGGCACACATAACGTCACTCGATGTGGCTCCCGCTGAAAACCCGCGCTGTCGGGCTGCTCGCAGCGCGACAGCTTAAGCTGAGCGGAAGCCTTTTTGACACAGCTGCGACGTACAACCCATTTTTAATTTTTAAGATAAATATTTTTTCAACACACTTGCTCATAAAATGGCTCTAATTTCACCGCAATTAGGCACATAATGACACCTGTAATCAAACTGTGACTTTTCTTTACTATTATTCACAAGTGAGTTATAGGTTTTTTTTTTTTAATTGGTTGAGTTGCTTTGTTTTTAAAAAAGTTTCGAAACAAAAAAGATCTTGTTCACAGTTAATTATAATTTTACCAACTGCACATTTACTAATTGTTTCTCTAAATAAACTTTTTACTCACTAAATAAAATGGCTTTTTAGTATTATTTTCTTCACAAGTGTGTTGAAAAACGTCGTATGATACACGTGTGTATTGATGATTACCGTCCTCGGCTCTCTTAAGACCCTCACCTAACGGCTCGGGTCTCAATGGCGCCTCAGCGGTAATCACCAACATTACACACTTGTACCATAATGTACTATTTCATCCCACCATCTCGGAAAGAGTATTTTTAATCTTCAATATCTGAGTGGAAAAGCCGTTTTTATTCTCTAGAGGATAAAGTAAATTTTCATCCCACCATCTCGGAAAGAGTATTTTTAATCTTCAATATCTGAGTGGAAAAGCCGTTTTTATTCTCTAGAGGATAAAGTAAATTGAATTTAGAACATCGTGTGCACTAAGTTTGTGAATTAAACGTTTTTTTTTTGCATTTAGTCATTTCCTCGCTGAGGTGGAATGAAAAGTTACGTGTTGCACTCGAGTGCAAAGATTTTTCACCTCGTGCTCTTTTGATTCCCTCGCTAACGCTCAGGATTCTAATTTTGAATCACTCGCTGCGCTCGTGATTCAATTTTAGAATCCTTCGCTTGCTCGGTCATCAAAATTGAACACGCGGTTAAAAAGCAACTTTGCACTCTTGTATAACAAATAACTATTGTTTTACATGTTTTATTCTTTTATTTTTGTTATATTATCTTTAAAATTGTTTTTGTGCTGTGTCAAATAAATACTTTTTCTTTCTTTTCTTTCTTTCTTTTCTAAAGGGAAGCCGATGGGAATCGGGTTGTATGGACTCTTCGCCACGTGTACCTATAGAAATTTGTTTGAAGGGAAAAGAGTTATCAAATCTGACCTACATTCACACAGCCCCTGGTAACCTATAAATTATTCCAAAAGCCGTTGATTATACCATAAAACATGTCTGCAGATCCTCTAAATATTCATTTAAATCCCGCTGCCTTTATCTCTATTCAATTGCTAAGCATATGGAATTCGGTCGGCACTTCGGAAATGAAAATCTTTTGATGACCCTATTACGTGTAATTAATTAGTCGCTATTAATTTCTTTT
Source organism: Allophyes oxyacanthae (assembly GCA_932294325.1). NCBI lineage: Eukaryota > Metazoa > Arthropoda > Insecta > Lepidoptera > Noctuidae > Allophyes > Allophyes oxyacanthae. The sequence goes on along the minus strand of OW028635.1, from coordinate 8,311,392 downwards.
GATAGAATTTCTCCATTTCTTCCTTCCTTTCTCCTCGTTGAGTTTCTCCTTCAATTCGCTCTCTTTGACATCCGTGTCATTAATATCGCATATTCTCGTAATTAATTATAATATTGTTTATTTATTTATACTCTTTATTGTACACCAGGTAATAAAAACAGGATTGAGAATCACTTAAGCTAATGTACAATAGGCGGTCTTATCAAGCACAGCGATCTGTTCCAGACAACCTTTGGATGGACAGAACAGAAAATAATAATTATTACGTTACGTTACGTTGTTACGTTACGGTATTGTTTAATAATTATTATGTTAATTATTGGATACTAACCTTTGTAGACATAACACAAAGAAGAAGAAATGGGATTTTGACATGTATCTGTCATTCATTATATTGATTAAATAAAAATGGTTCAATTCGTGTAACTATTTTCTTGTATATAATATTAATAATTACAGTTTGTGGCTTGTTGGCATAAATGTAATTGGTATGATTCTAGTAAATAAACTATTATTATTGTTTTTGTCTCTGCATCACCCTAAGGTTGTCTGGCAGAGAATGCCTTTGGCATTAAGACCGCCTTTGTACATATTTGTATGAAAAGCATTAAATAAATAAATAAATAAATTATTAATTAATTAAGCCTATAGTTAATTCATTTATTTAGAAATGTCATGCGATTTAACTTTTTCAGAACAATTTTTAATATATTTAAACTTCATCTAAAGTTTTCTAAGCGTAAAGCTATGTCACCCTTAAAATAAAAGAAGGTTTGAAGCAAATTTATTAAGTCCCATTTTTTAATAAATCCGTCCCTTTCTAACCTTATGTAACAAAAAGAGACGAGGCTATTTTAAGATCTGGGTTTTACAAAACTTGCTTAAAACCATCTTTTGTAATAATGACAGTGTAAATATGGAACAGAAAGGGTAGTTCTGCCCCAAAAATTTGCGCCTCCCTGTATAAGCTTATATTCGCATATCGATCAATCTAGAATTTGTCTGTGGGATCGTAGAATATCCATTTACCAAGCCTCGCAAATGTTTCGTTTGCCCTAGAATTTGTCACAAGGGTCGAAAAACATTTTCAAATTCATTGGCATTTCACAAAGCGAGTTTTTTATCAAAGGTAAAAAACCACGAGTGCATACAACTATGTAACATAGTTGTTTCGCGGACCGATATTACCTATTTACAATTTTTACCCGACTACGGAGAGGGTTATATGTTTGACCAATATGTATAGTATGTTCATCTGTTCCCTCATAATTTTATTTATTTGGTACTGGCACAACGACAGCACATTGTCTTTCGTTAATTGTTAATAAAAAATTTAGGGTTCCGTACCCAAAGGGTAAATCGGGACCCTATTACTAAGACTCCGCTGTCCGTCTGTCTGTCCGTCTGTCACCAGGCTGTATCTCATGAACCGTGATAATTAGACAGTTGAAATTTTCACAGATGATGTATTTCTGTTGCCGCTATAACAACAAATATTAAAAAACATAAATTCGAGCTGGTTAAAAAAACTTACCTACACTAGTACATCAGTAGCGAGTTTAATCGATACTCGCTAGCGGCTATCGAGTTGTATGTAACCAAGCCTCTAGGGGTTAATCTGTAACACCAGTTTCATAAAAACAAACGTTAGTATTTTTCTCGCCATTAGTTACCCATTGCTATTAAAACGAATAAGTGTCGTCATCACACGTAATATACCGCTACCCCGTGCCACCCCAGGTGAGAACTAATATCGTACCAATTTTAATTACGCACACTTCAAACAATGGAACTGCGACAGCAATGGAGACTTCCAATGTACTCAAAAAATTTAGGTCATAACCTAACCGTCAAAAACCCCCGACTCCAACTAGAAAAAGAGCTGTAACTTTTGAACGGCTGAACAGATTTTCATGAAACATAGCTAAGATGATACCCGATTAAACTAGCTTTTAATTAAAAAAACTGCGTTGAAATCGGTCTATCCGTTTTGGAGCTACGATGCCACAGACAGATACACATATACACCGATACACACTACAAACTTATAACACCCCGCATTGCGAACTAACAGCTGTTTTGTAAAGCGGCTGTTTTGTAAAGCGGCCGTTTTCATTCCGGCTAATTCAACAATTCGGCTGAGCCGAACACTCTATTTGCTTTTGTTTATCTCATAGCGTGCAATAAAGCATATTTCTATTCTATTTTTAACACGCTTTTATTAGCTTCACCTGTAACTAACTAACTATCTAAGAAAATCTTGGAAGTTAAATTTGACCCACTTCCCGGTTTCCGATTGAGCTGAAATTTTGAATACACGTTCAGTTTGGATGACTAAAGCGTGTTCTATAGTTTTTTTTAAACTATAATATTTTATTTATGTAAATAGAATATGTACGTATTATAATGCCGAATATAAACCAACATAATTTTATTAATTACAAAGCGACTCCACTCTTCTGTCCAATCGCCAAATGTCTATCGGATGCCGGCTATAATTCGAGCTGAAAATTCACCGAAGCCAATAAAACTCAGCTCCGTTGGCCTGTAGCCAGCAAGCTAATAGCCCAGTATCTAGGCTATTGTGACCGGTAATGAGATTTCAAACAATCTATAGCCCTTTGATTGCGGCTATTGAAAACTTATATGGAATTGAAGTTGAAGATTGTAGTCACAGAACACAGAAAATGTTCTGTGATTGTAGTCCATTCATCTATTATCTTTGGTTTGTTTGTTTGAGATGGTTCGTTTGTTTGTAATGGATTACTAGGTACCAGTGGCGAAGAGTCCATACAACCCGATTCCCATCGGCTTCCATCGATGTCTATAGATACGCTCTGTCATACAAAGGGAAGATAAAAAAAAGAGACGTATTTTTTGAAGACGTCAAATTCTAAATTCAACAATGTTCGAATTATAATAGAACAGTGATATAATATAATATAATATAATAGCTACTGTTTACACAAATTAACGAATTATGTTTGTAAACGGCATTTGACTGGAGATCAACCACTCCATTTTTCTGAAAATGGAGTACCTAACACGTCTCACTTTTTGAGTTCACTATAACATCGATGTCGGCTTCCCTTTAAATGTATTCTCTGTCTATGCACTGTCCTCTTCTTATTACCTGTGTCTATCATTCTAGTGTGTCTTGTTTTTGTGGCAAATAAATGATTTTTCTTTACTTTCTTTCTTTCTTCTTTCCTTTAGGAATTGGTTAGTGCATAGACCAACGTAATATGGCTTGTTATTCAGTTAGGTCGAGCTCTTCCAGACATGACTATATATAGATTACAAGAGACGGTATGGATTTTTGCTTTGCAGCATTAGAAAGAAAGAAAGAAATAAAGTTTATTGGCACATACATGCTAAAAACACAGAAAATATTTATTAAATATTTATTAAAATATTTATAAAATATTTATTGGCACATACATGCTAAAAACACAGAAAATAATAATAAAATAAAATCAGTAGTTTAGTGCCAAACGGGCCAGCAGCTCAACATAATGTTCGGTGTCAGTACGTTAATACTGATTATCCAACGCTGGTTTTCAGCTGCAACCCAGGGTGCATTAATTGCAGCAATTTTTAGGGGGCATTTTTGGGACGGCTTCCCCTTTTAAAACTGTCAACCTTCGCCACTGCTAGATACTAATGATTTCTTCCGTCTGTAACATTGCGATTCGGTGTGGAATTTGAATATGACCATGTGCATGAATAGACACAACTGGCAGAGTTTAGTAAAAGAATATATTTTATAACCTAACTGTCAAAAACCCCCGACTCCAACTAGAAAAAGAGCTGTAACTTTTGAACGGCTAAACAGATTTTCATAAAACATAGCTAAGATGATTTCCAATTAAACTAGCTTTCAATTAAAGAAACTGCATTAAATTTGGATTTATCCGTTTTGGAGCTACGATGCCACAGACAGACACTATCTACTATATAACACCGCTCTTTTTTGTGGGGGGTTAAAAATAAGAACTTTTATACCATGCTCTTGGAAAAACAAAATTCATTTCATTAGAACGTGTATCAGAAATGCGTTGCCATATTTAAGGGTGTGGATCAGACCATCAAACTGAACAACTTTCTCTATGGGACCAACATCTCAACCACAGTCCCATACGTTTAGGTCGAATAGGTATTGAAGTTTTGTAAGGGAGAACTGATTTATTATTTCCCGATTATGATGTAGAGCCTATAGAGAAAGTTGTTCAGTTTGGTGGTCTGATCCACATCTATACGACCACGTATTTCTAAAAGAAAGAAACACATATAAATCATCAACTACATTATAAGAACTTGGATTTACAATTATTACTTTATTATTCTGATTCACGAACTTTGGGCCGAGCACGAATGATTTGACGTATAGTAACGTAAACGTAACCAAATTTTGAACCAAAAATTCACGTTTAATCCATGATATTTTTTTGGAAATACTCAAAGGCACATTTAACCGGCCACGTACATTTTATCAATTTCTTCAAAATTTTACAGTAAATTAATTAATTATGTTATCTTATTATATTGGGTGAACCTTTACGAAAAAAATGAAGCATGTGTAATTTGTGAAATGGATTAAATAAGACAAATAAAATAAAAAATTGAGAAAATGCAGTGTTCTAACAAAAAATTTAATTAGTAAAATGTTATTTTTTTTTTAAAAAGTGTGCTCTAAGTTAACGGATTAATAATGTGTATTTCCTCCTCTGGTCCTTATGACCTCTTGCAACCGATTTGAAAGCTCGTCCATTATGTCTTGGATGTCGCTTTGGGGAATGTTCTCTCACTCCTCAACAGCTGCAGTTTTCAACTCACTGATGGTCGTAGGAGCTGGTGTACTACTCCAGATCCATCTTTTAAGATTGTCCCATACATGCTCTATCGAGTTCAGGTCAGGATTCCGAGCTGGCTATGGTAATCGCTGAATATTGACGGCGTCCAAGTAATCGGTGACAACTCTCGCGGTGTGTGCACGAGCGTTGTCGTGCATTAAAACCATAAACAAAATTGTCGCCAATAAATGGCGCAAACGGAATCACATGTGGTTCTAGGACTTCTGTTACGTATCTGTGAGCATTAACACTGCCTCTATCGAAGACGACCAACTCTGTACGGGCGTCGTAACAAATGCCACCCCACACCATTATCGAGCCTCCTTCGTAGCCCACTGTTTCAACCACAGCACACTCTGCAAACCTTTCACCGCGGCGTCTATACATGCGCTGACGTCCATCAGGGCCTCGTAGAGCGATTCTTGATTCATTAGAGAAGAGAACTGCCTTCCATTGTTCCGAAGTCCAATTTAAATGTTCTCGAGCAAATCCAAGTCTCGCTCTTCTGTGAGTTGCGGTCAGTTCTGGGACTCGAACTGGTCGAAATGCTCTCAGATCCCTCTCTGCTAACCGTCTTCTTATTGTTCTTAGGCTCACACTTACATTTCGTACCTCAAACAAGCGGTTACGAGCCTCGGAAGCTGTTGTGAACCGATTTCGTAGAACGTTCGAGACGATGTAACGATCATCTCTCTCTGATGTACACCTTCTACGACCTTGCTCTGGCCTTCTTGTGTAGGAACCAGTCTCTCTGTAACGCCAGATAGCATCTTGTATAGTGGTTCGTGGATATTCAAGCATTCGTCCAAACCGACACTGGCTAAACCTAGCGTCTGCAAGTGCCACAGCCCTGGCTGCTCCAGCTGCATCTAGTGGCTTTTTTTTGTTGTAAATGAAATCACGGCACCCCAGAACCTCGGTTTTATTCGAAGAAATGGATTCACAACGTTTTAAAACAAATGTATCCTTCACAAAAAATAAGCGGCAAAAATTTCTAATTTCGACTAACCTGATTATTGTTGAATAAAAACCACAGATGTAAAAAAAAACGCGGGTATGATTGTTTCGTTTATTGCAGATATACCTACTTATGAAGTTACGTCTAGTAGTCAAAGCGTAAGTTACCTTAAACAAACGATATGTAATTTGAGACGGGTGGACGGCTAAATGTGCCCCTGAGTGTACATGCATTATTTTTACATTTTCATGAAACAACTGTGTTTGTTGCATAAAATTGAACAAAAATGCGATAGGTTCATCGTATTTTATAATCAAAATTTACACATAACACCAAGAAATCGTCGAAACTACCAACTACACTCAAAAGCAATGTCTCCGGGTCAATAATAAACCTTAATACGTCGATCACAGAGTGCCTACCTACCTACTATATTTTTAATGCTCGACCATAGACTTAGGATATTTTCGCTTGCGCGACCGTGCTCGACATACCACGCCACATACTACACGTCAATCTATTTATAGTATTTATTATGTATATTCATGATCTATTTATGTTTCACTTTTTATTTACTATTTCACATGATGTATTTATTTATATAAGTGGGTAATGTTTTTTTTATTTAGGTAATCTTGCATTTTGTCTATGTTTTTGTTTTTTTTAATATCGCCAGAAGGTGGACACGACATTACGTGATTACGTCATACCACCCACGGACGTCGGTCATCGATGAAAACCAGCGTCATTGGTGCTGCCAATGACAACAAGCTGATCGATGCCCATTTTTTTGCACATGAGGGACACACACTTCCATGCTTTATTTTTCATTGTTTTTATTTTATGTAATTTCCTGGTTTTGTTATTTTTTATGTTTGTTATGTGTGCATGCTCGGTGTCCTGTGTGCAAAAAATAAATTGATTTTCTTTCTTTCTTTCTTTCTTCTTTCTTTCTAATATCTCGGAAACTAAGAATGTTAGCTTATTGAAATAAAAATTATTCTAAAGACTATTTAATACTACTCAAATAAAATTATAAAACTTCTTAGTTATTTATTTTTTACTTATTAAAAACCTATAAATTAAAAATGCGTAAATTTTTGTAGCATTTTTTTTTAAATATCCTTGTTTTTATACATAATTATTATCATTTTCTTTCATTTTAATACTTTGTATTACCTCCGTGTATTGTTAATACAGATGTCATACGATTCGGTAAGTATAAGAGGCGATATTAGGGAATATTTTCGCATTCCTCTATCAATGCAATTTTCAGCTCTCGATGCGTATTTATTTGAGTATAAAAAATTGTCTATAAAATACATTATATTTCAATAACCTATCATTCTTATTTTCCGAGATATTAAAGTTTATTACGTTTGTGACCCAAATTCATTCTCTCCGATTGTAATTCATCAATTTGTTCCCAAAACGGGACAAAACCCTCAATATCGATTTCTCTAACAATCGTCAATACCTTCAATTTTCGGTCAATCATACCCACAATGGTACAGAATTGATCCTGGCTGATAATCGGCTCCTGTAGGCAGTTCATTAACGGTGCTAGCTGAAAAGAGGCCAAACAATATGCAATTATACAAGCAATGGACGAGATTAATACTCCACTGAGACATCTGATTTCATAATAGGCGGAGGTCTAAAGAAATGGAGTGGGTAATTTAGGATATACAGGTTATTTTTTTTATGTAGTGAGCAAAATTTGCAAGTGATTCAGTGTCCGTTCCCAAATGCAACCGCAGTACTAAAATTCACTCCATCCAAATTAAAAAATTGATTTTTCATCCCACCATCTCGGAAAGTGTATTTTTAATCTCCAATATCTGAGTGGAAAAGCCGTTTTTATTCTCTAGAGGATAAAGTAAATTGAATTTAGAACATCGTGTGCACTAAGTTTGTGAATTAAACGTTTTTTTTTTGCATTTAGTCATTTCCTCGCTGAGGTGGAATGAAAAGTTACGTGTTGCACTCGAGTGCAAAGATTTTTCACCTCGTGCTCTTTTGATTCCCTCGCTAACGCTCAGGATTCTAATTTTGAATCACTCGCTGCGCTCGTGATTCAATTTTAGAATCCTTCGCTTGCTCGGTCATCAAAATTGAACACGCGGTTAAAAAGCAACTTTGCACTCTTGTATAACAAATAACTATTGTATGGCTTGCGTTAGTAAACTACGCGTGTCCCCCATACTAAGTCGCATTTTCGTTTTGTTTTAAAGTGTATCCCAATACTGCGGTTGCATTGAGGAACAGAGACTGAATCACGCTACAAATTGTGCGCACTACATAAAAAAATATACTTTATAAATTATTTTCACTTTTTTTTTATAGATTACTAGCTGTGCCCGCGACTTAGTTCTCGTGGAATTTAACAATTTTTTTTTTTCTAAAATAAAAGTAGCCTAAATTACTCCTTATAAAAATCAGCTATCTGCCAGTGAAAGTCCCGTCAAAAGCCATTTTGGAGATTAGCCGGATCACACAGACAAAGAGACAATTTCTTTAAAAATTGTTATTTTGTTTTTTTGGATTTCTCCGGTATGGAGTTTACAAACATACATGCCACATGCTCATACACAGACCCAGAATAGAACATCGTGAGGAAACGTGCACTCCTGAAAGGGCCTCATAAAGTTCTCGATGGTGTGTGTAGTCCGTCAACCCGCACTAGGCCAGCGTGGTGGACTAAGGCCTAACCTTGACCTTCCAACCATTCTGAAAAGAGGCCCCTGCCCAGCAGTGGGACAGTAATGGGCTGGATTTATTTATTTATTTATCTCAGCTCAATGTGGGTTGGTTCCTTTTTAGGGTTCCGTACCCAAAGGGTAAAACGGGACTCTATTACTAAGACTCCGCTGTCCGTCCGTCTGTCTGTCTGTCTGTCCGTCCGAATCGTGATAGTTAGACAGTTGAAATTTTCACAGATGATGTATTTCTGTTGCCTCTATAACACTAAATACTAAAAAACACAATAAAATAAATATTTAAGGGGGTTCAACAAACGTTCAACAAACGTGATCTTTTTGCCGTTTTTATAGATTAATTGTACGGAACCGGCACTGGGCCGTTTTTTTTTTACTTTTTTATGTTTGTGCTTTAGCTGTAGGTAGTCCGAATAAATGATTTTTCTTTCTTTCTTTCTTTCTTTTCGTGTAGCTACATCCAAAACTATGTATATTTAAATTACCACATCCATTCTTCCAACATCGGACCCCAACTTCCCCAAAAGATCTTTCACAATTCCGACCGTCATTTGCAGCCGTCCCTATGCTAATACAATAAGGTTCAAAATCGCGTAATTTCTCCCTATTGTTTTGAGTCCTAAGTTATTTATGCTTTCAGTTAATAGACGCCTGTGTAGAGTTCTCCATTGTCTTCCAACACTGTTCATGACTTGATGGATGTCGTTTCTTTTATCTTTGAAGTTTACGGTCTTCTGCGATACATTCTGAACTGAAGTTCGTGAAAGGTTAAAGTTTAAGGGACAGAATAATGTATGGGATTTATGTATATAATAGAACAGGATCTTTACGTCATGTAAACCAAATACAGCTTCCGTCATATCTGTACGATAAACTTATATGGTCATCTGACGTACACACATACGAAACGAGATCACGCAATCGCCTACTAGTCTTACCCAGGCACTCCTTAGTCAAAACCAATGGTCGCTTCAAAATTGCTGCTTCTAAGTGCTGGAACGATTTACCACCACCTATATTGCCTTTATGACTTGGTACGTTTAAATCACATTGCCACAGATGGTTATTAATGAAGCAATCATTGGTTTCTGGGGCTCAATTATAGAGTTTGCGGTACATCCATTTCATTGTTTACATTATATTACGGCATTTTTATGTATAGATATACCTATTTATTACTATAAAAATTGTGTTCTATTCAACGTATGACTGGCTTGGACAGAATATCAGCAGTTGTGCATGCTCGCGCTGCCAGCTATTATGCTGAGTCCAAGACCTTTTTGTCTTTTACCTTCTTGTATGATGTATCTCTTTGCTACCTATGTAATTTGAAAGACAAATAAAAATATTCTATTCTATTCTATTCTATACAGGCACTTATGAAATATCAAGATTTTAGGTGCGCGGTTCCAAATAGTACGTCCTATGGAGAAGAACCGGCAAGACCACTGAAACTCTTTTCAAATTATAGATTACAATCTTGATTAGTACGATGTGATAAGAGCTGCGAGAATAATGTAATTTAATGTGAATAAAAATAAATTAGAATAGGATAATAATAATGGTTTGACTGACATGGCAGTTACAAGCTGACCAGGCTCGACAGATGGCACCCGTTCACGAGCATGACTCATGCGTCAGCATCGCTAAGCTCAACTATGATGAACTACAAATTATACGCACTACATACAAATATCCTGTATAACAAAGACTTAAGAAGGTAAACATTATAATTTTAATTTGAATGATAATATTAAAAAAAAAAATGTACCTAATTTATTTATTTATTATTTATGTACACACATACACATGACAAAGAAAATAAGTAAAGATATCAAGTACAAAGGTACTGCTTATTTCTAAAGAAATTTCTGCCAGCAGACCTGCGACAGGAAAGAGTGAAAAGAAAAGAAGACACAGTGTGTAACTACAGGAAACAAGGTAGGTAGATGGTAAGAAGCTAACGAGGAGGAATATAATAAAATACATAAAAATAAAATATATACTTACGTATAATAAAGATACATACCAAAATAAATGTTATACCTACAAATATTACTAATACAAATACTAATGTTATACCTACAAATATTTTGCTGTGCCCTAGCAGGGTTCATATCAGAAACTTTATACTACCCATGGAACATCCTATAAACGACATGCATGCAATAAATAAATAAATAAATAAACATCAACCTAGTACAGAAAACTAAACTGTGAACAGACCTACAAAAGGATTCACAAACTAAAACTGCAAGAAAGACTCAATCAGAATAAAACTCATTCCAGTCATGAAGAAGTTCTGATCAAGTTTGAAATCGGTCTATTTGTAAAATTACTAGCCCGAGGCTAAGAGATAAGGACCGGTTTTTGTTTGAACTTTCTGGTTCCAAGTTTGGTCATTGGATTTCGATTTCAAAGGCGTAGACGGATTCATTAATTTCTTGAGGGTTTTTTGCTGAAGGAGTTGGTCGATTTTTAAGTAAAATTAGAATAGAATAGAAGATTTTTATTTGTCTTTCAAATTACATAGGTAGCAAGGAGATACATCATACAAGAAGGTAAAGGACAAAAAGGTCTTAGGACTCAGCGCGAGGCATGCTCAACTGCTGATATTCTGTCCAAGCCAGTCATGCGTTGAATAGAACACAATTTTTATAGTATTATATAAAATTAGACTTTATTAAAATTATAAAATGTAAGTATACTTACTTACATTACATAATAATAATGATTTACCTATGTATGTACCTCAAGAATATTAGATGTATAAGGTTCTTGATGTACCTATACATGATTGGTACTTGACCAGAGACAATTTCTTTTTATTTAAGTACCAATCAGAAATCTATCACTGTTAAATAATGTTAAAAATTATTAATGACGTACAAAGAGATAAAACGAAAAAATCTACGGGCAGGTATTTAAAAAAAATATATTATATGAAGCAAACTAGCTTGCGGTTCACCTGATGTTAAGTGATCACCGCCGCCCATGAACATCCGCAAGACCAGAGGAGTCACCGATGCGTTGCCGACCTTTTAGGATGGTGTTAGGAAAAAGGGAGGGAAAGGAGAAGGAAGGGGGCTAAGGGAGGAATTGGGCCTCCGGCGCTCCACACTCACCGAACGAAACGCAATATGCATAATGCATACTGCTACTACTGTCATTACTGAAATATAGACTTTCAATATAGATTTCTGATAATGGTATTATTATTATTACTAGTGGTCGCCCTGTGGTCGAAATTCGACCATAATTTTAGCCTTCTGCACTCCTTTTCCATATAAATTTTAACTATGCCAAATCTCACACTCCTCCGTGCGCGCAATATGCTTAAAAAGGTGTACAAAGTTTTCTCTTCACGTATTAATATATAGATAACAAGCCTAAAGTATCCCACTGCAAGGCAAAGGCCTTTCCCTCCTTCCACTTTTCCCGGTCTAAGGCAATTTGGGGCCTATCCTTTAGATAGAAGTCCAGCTCATCACGCCATCTCCTTCTGGGCCTGCCGCGTTGCCGTTTCCCGCTATTGAAGACCCACTGTGTGGTTGTTTTTGCCCAAAGGTCCTCCGGCATACGGCAGATGTGAACAGCCCAGTACCTCTACCATGAGTTTTCCGTGCCGTCTAACGTTCACGTTCACATGCAATATTTGTATGGGAATTTTTTCAGCGTCTCTAGCGGTATAAATAGTGAACTAAAGTCACTATACAAATATTGCATGTGAACGTGAACGTTAGACGGCACGGAAAACTCATGGTAGAGATACAGTTACATTTTAATTTTGCAGCTGTGGTATTATACAAATCCAAAATCAAATACATCTGAAACTTGTTTCGTATCAACTAAAGTAAAAACATTACATCTAGAAAGCCTTCTTTCCTACCCTTAACCCTAAAGAAAACAAGGAAAGGGCATGAAATAAGCAGTTATTTCCCAACTTTCTCGATTCTAACCCCTATCTGCAACGTCGAGTCAGCGATAGGGAACAGGAAAAACGGATTCCTATCCTATGAAATATAATCAAACTTTTTGGCTAAATTAGTTTGTTTAACTTATGATTTGATATACTTACCTCGCTGAGGTCAGAGTGGAATATATTGTTGGTTTCTGGACGATGTTTTTGTTTGTATAGATAGTTCACGAGAGATATTTTTATCCCCCGACAAAAAAGAGGGGTGTTATAAGTTTTTTATTTATCGATGCATCGAGGCATCGTAGCTCCAAAACGGATGGACCGATTTCAATGCATTTTTTTTTAATTGAAAGCTAGTTTAATCGGAAGTCATTTTAGGTATGTTTGTTACAGCTCTTTTTATAGTTGGAGCCGGGGGTTTTTGATGGTTAGGTTATAAACCTACGATACAAAAAAGGTTAGAAACGCATTTTACGATAGGAGAAGACGAATGTAAATTGAATGGTCGCATAGGTTAGCGCAGTAGCTTTCTCTGGGGACTTTACTCATGACGCGACGCGACGCGACCGATATCGCATCGATTGTCGACCCAAATTGCATGTACGTCCTGATGGAGCGACGCGATGCGATTCGACTGATTTGTGTCGCTCACCAACTATATAACTGACTTCAAAAAAGGAGGAGGTTCTATGTTCGACCGTATGTACTTTTTTTTTAATGTATGTTCACCGATATATCCGTCAATTGCGAACCGATTTTGAAAATTCTTTTTTTGTTTGAAAGGGTATACTCCCGAAGTAGTCTCATTTAGATTTTATGAAGACCTTCGGAGATAGACAATGGAACTCTTCAATGGATAACAGCAAATCATTCGCGATTGCTGTGATCGCATGTTTATGTGTAATCTTAGATGCCACTCCAAATAGAAAAATAACATAAACTTTTAATAAAAGTAAAAACCGACTTCAAAAATCTATAAAGTATAAAATAATTTACTTAAAAAACTTAACAGCTTCTGAAGTCGGGGTCTTTATTTCTTCAATGCACCTTAGCTTGGCAGTGGTACTTTGACATCCCTTCCGTGGACATAGCGTCGTAATTTCGACATTCTTTCCACATCGTTCGCCGTTCTAATGACGCTTCCCTTGTGTTCTTATGGGTGACGTGAGTGTTAAGTAGGTACCTACTAGTATTGATTAAATTGAAAAAATGATAAATTTAATTGGAAGATTAAATAAATGATCATTGCTGCTCTTTTTTTAAAATATTTTGTAAATTCAGGACGAATTTAAGCCGGGGCCGCTGCCGCGGCCCCATTTATTATTGTAGATTTGGTTTGTGGAAATAGTATCCATGGAGTTTCTTGCGGGTATCTTCTCCAGGACCAACCCACTTGGAACCGTGCACCTAGAATCACGACGTTTTGAAAGTGCCTGCAAAGGCCCAGTTGGAATAAAAATCTTTGACTTTGACTTTTTTCGACGGCAGCAAGGGATGTTAAAGAAGGTATGCCGTCAACCTAGTTAAAATAAGACGTCAAATGTTGTAAATAAAAAATTGTAGGTTCACACGGCTACATATCAAGCTATACATTTCCAGTATAAGCTGACCTCGCATTGTATAGGCTTTCCGTACAATGACCGCTCAGCTTATACTAAAAATGTATAGCTTGATATGTAGCCATGCGTTTACCAGTATTGCTTTTTCTAGCAACAGTGTTCCATGCTAATTTTGTTGCATGGCGCTGTTAATATTGTGGTAGGGTGTGGTTATACCTCCTACCTTTTTAATTCCGCTCCCATTAACTCAGTATTTTTTTTTTATTAAATTAATTTATTATTGATACAAGTACTAGTACAAGTACTAGTTGCGCAACTGAAATCGCTCATCGACATACCAAACAAGAAATCGCCTGCAGGTCGCAAAGGAGTCGAGCGGTCGCGCGCCCACGTACATTTGATGCGATATGATATTTTTATGTTTGTTATTGTGCATGCTCGGTGTCCTGTGTGCAAAAAATAAATTGATTTTCTTTCTTTCTTTCTTTATATCGCACGCCATGAGGACGTACAAGCGACTCGACGTCGATCAGACCTGTGAGCGATATCGCCATATCGTACGATTTGGTCAGTAAACTTGTGCGACCGTTCATACATTTTCTATGGGTCGCAAGGTTACGCGATATCTGACCGATGTCGACAATCGATGCGATATCGCGTCGCGTCGCGCCATGAGTAAACACGCTTATTAGGACCCACGGGTTTGAATCCGCCACGGTGCAAATACTTGTATGGCTTGCAGATATTATTGTTCCTGTTTGGCAGGAATGTGTGCATGTGATGTAACAGGAGAAATCCGAATTTTACGAAGCGAACTTTAAATATTCTCGTAAATTTTTGCAGTTGATTTTTTGTAACCAATAATAATGAGTCATGTGTATTTTCAGTACAGAAAACTTTGACAGTAGATCTAAAAGTATTATTTAAAAAAATATCAACACACTTATAACCATGATATCCAGTCAATAAATTGTTCTTTTTTTGTTTTTTTTTCCATTCTATCAATGACTTGTTCTCTATCCAAAGATTAACTTTGTTGTTTTTTTTTTATGTTGTATGCAATACAATTTTCTTTCTTTCTTTCAATTTACTTTTATTCTATTCTATAACGTCAAAACGTATTCAATATATATTAAAGCCTGAGCTTTTACTTATAACTGAAATAGGTAACATCTTTTGGAAATACTAAGATGTCGAGGAGCTGGCGAACAGAACCGGTATAGTCCGCAAAAATAAATTTTACACAATGGCTAAAAAACTAAATGAATTTTTAAAATCATTAAGTTGGATATCGGACTGCTCCGGTTTCGTTTTCGTCGGCCAACTAAGAGCCGGTTTTCATTGAAAATATTAACAGGGATCTACGCAACGGGTCTTGGACATCACGATTCAAAAAATAATGCTTTTGAATTTATAGTGGACTACTCCGGTTCTGTTCGCCAGCTCCTTGTCTGAATGCCAATATTTAATTAGTTCAGAATCAGTACTTACAGGTAGGTTGTAAATGTTGGACAGCCTCGAAGCTACCCGTCGGTCGGGCGGTCATATTTCCGGTCAGCGCTGACGGAGCGGAAGTGACCTATTAATATACCTGTACAATGCCCGTTAATTGACTCGCCAATTGAAAACAAAATTTATCGTATATTCAAAATAAGTAATTTAATATAAAAATATGTGGCGTAATTATTTTTTAAATTTACTAGCAGTAGGTATGGTAACGTTAGGAACAATTATTTTTTTTACACTTGTCAACATATTATACCCCGGATTTTTTTCTTTTTAGAAAGAAAGAAAGAAAACGAGTTTATTAGCACAACAAAAAATAAAGAAAACATATAAAATAAAAAGAGTTATTAAGAAGAGTTGTTAGTAAGAGTTGTGTTTAGGATATTATGTTGTGATGTTATCCTTATAATTTAAATGGAAATTTTCGAAATATTTATTTATTTAAAATGCTTTATGTACAATGTACAAAGGCGGTCTTAATGCCGTTAAATATCGATATTTTAAATATGTACTTCTTTTCCAGGATAATATTTATCTTTTATACTCAACAAAATTTTCCAATAATCCCACGTTTTGTGTAAAAATGGGCTCAAATGGAAGAATAGTGTAATATTTTTAGCGATCCGTAAAAGTATGGCAAATCTTGCGTGTGTATGAAGGAGCACGAACGAATGGATTTTATCAAACGGCGATTTGTTTGGCATCTATTCAAGACCATGTACGCAGTTTTAGTTCATTCATATCGGTTGCGAATGAAAGACCGAATGGAACGGAAACTGGGAATGAAATTCGAATTTTAAATCGCACGATTTTTCCTTACAAAACTAAAAATAAATAGCCTTATTTGGGTCACAAGCGCTGTAGCTAAACGTGAGGGTTCGATTCCCAGGTCAGGCAAAGTGTTATTGTAATTTTCTGTAAAAAAACTCTCGAAGCTCGAAATGTACACTGTGCATGGCTTAGATACGTTCACCCCAGTTAGAATAATGGCGAAATGTACATTAAATAGTCTTAGAGGTCTTATTGTGTGTGTTTAAATATTGGGTAAGACACGATTACAGGTTTTGAAATTGGTTCTACCAAATCTGCCTGTACAGGAGTTTAAAACCAACATCGTACAAGAGTTTTTTTTTTTTTTTTTTTTTTTTTTTTAGTTTTCCCATACAAAACTTCAATACCTACTCGACCCAAACGTATGGGACAGCTGAGTATTTTTCCGCGATTACGATGTTGGTCCCATAGAGAAAGCTGTTCAGTTTGATGGTCTGATACACACCTTTAAATATGAGCACACATTTCTGTTACACGTTGTATAGGCTATTTGCCGTGAACATTATCATTGTGCGATGTAGAATCTGAGTTGCCGCTTTATTCTGATAGGCGGCGCTGGAGTAGTCTATTGCTATCTTGTTATAGCCCAACTGCTTATCTCAGACGGTTGAGGTAGTTGCACGATGCGGGGGGAGGTGACACACGCCTACTATTGGCTAAGCTAAGCTTTATGGTGCGTATCATGGGCCTGTGACTGACATCTCGCGTCACACCCCTCCCGCACCGCGCAACTTCTTCATACGCTCAGGCACCGACCGTCTCAAATAAGCAGTAGGCCTAATATTTATTATTATGAGCCTGTAATATCCCACTGCTGGGCAAAGGGCTCCCTCCCCTCTTTCCATTTCTCCCGGTCCGGGTTCTGGGGCCAATCCTTTAAGTAAATGTCCAGCTCATCCCGCCATCTCCTTTTGGGCCTGCCGCACTGTCGTTTCCTGCCATTCAGGACCCACTCTGTGGTTACTTTAGCCCATGGTTCTTCCGAGATGGCCTATGGTAGCTATTTTATTTTGCACTCGATATTGCTACACACTCTGCTTAAGCTGTTTTAAAATACAAGCGAGATGGTATATAATACAATTATTTGTCTATTTTCTCTACACACCCTTATACAGGGGGATGAGAATACTACAATATCGTACAGACATAACATGGCTACGTCACGCCCGGTCGGTTATCAGTGACCGGAAATGACCGGTCAAGCCGTGTGGCACAACACGATGTATATTGTTTATGGTAGGGGCAATTTATTTGTTATCTGTAGGAAGGTCGAGGAGGATTATTTGTAAGTACATTATTATTATATTATCGTTTTTTGAGTTATGGGGTTCAATAAGTAGGAATTTAAGAAATACAATGAATACCATGTATTTTTAGAGCCTCGTAATTGTATTAATCTCAAGAAGAGAAGAGAGGATAATAAAAAATAAAAAAACCTGTTTGAAACACCTAAAAAAAAACCTAACCGTCAAAAACCCCCGACTCCAACTAGAAAAAGAGCTGTAACTTTTGAAAGGCTAAACAGATTTTCATGAAACATAGCTAAGATGATACCCGATTAGACTAGCTTTCGATTAAAAGAAACTCCATTGAAATCGGTGCATCCGTTTTGGAGCTATGATACCACAAATACACAGATACGCAGATACACACTACAAACTCATAACACCCCACTTTTTTGTGGGGGGTTAATAAAGGGGACGAGTTTTTAAGATTTTCCATATGAAAAAGTGGAAAATGGAACTCTTAGGTGCTGCGCAAACATAGACACTTTGTGTTACTGCTACGGGACACCATTAGACACCGTGATTGCAGTATCCAGTAGGGTTACTGCTAGCTCATATAGCAGGGCAGAGATTGAACTGCCCAGAAATTTCGACCTTCAACCCATTCATGCTGTCATGTGGTTGATTTGTGGTGTTTGAAAAAAACATAGAGTCAAATTGCGAATCCTCCTTTTTTGAAGTCGGTTTAAAGCTAGCTGGCTGACTGGCTTTGTCTGGGCTGATTTTGGTGAATATTGTATAATATCAAGATGTAATTTTATATATCATACACGACTAAAGTACCTGCTTTTATCATATAAAAAAGAAAAATGATACCTACAAACATTGGTTCAAAGAACAGTCTACCTACATCACAACCGCCTGAACCGGATTTAACCGGATAATCCCCACAAAGGTACTAGCCGGGTGAAAAGAAAGAGTATATCAAAGAATAAAAATGTCAAGCGTAGGTCCGAGATCAATATGAAGGTGGGCACCAGGTTAAGAATATATTCTTTGATGTCAATCTTGTCGCGGACAACGTAATACGCGTGGTCACTTACTGGGAGAAAACAATTAAATATACAGTTTCGGAAAGGGTATTAAAAGCCGAAATAGAATAGTATAGAAAGCATTTATTCCATACAGGATATACATTGTCAGCACATAAAAAAAAATGAAACAAAGAGATAACAAAGAAACAAAAAAAATATAATAAACACGAATAAATAGTTATTTGTTATACAAGAGTGCAAAGTTGCTTTTTAACCGCGTGTTCAATTTTGATGACCGAGCAAGCGAAGGATTCTAAAATTGAATCACGAGCGCAGCGAGTGATTCAAAATTAGAATCCTGAGCGTTAACGAGGGAATCAAAAGAGCACGAGGTGAAAAATCTTTGCACTCGAGTGCAACACGTAACTTTTCATTCCACCTCAGCGAGGAAATGACTAAATGCAAAAAAAAAGTTTAATTCACAAACTTAGTGCACACGATGTTCTAAATTCAATTTACTTTATCCTCTAGAGAATAAAAACGGCTTTTCCACTCAGATATTGAAGATTAAAAATACTCTTTCCGAGATGGTGGGATGAAAATTTACTTTATCCTCTAGAGAATAAAAACGGCTTTTCCACTCAGATATTGAAGATTAAAAATACTCTTTCCGAGATGGTGGGATGAAAAAATATTATAGTTTAAAAAAAACTATAGAACACGCTTTAGTCATCCAAACTGAACGTGTATGCAAAAGGAGATCGGATGCGGGTGGTCCAAGTGGCGTCGGGTGATGACACTTATTTTATTTAAAAGCTCATAATAAAAGAATACTTTTTTCTATGGGTGCAACAAAATCTATCCTGGAGAAAAAAGTTATGGCTAAGTGAAAAATTAAAATATTCATATTCATATTATATTATTAGCGGCCCGTCCCAGCTTCGCACGTGTGAATATTTATTTGAAATATAGCCTATGTTTCTCCGTGATAATAATAGCATTCTACTGGAGAAAGAATTTTTAAAATCGGTCCGGTAGTTTTTAAGTTTATTCATTACAAACAATAACCTAACCGTCAAAAACCCCTGACTCCAAATAGAAAAAGAGCTGTAACCTTTGAACGGCTGAACAGATTTTCATTAAAAAAAGCTAAGATGGTACCCGACTAAACTAACTTTCGATTAAAAAAAACTGCATTGAAATCGGTCTATCCGTTTTGGAGCTACGATGCCACAGACAGACTCATAGATACACAGATACACACTACAAACTTACCATCTCTACCTCCTCTCTATTGTTACTGTCTGTTGTTGTTGTGTCTGTGTGTGTTGTGTGTCCTCGTTGTTGTCTCTCTCTCTCTCTCTCTCTGTTAACGCCTCTTTTTTGTTGGGGGTTAAAAATAAAATCAATTCTATGTATTTTACCAGAAAACAACCTCTCGCAGCAAAATATAGGTTATTTTTATACCATTTCAATAGGCTGCATCGTCATTGGCATGCATGGTAACAGGCCAGGGAACAAGTGAGACAATTATACCCACACATACATCAACCATACTACCATGAAGTATGAACACGATGTTCGGGTGAGTACACACAGACAAGCGAAACGGTTTTCTACATGATGTATATACCCTTGACTCCAAAAGCAGTAGGTATTATTATAAGTATTCCATATGCAATTCCCGACAAAAAAGAGGGGTGTTAAAAGTTTCTAGTGTCTATCTGTGTCTGTCTGTGGCATCATAGATCCAAAATGGATGGACTGATTTCAATGCAGATTTTTTAATTGAAAGCTAGTTTATCGGGGAATCATTTTAGCTATGGTTTATGAAAATCTGTTCAGCCGTTCAAAACTTATAGCTCTTTTTCTAGTTGGAGTCGGGGGTTTTTGACGGGTAGGTTATCAAAAAGTGTATTAAATTTGTTACGCTGCGGCTACAGGACGGTAAAGTAATTTTAGATTACGTGCATAGCTCGCTTTTGGTATGTTTTCATAGAAAATGTATGGGAGATTGGTTTTGTATTTTTCCAAATTCGGTAAGTACGATTTCGTCAGTTGTTTGGATGAAACACTTCTGTCGGAAAACAGATCCGATTGAACCCCACTTCCGTTTTTTTGAGAAATGTCCATTCGCTCGATGCCTGTACCTATTTTTCAAAAAATAAAAATATCGTCAGTGGAAAGCCAAAACTACTAAAGCGCCAATTCGTTGCCAAACTAACTTAAACTTTAAAATGTGTCCCTGTAAAGTTTAAGTTAGTTTGGCAACAAATTGGCGCTTTAGTAGTTATGGCTTTCCACCAAAATTCACCTAAAGTTTCCGAACCAGAACTCTATAACTATAACAGAAAGGTTAGCTACCCTTATTGGCCCAAAATTTTCCGCTGCAAAATATTAAGGTATTTGATTCTGCGGCCCTACAGTTTATTTACTAATTTGTATTGGCCCGTGATCATTTAAACTGTAGATCGTCAAAAACATCCTACAAGTCCCCATTGCTGAACATAGGCTACGGACAAGTACCCTCCACGAATGGTCTATTCCCAACAAAACACAATAATATAAATCACACAAAAATAAATCATGTGTTCTCCCCTTACAGTGCAGTGAACAACATTGTATTTGTCAGTGAAGCACTGTTACTACGATACAAATTGTTTATCGCATAGCTCTTAATTGTAGCGTATATGTAAATTTCGACATGGGACACTCGGATTGGGGTGAACAAAAAGCTAAGTGGTATAAAATCGTGTTCATAAAAGATTTGTTGTTGTGTTCACATTCGTGTCTGATTTTTTAAAACGCTTTTATTAGCTTCACCTGTAACTAACTAACTATGTAAAAAAATCTTGGAAGTTAAATTTGACCCACTTCCCGGTTTCTGATTGAGCTGAAATTTTGCATACACGTTTAGTTTGGATGACAAAAGCGTTTTCTTTAGTTTTTTTTTAAACTATAATATTTATTATACATTCTAAGTTATATAAGATCTTCCTTTCCTATTCCTTCAACCTCTCCGCTCGTTTAAGGTCCGATTAATTTGATAACATAATAGATTCCCAGGAACTGGTGGTCAAAGACGGTTTGGGTATTGTACTCATCATTATGAACAACTATTACTAAGGAAACAAACCTGAAAACGCGAAAAGAAAATCTGTTATTGCCTCAATATAGCAACGAGTTGGATGTGTTCAACCGAAAATTCTACAAATTCAATAATAAAAAAGAAAGAAAAAGTTTTTATTTTTACGCCCAGTATGACGCAACGCAACAACGGTAATAACGTTATATTATGTCAAAAATGCATTTGTAATTGTAACTACTTTGTTTTTTAGCTTTTAGGTCATATTCAATTTTCGATTTTCTGTAGCACTGTCCTGGGGGGCTAAAAAGGCCGCTTTAGGTGAATCATAATATGATTCATATTACGAATGTCAAAATATCTAATTAATTGACGACTCTTAATGTCATCAGCATAAGGTTCATATTCAGTAATCATCTTTTTGACAGTTACTAAGCAGATCATTAGATGAATTGCTCAATGTGGCCTTTTTAGGCACCCTGTTTCTTTTTATAACCATGCTGTGTACACATGTTTAGGAATACTGTCTTGTTCGGAACTAGCTACCTTTTTTTATATAATAATGTATTATTCTCTGTATTCTGTTTCGTGTGCCAATACATAAATAAATACAAATACACTCGAGAGCAATGAATCCGGGTCACCAGAAGAGTAAACCTTAATATCTCGGAAACTAAGAATGTTAGCTTGTTCAAATAAAAAGTATTTTATAGACCTATTTAATACTACTTAAATAATACGATTCGAGAGCTGATCATTGCGTTGATAGAGGAATGCTAGAATATTCCCCAACTTCGGCTCAGAAACTTTGTGCCGTATACCGAATCGCATGACATCTGTATTAACAATACACGGAGGTAATACAAAGTATTAAAATGTGAGAAAATGATATATTTGAAAAAAATTGAAATTTAAAAAAAAACTTGCATTAAAATTTTCGCATTTTTAATTTATGTATTTTTAATAAGTAAAACAAATGATAACTAAGTTCTTTTATTAATTTTATTTGAGTGGTATTAAATGGTCTATGAAATGCTTTTTATTTGAATAAGCTAACATTTTTAGTTTCCGAGATATTAAGGTTTATTAATGACCCGGATTCATTGCTCTCGAGTGTAATTGAATAGTAGTTACTCGACTAAATGGAAATTAAAATGTCAAGAAAGAAAGAAAAGAAAGAAAGATCATTTATTTGCCACAAAAACAAGACACACTAGAATGATAGACATAGGTAATAAGAAGAGGACAGGTGCATAGACAGAGAAGACATTTTTCTTAAGATGGCAACAGTGTAAAATTAAGTAGAATAATATTATAGTTTAAAAAAACTATATAACACGCTTTAGTCATCCAAACTGAACGTGTATGCAATTTCAGCTTAATCGGAAACCGGGAAGTGGGTCAAATTTAACTTCCAAGATTTTCTTACATAGTTAGTTACAGGTGAAGCTAATAAAAGCGTGTTACAAAGAAATAAGTATAATAATATGGATATGTAGGGGTGTGTGTGTGCGTGTGTGTGTGTGTGTGTGTAGTGTATGGTAAGTGTATGGATGGTATGTTTATGTGTATGGAACAGCAGATATTTTCTTTCGCGATTTCGTTGGTGGTTCCATAGTCAAACTCGTTTTACTGCATTCTCTCACTATTATAACTTTCTGTAATAAAATCAAACGCAAAGCAATTTCTCCATTTCCCAAAACCGCCACAATTATTGCTATTTCTACCTGTACCGCTACGTACAAGCGAAATAGCTAGTTCGATGACGTCGTACCACTAAATCATTAGTTACGATTCATTCGGGCGACGCCGAAATTTACGGGTTGCGAAGTAACCTGTACGTCATTTTAGATGAGTGTATACGGGAGCATAATGTGTGCGGGAAAGCCAATTAGGATTAATATAAAAATAAATAAAATAAAAAAGCCTATTTATTCTACCATAAAAACTTGGAACAATTTCAAGCATAATATTTCGCATAATTATTTATAATTAATTAATTTCCGTTTACCATAAGATTTGAATACGTTTTATAATTTTATTATTCTATTACAATTAAAATATTATTATTAACATGCGACGGAAATTATTTATTTATGGAAGTCGCCTCTGTGGCGAAGGCCTCCCCCGATTTCGTCCATTACTCCCTATCTCTGGCTTGTTCCCTCTAGTCTAGTCCACATCTTTCTTTAATATATACTCCCATCGCTTTCGCGGCCTTCGTTTTTTCCTTTCTCCATCTCTAGGTTACTCTACGATTCTCTTTGTCCATCTTTCATTTTTTAATATAAATTACATTTAAAAAAACTTAACACTGAATCCAAAGAATGATCAGTCAATCAACCCAGCCTGCCGCAGTCTACTTGCTCATACATCTCTCAGACAAAGACTCAAACTTTGTACCTTTTAAGTACATTATTGTAAGCACTCCTGCCGCCTGTGGCACAGGTTTATCCTAGTACAGGCACCTATCAGTATGATACTTATGTTATTACTAAGATTTATATTGTATTGTGTTTTTACCCTAAGTAATTTTTATCTTATCTTAAAGATCTCTCCCAAGTTACGCCACAAAACTGCACCATCCACATCCAGGAGCTTCCACGAGTGACAAAACCTACCTGGTGTACCCTGGGCAGTCAGCCTCGATACCACCACTGCTGACTGGCTGATCTTTCCACTACGGCATGATACAACAGAAAAACGGTCATATACATTCTCACGTGCCCGCGCACAATATACTCCCGTGTATGTTTCCATAGTTTCCGAACAATTTTGTGCCATATAAGCGGATTTGCCGATAGCTCATGTTGGCGGCTCTAATATAAGTAATTGCTTTCCACTATCGATCAAACTTTATACAATATGACTATTATTATATGCTGGATTAGTTATGTTATTCGTATGTGCGCAGAACTCTATACTTCTGTGGGTAAAGCAAGAGTATTTGTAACCCCCGACAAAAAAGAGGCGTGTTATAAGTTTGCAGTATATATCTGTGTCTGTGGCATCGTAGCTCCAAAACGGATAGACCGATTTCAATGCAGTTCCTTAAATTGAAAGCTAGTTTAATCAGGAATCATCTTAGCTATGTTTCATTAAAATCTGTTCAGCCATTCAAAAGTTACAGCTCTTTTTCTAATTGTAGTCGGGGGTTTTTGATGGTTAAGTTATATTTTATAATAAATGATTAAAATAGAATGATGTTCGTAGCTTCGTAGCAAACTGGCTACGGCGTAGTTATTTCTACGACGAAACAAATGTAGCCGCTTGACATGAAACAACGTAGTAATTATTTGATATTCAGTGCTTTTACTGCTACCGCGATTAGCTACCTTGGACAGTTCTAGTGGAAACGCTTAGTACTGATAGGTCTAGTACAGTTAAAAAATGTCTAAATGTCATCTGTATAATATATGGAAAGATGTATGAATATAGAACAAGCGGAAAACGTAAACAAGAATCCTACATGAGTTATATTATCGAAGAAAATTATGTGTAGAGTGAAAATTTTCCAGGTATTTACACACAAAACTATAAAAATTGCCATAAAACTCAAAACACTATTAATATAAGAATGAATAAAAGAATAATATGCCACCTGGCAACCCTGTGAAAACGAGTAGTTTTAAATCACAGAATACCATTTTTAAATTTCATTTTTATACGGCAACACTCGCTTTAGCCGTGTTCAAATTTGTAATTCGAATTTGCACCGAATCGCAAACAGTTTTTAACGGTTTTCTTTTTAAACCTTGTTCTGTATTTAAAATTATGTTCTGTTTGTTTTGATGATGAGTTGCCTGCATAAATCTATGAGTTAAGAACGTTTATTTTTTAAGTTCTGTGATTAATTTCTTGGGTTTGAAATTACCATGTTTTTATTCTTTTTCAATAACGACACTAGGATTTCTCCTGAATCGTGGGTACAGTTTACAAACATTCATTTAAAATGCACACACACACAGACCCAGAACAACAATATTTGTTCCGTTCGGAGATCGAACCCGCAGCAGTAGCGCAGAAAGCTAATCGCTTAGCCACTGCGCCAACCGTGCCATCTCGCTCGCATCGTAGCTCCAAAATGGATGAACCGATTTCAATACAGTTTTTTTAATTGAAAACTAGTTTAGTTGGGTATCATTTTAGCTATGTTTCATGAAAATCTGTTCAGCCGTTCAAAAGTTACAACTCTTTTACTAGTTGAATGTCGGGATTTTTTGATGGTTAGGTTATTTTTTCGCGATTACTATGTTGGTCCTGAAATATGGTAAGCCCTGGTCGGCTGCTATTCCGAAATGTATTGTGTGTATAGTGTTCAAATCCTTCATAGTTTCTACTTTTATTTGTCCGAGCAGATTCTGACGCGTCCTCACATATGTATTTAAGTAGTGGTTCAGGGCTGGACCATTTTATACCGCGGCGGGATGTGGCCGTCAAAATTGTCGCTCGTAAATGCGGAATATCCCGCACATGTCAAATGCTGTCAGTCGCGGGCATGTGTCCATTGACGCACGAGAAATATGTTAAATTCGTCGGTGATTTGTGACCGCGACATTTAGGCCTCAGGGGACTAAAGAGCCACATTGAGCAATAGGGAGCAATACTTGCATGTATTTTCATTTGCAGTTTATTGTTAAGGTTGAATTGATTGATTGTCCATAGGTACAACTTTTTGTTCGTTACAAAAAATAATTTTTGTGGTTTTTCCATTTTCGGATTATCAACTATAGTCCGTCCAGCCATTTATTTAACTTTTGACTATTAAAAACTATTAAAATGTTTTATTGAAACTATTTCTCAAAAGTATATATCAAAAGTGTAGGTATATCCGTGCACCCCCGCCGCCCCACTTCCCGAAAACAATCGGAAAGGCTGCACTTAAAGGAGTCGATCTATAAAGTTTACAATCAACATTTTATTTTCATTCTGCATGTTTTTTGATTATGTTATAAATATATAAAACAAAGTCCATTCAAAGGTTATCTGTAACAAATCACCGATTGCGAAAAGACCGCCCATTGTATAATCTTAAAATTATTAATTGTAAATATTATGTTTATTGCTCCTTTTTTATCAGCTGTTTGTACAATAAACAGTATTTCTATTCTATAAAATAAAATAAAATAAGTCGCGGACTTTACTTAGTAAATTTATTAAAATTGTCGTATCGTACGTACAATGGAACCCAACTTAACCCCAAGAAAGCGAATCTCATGAAAATAAAAAGGTCGCGGCGGCAGTTTTATGTAAGTTTTACTTGAACCCCATTACGTTGGGGATGCTTGTACCCCTGGGCTGGCTTAGCGAGAAGTATGCTTGATTTTATTATTGATCCCATGATTTTTGGTGGGTTGGTGTGATGGATTGTGGGTCTTTGGTTGTTCTCATGGGAGATGTTGACTGTATGCTGTGAAAATAGATATGGGGAAAAATCAATCTGACTTACGACGATGAAGTTCGAGGAAGCTGATGAAAACCTTAGACGAAAGAAAACTTAACCGACTTCTAAAAAAAGGAGGAGGTTCTCAATTCGACTGTATGTTTTTTTCTTTTTGTATGTTTGTTACGCGACTACGCAGCCAATTGCAGACTGATTTCTAAAATTCTTTTTTTTCCATTGAAAGGGTATACTCTCGAGGGGTAGATCTTCGGAGATATACTATGGAACTCTTCAATCGATAACAGCAACTCATTCGCGATTGCTGTAATCGCATATTGTTCATACCACTCAAAATAGAAAAATAAAATAAACTTTAAAAAAAAGTAAAAACTGACTTCAAAAAACTATAAAGTAGGTAGTAAAGTATACCGACTTCAGAAACTGTTAAGATTTTGAAGAAAATTATTTTATACTTTTTAGTATTTTTTGAAATCGGTTTCTACTTTTTTAATAAACTAGCTGCTTCTTGATTTCTTCTGGTTTGTTGACACGAACTTTGACACAAAATGGACGAATTCACAAGGGCTACTTATCGGGTGTAGGTAATGTTATGGAGTAATGCAGTGGTAAATTTTCCAAATTCAAATATTCAAAGCCATACGTTTGGGTCGAGTAGGTATTGAAGTTATGTATGGGACAGCTGATAAATTTTTCACGATTACGATGTTGGTTCTATAGAAAAAGTTGTTCACTTGATGGTCTGATCCACACCCTTAGATATTACCACGCATTTCTGATACACGTTGGATTCGAGGCCTTTAATATTCTAACAACTACCATTTTGCTGCCAACTATATATTTTTAAGTCCTACATCAGCAAAATGCAACTAGAAAAGTCTTGCGACTATCGCCCAACAGTTGAGACACTTTTATGATAAATTAGCTTTGTAATTAAGAAAAAAATTAAAAACTCCGTCCGCCATTCCTTGTATCATTAATCTTGAATAAGAAAAGGGTGTTGCTAAGAAAATATGAATTTATAAACCATTCTCCCCAAACAAAAACATTTTTGAACATTTTTAATCATAAGTTTATTATTTTGATGGGCATTTGTTTTGAAAAAAGTAAACAGAATAGCTTGACTGATGATTTCAATATCATTAGTAAGTTTTGTAACGCCAAAATTATAAAAAATAATATCAACACAACGTCTATCCACGTCCTTGTCAACACAACGTCTAACGACGTCTACCATTGATGTGTTTTATTCGCACTACGTGTTATAACGGGAGGAACCCATAGAAAATTCTATAAGCAGAATTCCTGCATTCCAACACTTGAAAGTGTCCCCAGCATAGCTCTTTCCATCTTCCTCTGGGCTACTTGGAGTTGGTTCATATGCTGGCGAGTGAAAATCCAGGTTTCTGAACCGTGCAAGACAAGCAGAACTCATTGCTCGTATGCCCAATATTTGAGGTTAATTGGCAATTCTAAATCTATGCTATTTCTCATAACCTAACCGTCAAAAACCCCCGACTCCAACTAGAAAAAGAGCTGTAACTTTTGAACGGGTGAACAGATTTTCATGAAACATAGCTAAGATGATACCCGATTAAACTAGCTTGTTATCGGTCCATCCGGTTTGGAGCTACGTTGCCATAGAGACATAGATACACACTACAAACTTATAACACCCTTCTTTATTGTCGGGGGTTAAAAATCCATGCAAAGCGAAACATATCGAAAAAGTAAGCTCCAACTATAAACATTTTCAACTGGTTAAATCGCTTACAATCCTGCTTACTCCCTGAGGAAATAAGTGTGTACCGATAAGCATTCCCTGATCACCGGAGTACAGGGTACCCAATTTGAGCAGCTAGGTTCTTTGTTATTGGAAGGCAATCCTTTGCGATCAAATATTTAAAGTCTTGACCCTTGGGAAGACGTCCTAAGGGCTGGGATTAAGGCACTTTTATATTGATGTTCATTGGAGAATCGATCTGGTAGGCCAGGAGATGTGGTGTTTTGTTCTAGAAAAATCATAGATCTGCATAGCTATACTATATGAACATCTTGAAAGAAATAAAGAAAGGAAAATAATATTAGTATTATAATATTAGTAGTAGGTATTATATTTTAATTTGTAATAGGTATTTATAGTTGTTTACTTGACTGTACCCTCATTTACCATCGTACTTTCTCTATCACTCAAAGGTTTGCTGGTAGAAAACTCAAATTTGGGTTAAGCTCGCCTGTGTACATACCATCTCAATTCTATTTGTCATTTATCTCATTTTCGTGTATAATAAAGAATAATTTATTCCTGCAAAAACACTCTTCTTACTCTGAAACACTAATCTCACTCTCATTGTCGGTTAATATTTGACGTATTATAGTTGTTCATATTATGCAGTAGAAGGCGTGTTTTTTTTAAATAGTTTTGCTTGCAATCGGGCTTGCGGTTCACCTGATGGTAAGTGATCACCGCCGCCCATGAACATCCGCGACACCAGAGGAGTCACCGATGCGTTGCTAACCTTTTAGGATGGTCTTAGGAAAATAGGAGGGAAAGGAGAAGGAAGGGGACTAAGGGAGGAATTGGGCCTCCGGCGCTCCACACTCACCGAACAAAACTCAACAGTATGCATACTGCTACTTAACGTCGATATTCTGTGCGAGGATAGTATTTTCCCGGTCGTGCCGACCCATTCATGCTGGCATGCCAGCGAGACACTACTTGCAGGGATTTACCAGATTTTTGTTACATCCGGTATTTGTCCGACCCAAAACATTGCCCGGTCGATGGCCCTTTGATTGGCTTCTATTATGGCCTCCACATTACAGGAGACAGAACAATCAAGGACAGCAGGACCTCCAATGTCCTTTATAAAGCTTAGACCAAAGTTGCTCATAGATCTCCCAGGCTATAAGATCAGTCTGAGATGCGTTCGCGTTTATACTGGACATAAAGACACGACACACGATTGTCTATAAACATAAAGCGAGACTTACTGTGAATGGGATACAGTAATACAACTTTTTATATATTCGAAATGTTGCCCCAGGGGTCAGGGATCTCAATTTTTCTGAGTAATCACGAAACATTCGGAACTAATATTTATGTACCTATATCGTTTATCATAGCTCTGACATCATTTTTGGTAATTAATTTACATGATTTGTTAACTTTTACAGCAGAGAAAAGTATATCGAACACAGCACTTTAAAAACAAAGATCTTCTAAATCCATCTAAAGTTTCCTAAGATCAGAACTCTCTAACTATATAATATACTAGCGGCCCGTCCCGACTTCGTACGGGTAGGTACAAAGTTAGCGGTAGATACTTTTTAATATTCATCAATTCTTGACCTCTTTTAGTGTCAACTTTCAAAGAACTTTTAATTTCTCTTAAACCATCGATCGTTTCTCACTTCAAAACCCCTATTTAGCACCTTTAGGGGATGAATTTCCAAAAACGCACGAACACGTGTTTCTTTAATTCTGACCAAAAGCCTAAATCTCAATTTTCACGTTTCTAACTTCAAAATCAATTTTCACCCCTATTTTGCCCTTTCAGGGGATGAATTTGCAAAAACGCAAAAATACGTGTTTCTTTATTTCTAACCAAAAGCCTAAATCCCAATTTTCACGTTTCTCACTTCAAAAACAATCCCAATATCTACGTTTTATACTTCAAAAACAATTTTCACCCTTATTTCGCCCCTTTAGGGAATGAATTTCCAAAAACGCAGAATCACGATTTTCTTTATTTGATTCTCATACAAACTTTCACCCCCTTTTTCCCCCCTTTAGGGGCTGAATTTTCAAAAATCCCTTCTTATTGCTTGCCTACAATACAAAAGGGACCTACTCTCCAAATTTCGTGACTCTAGTTCAGTAGTTTCGGCTGTGCGTTGATGATAAGTCAGTCAGTCAGTCAGTCAATCAGGATTTCTCTCTTTATAATATTACTATGATAACAGAAAGAGTACTATCTACCAGACCTACCCTACCTACCTACCCTACCCTACCCTAACTTACCCTTACAATTATAACAAACACAACAAGAAAAGAATAAGCGAAATTGGTCCAGCCGTTCACGCGTGATGGCACGACCAAGGGAAATAGGGATTCAATAATAGATGATTGTAGATATTTTATATAAGTATAGTATTTATGTATAGTCGATTTACTGTATCTCAAGTTACTGTGTACAAGGACAACGGGACATGAAAATTTGATGATCACCCACGACGGCCGTAATACCTTTCGTAATAAAACGGAGCTGAACTCGGCCCTTGGCTTTTTACATTTTAAGACATTTGCAGTTTTGTTTAGCGATTTGGGAATATACAAAAATAACATACCATCATGCTTGTATTTCCCAAAGGGATGGCCAGAGACGCTTATTGTACAGCCACGTTTTGCCGATACCATATCGACTGTTGAAAGACTGTGACGGGGACGTGGGGACGGAGGTGAGGGCAGCGGGATGCCTATTGTTAACGACGCGCCATACTGAGTAATGACCATAGAAGTAGTCTATCTCTATGGTAATGACAAAGCGCCCCGCCCGTCCGTCCCACCGCTCACATACCTAAAGCGCGGCCGACTAATTCCACGCCATTCCACGCGGACTTATAAGCGACATGTTATTTAATTCTTTTTTTTTTTCCAAAGCCTAACCGACAATAACCCCCAAATCCAACTAGAAAAAGAAGAGCTGTAACTTTTGAACGGCTGAATAGATTTTCATGAAACATACCTAAGATGATACCCGATTAAACTCGCTTTCAATTAAAAAATCTGCATTGAAATCGGTCCATCCGTTTTGGAGCTACTATACCACAGACAGATACACAGATAAACATGTACACAGATACACACTACTAACTTATAACACCCCTCTTTTTTGTCGGGGGTTAAAAACTATATGTAACTTTAAAAGTTTATCCGTGCCCATGGCGCTTGCAACAGTGCCGAAATATCAGGAACTCGAAACAATATAATAATAAACATGGTAAATATCCCGTTTTGAACTCTAATACTAATGTTAGTAACCATGACAGTTTAAAAACTTTTAGGATTGTGTCAGGAAAAAGAGAGGAAAAGGAGGACTAAGGGAGGAATTGGGACTCCGGCGCTCCACACTCACCGAACGAAACGCAACAGTATGCATACTGCTACTTAACGTCGATATTCTGTGGGAAGGTAGTACTTCCCCGGTTATGCTGACCCATTCATGCTGGCATGCCAGCGAGACACTAATATCACCAAAAATTGTCTAATCTATAAAACAAAAATATAAAAAGACACACGTCCGACAGACGACCGGAACGCTTTGTTTAAAATAAATAAATTATCCGCCAATTGCAAATCCTAACTAGCGAACTTGGGAACATTCAAAGAAGATGCAAGAAATCCCTGACTAATTCATATCTTCGGAGTCTTGTGTCTACATGTGAATTTCATTGGATGTAATGAATGGGAGCACCATAAATCTGATCTGCAGACCTCTATAACGATGTTAGGTTAGACTGAACCTTGTGCACAGTGGAAGCTATGCTATAGCGTTTGGAAAGCGATGTTTTATTTTAAAATGGGTATGGTACACCTTTTTTTAAAACGATTATATTAGCTTCACTTGTAACTACTAACTATGTAAAAAAATCTTGACCCACTTCCCGGTTTCCGATTGAGCTGAAATTTTGCATTATACACGTTTAGTTTGGATGACAAAAGCGTTTTCTTTAGTTTTTTTTAAACTGTAATATTTATTTTTGTAATAGTACTTGTATAACCAAGATATACAACATTAAAATTACTAAATATGGAGCAGAAAAATGGACTCCTTATATTTTTGTATGATTTTTCCAAAAGTTTATTTATTTATTCAATAGGATCAACAACAATCCACTTAGAAAATAAGCTTAAAAAAACGACAATCCAATTACGATAATATTCGCATAATTATTATACACGATTCGTCAGTAAGGATATTTAAGCCGAAAGGGGGTGCGTGGGTGGATGGGTTGCGCATAGTGTGAAATGATCTCGACGTGAAATTGGGACTTACTTAAAAAATAAATTAAAAAATAAGGATGTTATTTTTCATTGATATTACGTTCTATAAATGAACCCAAACAACTGGTTTCAAGGATAGCGGTGTTTACCCTTACAACCTGTATATATTCGCTTAATAATTATTTATTTACTTCACCTATCTTTAGCTTAGCTCCGTAAACATACTGGAAAACATACCTAAAACACACATCGGAGCGCAGAGTGCGGGCATTAGACGGGTTTAGTCAAATCTATGAGGATAACACGTCCGTACCGTTTTTGTGGACTATCGGGAATGGATTCAAGATATACCTAAAGGTTTAATATCGAATTAATCATCGATATCGTTTGCTTATTTATTTATTTAGAATAGAACAGAAAGAAAGAAAAAGAAAGAAAAAAGTATCTATTTGACACAACACAGAACAAAAAAGATTTTAAAGATCAAACAGAAAAAAAAAGAACATAATTTAAAATGAAAGTGAAAATAAATCTTAAATTGGATAGAAATACTCTTTATTGTACACCTAAAAAAAAAGAGGAATAAACATAATAATTACAATTAATCATTATTTATCAACAACTAGTGGTCGCCCAGTGGTCGAAATTCGACCTTAATTTTAGCTTTCTGCACTTCTTCTCCATGTAAACTTTAACTATGCCAAATCTCACACTCCTCCGTGCGCGCAATCATTTAATGGATTAAATGATTGATTGGGGTCGAGGGGCCGAGAGTGGACTCTCAGCCCCTCGACCCCTAATAAAAGATTTGTTTATTTGTTTCCTCTCAACTCCACACTCGACCCCAGAGGGTGAAACTGAATATTCATACAAAGGACAGGCATACCATAGTTAGGGGTCTACTGTACACATTATTTATTGGGGGTCGAGGGGCCGAGAGTGGACTAAACGCGCGCAATGACCACCAATTCTGAGAAATCTATTATGTTTTCAATAAATGAATAAATAAATCTAGGAGCAGTGTATTACCTACCTATCCATAAGATAATCGCGATTTCTTTTTATAGTTTATTTTTTATTTTATTTTCAAATCCAATCATTTACTCGCTTAATATGGGTAGACAGGTGGTACATTTCATGTTATTAGCAATAACTAGTATCCGCATATTGACCATCACTGGTATGCGAGACTTAATTCAAGAATAAATTACAATTTATATTATTAATGAACAATTTTTATTTATATCATTATAACATCTAACAGAATAAACACTCCAAAGCGATGTTATAAGCACATATTAACTAAACCACAAACTAAACCATAAAATTTCACATAAAACATTAATATGGCAGATTCATCTCGACTCTGATTTTTCCGAATTGTATATATTTATTATTTATATATGTGTAATTAGTTTATTCAGCATATTGCATATTTATTTATATAAAATTATGTTGGTAATGTTTATGTAAGTTTATATAGTTGTTTTTAAGTATAATAGTTATACCTCTCATTTAAGTTTTTTTTTTTGGTGCATCTACCTTCATTGTCTCTGCATCACCCTAAGGTTGTCTGGTAGAGAATGCGTACGGCATTAAGACCGCCTTTGTACATTGTACATGAAGCATTTTAAATAAATAAATAAATAATATCTAACAATAAAAAATTAACAACTATATTCGTAAACCTTCAATGGATCTTTGAGCCGCTGATACAAAATGTTATTTTGAACATAAAATGTTTTGTATTACAATTATTTTGGGTTTAAAAGTCAACTAGATGCTACTCATCAATCATACAAGTCTTCAAGTCTTCCCAGATGTACCTGAACATGAGTAAATCCACTATTAACTATGTACATAGTGTATTCACTGACACAATATCGGGCCGGTGAAGTTAAATCGATGTACGCAGGCAGTTAGTTGGGTGGAGCCTAATGTCCGTTTTATTGGTGTCCTGCACGTGCCTCGGAACAGATTAGCGAGGTGCATAGAGACTCCCATCTGACCTCTGCAACTAGAAAGAGAAAAGATAATATAACAAAAGAAGAAGACAATATAACAAACGATAAAATAACACAAAAATATTTTAATGTTAACAATTTTCGTGGAAAAAATCATTCGAACTTGCGACCTGCTGGTTCAGAACACCAGCCGCTCTTCCCAACCGAGATACCTTGATCTGCCAGTGAGAGCCTCGTCAAAATCGGTCCAGCCGTCTCAGAGAATAGGGGGAACTAACAAACAGATGGACAGACAGAAAGACAATTTTTTTTAAATAGTTTTTTTTTTCTAATTGTCGTATATACTTTCATATGCATTTAGTAAAAAGCTGTTTTTGACATTACAAACAGACACTTCAATTTTGTTTCTTTGTAGTAAGTATAGATTCATAACTTTCCACAAATTCACAAAATGATCACAATCTTTATTGGGACAGGAAAAAAGTCTGTCGAATAAGCTAGTTATAAATAAAATATAATAAATAACTCTCACACTATAACAGCGACTCCATATATCTCGCTAGTCCGTTAGGCGTGAAACGTACGTACGGCGGCATCGGCCGTGAGATATTGAGTGTAACATACATTACCTGGATACTTTATATTGTAACTGACTATCTGTACCTGGCTTTATTTATATTAACTTTCACATTACTGTAACTACTAGCCTATGTTATCCCACGGTTGGGCAAAGGCCTTCGAAGTCTTCCGGTCCAGAGCTAGTGGTGGACCATTAAAGAAACAAAGAAATATATTCAGCACGTACACATTGACAACACAAGACAGAGAAGATTAAAGATAAAAAATAAAATACTACAAAAAGAGACAAATCTAAATTAATAATAATAATTGTCGATTTTTGTGAACACAAATGTATGTAACAGACTTCTTTTTTACGATTTCAGGATTGGTTCTAAAGTAAAAGTTGTTCATAATGATTAGTACAATAAACCCTTTTCGGCTGTTGCATCACGCATGTATGCAAAATGTTGTATAGCAGATGTGGCCAGCTAATTTTACTTGAGATTGCGGCTTTCTGAGCTACATCAGTGATTCGTGATTTAAGAATATTAAGCTTTTCAAAAACAGTACCTCTACCATGAGTTTTCCGTGCCGTCGAACGTTCACGTTCACATGCAATATTTGTATGGGAATTTTTTCAGCGCCTCTAGCGGTATAAATAGTGAAATAAAGTCACTATATTTATTTATTTATTTATTTATATATTCTTTATTGTACAACAGTAAAAAAAAATTATACACATATAACTATACTATACTATACAAATATTGAATGTGAACGATAGCGTTAGACGGCATGGAAAACTCATGGTAGAGGTACAGTCTGTTAATTTTACACCTAAAATATACGCTCCATTGCACATCAAAGACCAAGTTTGAGCTCTGACTTTCAAATAAAAATAAAATAGACGGTAGGTAGTATTTCATATTAATCAACTATCAGAAAAAATATTGACATAAATGTTCATAAAAACCTATAATTTTGTCATTGAAGCTTAATTCAAAAGTATTTATAGGCACATACAAAAAAAATTAAAATTTTGATAATAGTGATAAGCTAGCCATTTTGTTCATGTATCTAAACGGGTAGATGGCGAGCATGCGTATGTCTGCACTGCATTATCAATCTAGTGTGTCTTGTTTTTTGTGGCAAATAAATGTTTTTCCTTTTTTTATCAGACGAATAAATGGTCTCTATGAAGCGATAAATTGATGCGGCTACGAGCGTAGTAGCGTAGCTACGACCGTAGCGGTGTGGCTACGGCGTAGCAGGCACTTAACGCGCGGTCAAAAGCGAGTGACGAAGCCGCGATAGCCAAACTGAACTGAGATTATTTATGAATTGACAAAAAATCGGTATTCTACTCCTCTTAAAGTTCAGTCCGATTATAGAATGATTTGAATTCAATCTTTTTGAAACTCATTTCAATCTCATTTTTGACATTTATTTTATTTATTTATAAGAATAAGAATAATTTATTTTGCATGATAATGAGTACTTTAAGTTGGTAGGTATAATAGCATAATATTTTGTCCGTCATGATCAACCTGAATGTGGTGTGCAAAAATGAAATAATAAAATAAAAATAAAAATTAGTCAGTCAATAAAAACATAATAAATACAACATTATAACATCTAACAGAATAACACGTTCCAATGCGATGTTATAAGCACATATTAACTAAACTACAAACATTCATACATTTCTGTATGGACAACAACAGACATTTCTGTATGGACGTGAATACCAATTTTATTATCTGTGTCGGCTCAAAATGTTAGCGAATTCCCATTAGGATTCAATCAAGTTTCGACCCATTACAATATTATATTACTGTTTGTTAGTGTAGGAGAATACCATTTGTGGCATTTACGGCATTGACACTAGATTGGAAATCGGAACTATATTTTGATCATGTATAATTACGAGAATTGGGCTTCTGATTAAAATACTGTAACTCTTAAATCGGGCGAGTTCTAGGCCACCATAGCATACAAGAACATAAAATCTACACAAATACAGCAATAACAAGAAACTTGAATAACTAATTACATTCAAAGTTCCCAAGTCTCATTTGTAATTCTCATATCAATCGTTTTTTACAGAACGATTCTTGTTTTCTCAATAATACGACCATTTCTCGAAAACACAATATAGACAGACGCTTTGTATTAGTTATAATAACTAGTGTTGGGACACGCATGTCGATATCGATGGAAGAATTCACTTTAGATCTTTTAAACAGTAGTTTACTGTCATAAGTATAGTCACATGCTGACTAGTAGGTAGTAGGCAGTTTTTAGTGGTATACTAACAGGGATCTGCAGCTGACCTCCAAACTTCCTAGTTTGGAGGTATCGTATCTGTATCTTGAAGGTCAGAAGGACAGGATATGGAACAGCTGGTTTATTTGAAATAAAAAAATTCTATTCCGATCTCTACCAATAGAATAAACAATTATTTTAAAAAGGCTACGTTCCAAATAGTATAGAATAGAATAGAATAGATCTTTATTTCATGTAAACCAAATACAAGCACTTATGAAATGTCGAGACTCTAGGTGCACTTCATCGACTCGCCGTTCTAAAGACTACTCGTTTATCGACATGTCCCCTCCCTATAGTTACCCGGAGGCAGTGGATACAGGATTATAAAGGAAAGCTTGCTACAATAAAGAACGGCGGTTGACTGTTAAGGATGGTGGTACAGTGGGGGGACGGGGGTATTGTTATTACTAGACTATAGTGACAAATAGCTGTGAGTATTCTTTTAGTGTCTGCACTGCCAGAGGTATTTTACAAAGGTTGTCTTGTCTAGCATCGTTCGGTGAATCGCCCGGCAATTAGAACGAAGAACGGAAGGAACGAATTGAACGAACGACTTTCTTTAGTTCCAGTGTAATCAATTTTAGGTCTTAGTCAAAATTGAGGGTACATGGGGACGCTAAAGCCTTATTTTTAACCCCCGAAAAAAAAGAGAATTGTTATAAGTTTGTAGTGTGTCTGTGGCATCTGGCTTGCGATAGTAAATTATGAGTGTCCCCATACTAAGTCGAATTTTCGTTTTTTTTTAGAGTGTATCCCAATAATGTGGTTGCATTTAGTAACAGAGACTAAATCACTATAAATTATGCACACTAGATAAAAGAATATCCTGTATGACGCTGTATCCGGTTTACATGAAATAAAGATCTATTCTATTCTATAGTTGGTATCGGGCTCTTGTGAATTCATAGAGGTATAGAAAAAGAGTATAAATCAAATCAAATCTTTATTGCATTCCATAATGTAAAGTTAAAACAGATGGTAGGCTTAATCTATGGATCAATTATGGACCCTGTCGGGAACAGCATGGTTTGGTAGGAGAGAGGAAAAGCTGCTTTATTAATACTTTATTTATTATAATGTAGTTATTTAATTAATGTAGTTAATGTAGTTGTTATTTATTATTTCACTGTTGCCGATACATTTTATGACATACTTTTTGTTCAATATTTATTAGTTATCCATTTATTATTATTATTTTGGTAAATTATTTAATATAAGTATAATTCTTGCACTATTTAGTACCTATTTATTTGTGTTCTTTAAATATTTATTAATAGGATTTAATTTATTGTACTTTTTATCATTTGTAAGTATAGATAATAGTACTCATTGTGTATCAATCTCAAGTAATAGTTTCTCATGTGGAGTATAAAACTTGATTGTAACAACAGTTCAGTTTGTACTCATTGTTGTACAACTGTATCATTTGTATCTGTTAGAACATTGCAAATACAAAAGGTATTTAAAATCTACTATACAGGATATTTTTTATGTAGTGCTTCAATTTTATGCAACACACTTGTTTCATAATAAAAATGTAAAAAAAAAATCATGGATTAAACGTGTATTTTTGATTCAAAGTTTGCTTACGTTTACGTTACGATACGTCAAAACATTCGTGCTCGGCCCACTGCAGCACTGGTAGAAAATACCTAATAAGTCCGCCTCTGTACTCAGTGCATTTATAAAGTATAAATATTACAGTTTAAAAAAAAACTAAAGAAAACGCTGTTGTCATCCAAACTAAACGTGGATGCAAAATTTCAGCTCAATCGGAAACCGGGAAGTGGGTCAAATTTAACTTCCAAGATTTTTTTACATAGTTAGTTACATGTGAAGCTAATAAAAGCGTTTTATTAAATAAAAAACTTTTTTAACATACTGTATTCGAGCCATGTTACTTCGATATTGTATTTAAAAGTACTTATTATATACCAACACATATAACACACCTAAACAATATCGTAGTGATGTGACAAACGACGGTAATTTGTAAGTATCGATACATCGTAGCGCGGCGACCATATCGATTTATGAGCTGTCATTAATCGATACTCTGATACTGATTTGTCGATGTTTGAGATACCGGAATTAATATCGATGGCATGGAATAAGTTAGATGTCAGATTAATTAATTATGTCTATGGTGTAGCAACTAGTAACACGTGTATTGCCACCTTTAAAATTTGCCTGAAATAAATGTAATATTATTATTATTATTTAAATGATTACATTATACAGGGTGCTGGAAATGTTACCACATTAAATGAAACCAAGTAGGTATTTGGTAACATGTTTTGAAGCCCTACACAAAAATCTGTGATTTTTTAGTATTTTTTGCATCATATTTCACTCTGCTATCCTTCGGCTAGGAACCATCCATAAAGTACGTCACATGTTAGGGGGGGGGGATGACGAATTGACATTATGTGACAAGGGGCGGGAGAGGTCCTAAGTTTCGTGACGTCACATTTCAAAATCATACCTATCTATTAAAAAATAATTTAAATGGAAATATTAAAAAAACGAATTTTAGAACTGCTGTTTTAATTTAATAATTTCTAGATGTAACATTGTAAAATATGTGACGTCACACTAGGAAGGGATAAATAATCAGCTCATAAAACTTCAATACCTACTCGACACAAACGTATGGGACAGCTCATAATTTTTTCGCGATTACGATGTTGGTCCCACAGAGAAAGTTGTTCAATTTGATGGTCTGATCCACACCCTTAAATATGACCACACATTTCTAATACACGTTGTATATATATATACCACCACAATTATCCTACGAATACTTAGGAGTTGACAGAATATCAGTTTTTACAGATAACCTAAAAGTCTGCCAACGGGTAACCCATAGACTATTCTACGTCTATGGGGTAACCCATCCAGATATTCAGTTATCAATCGTAAAATAAAACTGATACTCATCCGCATCGGTTTAAATTAAAACCGGCTCACACTGGCGAAAATATTACAAAAATAATACACACAATACTTACGCCATAATTAAACTTCCGTTCCCTTCCGAAAACATGGCAGAAACGCGTGAATTCATTAACAAAATTCAAAAAAACTTTTCCTACAAACTCTGAGCTATAACACGGATTAACTTGTTGTGCAGACAGACAGACAAGCGATTTGTGAAACCCATATTGGGGCTCATAACACCAGCGGTTGGATTTAAATGGACGGGACGTACTATTGGTCTGCATTTTGGGGCGAGTTTTGATCGAGAGTGATATTTAAACGACACGGTTGCCGTAGTGGACAAGCGATTAGCTTTCTTCGCTACGTGCCGCGGGGTTTGATCCCCGCACGGAACGAATATTTCTACTGCTTACATATCATCATCATAATCATGGTGGTTTTTTCAAGATCCAATCTTGGATATAGGCCTCTTCCCTTCTCTTCCATTCCTGGCGATCTTGTGCCCGACGCATCCAGTCATGAACTCCGTGTCGTCTAATGTCGTCCACCCAGCGCTGTGGCGGTCTTCCCCGCCCTCGGGTGTTGGCTCGAGGTCTCTACTCTAGGAGTCTTCTGGTCCAGTGGCCAGCGTGCATTCTAGCAATGTGTCCTGCCTATGTCCACTTCTTCCTGGCTATCATGCCCACACGTTACTGACCTTAGTTTTACTTCGGATCCATTCATTACGTTTGCACCTGACTACAGATAGTTGTTTGGAAATCATCCTTTCATGTTTCATGAAAATCTGTTCAGCAGTTCAAAAGTTACAGCTCTATTTCTAGTTGGAGTCGGGAGTTTTTGACGGCTAGGTTATCTTTAATCTGCCTCTTCTATTAAAAATGAATAAGCAGTACAAACTCTTCTTGTGACACGCTTCTCAGATTCGATTCGTTATTCAAATTTAGAAACTCGAAAGTGAGAAATCACGTCTCACTCACTTTTCAAATAAACCAAAACAATTAGCACAATAGTAGGGGTGACTGAAACGTAAACTTTTTAATGCCCCTAAAGTTTGGAGCAATATTTCAACGCTTCGTAAACTCCATGCTTAATTGTTCCAGACAATGTTTTTACTAAGATTTTTTTTATATAAACGAGTATATTTTTAACAGCAACCATTCATAATTCGTTGGAATTATTAATAAGCTGCGCTGAATAAGAAATACCTGCCTATAGCTGGTTTTATTTTAAAATCCAGTTTCTGGACTTTACTCACCTACTCTACCCAACGAAGTAGTTGGAATGGGTAGAGTAGGTGGAAGACCGCATAAATTTTGAAAAAAAAAATGAATTTAATACAGCTCAATTTATCAAATTAACAAAGTAACTCCAAAACGTATAATTTTTCTTACTTGAAATCCATCTTAACATTATCAACAGAAATTTTAAGATGTTGATTAATATCAAAAGTTTGTTCCAACTGTTGAGAGCTGTCAGACTAAAGTAATTAAAGAAAGGATATGATTAACTAACAACAATTGTTTATATTTTGCTTTAAACTTAATTTAATCACGCTAATATTATAAATGCTAAAGTAACTGTGTATCTGTATGTTACCTTTTCACGAGTAAACGGCGGAACCGATCTTGATAAAATTTTGAAAGTAATGTAAATATCAATCTTTGGCGAATAAATATCTATATCAAATATTTATATATATATATTTTTTGTTTTTTTTTGTTTTACATGTTTTATTCTTTTATTTTTGTTATATTATCTTTAAAATCGTTTTTGTGCTGTGTCAAATAAATACGTTTTCTTTCTTCTTGCTTTCTTTCATATCTTTATCTTTGACAAGAAAATAGTGTGTCATATGGAAGGATTCTTTCCAATTGCAATTTCTTTTTGTATTTGAATTTTATCGTCCGTATTCCACGCCGACGGGTCATGGGCGCCGCTAGTCTGAACTAATATTATAGAGAGAAAAGATTTGATTTTTTGTATGTTTATTTGTAGTGGATAAACTCAAAAACTACTGGACCGATTTTAAAATTCTTACACCAGCAGAATGCTACATTATCAGTGAGTAACATAGGCTATAATTTATAAAGATATTACGTGGGCGAAGCCACTGGCGGAAGCTATACACTATAAATAATAAGCAATGTAACTATAATAACTTACTAATTAGGTAACTAGATACACTCATTTCTGTTTCCCTCATTCTCAAATAAACATAAACCAAACGAAACTTTTGCTGTGCCCGACAGGGTCCATAATTGTTTCTATATTTTATACTTACCACCTATATGACTGTGTACCAGTGGCGAAGAGTCCATACAACCCGATTCCCATCGGCTTCCCTTTAGGAATTGGTTAGTGCGTAGACCAACGTAATATGGCTTGTTATTCAGTTAGGTCGAGCTCTTCCAGACATGACTATATATAGATTACAAGAGACGGTATGGATTTTTGTCTTGCAGCATTAATTGCAGCAAGTTTTAGAGGGCATTTTTGGGACGGCTTCCCTTTTTAAAACTGTCACCCTTCGCCACTGCTGTGTACATTATGAATTGCAATAAAAATTTGAGAATTGAGAAATTAGATATTTTCTACAGTAAATTGTCGAAGCATAATCGTCCAAAAGGCGAGGTACACACCGAGGGTGCAGTTGCTGGAGTCGCGCTGCAATGTCAACTTCAAGGCGTTCGTGGTGCGAGTACCGAACTGTTTTCTGCCCCTCGTCATGGAAGAAGACTTTTGGCCGC
The DNA here is from genome assembly GCA_932294325.1 of Allophyes oxyacanthae. Classification (NCBI taxonomy): domain Eukaryota; kingdom Metazoa; phylum Arthropoda; class Insecta; order Lepidoptera; family Noctuidae; genus Allophyes; species Allophyes oxyacanthae. The sequence goes on along the minus strand of OW028635.1, from coordinate 8,267,756 downwards.
AGGGCGTGGTGTTCCGTCGCTTTCGCGGACAAGTGCCACAGGTCAGCACAAAGACATATAGTGCAAAGTGAAGTGCTACTAACATAGTCCTAAGCCTTATTTTCTAACACAATTTTTGTATTTAACTTATATGTATAATAATAATAATGTTTTATTTTATTTTTATTTATTTTTTTATTTATAATAATTATGTTTTGTCAACTACCTCTATAGGTGCCCAAGATACAGGCCTAGCCTAGTTTGGGACCAATGGAAGGTATTTTATATTGTAAATATTTATGGAAATGAATTTAAACTGATAATTCCAAACTGTCCAGATGTTTTCGAGGTTACTACGCACATACATACCTACAAGATACAATTACTCGCCCACCCCCTAACTACGTATCAAAGTGTAAAAGAGATAGATATATACAGAGTGCAATAGGAGTGTAAGAGAGAGGAGATCTCGTAGTTTCATATTGTCCTCATCTCAATATTGAGATTAAAAGTGACGCTTCGCTTGGCGCAAATTATTAGACGTACGGTCAGCAAAAACGGGTGACAGGGAGGAAATATTATTATTATCATAATAATATTGTGGAAAGGTTTTGTTTTTAGGATTTCCACAAAAAAGGTTTGTAAAATGCGGAATAATACTCGTATATCACAGTTTATGAATTTTATTAGACCACCGTGTAGAGTCAGACGCTGTTAGTATGTACAAATTATTACCATCAAACATACTAGGTTAATAAACTCATCATTAAGAAAAACTTTTAGTACGAAAACAAAACTGCTGCAGGTCTATCGCGTAACTAAAATGGTAATGAACATCGACTCTGGTAATAAACTTCAATACGATCGCGAGAGACTAAACTTCAAGCTACCTTGAAAAAAAAATACCGATCTTCATGATCGGTAAAATTGTAACAAAGTAGCTCAAAGTTTACCCTCTCACGATCGTATTGAACTTCATTACCAGAGTCGATGTTCATTACCATTTTAGTTACGCGGTAGACCCTGTACTGTACTGTACTGCAGTAGGCTGATATCGCAATAAAAAATCAGCTGTACCATACATTTAGTTATATCTAATATCAAATTATTTGTATGGAATCGCTGTTTAAATTTTCGAGATTTCAGGGTTGGCCCCATAGTAAAAGATGTTTTGTTTGCATTCTTATTCTTGAAATGTCATCGTACGAATTTGATTGATATTAATATTAACTTGAAATAAAATGTTTCTGAAATATGGGGCCTCTTGTAAAATATGGGGGTAACGCCCCTGATATAAATACTTTGAGAAATTTTTAGAAAGCAGCGACAAGAGTATTACATTTTACTATCTACTCAAAATTATTGAAAATAAATACATCCGTCTTCGTTTGCCGACGCTACCAAGTCAGAGCTCACTTCACTGAAACGTAGCACTGCAGGCGACGTTTTTGCGCACCGTACCTCTGACACAGACACCTTTTTATGTAAAGACGGAGAAAAGATATAAAATTACTGGATAAGAATTGAAATTTTGTTGTTCTTGTTCCTATTATTTTTACCCGACTACGGAGAGAGTTATATGTTTGACTGGTATGTATGTATGTATGTTCATCTGTTCACTCATAACTTCTAATTTACTTATCATAATTCGACAAATGTGGTATCGTTGGAAGCGTTTTGATTGTCCGCTGATTATAGTCTATGTGACGTCACATTAAATTTAATATGGCGTCCTATAGAGGACATAAAGTCATGAACTAAAAAAATTTTTTTGTTTAATTATGTTGTGTTAGGTTTTAAATGAAAGGGCATAATTATCATATTCCAAAAATATATATATTGATAGATTTTGAAAGCGGCTTTGAAATAAGATTAAGTTCAAAAAACTAAAACCCGACTACTGAAAAGTATGAAGCAAGAAAATATTAATACATAATATTAATAGTGATGTTCAGAGGATAGCCGTGGTCGTATGCCACCTACCCTAACAAAACAATACAGTCTAAAACACTACATGTCGCTACAAAGAAAGAAAGAAAGAAAAATCATTTATTAGCCACAAAAAAACAAGACACACTATAATGATAGACGTAGGTAATAAGAAGAGGACAGGTGCATAGACAGAGAATACATTTTTCTTTGGATTGCAACAGTGTAAAATTAAGTAGTAAAAAAAAAATACAAAAATAAAAAATATGTGGGTATATTGCACCGACTGCGCATCACCTATTCAGTGTGTGTCCCGAGCTGTAGCAAATGGGTGTCTAGCTCAGCATGTGCCAGGCTATGACACCTGACGCTGATATTCTGCTGGATCCCGATTATGACATACGGATGTCGAGCAAAGCAGTAAAAAGAGTTTGCGTGTGTGTATTTTGTAATTTAGCTTGTGAAATCGAAATAAGTATCATGTACATTCTTTTACTTATAAACGAGACTCTAAAAGTCTAAGTCAAAGAGTCTGTATAGCGACATCTAGCGCTAACGTCGATACTTTTTTAGTCAAAAACATTATGGAAATGAAACAAGTCTTATCCAGTTAGTTTGACATCCATCTTGCATTCGAACGTCGAGAATATGGCTTTCTTTTCCTCCATTTGACTATTTACTAGCTTTGAACACGCTGTTGTTAATATCATTCGGAATACACTCTCCGAATGATCAAAAATGCATTCTCATGTATCTAATCTCCCTAATACTGTACGATTTGTTTATTTAAAGAATAGGAAATGGCGCATGATTGTTATAAAATATTCAATTCATAATGGCAATGCTTTCTCGAGATTATTTTGAAAGAGTTGTGAACCGACTTCCAAAAAAGAAGGAGGTTGTCAATTTGACTGAATATTTTTTTTATTGTACCATATCTTCGCCTAGTTTTAACCGATTTTAATGATTCTTTTCGTTTGAAAGAATATTGTTCCGAGATGGTTCCGAGGTGGTTCCGTTTTTGGTGAAGATCTGCTGAAGACCTTCGGAGATAGACAATGGAAGTGGAACTCTTTAATGGGTATTAGCAAATCACTCGCGATTCCTGTAATCGCATATTTATGTATTGTTTATGCCACTCAAAATAGAAAAATAAAATAATCTTTAAAAAAGTAAAAACCGACTTCAAAACTTTAAAAGGCCTTTAATTCTTCAATGCACCTAAGCTTGGCAGTGGCACCGACTTCAGAAGCTGTTAAGTTTTTAAGAAAATTATTTTATACGTTTTAGTTTTTAAAGTCGATTATTAGAACATTCAAATTGTACCTCCTTATAAAATTATTGCTCATTATGCAATTTATAACAATTCATAATATTCAGTCAAAACCTATTGTTTTGTCGGTTATGTAGGACTAAAGGTCATTATTATCTGCATTCAATGACGCGTAAATAACTGTATTTAGTATATATAGAATCTTTTTTTTTTTTTTTAGCTTGGTAATATCATCAAATGAGTCCTCCCGCCCTGCCCGGGGTCTGTCAGACTTGTACTGACTAAAATCCACGATGTTCCTTCAATAGCCCTTTACGTTCCGGGGTCACGGTAATGAGATAAGTCCCGCGACCAAAATACAGTATCAAGTACATAATCCTAGGTTATACTAACATACCACTAGGTTAAGTTAATTGGCTTCCAATCAGCCCTCAACATCCGATTAACTAGATTCCGGGTGTCCTAATTACTTAATACCTTTGCGATATGAAGTTCTTACAGAAGGCCTATAAGGAAGGCCGTGGAATTAAAATGTCACTGAAATGAGCCCGTTAAATTGTGAGAAATGGAGGCGGTTGACAAAGTTTCGTGCAATTATTATTTCACTAGAGAAATTATAATATCACTGGTTTGACAATATCGCTGCGACATATACACTACACTGCCAGGATTTATATAAAATATATACATGGTGTCATGACATCGGAACGAAAACCGATACCCTGGATTTAGAACATGATTCTGGACCACTCAAAATAAGAATATGGGGCTTTCAAAAATTTTACGATTTTGTAACTGAATGTTTAGTTAGCTACAAGAACCGAACGCTCACATTTTGTTTTCACTTCACTGCACAGACAATTTTTGCTGTTTCAATAATTTCGATTTTTTTATATTTCTGTTTTCCTATCCTTGTGTCCTTTGAGTACAAAATAACTTTATTTTCTTTCCTTCTTTCTTTTCTTCCTTCCTTCTTTCTTTCCTTCCTTCTTTCTTTCTTTTTTACTTTCTTTTTCTTTCTTTCATTATTTCTTTCTTTCTTACTCACTTTCTTTCCAAGGCCTCAAGAGTCGTACGGAGTTGACATTCTGATTTTTCTTGTCCATTTCAGGATACCATCTTGAAACCCGTTTGGCCAGAAATTAATTTCTTATCAGGACTTATAAGTGGTAATTGGGATATCTTTATGCACGTGACCTTAAAATTTTTGGATATTTTCTCGATATAATAACGCAGTCTCGGTGTAATAACGCAGTGGCGAAGTCTGCCGAAGATTCTGAATATTACAGCCTAAAGAAGTTTGTCTTGGACTTGCTGGCTGGCTGCTTATATACCTACAGGATATTTTTTTATGTAGTGCGCAAAATTTGCAAAATGATTCAGTATCCGTCCTCAAATGCAACCACAGTACTAAAATTCACTCCCAAACAAAATAAATATTTGATTTTGTATGGCTTGCGCTAGTAAAATAAGCGTCCCCATACTAAGTCGAATATTCGTTTTGTTTAAAAGTGTATCCCAATACCACGGTTGTATTTAGGAACAGAGACTTAATCACTGTACAAATTATGCGCACTACATAAAAGTTTATCCTGATAAGAGCTGCGAGAACAATGTAATTTAAAGTGAATAAAAAATAATAATAGGATGATAATAATTTGCCTCTGAATAAGAATGCCATGGCAGTTACAAGCTACTATCTATAAAGCTTTACGAGTTTGTTAGAACCGAAAATTGATGCCAGAGATCCAAGTCCAGCTGGGCTACTAAACAATAAAACAAATCAATAGAATAGAATAGATTTTTATTTCATGTAAACCAGATACAGGCACTTATGAAATGTCGAGACTATAGGTGCGCGGTTACAAATAATAGATCCTATGGAGAAGAACCGGCAAGAAACTCCATGGTAACTCTTTTCAAATAATAGATTACAATCTTTATCAGTACAATGTTGTGGTAAGAGCTGCGAGAATAATGTAATTTAATGTGAATAAAAATAAGACGAGGATAATAATGATTTGCCTGTGAATAAGATTGCCATGGCAGTTACAAGCTGACCAGTTCCAACAGACGGCAAATTCTAAGTACTAAGTTCAGTAATAAATTCTATATGCCTTTAATTCCTTCGTAGTAAGTTTATCGGTCGTATCCTTAACATATACCAGAACTTACATTAAGTATATTGGCTTGCTTAATATTGCATGAAGGTGCTGGTCACGATTTGACCATTAGAGGAAAAGTTTGGGGGTCAAAGGTGAAAATACAGATATTTAGAGGTATCTCCCGTATCTGATTATACCGGAAGCCGAAACCGATAATTTGGTAAGAACCTAAGGGCTCAATTATGGAGAGGCGAAAAATCGCGCGGCGCGCAAAGCGGCGCGCGTGTCGCTCTCTTGCGCGCTCTCCATGAACGGAGATTCGCGCCTTTCTCCGCGTTGCGCGCCACTTTGCGCTCCGTGCGACTTTTCGCCTCCATAATTGAGCCCTAAAACTACAGAGGAAGAAACTAAATTAGTTTTGCCCCCAAACACACAGACAAAACAGTAGATAATATACAACGTGTATCCCTTTAACCATCAAACTGAACATTGAACAACTTTCTCAATGGGACTAAAATCGTAATCGCGAAATATGATCGGCTATCCTCTGATAGCCGATCATTAAAAAGTAAAAAATAAGAATAGGATAATAATTTATTTGCAGAGGCAAATAAATTATTATCCTATTCTTATTTTTTATTCACATTAAATTACATTATTCTCGCAGCTCTTACCACAACATTGAACTAATCAAGATTGTAATCTATTACTTTAAAGAGTATCCATGGAGTTTCTTGCCGGTTCTTCTTCAAAGAATCTATTATTTGGAACCGCGCAGTCTCGACATTTTGTAAGTACCTGTATCTGGTTTACATGAAATAAAGATCTGGTTCTATCTATGCCAAGAAATTATCAACATAAAAATTACATAGTCAAAATCATCGTTGGTTATTTTTAAGAAAACAGATAGGGAACAGTGTTCTATCTCCCTTGGAATGGCTTGATGATGATGATGGAAGCCATTCCAATGCCATGTAGCAACATTAGAGCCGTGTCAACAATGATCGTCAATTACTTAGTACTAACTAGACAATGGTCGGAAAGCTAATGAGTCGAAACTGCGGACCGGACTCAATGAGTGTGATTTATAGCGTTGCCGTGCAAGTGGGAGTGTTGGACATGTTGCAAAAGGGCTAGAGCCCGACGGTTAATGTCGAACATTGATACAGGATATTTTTTTATGTAATGCGCATTATTTGTAGAGTGATTCAGTCTCTGTTCCTAAATGCAACCGCAGTATTGGGATACACTTTAAAACAAAACGAAAATTCGACTTGGTATGGGGTACACGCATAATTTACTAGCGCAAGCCATACAAAATCAATTTTTTATTTTGGTTGGAGTGAATTTTAGTACTGCGGTTGCATTTGGGTTACGGCCACTGAATCATTCTGAAAAAGTGCACTATATAAAAATAACAGTATACAGAATGAAACCACGTATTTGGTATCATGTTCTTGAAGCCGCTCAAAAATTCTGCGATTTTTACACAACCTTTTTTTTGCAATAAATTTCACTCTGCCATCATTCGTCTAGGTGAAGGGATATCGAAGTAGAAGTTTATGTCACCTTTATCTGTTCTATACGTGTAAATAAAAATAACTTTGGTTAGAAAACGTTGGAGACTTTTCAAACTTTGCCTAGAGATCGATGTGTAAAATTATGAAATTTTAAATTAGTTCCTGTGGCTAAACTACTGATTGGATTTAATTGTTTTATTGTGTATGGTCACAGAACGTGACACTAAATACTCTGTTTATATATGTTACATATGTGTTAGATACGATGATCATTTCACTTGCGTGATTCAGGCCTCGTAATCTGATTGGTTGAACTAGAATTGTATACACTCATTGAAGTTAGCTTGTTAGATTGCTACGCAGTTACTTTTTGTGGCGCTAGATGTCGCTAGCATCATTAAAATATGTAAGGAAATTCTCTGTTTAGCCAAAATTGTCAAAATCCAGCAGAACCTAGACGAATATGAATAAGTCTTAATTCTCAGTCGCACAGCAACACAAAGCTTAATAGGTGGAAGTGCTGTGTGCGCATATTCGCGATCTGTTTGAATGCAACACAGTTTGTTTGCGCTTTACCCGAATTTGCATCTTACCGACACTTTAAGGTTGTATTTTACGACGATTTCTTACTTTTGAGGGGGTGAAGTATCAGCCTAAGCCCCACCCACTAGGGGAGCTCCGTTCTCGCAATTACGCAATTGACGTATCAGACTGTGTGACACACGTGTCACAGAATAGCAATATTAATTAGCAACATGCAGTATGACACCAGCAAATTCTTGAAAAATATAAATCCATAATATCGTATACCCAGTGTCCTATATTACGCTAGAAAATCTGTTCCTCCGTTTTGTATTTGTAGATTTTATACCTATTTAACTATCTACTTATAAACTATCAGTCATACCTATTGTGTATGAGTTTATGCAAGTGCACATAATTGTCTCGACCAACATTGGGCATTTTCACACTAAGCCAATAATGCCGTAACGAAACCGATATATCGGCATGACAAACCTGATGACACTGCCAATGTGTGTGTAATGTTAGAAGAATAAGCCAACTCAAATCCATGCCTTGAGATAATAACCTACTCTCACCCACACCTGTAGGAGTCGTCCGTTTCCGTAGTCATACCTACTTAAGTATGTTCACAGGGTTGCTTTTTTACCAAAAAAGAAATTGCATATTCATAGATCAAAACCATATTCCTAGTTCAGATTCCTCGCTATGTATGTAGATGAAGAGCTTCAAAATTGAAAGAAAGAAAGAAAAACCATTTAAATCGGACTCGCACACGAAATTACATAAACACACAAAAATTCAAATAATGATAACAATAACCTAACCGTCTAAAACCCTTGACTCTAACTAGAAAAAGAGGTGTAACTTTTGAACAGCTGAACAGATTTTAAGAACCATCCCGATTAAACTAGCTTTCAATTAAAAAAAACTGCATTGAAATCGGTCCATCCGCTTTGATGCTTCGATGCCACAGACAGACACACAGATTCACAGACACATAGATACACAGATACACATTATAAACTTATATCACCCCTCTATTTTGTCGGGGGTTAAAAAAGTCCTGCAAGAGGCCAAAGAAAGTCCCTATCTCAGCATATCCTGACAGTTAATCCTGACAGATAAAATAAATACTGCAGCGCTGGTTTTCGGATAGGACCGTGGTGATGCCACGGACAACCACGATAACTAAAAATAAATATAATTTTTAAAAACGTTTTCTTTCCTTCTTTACATACTATCTACCTAAATCTAACTATATAATCTAACTTCTAAATTTTATTAACTACGGACATGTATCATTCAAATTCGAAGAATTTACAACAAAAAACCACATAGTAAAAGTTATGAAATTTGGTTCTTGTTCAGAAATAGTACGCATTTCTTTTTTTTGTGGCTAGTTTTCCTAGATTATTATACCATTTTGGAATCTTGGATAGTTGCGTCAATTTTTAAAAAAACTTGCCATGGTAGTGTCTGTACTTTTTTTTTACACCACGATGAGTGAAAGTGGACCAAAAGTAAAAATCTTTCAAAATTTTAGGGTGAAAAATAATTTTGATTGATTTTTGTGTCAAATCTACAGGCATTCTGGGATTTTTAACGATTGTGGTGGATAGCAGTGCTACTTAGGTTGCCGGTACAAAAAGAAATTCAGAAATATCTGAAACATTGTGGTCATGGTAATTAAAAATATCTTAAGGGGTGTAAATTTTTGAAGGATTTCAAAATTTTTATGTATCTTCTTAAAAATTGAAAAATTGAAAAAAAAAATTTGTTCTCGAGTAGTCATGAGCTGGTCAACCCTCTGGTGCCCGCTTATCGTTGAATTTTGGGACATGGTGTATATAAAACTTCATACTCTTTGTTCTCAACACTACAAATTGTCGTACTGATTTTTCTATACTACATCCTATAAAATGAATTCTTGACGGAGATGTCAAGAAATTATTTTAGCATATTGATTTTTATAAACGAAATACTTAGATTTTCTGAATAAAAGGCAAGTTACTTATACTTCCTGTTGCTTTTTAATAATTTTTTTAATGATTTTACTGTCATTCTTTCTTTTGGTTTTGAATAAAGTGTAAGCGCAGGAAAGTCAAAAAAAATTGCACAGGTCCGACCTCGATGCGCGCCGAAACGCGACTGATTGATGGCAGAGATGACAGAAATCACGAATTTTGTGGTTTTTATCAAATTGTGACCAATATACGTAATATTATAAAAAAATAACAACCGATTTTGGTTGGTATATTTGCGACCAATATTGTGATGTAAAAATTATTTGAAATAATATCATGTTTTAGAAATAATCTTGTAAACACTTTTTTAAAAGGGGTAACTTTGCGAATTTTTTTTATCGAGCCAACTTCATCCTATCATGTATCGGACAACCGTGCAGAGATTGTCACATCTTCAAGTTTGATATATATTTTTTTCAGGACAAAGAAATAAGAATTTCTATTCAAAAAATTGTAAATACAAATCGGTTTTTGCGGCATTCCTGTAAAATACCCCCTTAATTAGTTTTTGAAAATACTGACTCGGTTCAAAATGTTTCAGTTGTTGTTTTATTTCTTATTCTCAGGATATGAACGTTACTAAAAGAGAAAAGACTTTTGTAATGATTTAGAAAACAGGTAGACACTACGTGGTCCCTCCTTTATAGTCCCTTTCAATCCCTTTAAGGGGTTACTTTACTCATCATTAAGAACAAACGACACGGTTACACGGGGAAAAATATTGTGTTATCAAGACTAGAAGAAGAAAATTAGATTATAGTGGTACTTAATCATTTATGATCTTCGCTGTTCTTTTTATTTATTTTTGGTAATATTGTGTAAATTCATATCGAATTTTAGCCGAGGCCGCTACAGCGGCCCCAGATATTATTATAGGTAGATTTGTTTTATGAAAAGAGTATCAATGGAGTTTCTTGCCGGTATCTTCTCCAGGACCAACCCACCAGGAACCGTGCACCTAGAAGAATCACAACGTTTTGAAAGTCCCTGCAAAGGCCCAGTTGATATAAAAAACTTTGACTTTGACTTTTGACTTTGTAGGCACGAAGCAAAGAGCGGTCCATTCTTTGCCAGGATTGCGAAATTGTTACAAAACAAAACGGTGCAACAAATCCCAGAGCATTCTCCGAAAATATGCAAAGTTACATTGTTGTTATATGCAAAGTTTGTTGAAAATGTAATATCTTGGGAGATATCGAGATAACGTCAAAATAAATCGATTCAACGTCCAAAGAGTTCAAAGTGGGGAAAATTCTGCAATCTGATTTTTCACCCTACTAGTGAAACTTTACAGCTTCTGAAGTCGGTGCCACTGCCAAGCTAGGTGCATTGAAGAATTAAAGGAACGAAAAAGCTGTTAATTTTTTTAAGAAAATTATTATAGGTATACTTTTTAGTATTTTGAAGTCGGTTTGTTTTTTAAAGTTTATTTTACTTTTCTATTTTGAGTGGCATAATAATATAAACATGCGCTTACAGCAATCGGGAGTAATATGCTGTTATTCATTCCAGAGTTTCATTGTCTATCTCCGAAGGTCTTCATCAGATCTTCACCAAATTTAAATGGGACCACCTCGAAAGTATACACTAACAAACAGAAAAAAATAATCCAAATTGGCTTGCAATTGGCCGAGTAATCGCGTATCAAACATACAGTCGAATTGAGAAACTCCTCCTTTTTTGAAGTCGATTAAAAAGTTAAAAAAGCCTTCGAAATTCACAATCTTTATAACTAAACCAGTATTAATATCTTAAAACCGATAGTAAGACCGCTGGGCAATATAAATGGCGCGATGCGAACTGTTGCCAGCAACTATAACTCAGCGCTGGCATAGCGGTGATATAACTTGCGCCAGTAGCTCGCCTGATCACGTCGTTTGTTACACGTTACAACGATCGCCTTCCATTGTTTTAAATTTTTGAGTCATTGGAATAGAGGTCCCATCAGGATACCAGCACTGTGACATTTTCTATTTCTAAATGCCACAGCATTATGCTGAGATGGGAGCCATTTTTGGTCTCGTTCAGGTGGCTTTGACTATTGTTTTACTATTGTTATTTTTTATGTTTTATGGCTCATCTTGCAGAGATATAATTAATTGCTGCCACTTAATTAATTTAATTATGTTTTGTTTAGCAGAACAATGATAATATTTAGTATTAAGTGATCTTGGTGTAAGTTTATTTAAGTTTCGTGCGTCATACTGGGCGTAGAAATAAAAACTTTTTCTTTCTTTCTTTCTTTCTTTCTAATTGCTTGTTGTGCGTAGCTCAGCGGTTCTACGCTGATCTTGCTACAACAGCGTATCTCGCGTAGTTTGACGTCAGCGACGCAGCCGTGCTCTACAAAAAAGATGGCGGCAGGAATTCTTATTCTTATACTTATTCCGTATTGTACACAAAATATGGAATATACAAAAAATATTAGTATTAGAGTTCGAAACGGGGTATTTACCATGTTTATATCTTGTATTGAGCTCCCGATATTTCGGCACTGTTGCAAGCGCCATGGTCACGGATAAACTAAAAGTCCTACTACTAATGTTAGTGACCATGACAGTTTAAAAACTTATATACAAAAAATATACTCAATATTTATTGCACAATGTAATTTTCTTAGGTGGTAAAATAACAATTAATTCGATCATTATGGACCCTGTCGGGCACAGCAATGTAGGAGAGAGGAAGTACTTGTGCAAGCTTTAGAAAATTTAGGTATAGCAGCAAAAAAAAGTATCATAATATATATAATAGTTTTTAAGATACCTTTCTATTTTGACTGCAGCTGTCAGAAACGATTTCTCTCGACGACGGCCCGACCACACATTACAGTGCCACAAACTTATCTGACCCGGTGACCAAAATTGGAACTAACGTCGCTACGGAACAAAAATGACTTCAAAATGTCATTTTTGTACGGAGATGACGTTGGTAAAAGCGACGGCAGCGACGCCACGACCCGCAGGGTAATCACGATACACACTCGCAATCGGAATCGATTCAATTTTGACAGTCCAACAATCTATATTGCGCGGTATGCTTTTAAAACCACTACGCCCTACAATTTGAGCAACGCAATGAACACTGTTGTAGTGTCAAAATTGAGTCGATTCCGATTACGAGCGTGCATCGTGATTAGGTAGCGGGTCAGATAAGTTTGTGGCACTAGAATCAGCTTGATGCCCTAGGTATTGACTTCTTTTTGAGCGAGGACATCAGCAACAGATTGCAATAAGTTCAATGCACAGAATTAATAAATACTTCTCGTAGTAGTAGGTATATTACGTCTATGGTTGAATCCTTTGATCCCCCCTTTGATGCCATATCCACAAACAAAAAACACACATCGCAAAAAACGTTGCCAAAAACTCAATACATCACCACTTATGACGAGGCATGCAAATGTGACGTCGATCATATGTCACAGCCCACAGGGCACGCCGCGCGCCCCAATATACAGTATGCCAGCAAAAAACATAGCGTTGTATATTAAATCAAGTAAATCGCGTTACAGGTAGGGATTTATATCGTACGAACATCGCTTGCTAAATTGCCGTTATACGCCTGCGTGGGCAGTGTTGCGGTGCGGTGTGATTGAGGACAAAACTTTTTTTATGTTTATTTTTTTATTGATGTTTTCAATTTTGAATTCTCCTGTCCTTATTTGTCATGCAATATACAGCCCAATCGTACCGCTCGTAGACGCTTTAAAGTAAGCATTTTGGTTAGTTTAGATAAAAACTCGAAATGCCTGTATGCACCATACAGGCATTTCAAGTTTTATCTAAACTAACCAAAATGGTCTGATTCTCAGTTACATACTTTAAGGTCAGCTACAAACGGTTCTAAGGCATATTATTATAGGTAACTATAATGAATCGATAATAGACGCTCATTAATAGCTTTTTTTCCAGTATACTAAAGTTTTAAAAACAGCTGTATATTCATCAAATATAATTAAAATAACCTAACCGTCAAAAACCCCCGACTCCAACTAGAATTATATCTCTTCAACCAGTAGAAAATAGGTGATGATCTTCAAACGGCTGAGCAGATTTTCTTGAAACATAGCTAAGAACACTCGATTAAGACACCTTACAAACGAAATAAACTTAATCAAAATCGGTTCGTCCGCTATGATGACAGACAGACACACAGTTACACAGATACACACTACAAACTTATAACACCCCCCTTTTTCGTCGGGAGTTACCTTATGTATAGATTTCTCACAAAAAGGCATACAGACCTGATAAAGTACTTGATCACATAACATACTTAGTGAAATGAAATTATGAGATGAGGCAATTTTTGAGTCCTAGCATTTTTCTAACAGCTTTATTTTGCGCAATCAGAAGAATTTTACAATAAAACGTAAAACACATTTTTTCTGTGCCATCCCACATTTCACCCCACTGTGTGCCCTTAATACTACACATTTGTCAGAGGGTGAAATTCCCTGAAAAAATTGCGACCCACTGAATGAAAGCGATGTGAAAAGTGCGCCTATTACGCGGAAAAAAAATAAACAGCCCATAGAGTTATGAGATTATTTTTAATAAAGTATTAAATTCAGGCTAAGAATTTTTTCAGGGAATGTAATACGAATATTGTGTATTAAAAGCGTAGTATTTATGAGACTACTAGTTGTATCCCACGGTTTCACTCGAATTCTAAAGAAAATACAACCATGAACTGCCTGGCCTTTATCCCAACTACGTTGTGGTCGGCTCCCAGTCTAACCAGAAGCGGCTGAATATCAGTATTGTACACGGAGCGACTGCCATCTGACCTCCGCCACCCAATTACTGGGAGACACGGATACCCTAAGGTTAGACCGGTTGTCGGACTTTTTGAGCTGCTGACTCCCGTACCGACTGTCATAGGTATTCGTATGACAACCTCCAACTAACGTGCTATCCGAGGCACGGAGAGGTCTCTATGTTCCAAGAAACGGTTACCCATCCATGGACTGACCGCGGCAACCGCAGCTTAACCTCGCTGATCGACTGATCTGCGCGGTAGCTATGTACCTGCGAGCCCCTTAATACAACCTTGAACCCAGATCAAAAATATTCTGAGTTAATCTGGACTAAAAAAATTATTCAATGTAACCATTGACACGACAAGAAGAAGGCGTTTATACGTGATTGAGTATCAAACATCCAAACATCCAAGCACCCAAACATCCAAACATCCAAACATCCAAACACCCAAACATCCAAACATCTATGACGGTGACTCCATCCATTTCCTTCCTTATTATACACACTATTTCCTAGTCAATAACATCAATATCGGTTCAGCTGTTTAGTTGTAAGAGGTAACAAACAGACAAAGAGACAGAATTACTTCGCATTTATAATGTAATTGTGATGTTAAGGACTAAATTGCTTGTTAACTTTTTTACCTGTTACTATGAGACTATTACTTTTATTTTTACTTTTACTATGGGACAAACATTGGAATCGCGACAAAACAGCAGACAAATAATACAAATAATTCGATATTACTCGTCTTCGTATGGAACAGCAGTTCTTTTTCACGATTTCATGGTTGATCCCTTAGTAAAAGTTGTTCATAATGATGACTAGCATAACCCCTTAAAGAGATCCAGACTAGAAAGGTTGGACGTTTAAACAAAATAATTAGCTATATCGTATAATAAAAAGCTTAACACAGTAATAAAACAATTTTTCGCTCACTTACTTTCATTGAGCTTCCATTAAAGCGAGCTTCTCCTTTAGCAAACTAGCGCCACAGTCGCTAACAAACTATTATCACAAAAACTCTAATTACAATCCTTAGTCGCTCGACAAAAAATACACCAAAGACAACCAGGTAATACTTTACCTTTTGAAAAAACTCCACAAACAACAGAAAAAAAAACTTTCAAAGACTTAACAATCAACGGACGAGGCTGCTAGTTGATTGCCTCGGCCTCCACTTTAACGAACTTAAAAAAGAGGGAAAAAACAAAACAGTGAGGCAAAGGCATCACAACTTCTGCCTCTTGATTGTTGGACAACAAGTGAGAGGAAAAATGCGAACCGTCAAGTCCGAAATGAGTCTCGAATTATACATGGGTGACGTCTGCTGAATTGAAACTGTGTACAAAAGTTAAAAAAATGTTAAAAAAACGTTAAAAACGGAAACGCGCGGGAAAATGTCCTTTGCTGACGTTTTGTTTAAGCTGCGATCATATTTAAGTATGTTAAACAGTTCGTTTTTGCTTCCAAAGAGATCTGTGAATCAGAATAAAGGAAAAATATAGTTTATTAACTCTTGTTAGCAAGAGCTAGTTTTTGTTTTATCTGTGCATTTTTATTACGTTCATTATGAACGAGAAGAGTCGTACTAAATCGTCGTTGTGATGTAAGTACATCCTATGAATAATGAGTATCTAATAATTATCTAAACTAATATTATAAAGAGAAAAGATTTGATTTTTTGTATGTTTGTCTGTTTGTTTGTAATGGTAAAACACAAAACTACTGGTTCGATTTTAAAAATTATTTCACCAACAGAATGCTATAATATCACTGAGTAATATAGGCTATAATTTATAAAGACATCACGCGGGTGAATCCGCTGGCGGAGGCTAATAATAATTAATAATAATGTAAGTAATGTATGAATAATAATTTATTGTACCTATTTCTGCTGTTTTAATAATAAAGCTGTATAATAAGTTAGTTAATAGTATAGAATAGTATAAATATAGGTACTCAAATGTTTTATGTAATCTAGAAGTAGGAAATATTCGTAAGTATGCCTCTATTATGTTGGGAAAACTATAACAGCTTTTGTACCATAATCTTTGGCGAATAAATATCTATATCTGTCAATGACGTTTTACAAATAGACGGGCCATACACCAACATTAATGCACTTTTTATTTACTGTAGCTACATAGCAGTTCATATAATTATACAGTACGCGAAGAAACGTTTGATGTCATAACCGTCGCCGTCGTCGCCACCCAGGTGAATGGACACGTCATTTAGCATGTTTTACCTTTTTACAGCGAATTTGTAACTGCTTGATTTTAGGCATCTATTTTACTCAAACCAACTTGTCTCACAAAAATAATTCTGAAGAATGTAAAAAGAAATAAAAGAAAGTTAAGAAGAATTTCAAAAGTTAGAATAAAATTGTTACACCTGCAGTCGAAAAGAAAAGACGGGAAAATGACGCCATCTTGTTGTAAATACAATATGGCAATATAATTCATAGACAATATTGGTTCCTTGTTTATTTAAAAAAAACCTTGCTACTGCCTGGCCCGCCTACCATGCCGTCAGATTTATAGTGCCACAAACTTATCTGACCCGGTCATGGCGTCGCTGCCGTCGCTTTTACCAATGTCATCTCCCTACAAAAATGACATTTTAAAGTCATTTTTTTGTTCTGTAGTGACGTTAGTTCCAATTTTGGTCACCGGGTCAGATAAGTTTGTGGCACTATAACTGCCAAGATCTCTGCCTTCACCCGTAACAACCCATAGCCTACAAAACAGCAACTTTAACTAACAACTAATTCGCATTGAATAAAATCGCACACTGACCAGACAATTCCTATTGTTAGGACAAAAAAACAATTAATAAAATAACAAAACTTGACGAGAAAGTGGATTCGGAAAAGGGGAGGACAGTTATAAACAAAAAAATAATGAAAGCAGAAGGAAGCACGATAAATAAATAGGTGGGGGGAATAAAGTAATTTGTCTTTGCCTGCCCCACTGTGCGCGACCACTGGGACTGTGGACTGATGAAATGGTAAAAATAAATAATGTTACATAGAAGAAAGAAAGAAAGAAAAATAATTGATTTCTGCAAAACACGACACACATACATTACAAATAGCAGTATCCCTACCAAATATTTGCCACATCAGCTACAATGATCCGTAACAAAAAAGACCGCAACACAAAAAAGAAAAAAAAAATCTATGCCGTGCCCAATCAAGCAAGACGCAGATTACAAATAATCACAACAACATACACCCAATAACAACATAAAGTCACTTACTTTTGAACAATAATTAAACTTATGCTATGATATTTAGTTAGCATTGATGTCTGGCATACGCTGAACTGAACCTTTTTGATGCAGCCGTGAGGCCCACATGATTGTGGTATAACCTACATACATACTTTATATATCTATGCGATTATTTTAATTTTGTTTTTCTTGTTCTTTTTTATTATTTCATGTGGTGCCTTAAACTTGCAACTAAATAAATTACTTTTCTTTCTCTTAAATCACAGATAAAATAATACAATTCCAACAAAATAGGATAAGTCCTTGGGTGGAGACTAAAAAGTTAAAAACCATAAATTATGTATAAATGTGCGAAGTCCAAAGTCTACCAACGCGCCGCTACGGTAACAAATGATTCCATCCATTGTGAAAATATTAATTAATTCCTTTAGACAAAATTACAGAATTCAGTCGCAGAAGGAAACTGAACAAAATGATCATATCTGTTGTTTGTTGATAATTAACTCACAATTATTTTAATAAACAAGTGATTGGGGGCCATTTTATTATTTGTTGATAAGTTTTATTCGAGTTGCGCACGATGGAGCATCAGCTTTCAGTTTTCTTTAAAGGAAAAGATCAGAAAATGTACAGGCAATGACATATGTAAAGTCATTAACACGATTTTATTAGCTTCACCTGTAGCTAACTAACTATGTAAGAAAATTTTGGAAGTTAAATTTGACCCACTTCCCGGTTTCCGATTGAGCTGGTTCAGTTTGGATGACTAAAGCGTGTTCTATAGATTTTTTTTAAACTATAATATTTTATTTTTTATCCCATATAGTAATTTGACAGGTGCAAACATTAACCCTAAAATGGACGGCGGGTTTAAAACCAAATTCCACGATAAATGTGTCCCGCACAGAACACAGAAAAGAGGTCTTTTCTATGTTCTGTGGTGTCCCGAGTCTTTCCGAGACTACAAATTTTGCGCACTGCATAAAAAATATCCAGTATATCTAAAATCTTTGCTCCACAAATTAACTGCAAACAACCTTAACATAAATACACATCCTTCATCCAAATTATCCTAATCTACTATCAATCTAATTTACAAGGCCTAGCGACAGTCAGGCCAAACTGCTAAGTTTGGCTCCTGATTGGACTAACGAGTTCCACCACAGTCCACAAACCGACGGTTAATTACGACATAAGGGTCTATCACTGGATCAATATGTCTGCTTACTTAGAGGGAGGATTGTGTTTATCAATCAATCAGGGGGCCTAAAAAGGCCACATTGAGCAATTCATCTACTGATCTGCATAGTAATGTCAAACAGATGATTACTGAATATGAACCTTATCGACCGTATGCTGACAATACCTTATAGCTAACATTTTTATCCAAATATTGCTTTTTGCGCCATCTGTAAGCACGTATTAAAAATATTCAGATGGCGCAAAGAACAATATTTGGATAAAAATGTTAGTTAGAAGGTATTGTCAGCATACGGTCGTTATGCTTTTCCAGCACTTCTGACATTGGCAGAATTGTCGACATCGGCACCACTTGCCGTATTGAAAAATAGAATAGAATAGAAACTTATGCGTTAAGAGTTGTCAATTAAGTAGATATTTTGACATTTGTAATATGAATCATATTATGATTCATCCATAGAAATAGTACAAGACTATGTATTATCTCTATGGATTCATCTAAAGCGGCCATTTTAGCCCCCCAGGCCCCCAATTCTACTAATTTCTGTTATCTGAATCGCGTCACAATGGTATCATAATTGTTGGTTTTTGCAATATCATTCAACCTATTTTAACTTCTATTACGTAGGTAACAGAAGTAAAAGTTGGTTATTTCATTATTTGCCAGTTATTAAGTGTCGTTCTATAGATTTTGGCTACTACTTATTACCGTAAAAAAGATAAGAAAAAATAAAAACAACAAAAAAAGAACAAAATAGAAGAAATCAAACAATCAATCGTAGAAGTCAAAATAGGTTGAACGGTACTGTAAAAACCAAGAATTACGAGACCATTCTGACAAGATTGAGATACCTTAAATTAACAGACTTAGGGCCCTGGACCTCACACTCAGCCGCTGCATTTGTAATCTTCTTCTTAGCGTGTCGATGGCAAATTAAATGTACTTGGCCCAGTATTCCCAGTATTCCATTTGTAATCACAAGATCAATGAAGCAATCCCCTCCCCCCCCCCCCCCCCCCGTTTTGCAAAACTTAGGTGTACTATGTACTAGAAAAATGTGGATAGAAAAGCATCTAGCTGCCCACAAAGGGCAAATACGTCCTACCTTTAGCAACAAAGATTAAAAAACCGCTTCCTTTGCACCGCTCAACATAATGATTAGGTACAAGAAAATTTCCTTTTAATAACTTTCTCGAACAAACAGAACGTCCCTATCTTTCAAGCGATTTTTCCTCCAAAAAAACTCTATCGTAAATGTAATTATTGACTCTGAGTGGCTAGGGTTCTGCCACTAAACAGGTGAGAAGAGAAGGCTCACTCCATTCAACACACGGGAATAATTCTTTCTTTCTTTCTTTCTAAAGTGAATGGAATTTAAGACAGGTAAGGCATAGCCAGACTTTCCTCTCATAAGTGGAGCCGGACTGGAGAAGTATCTACCTCCACCTTGCAAAATATCGTAGCCAAATAGCAATACCTGTATTTCCTTTATTATTTTTAAAGGTAACCTTAATTTTTAAGGTAGTTCCATCAAATTGAATACAACCGGTATTAATAACGGTTACCGAAATAAAAATTACCGCTATCTTACACGTGCCGTCTGCATAAAGTCAAAGGGCGGGCAGCTCCTGTATGTGTAAGTAGTAATTTTTAGGATACCAGTATTAAAATGGTTACGATGAGTTAACATATTTATTTATCTTGGTAACCCATATAGCGGTAACCGTATTCTTAGAAGTAATCATAATTGTTCGATACATGTAGCCTAATTTATAGTGGTTTTCAACGGACGAAACAGCGGCCCACGTACTTCTGAACTGCCCAGAGGTAGCTGTCTTCAGGGCCAAGTACTTCGGTAACCAGAGTGCTCTCCGGGAGATCGCCAGTAACATCAAATGTTTGCTGGCCTTCCTCGAGGAGTTGGGTTGGCTGGAATAAATTGATTCCCATCCATACGCAAAATACGCGCATCGCCGTGGAGTTGCGGAAACTCGCCCGTTTTACCAATACCAATACCAAAATAGTGGTTTTCAATCCCTGGTATTTGAACCGTGGGGCGATCGAATTCGCGACCGGCCACTTACTATAGACAATCACGCCACCGCGCCGCGCCTATGGAGTCATCGTAGATGGTATGAAGCAGAGTCATTGCTGATGCATGTTCTTTTCACATCAGCGGATGCTGATGCTGATGTTTTATCATTGACATCAGCGGATGATGATGCTGATTTTAATTATTTTCTTAAAAAAAGCAGGGAAATAGTAGTGACCATTATGAATTTATATCCAAAAGTTGCACAGTTTTCATTGGTATTGAAGTAAAAGATTGTTTCAATAATTTTGTGATTTTTATTTAAAAAAAAATCAAATTAAGTAGTTTAGTAATTATTAGTGCTTTATGCCCAATGACATTTTACTTTTCTTTTTATTAAATTTTTTACTCTTTTTTTTCTAACATGTCTGTGTATAAGCCCCGCCCCCTCTGCGGTCATGTCACGACAACTTCAACATTAATAATCAGCATCGATCAATGCGAATGCTGATGTTGAAAATGATGCTGAAGTTCAGCGGATGCTGATGCTGATGTTCACAATAACCCTAGCATGGCGTTATACTTCTGTCCTTTCTCATTGACTGTCTAGGGTTCCGTGCTTTTAGCTGTACCTGAGTGCCCCGATAAAATATTTATTGGAATTAAATATGGCGGAGGTCCTTGGAAAATTAGAGGTCCCTTATTATGTTTAAGGGCTAGTTAGAAGGTCTGTACTGATTGGTTGGATAGAAGGTCAGAATTGATTGGCTCGTTTGAACTTAGAATCTGTAGGAACACTAGAAACCTGTTTACCTATTTTAAATATATTTATTTACCTGACTACGGCGATGGTTATGTTTATGACCGGTATGTAAGTATGTAAGCCTATGTATGTATAACTTTAAATTATTTAACATAATTTGACAAATGAGGTATCGTTGGAAGCGTCTTACTTATTCGTCCGCTGCGCTGAACTAATAAGATTTCATAAGGATTACGATTTCACCATCATTTTTGTGATTAGTTTAGTATAATAGCCTAAAATTAATGATTTAACTACGTTATTGCGCCACCGCCATTTCCAATCGAAAACCCATCCGAATCGGCCATTTATTTTTCTTTTCGGGACCCGGTGACGCAGGAGGTTAATTAGCACATTTCAAAAATATATATTTTGATAGAATTTGGTCGCGGCTTTGAAAAAAAAGTAAGTTCAAATACTAAATCCAGACTACTGAAAAAGTATGATCCTGTAACGTGGGTACAGTTTACAAACATACATGTCACATGCACAGACACCCAGACCCGGAACAACTATCTGTAGCTCATACAAATATTTGTTCCGTGCTGGGATCGAACCCGCGGCACGTAGCGCAGAAATCCAATCGGTTAGCCACTGCGCCAATCATGCAATCTATGATACTGTACGCTAATACCACAGTATATATATATTTACTATATATTTAAACTGTGCTAATACCTTGTATAAATAAATAAATTTAATTATGTGTTATATCAAAACCATCCATTGTTTTTTTGTATTAATTAATACTTTGTCAAAGTCAGAACGTATCGCTATACAGTCAACCATTTTTAACCGCCAACGAAAAAGAGGGGTGTTATTAATTTTTCGTGTATCTGTGTGTCTGTCTGTGGCATCATAGCTCCTGAACGGATGAACCCATTTTGATTAAGTTTTTTTATGTTTGAAAGGTGTCATAATCGAGTTTTCTTAGTTATATTTCATGAAAATCTGTTCAGCCGTTCAAAAGTTACAGCTCTTCTTCTTCTAGTTAAAGTCGGGGGTTTTTGACTGTTTAGTTATGAATGTGGTTAATCAAGCTTCCGACAATAAAAGGCAAACAGGATAGTTTAGTAACAAAATACTGATTTTATCACCATTTGGTTTTCCTTCTCACAGAAGGTGATATGTATTTACAAAAGCATTTGGTAACTGATTGTTGTGCGTCTTGGTGTTCATTCAGTGCTCGTCCGGAGTGCCCGCGACACTCATAACAGTTCAGATGGCATACGGCAGACGTGGTCAGCCCAATCCCACTTTAGATTAACGGCTTTTTGAGCCACGTCAGTGATTTGCGTATTGGAGCGCAGTGTGGTGTTTCGAAACTTGGATACATAATAATAAAATATTAATTTAAAAACGTTTGCAGAGGACTTCCTTCGTCGTATTTTAATGTTGTTATTGAAGCTACCGATAGTAAAAACAAACAGGATAATTTAGTAACAAAATATGGGTTTATCCCCATTTGGTTTTCCTTCTCACACAAATTAATAATAATTAAATCTTAATATTTATAACAAAGTCGGGTTTGTTCTAACACTTAAAACTCTAGAACGGCTGGACCGATTTTCATGGATTTTTATGTGTTGTATTTTTGTCTCCGTCCCGCATAGCAGAATAAATATTAAAAACAATGGAAAATTGACTAAAAAAAATTATGAAAAAAAAACATTTTGCCATACAAAATGTTAGGTATGTAGGTAGGTCAGGTAGGTAGGTAGGTAGGGTAGGTAGGTAGGTAGGGTAGGTAGTTAGGAGGTACGTAGGTAAGTAGGTGCGCCGTAGATACTTAGTGCTACCCATACGAAGTCGGGGCGGGCCGCTAGTTATTAATATATATGATGTACTTACAAAAGCATTTGGTAGTTTATAACTTACTGTCATGTTAATCAAAACTGTTTGTTGTGCGTCTTGGTGTTCACTCAGTGCTCGTCCGGAACACTCACTACACTCGCCAGGACTGACAGCGACATCTGCCTTCACAACTATAGAGCTGTTCACCATGGAGAATAAGTTAGATGTGATATTCTTCATCCTGCACTGCATTGTGTTTGTGCTCACACTGGCTGCGTGTACTTATGGAGTGACATCGTGGTGCATTATAAAAAAGTTCCGTCATTTTAATAACTTTGCATATCTGAACGCAATCTTAGCGAATGTTTGCAGTTTTGCAATGTTATCCATCGGCTACCATATCGCTCACTTTGTAGAATATACGACGCTTCTAAATGTAATTTTAGGTTTATTTGTATATTTTAAAATAGCATACAATTATTGGTTGGTGGTGATGTGTTATATATTTTACGGTGACATTGTTAAAGTGTTCAATAGGGACATACAAAGGAAATATCTAAAAAGCAGCGTATTTGCTTGGGCGTCACCTCTTGTGGTATCCATCTTGTATGCATTGGTACTAGCGGCGGTGTCATGCGTAGTACCAGCAGGTACTATACATTATAATCTGTTATGGTTGGTTGGACTTCTAGCAATACCTTTGATACTAAACTGTTTCTTGTACATAAGAATCGTATGTTCTCTGTTCCGCTGTAGTAACGCGACCACGAGTAGTACTCACACCTGGCGTCGCTTCTACATGGCGACATTGATATTTGTAATGACCGACGTCGTAATGGTCTCCGGTTATATTTTATTATATTTTGTGTCTCTTAGGTTATATAACGAAATAATAAAACTGCTATTGATATTATTCTATTACTTTAATCCTATAGCATTGGACGTGTTTTTTGTTGTAGTAAAAAGTAATCGGATATTGTGGCACGAATATTTTGTGAATAGATCTCGTGTGAGGTCAGTATCACTAACGCGTAGGGGTCGTGATAATATCACCATGCATGACGT
The DNA here is from genome assembly GCA_932294325.1 of Allophyes oxyacanthae. NCBI lineage: Eukaryota > Metazoa > Arthropoda > Insecta > Lepidoptera > Noctuidae > Allophyes > Allophyes oxyacanthae. The sequence continues at coordinate 8,243,504 of OW028635.1, read as the reverse complement.
ATCTCATCGTGAGCTTGCTGGAGAGCGCGTGGCGAGTTCCTGAAATAGTATGTCTGTGGCCAGCTCATTAACTGGTTAAACAAGAAATATGTTCGCATTATAAATAAACCTGTAACGTTGATATGACTTGGTTTTATTTCTAGTGTAGGTACTTAATTTCCAGAGTATAAAAGGGATATATTGTGAATTATAATAATATTAATTTTGTAAATCATACATACAATACATAGTATATAGATATTACCTACCTATATATCAAAAAAATAGGTGCATTGAAATAAAAAAAAATGTCGTGTTAAGATTATCTAATAATTAATTATTATAATGTATTGTATTATTATATTTGCACGCCATTAGATATTATATGGCGGAATGTGTCTGCACTAAAATATGAAATAATGTACCATCTTTTATAGCGCATTTTAAGCAAATAAATTGATTTGATTTTGATTAACAGTCGCTGTATAAAAAAATTCTATACAGTGCGTGGCGTGGTCAGCTCATACTGGAAATGTCTGGGCGGCTCAATTTCTGCCCTGCTATTTATAAGAGTTCGTAGTAAGCCCTCTGAACGGATGAACCGATTTTGTTGAAAGGTGTCTTAATCGAGTGTTCTTGGCTACCTATGTTTTAAGAAAATCTGCTCAGCCGTTTGAAGATCATCACCTGTTTTTCTAGTTGATGAAGAGATTTAACTCTATATAGTTGGAGTCGAGTGTTTTTGACGGTTAGGTTATGTTTAGTATATTGTACTTAATTAGGGTTGCCATCCGTCCGGATTTGTCCTAGTTTGAAGGGCGTCCGGGTTGAGTCCGGGCGGGGTTTTCAAAAACATTCGTGAAACCTGCTAACATAAACTTACAACTATTTCAGGTAAAAATCATTCTCAGATAGTAATGTCCGGACTTTGAACTCCAAAACCGGTAGTTATGGTTCTTTTTGTTCTGGATTCGTGATATTCTTGATGGCAACCCTATATTTAATTCATATTTTCATAAATCAGTAAAGGCAAGAAATAATAAAGCCGCAATGTCTTAAAACTATTTTTTATTTATAAATAATTTATGATTTCAAATAAAAATAAATTCTTATTACTAATATCATCTGATCACCAATTTCTCCTCATGTATCTCGTGGGAATAGAAATTCTAAAAAGAATTTTGTTCGGAATGGTAAAAGCGAGAAAAATATAATCTTTCAGATCTGGAAATAACTAATATGACATTCTACCTCACGAAGGCGTGTGAGCCAACTCAATTTGAACCTTATTACATTGTGATAAAAGCCACATCAACCGCCTTCGTGAGATAGGATAACTATACAGGATATTTTTTATGTAGTGCGCAAAATTCGCAGAGTGATTCAGTGTCCGTTCCCAAATGCAGCCTCAGTACTAAAATTCACTCCAAAACCAAATAAAAATTTGATTTTGTATGGCTTGCGCTAGTAAATAATGCGTGTCCCCCATACTAAGTCGAATTTTCGTTTTGTTTTTGTTGTATCATGTAGGTTGAATGCCTACATGGTATTAAAATGTTACTGGCCACTCACAATTGTTACTTTTTGTTTCTCTTTTGTTTTATTCTTTGTCATGCATTTTACCTAATAAAATGTGGTTGTTATTTATAATGTTTTATTATTATATTAATAACTAAATACACTACAGTTTTAAAGTGTATCTCAATACTGCGGTTGCATTTAGGAACAGACTGAATCACTCTACAAATTATGCGCACTACATAAAAAATTACCTAGTCTATTTCATAATTTTGCGACGGACTTTTTACCGTGACGATATAGCTAAGGAATCCTATGCAATAACGCACACGGCTGATAATTCCGCCGCTCAATACGCCGGCAGTGGCCGGCTGTGACTTGCCTTCCTTCTTATAAAGAAAAAGAAAGAAAGAAATTACATTTATTACATAAATAAACTTATAACACCCCTCTTTTTGCGTCGGGGGTTAAAAATACTAGCTTCCGCCAGCTGCTTCGCCCGCGAGATATCTATACAGGGTGTAAATGACATCGTAACGAAAACTTATACCATGGGTTCAGTACATGATACTGGATCATTCAGCGTTAGAATTTTGGGTCGGTCCTATAAAAAATTTAACGATTTTGTTCGCAGATTTTTCAGTTAGGTATAAAAACTGCGAACAAAATCGTAATATTTTTGAAAAGACCGACTCAAAATTCTTACTCTTAGTCTCTCAGTATCATGTACTGAACCCATGGTATGAGTTTTCGTTACGATGTCACTTACATCCTGTATAAATTACAGCCTATGTTACTCACTGATAATATAGCATTCTGTAAGTGAAAGAATTTTTAAAATCGGTTCAGTAGTTTTTGTGTATATCCACTACAAACAAGCATACAAAAAATCAAATCTTTTCTGTTTAGTGTAGATAGTGTGTATCAACATTTACGAATGACTTCACTAATAGACAGCTTATATCACTTCAGTACATTTGGCTGGCGTTTTCATTTTCTAGAGATTGTAGTCTGTACATCCACAAATACAGAACTGTGTTAGCTTACGCGGCGTGCGTCTGCGAATACGCATAGGTTTCTATAGTCTGCGACAGGTCGACATGGCAATTTTCTAGTCATTTTAAATACATTAACTACGATAACATGGCGCGCCCCTCCAAATTACTGTTTCAATGTTTCTAGTCACATCTCCTTACCGAACAACAAATCCTTGGATTTATTTTTGTTTGACGGCCGTCTCAACGCACACCGGCGTTGTGAGTCTTGGTGGTGCTTTGTAAATACTTTCAAACGTTTTGAATTTTGGAGGGGCGTGCCATGTTATCATAGTTTATCTGTACACGCAACAACGTGAACGAGATTGAAATCGATAAATGTGGTTGATGATATTTAACATAATGATAAAGGAAGTATTAAAAAAAAAAAAAAATAATAATAAAAATCTTAATTCTTAAATTAAATCTTTAATTGCCATGTCCACCTATCGCGGACTGTACGTTGTATTCTAGTCATTTTAATCTATCCTAAGGCAATATTTCCAATTCTGGCGGCAAGGGAATGCTCTTCATAATGGCAAAACGCTTCAGAGCGTCATATTTCCCTTTCAACGCCTCCACTTCTTCACGAATCCTGTTGTTTTCATCCTGCATCAGTTCCATGTCGTGCCACTCCTGTAAGTATTACAAACCGAAAAGAGATGGCGTTAGTAGAGATTTTGTTTTAAAATAATAGATGGCGTTGGTTGTATTGTTGTTACAAAATGATAATAGATGGCGCTCTAATAAATATGGTTGATAGTGGGAAAACTGGCAAAAAAACTATCAATACTATCGATCTCGTAAGATGGCAGGATAACCAACTGACAGTCAAACTCAAGGCAATAATGGGCCGCTCACAGAAAGCTCTGAGGAGCAATAACCTAGGCGCGAACAAATTCGTCAGCCCCCGCCTCGTACCATCAGGCGAGGAGCCTCTGCTGGGCCACGGTGGATTTTTTTTCCGCCCACAAATGCTCCTAAAGTTGCCTTTAATTTTTAAATGCAGCTTAGCTTGGCAGTGGCACCGAATTCAGAAAGCTGTTAAGTTGTTTTTTCCCTGGATCCTTATCCAGGGACCCGCAAATAGATCTTTCATTGTGTCTACTGTAAGCTGCTTGATGATTGAAAAGAGTATCCATGGAGTTTCTTGCCGTTATCTTCTGCATGAATAACGACATATCACGACGTTTTAAAAGTGCCTGCAAAGGCCCAGTTGAAATAAAAACCTTTGACTTTGACTTTGAGATACAAACCTGACTTTTTTCGGTCTCCAATTCATCCTTCTGCTCTATACGTTTGATGCGGCACGAGGCCGCGTAGCCACGATTCTTTAAAGTTCTTCGACGTTGTTTCATCCTGGAATAACAGGAATAGAATAGAATAGATCTTTATTTCTTGTAAACCAGATACAGGCACTTATGAAATGTCGAGACTGCGTGCGCGGTTCCAAATAGTAGACCCTATGGAGAAGGAAAGTGTTTATTATTCTGATTAAACTAGCTTTCGATTAAAAAAACTGCTTTGTAATCGGTCCATCCGTTTTGGAGCTACGATGCCACGGACAGATACAAATACACACAGATATACAGATATACACTGTAAGCTTATAACAACCCCTTTTTTGTCAGAGGTTAAAAAAAATTATATAAGTACATTAGTATGTATAGTGAGTGACTATTTGGTGTGTGTCCGGAGCTGTAGCAAATGGTTGCAGCTAGTGAACTTATCATGAAAAGGAAGACACAACTTACCTAACAATCTGATCCCTGGTGAGACCCCGCATCTTGAGCTGTCGGTTGAGATCCCGCACCGAGATCGAGACCAGCTCATCATCGCTGATCTCGGCGCACGGGGTCGGTGACAAGGGAGCCTGCGGATTAAAACATTAATTAAGCTAAAAGTTTCATTTGGTCCAGACTTCCAGGAATATGCAGGCACAAGGAATGTATAGGCCAACCGCTTAAGTCAGACGGTTGATGTCTGGAGTTGAGGTAGTTACGTGATGCGGGGGAGGTGTGACACACGCCTACTATTGGCTAAGCTAAGCTTTATGGTGCGTATCATGGACCTGTGACTGACATCTCGCGTCACACCTCTCCCACACCACGGAACTTCTTCATAAGCTCGGGCACCGACCGTCTCAGATAAATGGTTGGCCTATAGTGTCGTGGTAAATCCTTAAGCAGACTAACTACAGAATAAAACATTATTTTCCATAAGATTGCCTATTTCAAGAGAACTTTGTTTGTACATAGAAGGTAATCTCTAGAATTCTCTAGATTTCAATTCTGAATTTAGATTAAGGAAAACAAAATAAAGCTCACCCCATCATCCCAATCCGGTTCCATTGAAGTTCCCATGTTACCAACCAATAATAGAATAAAATAAAAATATTAAATTAACAGCAAATTGGAACACTAGCTCAGTGCAACAACAAACATACTATGAGGCAAAAGCCAAAACATATTGTTAATGATGACTTGACAAAAATTTTCAAAGTCATCTTGAATCTAGATAAAATATTTTAATCTAGTTGATGTCTGAAATTTGTTCGGCAAGTTCGTTTTGGCAAAGAAATTATGTTAGAATTGTAATTTTAATCTCTGTGGACAGGCAAATCTATACATTAATATTTGAATAGAAACCTATGTACCCCTTTTTAAGCATAATTTGCGCACGGAGGAGTGTGAGATTTGGCACAGTTAAAGTTTAAATGGAGAAGGAGTGCAGAAAGCTAAAATATATTTATAATATTACGGTCGAATTGCGACCATTATGTGACCTCTAGTACAAATAATTAGTTTGTATGTTTTAAGAGAGGTAGGGCACAGAGGGACTTCCCGCTCAAATATCATAGCCAGAAAACACTGCTCTTTTGCAGTGTTGTGTTCCTAATGGTGAGTAAGGTCGCCAGTGCCTGGGGAAGAGTCGTGTTGGCAGTAGGTCGACAACGCGCGAATGATGCCCCTAGTGTAAATAGGACTTAACCCAAGCCAAGCGATCTTAATGAAATAATTATCAAATCTTTTATGAGTGTGTAATTTCCCACCATTGGGCAAACAACACAACAACATACACTATTCTGTTCTATAACCAGATTAAATATTATAGGGCTAATATTAGTCATTCAAGTTTTCTGCCGTTACTTTGTGTAAAATGAGCCTTTTAGAAAATTTGGCGATTTTACAAGATGTACTATCTTTGTAGTCCCGATTCCTATAAGGGATTCTTGTACTCATTATTATGAACATGAAAACAAGGGATCTACGCATAACTAACATGGTAATGAACATTAACTCTGATAATGAACTTCAATACTATTGTGAGAGACTAAACTTCAAACTACCTTGTAAGAAAAATACCGATCATGAAGACAGGAGTCCTAACTTTATGATCTTGATTTTTTGACAAGGTAAATTGAAGTTCTGCTGTGCTGTTGCTCTCATGATCATATTGAAGTTTATTACCAGAGTCTAATGTTCATTACCATTTTGTTATGCGGTAGACCCTCAGTCCCTCAGGCTGGTTCGGACAAGATGTAAAGTTTAAACAACATTCAATTCCACTAACAAACTCTAGTAGTACAAAATTATATTGTATTTTATCCTACATTGATATCGGCAGAATTTAGCATCCAATAGTGCTTATTGCTCTCTTTTATAGGTGGGGTACTCAACATCTTACAAACTCAAAAGTTCAATCTTATTCTGAGTGATGGTGAAAGTATTAGCCAGTGAGAAACGTTTAGATTGGGGCTCCACACCCACAGAGACCCAAAGTTCATAACTTTTGGTATAGTTGCTACATTACTTATACACTTTTTGCTTCTTCATCCGAAACGGCAACAAAATAATTTTATTATAAATAGTAGACATCGATGTAAATAGGTAGGTATGTGTTCGAAGTTCAAATACATCAGTTCCCTAGCATGAAGGCCAAGGACAAAAAACATTCAGCATTGTGACATGACCATCGACGTATTAGAAAATATAGGTTATTTATACTGTTATTACAAAAGCTCTAGGTTTATAGACTTACAGGTTTAGACTTACCATTACTAGTGGTTTCCTTCCACCCAACTCCTTTAGATCATGAGGCATAATATGTTTGTTACGAAAATATTAGAATAACGGGAGACCCCGTTATAGCCTAGTTTGCACTCTTCTTTGCTCTTTCACCCCAAACTACAGCTCCAACTGATGTAAAATGAATGCAGCACATATAATATTTTATTTATTGTATATTTTCTGGAATATTTACATTAAAAAATAAACAAATGACAAATACATCACAGTATCGTCGATTTCGCAGAAAAATATTATAGTAGTAGTGATGTGCCTACTATTTAGTGCAATGACCAAAGAAGCCTCACTGATTTAGTGCATTGTGCAACTAATAAAATGAGATTGTGTTTAGTTTTGCGAATTTGCGCCCATTATTTTGTAACTATTTAAAACTGTCTTAAAAATGTATTCAAGAAAGTCATGTATGTATTTTAAAGATCTTTGAGTCACAACATTCATATTTTTGTATCATAATATTTTATTTTCAGCCTGTGTTGTCCCACTGCAGGGCAAAGGCCTCCCTCTCCTTTTTCCACTATAATATATTTTATATTAATATCAATTCATATTCAATTCAAGCAGCGAGCGTGACCACTTTTAGTAGATTTTTTCCGAGTAAAAATTAACCTTTAGTAAGCCTTTAGTGCATCGAAATGTTTTAGTAGAACTTAGTAGTTTTTGTAATCGACTAATCATGTGTATTAATCTTTGAGTCTTAGATTATTGATTGGTTGTCGCAGCCGGCGGGCCGCGAACTGCTTGACTTCTACTATTTCGAAACCCTCACCGTTCTGAAACCGTTAGAGATAGAGGGGGGGTGCTCGACCTAGGCTCGACCAAATATCATAGAGGATGAGGGGAGCTTTCTAGTAGTTGCGGATACTCAAAGGTATTAATTTACAAAGAAGGTGGCAACCCGCAACATGCATGACATTGATCGGGGATTTCCCGTAAAGTATTGCTAAATAGTAAAGGGTCCTCTACACGCACAGCCAAAGCCGGCCACACATGTCCGGTTTTTGCGTTAGGTTCCCTGATACGGTTACCGGATCCAGGGATTCACACCGAAAGGTGTCAATTCCATACAGGTATAATATAAAATATTCGTAGTAGGTATTATATTTTAATTTGTAATGCTGGCGCCTCACATCGCTATTCGGTATTCGGGGTTTTATTCGCCGTTTATTCGGCTATATTCGTGTAGAAGTCCGAATAACTCGAACACACCGTCCACACATCGTCACGAACAACGAATATGGCGAACATTCACGAATATTTTTGCTATATTCTTGAACGCAAAGATGGACCTGTTGACGGCAGCAGCGGCTTATTATTTTCTGTATATAGAAGTATTAAAACTCCTAAGTACTAAACTTAATATATTATCTATGATAAACACGTCCTTCGCTGTCGCGCACCACGCTCTACTGAGCAAGCCATGTGTGGACGGTATACGAACATATTCGGTATATTCGCAATCCTTTGCTAAGTGACCAAAAACCGACAACCCGGCGGATACGATGTTCGTGTATTCGCGTATTCGTCTTATTCGTGCAAATATAGGCGAATATAAGCGAATAGAGTGACTACACATCGTCGTATTTGGGCGAACAAGACGAATATGCGAACACGAATAGCGATGTGAGGCGCCAGCATAATAGGTATTTATAGTTGTGCACTTGACTGTACCCTCATTTACCATTGTGCTTTCTCTATCACTCAAAGGTTTTCTGGTAGAAAACTCAAATTTGGGTTAAGCTCGCCTGTGTACATACCATCTCAATGAGGTTAAAAACTGAAAGCTCATCGCAGATGGCGCCACTATCGGTTGTTCCTGAGAACCGCCATATTGTTTTTTGTTGTTGTTTGGTGTCCTACTTAGAACCATATTATACTAGTAAAATGTATTCTACGTGGAGTGTAATACAATTAAAAGACGAGCTAATAAAGAGGAATGCCTCTGGCATTGCTAAAAAAGCAGCATAAATTGCACGGTAAATAGATATAATTATATAAACAAGTTTGGAGGTTATATTGTGTTCTTTTTGTAAAGCCCTATTTTTTCGTTGGAGGTAAGAGGCCTACGATCGAAATAATCTCATTGGTGTTGAAGACGTGCTTGAAGATGAGACTGTCAACATTCCGGCACTGCATAAGTTCAGGGATGTAAATGCCAGCACAAATCTCCCAACGCTGTCTTAACGCCACATTCAACAGTTTGCAGAAAGGTAAGAATGCTATTTAATTATGATTTTTTCATCTTTCCTTGTGGATTGGCTATATTTTGGATTAAATTCGACATACATGTTGTTTCAGGTGTCAAGTACCGCCCAAAGGAAGACTTCTGTACGAGTATAGAAGTTTAGTTATAAAATAATAAAAATATACACTGTATTAAGTTGATAGCGGTGCCTAAAATAAAAAGGGAGCATTGAAATGATGATGAATGTTTGTTTTATAAAACTAGTGTAAGAATTTCTCCCCAAATATTCCTCAGGTTTAAAATGGATAGCACTTAACCTCTACTTATTACTAGTCTTCGAATTTTTCTTTCGAAGGGCCTTTTCCCATAGTTTTCTTCTTTTGGCTTATTTAGGGAATATTATGGACTCCCGGATTTTTGCAACCAACGGCTGCTCAAAGCGTCATTTTATTAATTATTCTTATAACAATTCGATTGTTTATAAAAATAGTATGAAAGTTGACAGCTATCTGTCAAATTTCTGGAACAACCGACAGTAGCGACATCTGAAGTGAGCAAAAGGCAGTTTTTTACCCCATTGTATTTGTCATTTATCTAATTTTCGTGTACAATAAAGAATAACAAAAAAAAGGTACTATAAACTATCTCCATGCACACATGCAACAAGTACTTATGTAAGCCGTAGGAACATCCTATAATTTAAAAATGTGGTTAGTGTATTTTAGTAGGATTTGGCGATTTATAGTAGAATTACGGAGAAAAAGTGGTCACGCTGCTTACAAGGAAAAAATCGTTTTTTTCTTTTTAGTCTGTGGTTGATTGACGACTTCAAGAAGAAGGAAAAAGCAAGCAGACGCATTTAATTATCGTTTTCCAGTTTTATACAAGTGCAAAATGGCTAAAAGGAAGAATAAACCGTTGATAGACTCGGACTCCAGCAGCGAGTGCTCAGATTTAGACTCGGTAAGTTATTTTTCTTTAAAAACCTTAGGTTATAAGTTCACGTCTGTACGTAACGATTTGACGGCATTCTTCAATAATTTTGACTGCGTAAATAGGCCAAGATCAATGTTCCTTCGTTCTAAATTGATCTTTTGCGCATTACATGAAAAACAAAGGTGTTTTACATGTTTTCTGTTCACAAAATGTTGAAAAATTTGCTCTTATCATTTTTCTTGGAAATCATCGTTGTTTACGATAAAGCATTATTTAAATGGCTTCTATGGCGTGAGTCATGTAAATTGAATGAAAATCACACTCCCGCCTTTATTTTTGAGCCGTTTCACTAGTGATTTTAGATTTATTTGATATAAATCCTAAATCAGATGTTAGATAAACTACTTTGAAAGTCATGGCAGATTTAAAAAAAAGTTTTTATGATATGGTACTTTTGCTAAGTTATTCAGCCAAGAAATGTCCATTGATTATGTAATTTTGGGTCTAGACTTTCTCTTTTGATTAAGTTGAGTCAACTGCTTTGTTAAATTTTATTAATTGTAGGTTTCACCATAAATTACATTATTTATATGCTTTGTGTCACAAACAATTACAGATAGTTTTTATTTATATTTTTAATACACTATTATCAAACGGCTAGATAAAAGGTAATTTATCTCTGTATGATTAAAGGTTATTATAATTTTATTCTGAATGAATGCTGATAACATATTTTCAGGCCACACCTATTTGATAAGATTTATCTATTTATTAATGTTATGATGGAGGGATGTTTGTCTGTTGAACAAATATTCAAAACACATTTGAAAAAAAAATCTCTGCAATTGCACTCGGACATAAACTTGAGTGCAATTATCATGTCACATGTATAAATTATCAATGCCTTAAATATGAAAGTGAACTTCGGTTTCGGCTGTGACAAGATAATAACATGCAATGCGTGGTTGCGGTAACAGTTAGAAAGAAATTATTGATGATTTTGTCATTGTTCCCGTCATCAATATTTATTTGTCATTGTCATGTAGCCATTAATATTGAAAAATCATCACTCAGCCCATTTTTACTCTGACAGCGATAAACCATAATTATTTTAAATGAAATTAGTCAAATATAATTATAATTTAATGACTTGAAAATAATGATCATGATGTAATAACTATAAAATGTAACGGCTACAGGTTTTAGACCAGTAATACTAGTATTTTGATTTGTATTACCCATTTTCAAGTAGAAATGTTGCTATAGCTTAAAAAAACAGCCTCTATCTACAATGGTGAGACTCACAATGTTGTATTTTTTCAGCAATTCCTGAACTTAGCAAAGAAAAAAAAGAAAACGGGAGACTCTCCGCCTCCATCAAAATCTAAGAGATCTGGATCAGGATCCGACAGCGAATCAGATTGGGATGATGACGATAATAAGAAGAATAATTGTAAGTTATTTGTTAAACAGAGTCTTTAATAACCTAACCTCATGAATTATTCATGAGGTTAGGTTATGGAATCATTACGGTACGGTTACGCACTCCACTCTAACTAAAGTAAACTAAATAAATCAGAGGAAATTAACAGAAGGACTTTGGATTAAATATCTCTGCATCCACTAACAAGATTCTATTCTTCCAGCAAAATCCTCATCATCATCAGGCTCAGATTCTGAAAGCGATGCCAGAAGCGATACTTCAAAGAAAAAAGAACCGGCTCGGAGCAGTAGAAAGACTTCATCGGATCATTCAGACGATAACCGGAGAAGACCGGAGCCTAAAAAGACCGACACTAGAAGGAGTACAGCTGACAGTGCTGGGTCGGGGAAGAAAAAGGAAACGTATAGTGAACCAGAAGAAGGTATGTTGTTGTGATCTGTGGGCTTACTACAAACTCTTAGGTTGACATTCAGATACATGACCATAAGACGGGCGAAGACCGCTGTAAGCAAAGTCGTTGCTAAGCGCATCTTCAAAATTCGTATCCAGACGCAGTGTAAGCTTAGCTAAGACTCTCTTCTCTATGGCCATTTTTAATAGCAAAATGTTTATCGGTAAGTTACGGTTTTTATGAAAATGTGTAAGCAGGCGTATATAAAAATTAAAACAGGATAGCAATATATACAAAATGCAATTGGAGTGAGCGAAACAAAATATCTGAGACATAAACCTATTTAATTAGGTTATGAGGTTAGTCAGACTTGGAAATCTCAAATTGTCGTAATTAACTCCACCTTAGCCCACTTGGCGGCGCTAGTGTCGTCTTAAGTAGTCAATATTCACTACTTGGCTTATCTTAGTTTACGTTAAGTTTAAAGTCGTGTTCCGAACGTCTCTGAATACAAATATGAGCGCAAGCTGTTGATTTTGACAGATGGAAGCGTAAGTTCACGCTTAGACTCGTTTCTGTCGTCTCTGAATGTAAGCCTTACAGCAGGGCTGAAATTGAACTGCCCAGGTATTTCCAGAGCTGACCTTGCACTGTATAGGCTTTTCGTACAATGAAAGGTCAGCTTATTCTGGAAATGTCTAGGCAGTTCAATTTCAGCACTGCTATAAGAGCTCGTAGTAAACCCCCTTAGCTTTCTGTCAATCGTTCTACACGTGCAGTCTTTGGACCCGTTTTACGCAGAGGATATACAGCGATCTGCGTGTCCAATATAATATCGCGTTTAGGATACTGTTGGGGCTGTCGTGGCGTTGTAGTGCGTCCACAATGTTTGCGGAAGCGCGCACAGATGATTTTTATGCCATATTAAGAAAAAGAACCGCCTCCATAGCTGGCCGGCTACGCCCCACCACCAACGGTCTCCTGAGGGTATTCTCGGATCGGTGGGACTCCCCTCTGTAGGCGACGCATAACACAAATCAGATAGACATGGTGTGTTTATTAATTTAATCATTTATGTACAAGAAGAGACCAAAAACTACAACTTAAGTAAAATTCATAATTCAAACAATTATACATAAATGTAAAAGTATACTTAAATAAATGTGTTTATTTTTATTAATAAAAAAGAGCGATTACGAACTCACTGAATACTATAGTTTAAAAGTGGACTAAATTTGCCACCAGAGGGCGCGGCAGTCTCGCCGCTATATTGCATCATCTTGTGTAGTACAATGAGTTCGCGACGCGCACCTGTCTAAAAAATCCGAATTTTATTTCTATCGCCTACACCTCTGCTGCGCCACTGGGTAAAAATCCACACCAGTTAATTTTGAATTATTATCTCGTGTCTGTCGGAACTGGTCAGCTCGTAACTGCCATGGCAATCTTATTCAGAGGCAATTCATTATTATCCTAGTTTTATTTGTATTCGCATTGAATTGCATTATTCTCGCAGCTCTTACCACAACATTGTACTGATAAAGATTGTCAAGATCTATTATTTATTTGAAAATAGTTTCCATGGAGTTTCTTGCCGGTTCTTCTCCATAGGATCTACTATTTGGAACCGTGCACCTATAGTCTCGACATTTCATAAGTGCCTGTATCTGGTTTACATGAAATAAAGATCTATTCTATTATATTCTATTCCTTGTTACTAACACTAGTTATTAAGCTATGGACGCAAGTCTGAAATAAAGAATTTGAATTTGTTAATTTGCAGGTGAAGTATCATCTCATTCATCGGACAATGATTCAATTGATTCTGAAGAGGAATTTGATGACGGGTGAGTACGTTATCACTACAAATTATTTTGATAATTATTCCAAAATAAATAAATCTGAAACACCCAAAGTGAAAAAAAAAGAAAATAAGTATTTATTATTAGTGCAGCAAACTTGAAGTGGAGGCAAAAAGAAATGTGTGTACCTTTTTGTGGCATCGTAGCTCGAAAACGGTTGCACCAATTTCAATGCAGTTTTTTTAATTGAAAGCTAATTTAATTGGGTATCATCTTAGCTATGTTTCATGAAAATATGTTGAGCCGTTTAAAAGTTACAGCTCTTTTTCCAGTTTGAGTCAGGGGTTTTTGACGGTTAGGTTTTTCAGGCTTCTGATAACCTTGATGCTGCTTTTGTCTTAATGCCCATTACTTGTCACTATAATATTGTTATACTTGACATTATTCACACAGCTATGACGAGAATCTCATGGGAGACGAAGAGGATAGAGCCCGGTTAGCTGCCATGTCGGAGAAAGAAAGGGAACAAGAAATCTTCAAGCGTATTGAAAGGAGAGACCTTATGAAAACCAGGTAAGCCCCAAATTAGATCATAAACATTCACTGCTGAAAATAGGCCTCCTATAATAGACTGAACAACTGAATAAAATCATTCAGTGGAATTATAAAAGAATCTAGGTTAATTTTTCAATCAGTTTTATTGAAATTTTGAATTTTTATGTACAGAATGAGTAAATAATCTAAAACATTATTACAATTATACAAACAACAACAAAAATAATATATCATGTTAAAGATAGCATTGTATGTATGATAAATAATCTATTTTATGACAAAAAATTACTGTAAAAATATGAAATAACGTAAATAAGCCACGTACAGTCTGTCAATAAAGTCATGAAAAGGATTTTGAAGGAACTAAAATTCTTCTTCGCTCGCAACCCTAAATAAGTACCGTAGGTGTCAGTTTGGGTACAACGATGTGTTTATTTTACTATTCTGTGTAGATTTTTTGTGATAAAAATGTTTTCGGCATTAATATATTGTAAAAATAAACAAGAGAATATACAAGTGGCGCCCTCAATCCTTTTCATGACTTTATTGACAGACTGTACATATCACTTTTATTTGTAACTCATTTATCATCACGTTACGAATGAAGTTCGCAAAGTCGCGATCCTAATACAACATGTTTTTGTCTCTGCATCACCCTAAGGCTGTCTGGCAGATAATGCCTTAGGCATTAAGACCGCCTTTGTACATATTTGTATGAAAATCATTAAATAAATAAATTAATAATAGCAAAAATAATTGGCTTATACCATAATCTTAACATCTATTACAGATGGGAAATAGAACGCAAGCTCCGCTTAGCCCGGCGCTCAGCGGCTGAACGGTCAGCGTCTCCTGGCGAAATACAGAGGAGAAGAGAAGCGAGGCGCCGGAGAAGAGCACAGAGGGAACAGAGACAGAGGGAGCGACAAGAGAAACGAGGTGAGATATCTTTCCATTTCATGTCTAAGGGTCGGTACAGTCAGCATCATATACAGGGTGACTTGCAGAACGAGGGAATCGTTGAAGGAGGGTGTTGTACTCATCAATAAGAACAACTTTTACTATGGGACTGATCCTGAAATCTTGAAAAAAAATTAGCTATTCCATATAAATAATTCAATATTAATCGACTAAATGTATCGAACAGCGGAATTTTTTGTCGCGATTTCCGCTATGGTCCCATAGTAAAAGTTTGTTCATAATGATGAGTACAATAACCGCCTTCAATGCTGCCCTCGTTCTACCAGTCATCCTGTAGTTAGGGGCAGTCAAAGTGACCCAATATTTAGAAACATCCAAAGTGATCACTGATATCCTGTTATCCATGGACGTCAAATCGTTCAGAACACCCATCTTGCACAAATATATCGGAACAACAAAAACGTCGTATATATTAGGTCATTCAAACCGCCATTATTATGGTAGCAAACACAACGCCAGTGTTTTCAAGCAGTCAAGGTATTCAAAATTATGAAACACTAGTAAAATGAACTTTATTTTAAACAGCAAAGGGTTCAATTTGGAATGATTTCAAACTAAATCTGATGATGATACGCTCGACGCTTGATTATTTTTTTCTTTCTGCTCGGCTCCTAAGTGTCGTAGCGTGATGTTAAGTCGCCTATAACCTTTCTCAAGATTTGTGCTATCTAATGCAAAAATATTTTTTCGAATCCGACTGGTAGTTCCAGAGTTATTAATTTTTAACCCCCGACAAAAAAGAGCGGTGTTTATAGGTTTGTACTGTGTATCTGTCTGTGGCATCGTAGCTCCAAAACGAATGGACCGATGTCAATGCAGTTTTTTTAAATGAAAGCTAGTTTAATCGGGTATCATCTTAGCTATGTTTGATGAAAATCTGTTCAGCCGTTCAAAAGTTACAGTTATTTTTAAAACGCTTTTATTAGCTTCACCTGTAACTAACTAACTATGTAAAAAAATCTTTGAAGTTAAATTTGACCCATTTCCCGGTTTCCGATTGAGCTGAAATTTTGCGTACACGTTTAGTTTGGATGACAAAAGCGTTTTCTTTAGTTTTTTTTAAACTATCATACTTATTATAGTTAAAGTCGTGGGTTTTTGACGGTTAGGTTATTATTATTATATAATAACTCTTGTATTTTCTTTTCACAGAAACTGAAGTAGAGCGACCTGAACCGAAAGAACCTGAAAAAGAGAAGGAGCAACCACCTCCAAGTCCTGGTGAGATACTGGACGACTCCAAGGACCCAGGTGAGAATGGTAATGTTAGCTGTTTTGTTTATTTATTTATAACACATTTGGTCGTAAAGGGTCTCTTATTTCACCAATTTCAATATCGTAGTGTATCTCATTACGCACTTGTGCGGTAATGTAATGTAAAACGCACGGTTTATCAAGATGCTCCGAACGGTACGTTTTTTAAATCTTAGCAAAGAGTTTTTATGTCAGAAAAATGGTCAACATTTTATGAATAAAATTAACTTTGGGAGTTGAAATATAAAAAATAAACGTTTAATTCTTTAATAAATAATCATGTGGGCCTCACGACTGCACCAAAAGGTAGTGTGCTGCTACAATATTTACTAATAGAATCTAGAAATTTTATCAGAAGACTGATATAGCCATTCAATAAATTATTTAACCATTTCAGATGCCTCCGAACGCTCAGCATCCCCCCTCTTCGGCGCTAAAACGGAACGCAAACGCAACGTCGACGACAAACGTCAGAACGCTATGGCGGCCCTACGAGCGCAGCGAGACGCTAAGGCCAGCCGCGTGGAGCAGCACAAGCAGAAGAGGCGCCTCGAGGAGGAGACCAACAAGGACAAGGATGACGAAGATGTAAGTACATCCCTTGGGGAAATACCCTCTAAGCTCCTGTGTTCTATGAGAGCCTAGTACTTTAGATAACAGATGCCGAAGTGGAAACAAAATCATGCGGAATTCACTAAACTCCTCCGATTTGTAACAGCCTAGTACTTATGAGGTAGGTCTAAGCGAAAAATGGATGATGTAAGTTGTTCTAATACTCCAGTCACTTTTGTGAGTTCTTTCGAGCTATGAGAGCCTGGTAGTGAATCCGCTAAGGCGAGCCGCGTCGAGCAGCACAAGCAGAAGAGGCGCCTTGAGGAGGAGACCAACAAGGACAAGGATGACGAAGAGTACATCCCTTCGGGAAATACCCTCTAAGCTCCTGTGTTCTATGAGAGCCTAGTACTTTAGATAACAGACGCAAATGTGGAAACAAAATCATGCGGAATTCACTAAACTCCTTCGATTTATAACAGCCTAGTACTTATGAGGTAGGTCTAAGAGAAAAATGGATGATGTAACTAGTTCTAATTCGAGTCACTTTTGTGAGTTCTTTCGAGCTATGAGAGCCTGGTACTGAATACGCTAAGGCGAGCCGCGTGGAACAACATGAGCAGAATACAGAACGAATAAGAGACCAATAAGGACAAGTATGATGATGACGTAAGTAGAAAGATTCCCTCTGAGAAGTACCCTCTAAGCTCCTCTGTTATATGAGAGCCTAGTACCTCGGATAACATGCGGTAATGCCGGTAATACAACAAAATCATGCGGCAAACACTAAACACCTTCGATTTATAACAGCCTAGTACTTATGACTATCAAGGAAGGTCCAGGAGAAAAAAGAAAGGAAAATGGATGATGTAAGTAGTTCGAGAAAGTTCCTCCAATATAGTTGGTGTGACTCTTGTGAGTTCTTTCGAGCTATGAGAGCCTGGTACTGAATACGCTAATGGCGCATCCACACATGCCGCCGGCTTATGCCGCCGGGTTCACTCAGATGACCGATCGGTGACGAAAAAATTATATATACACGAGTCTGTCAGTCATCTGAGTGAACCCGGCGGCATAAGCCGGCGGCATGTGTGGATGCGCCATAAGGCCAGCCGCGTGGAGCAGCACAAGCAGAAGAGGCGCCTCGAGGAGGAGACCAACAAGGACAAGGATGACGAAGATGTAAGTACATCCCTTGGGGAAATACCCTCTAAGCTCCTGTGTTCTATGAGAGCCTAGTACTTCAGATAACAGATGCCGAAGTGGAAACAAAATCATGCGGAATTCACTAAACTCCTTCGATTTATAACAGCCTAGTACTTATGAGGTAGGTCTAAGCGAAAAAATAAATAAAAATGGATGATGTAAGTAGTTCTAATACTTCGAGTCACTTTTGTGAGTTCTTTCGAGCTATGAGAGCCTGGTACTGAATACGCTAAGGCCAGCCGCGTGGAACAACATGAGCAGAATACAGAACGAATAGAGACCAATAAGGACAAGTATGATGAAGACGTAAGTAGATAAATTCCCTCTGAGTAATATTCACTAATCTCCTCTGTTATATGAGAGCCTAGTACCTCGGATAACAGATGCGGTAATACAAGTGGAAACAAAATCATGCGGCATTCACTAAGCACCTTCGATTTATAACAGCCTAGTACTATAAGACTATAAAGGAAGGTCCAGGAGAAAAATGGATGATGTAAGTAGTTCTAATATGTTGACATGTAATGAGGTAGGTTATGGACAAAATAAAAGAAAAAATGAATGATGTAAGTAGTTCTAAAACTTCGAGAAAGTTCCACTAATATAGTTGGTGTGAGCTCTTTCAAGCCATGAGAGCCTGGTACTAATACGCTAAGGCGAGCCGCGTAGAACAACACGGTTAGAAGAAGCGCCTCGAATAGACCTAAGGACAAGGATGACGAAGATGTAAGTACATCCATTCGGGAAATACCCTCTAAGCTAACAGATGCCGAAGTGGAAACAAAATCATGCGGAATTCACTAAACTCCTTCGATTTATAACAGCCTAGTACTTATGACTTCTAATGAGGTAGGTCCAGGAGAAAAAAAAGGAAATGGATGATGTAAGTACTTCAAGAAAGTTCCCCAATATAGTTGATGTGTGCTTTTTCGAGCTATGAGAGCCTGGCTTAGCGTATTCAGTATACGCTAAGGCGAGCCGCGTGGAACAACACGAGCAGAAGAGGCGCCTCGAATAGACCTAAGAACAAGGATGATGAAGATGTAAGTAGATAGATTCCCTCTGAGAAATACCCACTAAGCTCCTCTGTTATATGAGAGCCTAGTACCTCGGATAACAGATGCGGTAACAAAAGTGGAAACAAAATCTAAATCATGCGGCTTCACTAAGCTCCTTCGATTTATAACAGCCTAGTACCTAGTACATATGAAATCTAATGAGGACTGTAGGTCAAGGAGAAAAAAAGGTAAAAGAATATTGTAAGTAAGTCGTTATAAATACTTCGATAAATTCCCTCAATTTCGTTGAGTGTTTTGAGATCTCTTGTGCTATGAGAGATAGAGAGCCTGGCACTAACTACATTAAGGCCAGCAGCGTAAAGACTAATAAGGACTAGGGCAATTAAAACTTAAGTACCTAGATCTTTCTAGAACATTCCAGTCATACTGTCATAGTACGACGCAAAGCTCCTTCGCGTTATGTGAGCCTGGTACTTCAAACAAAAGACATTTGTAGAGGAAGATTTCGACACCGCGAGCGGGGATCGTGGTAGCTCGGTTGACAAGAGTGGGTGGTGTACTGAACCATCGCAGGGTCGAGTCCTGCTCGCAGTAGAATATTTCTTTCCACAATAAATTATTCAAAGTTTCTGAAAGTAATGACTCACAGACACAAAAAGAAGGCTCAAGATTTATAGGTTTAAGATTCTTAGTTTTTTGGCTCCCTGGTACTACAGCTAGCAAGGACAGTGTGAGTAGACACTTTTTATACTTTCAAAAGAAACGTCGTTTTTTTTTTCGCTTTATTTGATTTTGCTACTAGTAAACAGATACCACAAAAGGAACATAGTCCAAGTAAAAAGGCACTTTTTAGTACCTTTTAATGGCGTTTTTCATAGATAGTAAGACTTTCTGTACTTCAGTAAGATTCTCCGTGTTATGGGTTCCTGGTACTAAAGTTACCATTAGCAGGAAAGATTCGGTAGGTTAATAAACGGCAGAATTCTATGGCGGCGTTAGGACAAGCAGAAAAGCAGCTAGGAGTCCCAGACCAAATAATGGATTGTGTTCTTAGTCTCTGTAAAAAAATCATCATGGGAAAAAAACGTGTATGGTCTCTTAAGGCCTACTGCGCAATGCGTTAAAATTGCGTGCGGTTTTTTTTTTGGAAAATCTGTGAACCAAAAAGGAAGCGCGCACACTGCGAGAAAATATTCGCGTACTAAAATAATATTCGTTGCGGCGAAAAAAACGCATCGCAGGTCACCGCACCGCAGGTCACCGGAGAACTACAGAAATCTTCATCACAAATAAACTTGATAAGATTTTCAAAAGTTTAAAAAACAACTCCAACTTTTCATTTATTCGAAAATATTCAACAATCCATTGAACCATCCTTCATCCAATTAAAGTGAATAGTTACTTGATCTTTTGGTTTTATCCTTGTAATCTTGAAAGGTTCACAAGGTCCCCACTTGTCCACAGGACGCGGAGGCGGAGATTATCGGCGGGACGAGCAAACAAAGCGTCAAGCTGAAGGCATCTGACATTTATTCTGACGATTCTGGCTCGGATTCTGACGATAATAAGTCACAGGGTAAGATAATTTATTTACAGTATTTTTTAACTACTGTTCCCTTTATTTAAAAAGAAAAATAATTTATTTCTACACTAAAAACGAAGCTTATAACTACTAAAATTAAAAATTAATTATTAAAAATTATTAATACTTAAATTAAAAATTAGGCTATTAAAACTAAAATTGCAAATTATAACATGCAGTCGGAGGTAGATGTGTGCGCCGACGCCGGCTTCGGCGTCATCGGCGTGGATGGTCGGACGGATACGGTTGTTTTAGATACAATGCAGACATATACTAATAAACTAAACACTAGAAATGTCTAAATATATGCTTATTGGTTTAATTCGACGTATTTGTTTACGCAAATTCAATAAAATACCATTTTTATATGACCATAATCTAAATAGCGCGTTTTGCCGATAGCTTCGTCCGTCACAGTCATTTCGCGAATAAGTCTGCAATATTTTGTTTTTAATAAGATTTTCATCATCCACGCCGATGACGTCGATGACGCCGATGAAGCCGTCGCGGGCATCGGCGCACACATCTAGCTTGGAGGCATCTAGGATGCATCCAACATCGTAAAAATGCCTCCGACTGCATGTTATAATTTTTGATAAAGGATACTCGGTTTTATTTTCATCTTGTGTCTATCTTTTTAGTTAGTTTATTTACAGTTGGGTTTTTTGTTTTATAATTTTATTTATGAGTTATTGAGTACTTAAAATGGTGTTTATCACGCTAAGAGTGTTTTATTTTATTTCACTATCAGCAACAAATCAGCTCTTTTTATAATTGATCTACTTCAAAAAGAAATATTCGAAGCATTATAAGTTATTTTTACACGTACAAAATTCCTCAAAACTCCTGATCGAAAGGTCAAATATCATGGTATCTGGCGGGAACTATAGCGCATAGGATGACACCGCTGCCTGCCTCTCGCCATTAATCGCTTAAATTATTGTACACAGGACGCCGTAGCTCGTCAAGTTCTTCATCATCAGGTGGAGAAGAAGAGGAGAAGAAACGAGAGTCGAGGGAAGTGGAAATTAAGTACGCGGACACCAAGGAACAGATCAACAAACTTAGACTTAGCAGGTACATACTACTATATATTAATACGTGAAGACAAAATTTTGTACCCTTTTTAACCCTGACAAAAAAGAGGAGTGTGTATCTGTGTATCTGTCTGTGGCATCGTAGTTCCAAAATGAATGGACCGATTTGAATGCAGTTTTTTTAATTGAAAGCTAGTTTAATTGGGTATCAACTTAGCTAAGTTTCATGAAAATTTGTGCAGCCGTCCAAAAGTTACAGCTCTTTTTAACACGCTTTTATTAGCTTGACCTGTAACTAACTAACTATGTAAGAAAATCTTGGAAGTTAAAGAAGGTCGGCCAGTTTCATACAAACTATGACCTGACCGTAAATTGACGCGGCCATTAATGAAGTATGGCTTAATTGATTGTTCATTAGGCACATGTTAAAATATTTATTGGTTTTACTTTTTTTAAACCGGTGAATACGTACATTTTTTATGTTTTGTTTTGAGGTTAGGATTTAATACGACTGTGACGCCATTATTTATAAAACAGTCACAGTTAGTCTATTATTTTCTACTGTGGCATGTACCTCTTCTCTAGACATGTCCCTAACATACCTAATTATTATAGTCAATCCTTGGCGAGCTGACTAACCTCCTGGTATGGTACTAACAACTAACATGGTAGGATACGATTTCAGTGTATACCTACTCTTTTCTATACGGTATAGTCCTGTGTAAGTACGGTATAATAAAACTGAAGTAGAGAAGAGACAGAAGAAAGGTGGATACAGGATACAATAAAATAATAAGTTTTATAATATTCATTTATTTTATTCTAAATCTTCCAAAACATCGTCCAAAAATGGTGCTGGAGGTGATATGTTTGGCTGAAATCTAGCACATCCAAGGTAGGTACCACACTAAAGTCATGACATGCGCACAACATCCTATTGTGCGACGTCCCATAAACAGTTACAACAACACTCTAAAATGCCTTCTCGCCCTTCTTCTTCTCTCTTTATCTATTGCACAAAGTACACGCTGCTGTACGTGCTGTACTGTGTGTACTGTGCTGGTACGTGAATGCGGTTTCTGCATGTGATTCACTGAAAATCACAAAGCGTAGGAAGTCGGTTTCCAATAAGCGCAAGCCAAGAATCGTCAGCTATGGGAGGTATCACACGGAGTCCGAGAATTGTAAGCAGGGTCGTCAAAGGTGGAGGGATCAATTGGAGTCCGTAAAAACACAAAAACAAACAATATCAACACTAGTAATCGCACGGTACGCAACGACGTTACGGAGGCACGAACGTTAAGTGACATATCTTTGACAGCTATCACTTAGCGTCAAAAACGATCCGTTTCGTTTTATCTGTTTTATATATTACAAAATGGGTCCCATCGTTATAGTTCGTTGGGAATATACAATAATTATGTTTATTTGCCAGAAAACACCCACATCGGCCGTAAAAAAATATCCACATAGAGCAATAAATGTAGTAAACATTGGAAAAGGAAAATAAATTAATTATTAACATCTTCGCTACAGCTTGTAACAAAACGGAATGTTTTGCGTAATAATAAGATGCGTTCAAAACCATTAACACGATTAAATATGGCATGTCCTAAATAATTAATTAATTATTTACTCCCGCTCTAATAAAAGTTTTAAATTGTTGTAATTAAATTCTCCTTTATCAATATACATTTCTGCGTAGCATCCATCAATGGCCCCTTCCATTTTTGGTCAGGTCTTATTTGGCCATCATTCTTTGACCCACTTCCCGGTTTCCGATTGAGCTGAAATTTTGCTTACACGTTCAGTTTGGATGACTAAAGCGTGTTCTATAGTTTTTTTAAAACTATAATTTATTTTTTTCTAGTTGGAGTCGGGGGTTTTTGACGGTTACGTTATGTCTGCTTGCAATAATGAAAAGAGTTTATTTTTACTTGCTAATACCTTCTCTATTTATTTTGTTGTTAGGTTTAAACTGGAGCGCTTGGTGCACCTGCCATTCTTCGCGCGCGTCGTCAACGGCTGTTTTGTTAGGATTGGCATCGGGAATAACAACGGGAATCCAGTTTATAGGGTGAGTTTAAGTTTAACCACTATGAGGCCCTCTCAGATGTGCAGGTTTCCTCACGATGTTATCCTTCACCGTTAACGCAAGTGATAACCAAATTCTAATCCGCACATGAATTCGAAAAGTCAGAGGTGCGGACCGGTTTTCAACTCGGACCCTCCTGCATGGAAGGCGATCATTGCTTACATTTAGTCGAATAATAATACGAGCCCGTGAAATTATAATTCCACTGGACCCACGCAGTGATATTGCAAGGCAGTAATATTTTGATAATTTGACTGTATGTGCAAGGCCGTTAAATTGTGAGACGGTCAATGATATTTGATATTGGTCATTTAATAATTATAACCTAACCTAACTCATTATACGCAAAATACGCACAGCGTCGTGGAGTTGCGGAGACTCGCCCGTTTTACCAATACCAAACCTAACTCATTGTCAGTTATCATTGAAACCGGACCAATCATTGACCGTCTCACAATTTGACGGCCTTGCACATACAGTGAAATTGTCAAAATATTACTGCTTTGCAATATCACTGCGTGGGTCCAGTGGAATTATAATGTCACTGAAATGAGCCCGTGAAATTGTGAGAAATGGAGGCGGTTGACAAAGTTTTGACAATATCCCTGCGACATATATAACAGTAGATTTTATTTCTCGTTCCATGAACCCCAAAGATAGTATTTTAATTATATATATTTTTTTCAGGTAGCAGAAATCATAGACGTATATGAAACGGCGAAAGTATATAATTTAGGTAACACTAGAACTAATAAGGGACTTAAACTAAGGCACGGCACACAAGACAGAGTGTTCCGATTGGAGTTTGTTAGTAATCAGGTGAGTTATATAACATCTTTACCTACTATACAGGATAATTTTTTATGTAGTGAGCATAATTTGCAGAGTGATTCAGCCTCTGTTCCTAAATGCAACCGCAGTATTGGGATACACTTTAAAACAAAACGAAAATTCGACTTAGTATGGGACACGCATAATTTACTAGCGCAAGCCATACAAAAACAAATTTTTAATTTGTTTTGGAGTGAATTTTTGTACTGCGGTTGCATTTGGGAATGGACGATCACTCTGCAAATTATGCACACTACCTACATAAAAAAATAACCTTGATTTTCTTTTATTTTTTTGGAATTTTAAGCTGGTAGTTAATCAAGTCAGGGTTGTGAAGGTTAATTATCCTGATAATAACGATTTTGTTAGTTGGCAATACTGTATCACACGGCGCGGCGGCGTTACGACGATAGTGCGGACAGTAACGCGGGCAATTACAGGCAGCTACGAAGGGATTCCCTTCTGTAATTTTTTTTGCTTATGTCATGTCAATCGACTATCATAATTTTTGTCGCTTAGATTATTATACCTATAGTCGTATTTTTAATTAGACGAAGCCAACTGACAGTAGCTAATGTCGCTTTGTAAAATAATGTTGCCATATTTAAAGTAATAGTGATGCGTTCAGTTCTCGTTCAATCAGATGAATGAACAATGAGTGTGAATAGTTAATCATTTCAAACTATAAAAGAATATTATTTTTATTTTACAATAAAATTGTATAAAAGTACTCTGATATAAGTTACTAGTAGTATGTAACTACAATGTTTAAAACACTCGGTATTCAGTATAGGTAGATACTATAGGAACATAGTCGTCGAAAACTCGTTGGTATGTACAAAGCACGACTAAAATTCGAACCCCGTATCGGCAGCTCGGCACTAACTATTCACTAGACAATCGAGGCAATTTCATTCATTGAGGAGTTTTTTCAATCATTCACTTTGTCACAACACTGTTTTTATTTCATCAAAAACTGACAACACAGTAAACGTCAGTTGACTTCGTCTAATTAAAAATACGACTATAAGTATACAGGATTTTTTTTTTAAGCAGAGTGCGAAATTTGCAGAATCTTTCTGTGTCCGTCCCCAAATACAACCGAAGTACTAAAATTCACTCTAAAACAAAATTAAAATTTGATTTTGTATGGCTTGCGCTAGTAAATTATGCGTGTCACCCATACTAAGTCGAATTTTCGTTTTGTTTTAAAGTGTACCCCAATACTGCGGTTGCATTTAGGAACAGAGACTGAATCACTACAAATTATGAGCACTACATAAAAAAACTATGCTGTATAATTACTAATTACAAGGCTAGATTTTAATAATATTAGGGTGCATCCTATAACGTACTTTAGGAAAAAAATAGCCTTTGTAGATTCAAGCATAATCTAAAATCATTTGTATTTTACAGGAATTCACAGAAAGTGAATTTCAGAAATGGAACAAAGCTATAAAAGATGCCAATAAGAAACCTCCGACCATGGAATTTGTTAGGAATAAGATTCAAGAAGTTAAAGAAGCGCTTATGTATGAATTTAAGGTGAGAACACATTTACATAACAGCTAAACAAGACATAATATCTCACGCGGGACTTGACAAAATTAAATTTTCTCTGTTCTTGGTGGATAACTTATATTATTAGGTAGCAGTGCAAACATATTATATCATTGTAAAATAATTAATAATAATATTATTGAACTACTGTATCATGAGCATCCACACTCACAATGTATGGTTGAACTCATGTATGAACAAGTTTTATCTTATCGTAATAATTAAAATGAAGAAATTATTAAAATTATTCATGATCTATAAAAAAAAAGTATTTGAAAAAGACTGCTGATTACGAATGTTCTTTATTTTTGGCACATACCAACAAAAAAAAAAATTAAAGTGTTTCGACAGTAGATATAATACAAATATTTAACATTTTAACAGTTTGTTAACATTTTTTAACAGTTTGTTAGCATTTTATTTATTGCTAACATTAAAATCAAACGTTTATAAATCGCTACATAAAATCATAAAAAATATAATTATATATAAACTGGATGTATCTAATGAAAATATTCAATATTTTAAGAACATTATTTACAGGAAGAGGACGTAGTTAAAATAGTGGCGGAGAAGGATCGGTTTAGATCACATCCAACGAACTACGCGATGAAGAAAACACAACTCATGAAGGAAAGAGATGTCGCACAGTTGAGGTAAATATCCTTTCTCCCTCTGGGGCCATACAAGTATTACGTAAGCACTACAGGGGGGGGGGTCTTAGCTTTGCTTATTTTTGATGACATGGGGGGGGGGATCTGGATTGTGATTAAGTCGGCAGTATTTATTTTTTTATATTTTCGTATTTTCTACATAAATTCTTCTAATAAATATTATGGGCGTGAAAGTCCTCTATTCCAAGCCTATTCCCTATTTCTAGACTTATAACTGCTGCTCATGAATCAATAAAGAAACCAGGGGGGCTAAAAAGGCCGCTTTAGATGAATCATATTTTTTATTTATTTATAAATAAATAAAATAAATAATATGATTCATATTACGAATGTCAAAATATCTACTTAATTGACGACTCTTAATGTCATCCGCATAAGGTTCATATTCAGTAATCATCTGTTTGACATTTACTATGCAGATCATTAGATGAATTGCTCAATGTGGCCTTTTTAGGCCCCCTGAACACATTGAAAATTGCATGTACCAATGTTTACGTAAGCATGAGAGGTAAGAGCTTTGCTTACTTTTGCTGACGAGGGGGGGGGTTAATAATTGCAAAAAATCTGCTTACGTTATACTTGAACGACCCTGTTTAAAAGAAAATTTGCTTCATTATTAAAAAAAACCTACTTCAATCAGCTCTTTTCGGTACACAACGGAATCTAACGAAGTACGCCAGCAATTTCCATCACGACAATAATAGAAATTGCTGGACAGTATTATTTTTTAAATTATTGAGTGTCGTGATTCACCCTTGGCATTTTTTCCGTACAATCTTCCACCACCTTCGCACAATTGTGGGGTGTTCCTCCATTAACCTTTTGAACGCCATTGTCACATATATGTGACAAACGAAATCTTACCCTGAACGCCAACGTCACAAATATATGACAAAATCATTTGACAGAAAAAGTGGCCTGGCGTCAGGGGTACGGCGATACGTTTATACTCTGGCGTTCAAAAGGTTAAAAAGGGCGGATACTCCGACCAGGCGAGGTGATATTGCCTGGCGGGCCGAAGCCCGACGGTTGATGTCGGACAGTTGTATATGTGTTAGATACGATAATCTTTTTCCTTGCGCGATGCAGGCCTCGTAATCTGATTGGTCGAATTCATATTTACGCGCCACTGTAGTTAGCTTGCTGCCTTGCTAAATAGTTATTCTATGTGGCGATAGGTGTCGCTACAGGGGAAACGTTTTATTAACACGCTTTTATTAGCTTCACCTGTAACTATGTAAGAAAATCTTGGAAGTTAAATTTGACCCATTTCCCGGTTTCCGATTGAGCTGAAATTTTGCATACACGTTCAGTTTGGATGACTAAAGCGTGTTCTATAGTTTTTTTTTTAAACTATTTTATTATTATAATATAATTGAGTACTTATTAATATTCTCTTTACAGAGGTGACGACGAAATGGTATTGGAATTGAACGCGAAAATTCAGGAGTTAGAGGAACGAGCGAATCAGCTGGACAAGACGAGAACATCTTCTATCCAGAGTATATCGTATATTAACAACAGGAATAGGAAACTCAACGTGGAAACTGCTGAGAAGGCTATCATGGAAGAGGTAAGTAGCAGCGTATTTTTTTTTGGAATTTCTTGCCTGTTCTTCTCCATAGGTGACGACACGGTTGGCGCAATGGCTAAGCGATTAACTTTCTGCGCTACGTGCCGCGGGTTCAATCCGTACGGAACAAATATTTGTTTGATCTACAGATAGTTGATTCGGGCCTGGTTGTGTGTGCATGTAACATGTATGTTTGTAAACTGTACCCTCGACACAGGAAAAATCCTAGTGAGGGGAAATGTTTTTAAAAATAAATAAAAAAATAGTACCTACTATTTGGAACCGTCCACCTAGAGCAGGGGTCGGCAACCTGCTCGCGAGTCACATGCGGCTCTTTGGATGTGAATCTGCGGCTCTTTCGTTCCATACGCATAATACTAGGTGGTCCTGGCATTATTTGCCAAACAGACGAAAGTATGTAGAAAAAAAAATTGTGGCTCTTTGAAACTTTGAATTTTGTAAACTGTAATTTTTGACTCTTCCGACTCAAAAGGTTGACCAACCAACCCCTGACCTAGTCTCGATAAATAAGTGCCTGTATTTGGTTTACATGAAATGAATATCTATTCTATTCTATTCTAAAGCTATTGGTACTATCAGTGGCATGCACACAGATATTTCTTAAAGAGTAGACAAAAACAACTTACTATTATATTGTCAAGTTAAATTATGTTTGTGATTGGCCACCTCACACTAAGACTTAAATTAACTGATATTACAGAAATAGTACCTTTACCTTTGTATTACTTAATACTTAATTAATTACGGTACACAGTGTCTTTCTGTGGCATCGTAGCTCCAAAACGGATGTACCGATTTCAATACAGTTTTTTTTATAATTGAAAGCTATTTTAATCATGTATCATATTAGCTATGTTTCGTGTAAATCTGATCAGCCGTTCAAAAGTTACTGCTCTTTTTCTAGTTGGAGTCAGGGGTTTTTGTCGGTTAGGTTAAACCTTCTGTAACATGTTTTTAGCACGCTTTTATTAGCTTCATTTGTAACTAACTATGAAAGAAAATCTTGGAAGTTAAATTTGACCCACTTCCCGGTTTCCGATTGAGCTGAAATTTTGCATACACGTTTAGTTTGGATGACAAAAGCGTTTTCTTTAGTTTTTTTTAAACTATAATTATTATTATTTTTACAGATAAAAGCAAATAAAGGCAAGAAGATTGATGACCCGTTCACGAGGCGAAGCACGAAACCTGTCATGAACTTCAAATGTGGGGGGAGCAAGGCTCAGGTCAGCTTATCACTATAACTTTATTTATTTATAACTAGTGGTCGCCGATCCAAATTCTAATTGAAAGCTAGTTTAATCGGGTATCATCTTAACTGTGTTTCATGAAAATCTGTTCAGTCGTTCAAAAGTTACAGCTCTTTTTCTAGTTGGAGTCGGGGGTTTATGACGGTTAGGTTCACAGAACACAGAAAGAGGTTTCTCTCTCGTTACCTCTTTTCTGTGTTCTAGGTTATTTAAGTTTAAAAATCTTTTACTTAAGTCGCCAAGTGATCGAAATTCCGTCATTTTAGCTTTCTGCACTCCTTCTCCATATAAACTTTCACTAAGCCAAATCTCACACTCCTCCGTACGCGCAATATGCTTAAAAAGGGGTACAAAGCTTTATCTTCACGTATTAATATATCTGATAATGTTAATTTTTTAACACCTTATATTTATTTCCACTAGAATTACGTAAACACAATTGTCGACAGTTTTACCAAAACTATTGCATGGGTTTAACTTTCTTATTTAATTTTAATATACAATTAAAATAATATTTTAATTAGGTATGGCGCTATCATATCTCGATATTTACAAGAACCGTAATGAAACAGTGTTACCAACTCTCAAAAATATTTATCCCCAAAGCTGAAGTAAAAAACCCCTAAAATCCCCCAAAAAAAAAAAAAAATTCTGTAAAAATAAATAAATTGTAATAATTTTTATTAATTGAAACATTTTTAAAACGTTGACAGCCAGCTGCGTCACAATCCTGTCACAATCATTATAAACTTCATAGCAAAAGTCAAGAGTAAAAAAACCCTAAAAATACCCCTAAAAAAATAAAACCCCTAAAAAAATCCCATTTCACTTATTTTCCCCCTAAATTTGGGGGGAAAACCCCTAAGTTGGGAACCCTGTAATGAAATTTATGTTTTTTTTATCAATTCAGCCTTTCCAAGACATCTCAAGAACTGAAGAAGAAATTGCCGAAATTCTCAAAATAAAGGAGGAAGAGGAACAAGCTCTTCTGGAGCACAAGGAAAGAGAAAGACTTGTGAGTATTAAGCCATATACAAACTTCCGCCGCGAATAGATAAGGTGTCATCCATAAAGTTCGTCACACTAATTTTGTGATTTTTTGACCCCTCCCTCGTCTTTGTCACAGTTGATCACATTTGTTAGACCCGATAGTGTGACGTCACATATTTAGCAATTTTACATCTAAAAATTATTAAATTAAAACAGCAGTTCTGACATTAGTTTTATTTCCATTTAAATTAATTTTAATATATAATAAATCAATCGTTTTTCGTTAATAGTTCAAATTTGGCATTTTAACACTTAGCTGTATTCGATTTTGAAATGTGACGTCACGAAACATAGGACCCCTCCCACCCCTTGTCACATAATGTCACACTTCGTCGTCCCACCCCTCTTACCGTGTAACGTACTTTATGGATGGTCCCTTAAAGTCGAATTTTCGTTTTGTTTTAAAGTGTATCCCAATACTGCGGTTGTATTTAGAAACATATTTAAAAAGAAATTATTCACTTTTATTTTCAACGACGAAATACTATATTGATTGTGTTGTGTTTATTTTTGGTTAAAACGGCAACATCTTTTAACTTGTGCCACCACCTTATCTTAAGAATGCAGTGAACTCGCTTGCAATTTTGTTGACAATGATTGTACTTTATTTTTTACTTTTTGTTTCTCTTCTACCCGCACTGAGATTATAATTAAAATAGTAATAAGATTTAATGTTCTCATGTAAGTGACGATTGTCTTAATGAGAATAAAGTTCTTTAAACCGAACAGAGACTGAATCACTACAAAGTAAGCGTACTACATAAAAAAATATTCTGTATAATTTGATGTATTTTAAAGTTTTATTTTATTGCAGCAACAAATACAAGACGAGGAGAAAGCTAAACGAGATAAGACCACATCCAACGAAACCAGCATGTACTCGCTACACGACTTCGATATTAACATAGAATTGGATCTGCCAATAGCCAGTGAGTATATTTCTTCACGTAACTGCCCCATTGCTAACTACTCGATAATGATGACTTGTTTGTCTGCGTCTCCCACTTCTACACATCAAAAAAGAAAGAAAGAAATTACCTACCGTCAAAAACCCGCGACTCCAACTAGAATAAATATTATAGTTTAAAAAAAACTAAAGAAAACGCTTTTGTCATCCAAACTAAACGTGTATGCAAAATTTCAGCTCAATCGGAAACCGGGAAGTGGGTCAAATTTAACTTCCAAGATTTTTATACATAGTTACAAGTGAAGCTAATAAAAGCGTTTCAAAAAGAGCTGTAACTTTTGAATGCCTGAATAGATTTTCACGAAACATAGCTCAGATGACACCCGATTAAACTAGCTTTCAATTAAAAAAATCTGCATTGATATCGGTCCATCCGTTTTGGAGCTACGATGGCACAGATACACACTACAAACTTAAAACACCCGTCTTTATTGTCGGGGATTAAAAACTATTAAAAGAATTCAAATACATAATATCTATACACTACCAAGTAACGGTGCGCCCTGGGGGCTTAATACGAGCTCAAAAAGCATGACAGAAATTGAACTGCCCAGACATTTCCAGAATAAGCGACACGGTTGACGACACGGTTGGCGCAGTGGCTAAGCGATTAGCCTTCTACGCTACGTGCCGCGGGTTCGATCCCCGCACGGAACAAGTATTTGTATGATCTACAGATAGTTGGTTCGGGTCTGGGTGGTGTGTGCATGTGACATGTATGTTTGTAAACTGTACCCTCGATACAGGAGAAATCCTAGTGAGGGGCAAAGTTTAAAAAAAAAAAAAAAAACTGACCTTTCATGGTCCGAAAAGTCTATACAGTGCGAGGTCAGCTCATACTGGAAATGTCTGGGCAGGTCAATTTCAGCCCTGCTATAAGAGTTCGTAGTAAAGGGGCTGGTGTATCCTTAATTCTCGGATCTCCCGGAGAAAACCCTCCCTAACACATACACGAGTGCGGGGAAGTGGGGGCCCGACTGACAAGTTGGTCGTTCTCGAGTAGTACAACTAATGCTTGCGTTTCCAATAACGAAGTTCTTGTAAAACTTAGTTAGTAGTTTGGCGTATACTCGGACGAATAAATTAAGGGAGCCTCGTCTCTAACACAAAAGTGAACATCCTGTGGTGGCCGATCGGCACCTCGTAATGTACATGTGTGAGTTAAATTGTGTATACAGCTCGTATTTTCTTAAATGTAGTACCTATAATACAACATGTATCAGAAATGCGTGGTCATATTTAAGGGCGTGGGTCAGACCATCAAACTGAACAACTTTCTCTATAGGACCAATATCGTAAACGCGAAACAATTATCAGCTGTCCCATACAAAACTTCAATACCATGATATAAGAGGCTGTAAAACTGTCTCTTTGTTCAAGAAACGTTTAAAAAAGCACTACCTTTCCTCTGCGACATAGTTTGTATTTTATTTATACATTTAGGTTTATATGTAATTAGATAGTATTTAGATGGTATTTATTGTATGTATTTGTATTCTTCCGTGTTAGGTAGGTATTTTATGTAAATTATTTATACGTATCCTTTACACACTGTGTCTACATTTCTTCTTTTTAATCTCTCCTCTCGCAGAACTGCTGGAAGAGATTTCTTTAGAAATAAGCAGTACCTTTATACTTTATGCTCCTACTTCATATTTCTCATGTATTTTATGTGTGCATTAATTGTTAAACAAATAAATAAAAATACCTACTCGCCCCAAACGTATGGAACAGCTGATAATTTTTTCGCGATTACGATCTAGGTCGCATAGAGAAAGTTGTTCAGTTTGATGGTCTGATCCACACCCTTAAATATGAACACGCATTTCTGATACAAGTTGTTGTTAGTAAATAAAATCCACTAAATATACCTAAAAGCTAATTAGTATAAAAACTTGTTTAATAAGGTATAGCTTTTAACATGTCTTCTGTTTATTATAATGAGACTTTTGTATGTAATAAAATATAATAGTTTAAAAAAACTATAGAACACGCTTTAGTCATCCAAACTGAACGTGTATGCAAAATTTCAGCTCAATCGGAAACCGGAAAGTGGGTCAAATTTAGCTTCCAAGATTTTCTTACATAGTTACAGGTGAACCTAATAAAAGCGTGTTAAAAAGACACAAAAAAAATATTTTAATAGAAGACAAATAAGAAATAATGAACTGTACAAGCAGACACATTATTTGGGAGATTCACTTTTGTGTTACACTGCGATCTTTCTTTTTTATTCGTTCGAGACTGAACAATATATTTTAACTTTCAGAATCAGTATCAAGTCAACCAAAACAGGTTTCGACAAAAGTGAAAGAAACGGGTCCTAAACGTTCTTTAAATTTAGAAGAATATAAGAAACGACACGGGCTCATATGAGTGTTGTTGCACAGACAGACCAAGTGCTTGTGATCAATAGTGGGGAGTATTGGCGATTGTGGCGACGTTGGTGACTTGCCACACCCTGGAATTCGTGTTAGAATAGTGTTAAAGTGTTTGTGGTAATGTTGGTCAGTTTCCAGAAACGCCACAGTATGGAATAGGTGTTTGTGGCGAAGTTGGTAAGTTTCCAGACTCGCCATAGCATGAGATAAGTGTTTGTGGTAATGTTGGTAATTTTCCAGACTCGCCACAGATATTAGCCGCAGTGTGGGATTCGTATTAGAATAGTGTTTGTGATTTAGCCACAGTTGTCGGAAATAGGCATTCGAAATGTTGGTATTTTCACCACAACATCTGAAATCAGCTTTCTATAGATTAACTAAATTATTAAGTGAAGTGTTAACGGTCGTGTTGGTCAAATACCATAATTATTGGAATGTTGGAATCAGGTGATTTGCCACAATCTAATAAAATACTTATACTAGTGTCGGAATTGTCATTTCTGTTAGTACTTCTAAGATAACTTTCTAAATATTGTTAAGTCGATGTTGGTAAAATTGCATAGACAGTTGGTAAATTTACCTCAGTCACTACAATTTATGTTTAATAATTACCACAATGACGATGATGAAACGGTAAGTTCTACTACATTAAAAAAATTGCTTAAATGAAGAAAATTCGATGGTATTTCATTTTTCAAATTATTATACATGGTGATAATTAGCATTTTTCATAATAATGTCTAATGTGTTTAGTATTGCACATTAATATAACTAGTACTAAAATATTTGTAAATGTGACGAGAATGGTTAAGTTGGGTAATTACCACAATCGCCAAAACTCGAATATTACTTCTTCATTCAATAATCAACTTATTGGAGTCATTCCATAATGATAACGCCCGTTACGCGTACTCAAGTAGAATTTCGGGAATCTGGTGAAGAATATTGTAAATCAAGATTGATTTTAGGGTGTGATTTCGCCATCAAAATCATTAAAAAAAAAAGAAAATGTGTACGACCTATAACACCTATTACAAGGAATGACCCTTTGATTTATGAATAGCAACTTATTGTGATGCCAATACTCCCAAACATAATACAAAAAGGTATTTAAAAATACTTTCTAAACACAAGCTACGCTAATCTCAATTTTTATCCGAAAAGTCCTGATATTTGACATCAAAATCGAGTTCCACTGCAATTGAAGATAAGCCCTTTCCATAGACCAGATAGACGTGGTATGGTGAAAAGGATTCACAAAAGAAACCATAATCCATTTTGACTTTGTAATCGAGTAAAAGTTAAGTTTTGCGAATAGTAAGTACCTAAAAAAATATAGAGTGTAAAATATCGCTTGGTTTATGACCCTCGGAATACTGCGCCATAAGCCCCATTGTTATGACTACGCTTACGAATTGCGTACACGCAGCAACCGCGTTAGAGTAAAGTGTACACCGGGAACCGAACAGTCCCCCACTGTCACGTGAGTATGCAAGGGCGGGGAGCGGGGGACGCGGCGCGGAACTGCGAGTACGCGGTATTTGTGGAGAGATTTCAAAAATTAAAATTGCAATAAAGGGTCCATTCAAGTATTACGTAAGCACAAAAGGGGGGTCTTTGCTTATTTTTGATGACATGGGGGGTCTGGATTGTGATTACGTCAGCAGTATTTACTTTTTAACTTTGTCGGATTTTCTAGAAAATTTAACAAATTCTTCTAATAAATATTATGTTCGTTAAAGTCCTCTATTCCAAGCCTGTTCCTTATTTCTAGACCTGACTTATGACTGCTGCTCATGAATCCATTAAGAAACCAGAAAACATTGAAAAATGTATGTACCAATGTTTACGTAAGCATGGGGGGGGGGGGGGTAAGAGCTGCGCTGACTTTTGCCGACGAGGGGAGGCGGTTAATATTTCAAGAAATCTGCTTACGTAATACTTGAAATATCTACAGTGGGCCAAGCACGAATGTTTTGACGTATAGTAACGTAAACGTAACCAAATTTAGAAACAAAAATACACGTTTAATCCATGATATTTTTTTGGAAATACATGCAATATTTGTACATTTTCATGAAACAAGTGTGGATGTTGCATAAAATTGAACAAAAATGCGATAGATTCACCGTATTTTTTAATCAAAATATGCTTACGTTTACTTTACCATACGTCAAAACATTCGTGCTCGGCCCTCTGTTCTATTAGTCAAGTAATATTGAATTATTTGTATGGAACTGCAGATTTAGCTTCGCGATTTCTGCGTTGGCTCCATAGTAAAAGTTGTTCATAATGATGACTACAATAACCCTCTTTCGGCTTGCGGCCCTTCCCGATTAACCGTGTATATCAGGAATAATTTCGAAATAAATATCATAGCTATCTTAGTAATCGCTAGATATTAGTCACCAATGTATGATTACTATGAAGTCATAGAACTTCGAAGTTTCGTAACCTTTAAAAGCGAATAAAGTCCATGCATTTAATTTTACACTCTATATTTTGAATCATGGAATAGTGGACAAATGGAGTGTTAATCTTTTTAATTCTGAATTCAATAATACAGAAGAGCCAAAATCTAAAGAAATTTCGTCGTAGTAGAGTGCGAATAGTGAGTTATATTTTTTTGTGAATATCTTATATAGAACTACCTGTTCTTGTTTACACGGTTCAACTCACGATTTTTTTGTAAACATGCATTCTCCTAATGTTTACAGACGTGTTAACGGGTTTCATCATACGATAGTCCTGAGATAGCTTTAGATAATCGACACAAAAAATAATGATTCGCTCTCTACCTAAGATAATATTGTCAATAATACGCTGCGCAGTTGATACGTTACGATTGGTGGCAAAATAACGACTATTCGATCTGTTTTTACATTCGCCCGCATATTATCACTCCATTTGTTGTTACTCCATGTTTTAACGCATAGACTTAGGCTAAAAATAATTAATTACCTCCAATATGGCGGACGCCTGCTAGCCTTAATTATTATAAGTAGCTGTTATTACTTATTTATTATTGTTCCTGTTTTAATAAGACCGCTGGAATGATTGACCTCATTGGTCGTAAACGCAGCACAGTCGGTTCGATTACCTGATCTGACAAAATTTAAACGGGAATTTTATGTTATAAAATTCTCCGTAGCAAGCCACGAGTACCTACAAATCAAAGCCCGGGTTGCTTTTGGCTTTGATGGGATATTTTCATGTAATGTATTGATAATTTGTATGAAAACGTCCAGCGATCTAATTGAAAACAGTGTTTAGTATTCTTATTACTGTATATCGTTTTAAATTCAAGTTAATAAAGCAATAAAAATGTATTTAATAAAATGACAAAAAAAGCAAAGGATCGGATTGCCATGTGATGCAAAACTTAAGAAAACAAAGAAAAATATGTTCTCATATACAAATGACTTATTTTAACACTTGCCTCTGAAATGTATTATTTCAAATTAAGGCACTGTTGAATTAAAAACTACAATAATACGAAATACGTCATTTCTGGTGTTTTTAAGCAATTTTTTACATAGCACTAATTTTTATTCGACACAATTTATAACAGCTTAATTTTTTCAATAAAATAGATACAGAAACAAAATGGCGTATTTCGTATCGTCGTAGACAATTCCATAAACACGAGAACCCTTATCTATATAGTTGTTATAATGTTAGTGAAGTAACTCTTATTTATTTGACTATGAACAAATTGATAATGGTTAATACTTAAATACGTTGTAAAACGAGAAAAGCTCAAAGGCTTAAATAAAATTTGATAAAGCATCACTTTTGTTTTAATTCTACATTGTGGTTAGGTTAGGTTCAGTAATTCATTCTTCGGTGTGACAACCAATACCTATTAACAACAAACTTTTAGAAATTCTGCGTCCTTTATTTTGTACTCGGACGCCACCATCCACCATGACGTCAGAATGGCTGGTCAAAATAATTTTCATATTTCTCTGAATGTATCAGTAGCAGCTATTGTAGAAATGTAGCAAATATAAGTAATTGGATGGCAAGTCTTGAATATACTTTCAGAGCCGCTTGGCACAGGCAACCAGCGATTCTGACGCTAACATTTGTAACGGCTGGTTTAATTTGATCAGCCTTTGAGAAACCGGGTGTATATTATTTTTGGCACTGTACATGGTGGTTGGTTGTTGTGGATGCATGGCTACCATGCATCGGGTCAGGTGCCAGAAAGGAAAAAAAATATTTTTTTGTATCTATTTTCTTTTGACAGGCTTCAGGAACCTCAGGAACGCATGTCCTCGGCGGCCGCACTGCAGTTATAGTGCCACAAACTTATCTGACCCGGTCGTGGCGTCGCTGCCGTCGCTTTTACCAATGTCATCTCCGTACAAAAATGACACTTTGATGGGGGTTTACATAATCTAAGCTTTGATGTAATTTTTGTTCCGTAGCGTCGTTAGTTCCAATTTCGGTCACCGGGTCAGATAAGTTTGTGGCATTATAGCTACTTTGACAAACAGATTTATATAAAGTAAAGTTTCTAGACGAGTATTCTCCGTCACTTTCCCACAAAACGAAGATTTGTGTGGCGGTAGCAGGCGGTAGTAAAACGCTGTAACATCGAAATATTTTTTAATATTTCATTTTTGTTTCCACTATTGCTAAAGATATTAAGAAGTTTCAATTTTATTGATAAAAAAACAGTCCTCAACCATATTATTCTCGCGTGTTGTGCATGCCCGGTATAGTTCCCGTACCCTCGTTGCCTGTAGGATTAAAATTCGTCATGCTAACAGTTCTTCTGCTATTTCCCACGAAATTGGGGCTTTTGAAGAAGCTGAGAGTATTCGGATCCGTAATAATGCCTGCAGTAAAAGATTTCATCGTGTCACTAGTTTTTCTGTCACTGACCACGACTTTAGCGCTGGTGTAGAACCCGACGGATATCTTCTCAGTAGAGTTAATATACTGCGGCAGACCAGCGTCATGCAACACCCATTCGGCGGGAAAGCCCCAGAAATGGTGATCTTGAAACTTAGGGTTGTAGTTAGCGAACACAAGGCCGCTAAGATGAGCCTCGTAGTCGATTTCTATATCCAAAGTGCCGCGGGTAGCACTGAGGGTCGCGACCACGCTTTGATAAGGACCTAACTCCACCTCAACACTCGAGCTAGTACCCATGATGGCTGATTGAGACTTGGACGTTTCGTTGCCCCAAGATCCCGCATAAGACAGACTGGTAGTTCCTCCTACGCTGCCAGTCGCGAAGCTCACACTGTACGTGATTTCTTGGCCTACTGTCAACTCCCCGCCTGTCGAATAAGAGTTGGTTACTGTCTCCTCAACCGAGTGCGCAATAGCAGCGTTAAATTTTGCTTTAACCTTACTGTAATTTTCAAACTCTCGTGTGGATATGATGATAGGTTTCGTGTGAATGCCTAAAACTCTTGATCTGACAGGATTCAGGGTTCTCTTGACTTGTTCCCAATTCTGTGAGTGGTACACATCATTCCAGGGCGTCGGACTCCTGACAAACACATCTGTGGGTTTTCGTCCAATAAATTTACGACACGCCTCCTTCAAGCCTCGGTCCCCGATTTGGAAGGTTTCTCTCTCCCTGTCACTGATGATTTCGACGTTGGAGCCGGTGTACTGCACTTGAACGTCAGCTACGGTCTTCCCGGCTGTTATTTTGACAGCAATGCGGGCGTACAGCGCCGGTATAAACAATAGGAGAAGGTATTTAAACATCATTTTAACCTGCGAAAAGAGTATTGTGATTAATATGAAAAGTGTTGTATATCAACTTGAATATCTACTGGTCGTAGGTCTACAGAATAGATTTCAAAAGTTCTGGACCCTCTGCTTCCACCAGATAGTGATGGCAATTATAAGTTCAGTTGTTAATATAAGTAATATATATTTTTGCGATTGTTTTAGAGGCGAGAAAATAATGCACAAACGCAGTGGCGTACACTCATTAGAAAAAAGTTGGCAACCGTACTGCCTACCCTAATGAATTAAGTATTGGGTAAGTAATACAACCGTTAATAAATGCCTGTAATATCAGTTAATCCCTTTAAGCTCAAATTCTGAGAAATCTATTATGTTCGCAATTTAATCGAACCTTAATCGATCGCAGAGGTTGAGGATATATTTAAGTTCGGATATTTTTGCCTACCCGATAAGAAATGTCTGTGCATGCCACTGAGAATATTCATTATATGTATCCTAAACGCACATCACACATCATGAATAGTTTATAATGACATTAAAAGTATCAAAAAACGAAGCCAATGTATTTATTATTATCTACTCATATTCAAACTAACTTACCTGCCGGTCTTTTGATGTCCGTATAATATTTCCATTTGCTCACCATGTTATATAACTTTAGAACGACGTTGTTATCACAAAAAAGTGCTTACCTAATAATTAATATCCTATTTGTATCACCGCAAATGTTCAAAACAATTAAATAAAGTTAACTAAGAATAGCTTTGATCTTATAGTACATTATGATATAAGTGCGGTAAGTTGAAAATTACAGCCGAGGCGATATTGCTAGCCCGAGCCTACGGCTCGGGCTACAAGAAAGCAGAGGCTGTAATTATTAAGCGCACGTATGTCATACGACGTTTTATAACATATTTGCGAGGAAATAAATACAGCTCGGACTTTCTTAAACGAATAAATCTTTAATCACTTGTTAAAGCAGTTAGAGTTTGAACAATTTGTGAAATTGGTTATTTCTTGTTCACAAATTAGCTATGCGCGCGCATCTGCCCTTTTTTTAACCGACTTCCAAAAAAAGGAGGAGGTTCTCAATTCGACGGGAATGTTTTTATTTTTTTTATGTTTGTTAATTTGGTGAGGATCTGATGAAGATCTTCGGAGATAGACAATGGAACTCTTGAATGAATAACAGCCTTAGATTATGTAAGGGGTTTACATAATCTAAGATAACAGCACATCACTCGCGGTTGCTGTAATCTCATGTTTATGTATTGTGTATGCCACTCAAAATTGAAAAATAAAATAAACTTTAAAAAAAAGTAAAAACCGACTTCAAAAAATATCTAAAAAGTATAAAATAATTTTCTTAAACAGCCAGTATTACTGTTGGGTGTTACAACCCCCAGTATTACTAATAAAGTAAATTAATATTTTTTTGTTTTTGTTACAGATAAATGGTTGTAATTTATTGTCAAAATTAATTAAATTAAAGAATTAAACGTTTATATTTTATCTCCCAAAGTTAATTTTATTCATAACATGTTGACCACTTTTCTGACATAAAAACTCTTTGCTAAGATTTAAAAAAGTACCGTTCGTTTTAGACGAAGCATCTTGTTAAACCGTGCGTTTTACATTACATTATCGCACAAGTGCGTAATGAGATTAGACATGAGCGCCGCGCCGGCGCGCCGCCGCCGCCGCCTATTTTCGCGCGCCGCCGCCGCCGTGAAAAGGCAACGGCGCGCCGAGCGAATTAAGTCAGTACGAAAGAGTTCGTTCCTGTAGTGGGAGGGAGGCGTTACGTGTTCATCAGAGTTCATCTACGCAAACAAAAAGGTGGCGTCGTCGTCGTCATCAGAGTCCGAACACAATATGGACGTTTATAAAATGTAATAAATAATAAATTAAAATTAGGAATTTAAAGTAATTCGATATTAAGTATGTTTTTTAAATACTGTGATTTAGTTTATACAAGAATTACCTTCTTTTTTTGGTTACCGTGGTGAGAATCATGGTCTGGGGAGGAGTGTACAGTGTACACCCCTCCCCTGACCATGAGGGTTACCTAGAGTTGCGTAGACGACCACCGTGGTTAGGAACCACGGTGGTCCTCTCCAGCACCTACAGGTGGTCTTCGGGTACTCATAGAAGACCGCGCCGAAACCTGCCACCAGGTGATGTGTTTGTGTAGCGGGGGGTTTATGCGTACACGCCGACGCGGTTGCTCCTCGGCTCCTTCTTCTCCGAGCCAGCCAGCATATCCGTTACTATGGCGGGCAGACGGATATCTAGCCCGGTCTGGCCGACCTGGATCTGCCGCTCTGCGTCCCACGCAGGGCACGCCTCGAGCGTGTGCTGTGCAGATTCCTGGCCCACCTCCACAGTGGCAATTTGTCGTGGCCTCGCGTCCGATCCTATTCAGGTATTCACCGAAGCAGCCGTGCCTGGTGAACACCTGGGTAAGGCGGTAGGTGACGCGCTCGCTCCTCCTGAGCCAGTCTCCGTAGTGCGGCAGAATAGCATCGACGACGCGCTTCTGCGCGAACTGCAGCTGAAATAGCCGCTCGCGCCACAGCTCGAGCGCGTGTCGACGTGCCCGCCGCTTCAGCCTTTCGAACGCCGCGGTTGGCGCGGTCTGCCAAGATGTCGAACGGCGGAAATCGCTCCAGAAGAGTTCCCGCCTCGAAAGATATCGTTCGGTATCCTCGTGCGTTTCAGTTGGCCACTTTGCGCTGCAGACCGTGAATTTTGGTTCTGCAGCACCGGACGCTTGATAGTTGAGCTGACCATACAGGCGCCCCGTAAAGAGCCACGGACCGCACGACCCCCTCGTAGAGGCGGCGAACTTTCTCCCAAAGTTTCCCGTGGATTGGGCTGCAGTCTGTGCAAATCACCTACTGCCCTCTCGATCCGGGGGACCCGCAGGTCTACCGCGTAACTAAAATGGTAATGAAAATCGACTCTGGTAATAAATTTCAACACGAGTGTGGGAGAGTAAATTGTGAGCTACCTTGTACTTTTTATACCGATTTTGATGTTGCGACTGCCATCTTCAGCGATAAACTATGTTTTTCTAATTATTTCCTGTCATTACATAACATTACGTTAAAAAATTGCTGTAAAGGTCACGCCGCCGACTTCGCCGCCGCC
Organism: Allophyes oxyacanthae; assembly: GCA_932294325.1. NCBI lineage: Eukaryota > Metazoa > Arthropoda > Insecta > Lepidoptera > Noctuidae > Allophyes > Allophyes oxyacanthae. The sequence goes on along the minus strand of OW028635.1, from coordinate 8,200,671 downwards.
GCCGACCCCTAAAAGTCGGCGCGCCGCCGCCGACCTTATACCCCTCGGCGCTCATGTCTAAATGAGATACATTACGATTAGACCAGGGCCAATAATTTTTGAAAAAAAATATATTCTTAGCAGTATGTGAATGGTCGGAAAATTTAGGGTAAACTATAAGTAATTTAAGAAAAATAAAGCAGACTCGGAAAAAGTTCCGGAAGGGGGGTGGGGGGGGCTAAATATACGTTTTGACGGTTTTATACTAGTTTTTTACGATTTGTGGCTAAAATATGCATCCTATCGAAAAAAGTTTAATGTACAAGATGTAGATAATTAAGAAATCTAAAACTTTTTTATTGAGCATTTTTCAACATAACCCTAAAATTATCGAGAAAAACGCTAAAAACCGATTTTTTCGTTTTTTTATTTTTATAACCCGCAATATTTTTTTTTTTTTTTAATGTTTCTCGTTTAATACTTTCCTTTTTATGTTTTAAATAAGCGATAATTTTTTAAAAACAAAATATTTAGTATTTGATTTTATACGAATTAAAATTAAAAAAACAGCCTAATTTTCAATCGAAAAAGTTCACTACAAAATTTTCGATTTTTTATCTTTATGAATACTCATTTTCTTCGTTGAAACCTCTATTTTATGACGGTATGAAAAATATATATTGTTCGTATGGAAAAATATCGTTAAAAATGCAAAATACTAAAAAATACATTTTTCATTATCGTTTTTTCAGTTAATCTTGAGATTTTTTTATTTTTTGTGCCAAATATTGGTGAAAAAGATTTGCTTTCATGTAATGTAATGTTATGTACTAAATCTAAAATGAAAAGAAATCGAATAGTTAGAAGATGAACCCGAAGAAAACGAAATCTAGATTAGTTCTACTGATGAAGAGCGACCTACAAAGAAAATGGAATTAAAATAAAAAAGTCGGTATTTGACTGTAATAACACAATTTTATGTTATTTTTTTTTTAAACTGACTTGTACATTAACTATAACCTACGTATAAAAAAAAATCTGAATAAATAGCCTTTGTTTTTTGGAGTTTTTACGTATTCGATTATTGTTTACAGTTAGAGCATTGCACTGAAATTGTTATTGTTATAAACTATAAGGTCCGACCTTTCTAGACCCAATCCCTTTAATGGGTTATTATACTCATCATTATGAACAACTTTTATTATGAGACCAACCAAGAAACCGCGAAAAAAAAAACTGTTGATCCGTACAAATCATTCTTATTTATTGACTAATGTAAGCAACAGCAGATTTTTTTATTTTTGATTTTCTGTTCCCTCATAAAGTTATTTGGAAGTTTCAATTTTATTAAGTTCTTCTGTCTAATAAGAGTTATACTCTCGTCTGTTGTGCATGTTGGGTAAAGTTCCCGTACCCTGATGGCCTACAGGATTAAAACTCATCATGTCACTAGTTTTCCTTCCATTGCCCATGTAACTGGGGCTGTTGAAGAAGCTAATCGTATCCGGATCCTTTATTATTCCTGCGGTCATAGATTTCATCGTGTCACTAGATTTTCTGTCATTAACCACGACTCGAGCGCTTGAATAGAAGCCGATGGATATCTTCTCAGTAGAATTAATATACAGCGGCAGACCAGCTGCCTTCAACACATATTTGACGGGCAAGCCCCAGAAATGATGACCGTGAAACTTATTGTGGTAGTTAGCGAAAACAAGGCCACTAAGATGAGCCTCATAGTCGATCTCTATATCCAAGGTGCCGCGAGTAGCACTGAGGGTTGCGACCACACTTTGATATGGAGATAACTCCACCTCAACACTCGAGCTAGTACCCAAGATAATTGATTTAGATTTGGTCGTTTCGTTGCCCCAAGAACCCGTATAAGACAGACTGGTAGTTCCTCCTACGCTGCCAGACGCGAAGTTCACACTGTACGTGATCTCTTGGCCAATTGTCAACTCCCCACCTGTCGAATAAGAGTTGGTGACTGACTCTTCAACCGAGTGCCCAATAGCAGCGTTAAACTTCGCCTTAACTTTACTGTAATTCTCAAACTCTCGTGTGGATATGATGATAGGTTTCGTGTGAATGCCCAGAACTCTTGATCTAACAGGTATCAGGGTTCTCTTAATTTGATCCCAATTGTGTGAGTGGTACACATCATTCCAGGGCGTCGGGCTCCTGACGTACACATCTGTGGGATTTTCTCCAGTTAATTTAAGACACGCCTCCTTCAGACCACGGTCACCGATCTGGAAGGTTTCCCTTTCCCTGTCGCTGATGATTTCGATGTTGGAGCCGGTGTACTGCACATTGGCGTCCGCTTCGGTCCTCCCGGCTGTTATTTTGACGGCAATGCGGGCATACAGCGCCGGTATAAACAATAGGAGAAGGTATTTGGAAATCATCTTCACCTGGAAAAGAATATTTTATTAGATTATGATTAACATGAAAAGTGTTCTTTGTAAGTATATTAACTTCAGCGTCTGTCCGTAGGCCTCCACAATAGAATTCCAAAGTTCTGAACTTTGCTTCAACCAGACAGTGACGGCAATTAAATTATTAGTTTAGTTGTTAATAGTAATATACCGACATATTAATAATTTTTCTTATTAGGAATCAATAGCCCAAATTGGTTTTTTCTCCGAGTGTTGTAAAGGCGACAAAATAATGCACATATACCAGTGATGTACCTACACTCATTAGAAACAAAAGACACTGCCTACCCTAATAAATTAAGTATTGGGTAAGTAAAACAAACGTTAATACCTATGTCTGTAATATCAGTTAATTTAAGGATATTTGGTTCGGTAGGTAATGTAGGTATGTCATCTTAGGGTGAGGTACCGAATCACAAACAAAACTCAGTTGTGTTTTGGCACCCTTTATGAAATGTCTATGCACGCCACTAAGAAACAATTAAACAGGATGTAAGTGACATCGTAACTAAAACTGAGACCATGGATTCAGTACATGATTCTGGACACCTCAGCGTAAGAATTTTGCGTCGGTCTTTTCAATTTTTTTTCGATTTTGTTCGCATATTTTTTAGGTAGTTATAAAAACTGTGAACAACATCGTAAATTTTTTGAAAAGCCCTATGCCTTATTCTTGTGCTGAGGTGTTCAGATTCGTGTACTGAATCCATGGTATCAGTTTTCTTTACGATGTCCCTTACACCCTGTATAAGTAGAGTAGAGTATGTATCCTAAACACATCAACACACGTCATTATTAGTGTGTAATATTATTGTAAGTATCCAAAAACGAAGACAATTTAATTATTGTTACTTATATTCGAACTTACTTACCTGAAGGTCTTTCGATGTCCGAGTAGTAATATTTCCATTTGCTCACCGTGTTATATAACTTTAAAACAACATGTTATCACAAGAAAGAGCCTGCCTAATAATTATTATCGTATTTGTATCACCGCAAACGTTTAAAACTATTAGATAAATTTATTTATGAACAGTTTGGATGTTAAAAAAAATACAACTTACGTGCACCTAGAGTCTCGACATTTCATAAGTGTCTGTATCTGGTTTACATAAAATAAAGATCAATTCTATTTTTTTTGTTTTTTTTTTAACAGAATGCACTAAAAGGCATTGCGTCTTGTATAAATAATCAAAATCTTAATGATTCCGGTTAGACCGGGAAAAATGTAAATATTTTACTAAGTACTTACCTACCAAATAATTGCGGTCAAAACGGATAAAATGCTCATCAACGCGCATTAATTATTATGTTATAATAAATAGCAGTGATAACCTAGCGGTTGAACGCTCGCCTTCCATGCAGGAGGGTCTGAGTTCGAACCCGGCCCACACCTCTGACTTTTCGAATTTAAGTGCGGATCAGAATTTGATTATCACTTGCGATAACGGTGAAGGAAAACATCGTGAGGAAACCTGCACATCTGAGAAGGCCTCATAAAGTTCTCAATATATTGGTTAGTCCACCAACCCGCACTAGGCCAGCGTGGTGGATTAAAGCCTAATCCTTTTCATTCTGAAAAGAAGCTCGTGCCCAGCAGTGGGCCAGTAATGGGCTGGATTTTTATATTCGTATTTATTTTAAAAAAAAACATGGATTCTTAAAATTGGACATTTATTGAGGCAAAGTACATATTCAGAACACGGTCAACGGCATAGTATAGAGAACTTCATTAGTATCGGAATCACGAAGAACAACTTTGGAATCTGAGAAGAAACCCAGGTCAATAACCTCGGATGACAAGACGGTCTTGTTCAAGCCTCCAGCGGCCATAACCTTGTTGATATCAACCGACCAGAAATGATGGTCCTTGTACAGATTCGCGTAGTTCACCGCGACGGATCCAGAGAGAGTGGCTTCGTAATCAACCTGGACCTTCATAGATCCTCTGGTCGCATACAGCTCCGCGGTCGCCGCCTGCTTCGGCTCCAAGGTCACGTCCACGGCAGATTCTGATCCCACAGTCACTTTCTGAGATTTCAATACGTTTTCACCCCATCTAGAGTTATAAGAGAAAGTGGCTTTTCCCGATACGGCCATAGCTTTGATATCAATGCCATATGCGATGTTGGATTGAGCTGACAGTTCGCCACTGCGCTCCCAAGTCGAAGCAACTGTGTTTTCAACGTCCTGACGCACTAGAGCCTTGAAACTTGCAGGTTTTGTGCTCGTATTGTTGAAAACTTCAGATGTCACAAGAGACTGTTGGTATTTCACGGATAGGATTTGAGCTTTCAGAGGTTTCAGGATCCTGGTGACCTGTTTCCACTCGTTGGTGGCGTATAGATCGCCCCAGGGTGTGGGGCTTCGCAAGTAAACATCATCAGGACGTTCACCGAAGTGGGAGTTAATGGCAGACTTCAAGTTTTCGTCTGAGAGTTTGAAGGTGTTCTTTTCTTCATCGCTGATGATGTGTTCGTTGCTTCCTGAGATGATGACCTGGCGTTGCGATTGGTCGTCCGACGCTGTTATTTCAACGTCGATTTTGGCACAAATTAGTGCTGGTAGCACCAGTAGTACGGCGATAGTCTTCATTATGTCGTCCCGAAGATGTGCTGGAAAGAAAGAAATTGTTAATATTGATATTGTACCTATTATTTTTCTTATGCTTTTTAATCTCTATTACAAGTTTAAAAGTCTACGTGTATCAGAAATGCGTGGTCATATTAAAGGGTATGGATCAGACCATCAAACTGAACAACTTTCTCTATGGGACGAACAATACAATACACTTTATTGCACACCAGTAATAGAAGAAAAGATACAATAATTAGAAAAAGAAATGTACAAAGGGCGGTCTTATCACACGTGGCGATTTCTACCAGACAACCTTAGGATGGACAGATTTGCAGGTTAAAAGACCTACATCGTAATCGCAAAAAATAATCAGCTGTCTCATACAAAACTTCAATAGCTACTCGACCACATATTACTCTGAAGATTTCAAGAGTTTTTAAAACTATTTTTATTTATGAAAACTATCCAATTATTTAATTTTTTGATTGAATGCAAATTTGTATTAGGTATTTAATTGATGATGAAATAGCGTAAGGTAACCTTATTAAAATTTGATGATGATTTGTTAAAAATAATAATAATTTTAATTCCAAACTGTACAAAAACCGAAATAAGTTAAGCCCCACAAAACAGAAGTATGAAGGTATAATAATAATAACTTACTTATATTGAACAACGAACAAGCACTTTTATAATGAACAGCGACTACCGATAGCAAATAATTCACTAAAGAAAAACGGGCCTTGTTTCCAATTTTATAGGAATTTTGCAGTACTTATAAGGCTCTATACACATGCAAAAATATTAACCATTTTTTTTTGTTTAGAACCAATTTTCTGGAACATAGGTAAAATCACACAAAATTTCGACGACACGGTTGGCGCAGTGGCTACTAAGCGATTAGCTTTCTGCGCTACGTGCCGCGGGTTCGATCCCCGCACGGAACAAATATTTGTATGATCTACAGATAGTTGTTTCGGGTCTGGGTGTGTGTGCATGTGACATGTATGTTTGTAAACTGTACCCTCGATACAGGAGAAATCCCAGTGAGGGGCGATGTTTTCTAAATCAAAATGAAAAAAATTGCCCCCCTAAACGAAATCCTGTATCCGGGTATGTGTATGAGGTAAATTATTGTGCTAATCAAAAATTCTTATTATAATTTTATGTGTATTATTGCAATAAAGTTTATAATATTTATTTATTTATCTGATAGTCTAACCTAACCCAGAACCGCACACTCGGTAATCGCTTGCAACTGTTAGGTCAATGAAGCAGTCAATACCTACTTAAAAATTAAGTATGGCGATCGTTGAAAAAACTTAACGACGGCAATCTGAACGCAGCCTTCAGAAATCAAGATAACGAGAAGAGGGAGACGGAACAAACGATATTGGTTCAGCGGGGAAATACCGGATCGACTCCCGATTAGGGTAAACATAAAAGCAGCTTAAGTCGGATAAGTTTATAAATGAAAAGGGCTAAGCATATCCCAGTAATTGGATGGCGGAAGACAGGTGATAGTTGTTCAGTGTAACATACTGATATTCAGCCGTGATTTGACTGAAAGCCGACCCCAGTATAGATGGGGAAAGCCTAGGTCAGATGCATGCGCATGAGCAATAGTTCGTATAGAAAATAAACTTTTTTTTAAAGTAAAAACCTACTTCAGAAAACTATAAAGTTTAGAATAATGTTCTTATGTTCTGAAGTTGGTGCCACTGTCAAGCTAAGGTGCAATGAAGAATTAAATGCCTCGACTTTATAAGCTATTAAGTTTTTTTTAAAAAAATATTTTATACTCTTTTTAGTTATTGAAGTCGGTTTTTACTTTTTTATATAGAAGTTTATTTTACTTATCTATTTAAATGCGACTACACCAATCGCGAGTGATTTGCTGTTATCCATTGAAGACTGTCATCGTTTATCTCCGAAGGTCTTCATCAGATCTTAACCAAATTTAAATGGAACCACCTTGCAAAAATACTCTTCCAAACTAAAAAAGAATTTTCAAAATCGGTCCATAATTGACTGAGAAACCGTACATACATAAAAAACAAAAAAAAAAACAAAATGGTACATACTGTCGAACTTAGAACCTTCTCCTTTTTGAAGTTGGTTAAAAATATAACTTCAATTAGCCCCACAATGTGAAAAAGACCTAACTTATAATATTTATAGCAACTCTGCATTTCTATTATAGTCATAATAATTGCTTATTCTATTGGTATATTGTGCCCTACTTCATTTTGTCAAATGTAAGCAGGTGGAAATCTTACATAAAACATTTTGATATACAAGTACTTGCCTCCCGATTTGCTGATAAAAAATTATAATTTTATATTCAGATTACATGAATTTTTTGTACCTTCAAAGGACTTAAAAAGCCCACATTGAGCAATTGAATACATCTAAGAATCTCTACAGTAACTGTCAAATAGATGATTATTGAATATGAACCTTATGCGGATGATATTAAGGGTCGTCAATTTAGTAGATAATAATAAGTTGACATTTGTAATGTCTTTTCTTTATAAAACGTTGCCCCTTACTAAGATTTCTCCTGTATCGAGGCTACAGTTTACAAACATACATCTCACATGCACACACACCCAGACCAGAAACAACTATTTGTAGATCTAAATATTTATTCCGTGCGGGGATCGAACCCGCGGCACGTAGCGCAGAAAGCTAGTCGCTTAGCCACTGCGCCAACCGTGTCGTCAAATGTGATGTGGCTATTCAAATTTTGCCGCCCCTACCGACCTATATAATTCGATACCCTGTTAAGTAATAAAAAAATGAAATGTGTGCTGGGACACATATAGTAGAAGTGAAACTTCAACGGATATATCGTCTACCCCCTCCACGCGGCCATAACGCTCTTTTTCGTGACGGAAAAATATTATTGGGTATTAGGATTTTTCCGTCACGAAAAAGACTATATAGGTCAAATAGGTCCCTAATATAAGTTGGTTATACAGTTCTATTCTCTCACCCTGTTTATTGTAGCTTGTGTATATTTTATGTACCTATATCTAGTATTTATTTTGTAGTAAGTATACCTATATATTGATAGTTTCGAGCGTATGGCACTCGTGGGTTGCAGCTGAAAACCAGCGTCAGGTGGCCAGTATCTCTGCCTCCTGACATTATGCTGAGCTGCGGCCTTTTGGCACAATAACTCATTTTATGTTTTCTTTGATTTGTTTTATTTATTTTTTATTGTGCTAATAAACTCTTTTTCTTTCTTTCTTTCTTTCATATACCCGTCTATATAATAAGTTTCACTTAAAAAAAATGTGTGTAGATATGCCATGCCGTGGTGGAAAGATTGGACGGACGATAGAAAGTCTCCACTTATGGTACGCATGGCTACTTAACAAGCTAAGCATTTTTGTGTTCATTGACCTCTCATTGTACAAGCCTATACAATGCGAAGTTACTTTAAAACTGGAAATGTATAGCTTGATATATGTATAAGTGTACTTCGTCAGTGTACCATCGTCGTCAGCCTTTTTACAAACTTTTCTGACTGCAAATCTTTCTACCACAGAACACATTTCTCAGCACACATGCTCGTGAACGGGTGCCGTCTGTCGGAACTGGTCAGCTTGTAACTGCCATGGCAATCTTAAACAGAGGCAAATCATTAATATCCTAGTCTTATTTGTATTCGCATTGAATTGCATTATTCTCGCAGCTCTTACCACAACATTGTACTGATAAAGATTGTAATTTATTATTTGAAAAGAGTTACCATGGACCGCGCACCTAGAGTCTTGACATTTCATAAGTGCCTGTATCTGGTTTACATGAAATAAAGATCTATTCTATTCTAAAAAAATAATTTCTATGTGAAGAAGATGAGGCAGAAATCTTACCTGGGCCTGACGAAGACATCCTGCTAAGTGCTGGAAGCCCGTGGGCACAGATTTGGGATTTAATGTACTTGCGGTATGCGTGTGTCTGTAGACATAGCAGTGGAATAACCAAGGATCATAATATCGTAGACAGAGTAATCAACTCTGCCTACCTCAGATAAAGATCCCGTTTTATCTAAGCTGTCTACGGAACATATACCCACTCCTCAGATGAAGAACCCGCTTTTAGTTCGTTATCCAAGATCCGAAGACCCGCCAAGACCTCACCTGGAATGACATTTGATTTTGAGCGATTTTGAGTATCTATGTTCATAGATAATACACTTTATTACTGAACGACCAAAGAGTTTTCATGTCACTAGCTCGGAAAGGCTTTCCGGTTAGGTTAAATTGGTTATTTTCTCTCCGCTTCGCTTAAGTAAACAGTCTTATTCCCCCCTTCTTCTCTCTGCAGGACTAGCATAGCACGGTGCGGGTGGACAAATCCTTTGTCTCCTTTACAGAAGACAAATTTACAAATTGAGAGAGATAACGATAAAGAAATGCTTATGTCCCCGGGTTTTTCTCTCTCCCTTTTTTTGCCATGCGAGGAGGTCGGCAGCCTACAAGAAGAACGTTGTCATTACCATCCCTTTATCTAATTATTATCTTTATCCAAAATGGCCTCCTCTCACAACCAGGAAGTAGAGAGATCGTCATAACACGAGTAACATAAATATTGAGGCAATGTCTTATAAATAATACGAGTAAGTAATTAATTATTATTCTTATGGCAACGTGCAATCAATTGGCACAAATAATATCATACCTACTCAGCATTGTCGTTTTGTTAATAACACAAATAATTGTAAGTTAGTTATAAGCTGAACAATAGGTTTTACATATTTTTGCTGATTATCAGTTTCAAATAGCAAATAAAACTTAAGTACCTACCTTACTTAGGTAGGTATACATTCGTTTTACAATATCGAAGATGTTCGTGAACCGCAGGGTAATCACGATACACACTCGCAGTCGGAATCGATTCAATTTTGACAGTCCAACAAACTACATTGCGCGGTATGCTTTTAAAACTACTACGCCCTATAATTTGAGCAACGCAATGAACACTGTTGTAGTGTCAAAATTGAGTAGATTCCGATTACGAGCGTGCATCGTGATTAGGTAGCGGGTGTCGTCTGTCCGTGGTCAGCTTGTAACTGCCATGGAAATCTGAATCTTATTCCAAGGCAAATCATTATTATCCTATTGTTATTTTTTATTCACATTAAATTACACTATTCTCGCATCTCTTACCACAACATTGTACTAATCAAGATTGTAATCTATTATTTTAAAAGAGTTTCCATTGAGTTTCTTGCTGGTTCTTCTCCATAGAACTGATAGAACCTACTCTTTGGAACCGCGCACCTAGAGTCTCGACATTTCATTTAAGTGCCGGTAACTGGTTTACATGAAATTAAGATCTATTCTATTGTAATTTTCAATGACCAAAGAATCCTCTATTTTATTATGAATAAGAATATGAATAACTTATTTGCATGAAATATGGTTAGAAACAAAACTCAAAATATCTTGATTCCTGTATGAACTAGTTTTAAGGTGGAAAGTAATTGAGTATCCCTATTATTTATATTTAATCAATTAAAAAAATCTAAACACCTAGTTGTGAGGCTATTATAGGAATGAGCCTACGCGAGTACAAACATTATTTGAGTTTATTTTATGCAGTCCAATAACCGCTCTTCAACAGCCTACATAACCTAACCGTCAAAAACCCCCGACTCCAACTAGAAAAAGAGCTGTAACTGTTGAACGGCTGAACAGATCTTCATGAAACATAGCTAAGATCATATCCGAATAAACTAGCTTTCGATTACAAAAACTGCATTGAAATCGGCCCATCCGTTTTGGAGCTACGATGCCACAGACAGACACACAGATGCACACTACAAACTAATAACACCCCTTCAAAAAGTAGCCTCGATGAGTGCCGAAACCTGAGATCGTCAGTCGCACCCTGTACCTCTACCATGAGTTTTCCGTGCCGTCTAACGTTCACGTTCTCATGCAAAATTTGTATAGTGACTTTAATTCACTATTTATACCGCTAGAGGCGCTGAAAAAATTCCCATACAAATAATGCATGTGAACGTGAACGTTAGACGGCACGGAAAACTCATGGTAGAGGTACTGGGCAGTCAGCCTCGACACCACCATTACTGACTGGTTAATCTTTCCACGACGGATTCCCATGTGATGATAACTCATGCCGACTCCTCAGGAGAAGGCACACAAAGGGATAGTGCCGCTCATCCTCGTTATTACGGTTTTCTTTTCCGCCGTATCAGTTTGAGTCATAAACTTATACTAGTGAGTTTACTTGTTATACTTACTAGTGAGCTTGAGCCATAAACTTGATATTTATACTAGTGAGTTTGAGCCATAAACTTGTTATACTAGTGAGTTTGAACCATAAACTTATTATACACTAGTGGGTTTGAGCTTACGTAAATGGGAGCTGTCACTTGTCACTGTGGTCGAACGAAGTAATTTTTTTTACGATTTCGTAGTTTCGTTCTTGGTGGATCCTGAGATTTACAGTGCCACAAACTTATCTGACCCGGTCGTGGCGTCGCTGCCGTCGCTTTTACCAATGTCATCTCCCTACAAAAATGACATTTTGATGTCAATTTTGTTCTGTAGCGACGTTAGTTCCAATTTTGGTCACCGGGTCAGATAAGTTTGTGGCACTATAGGTACCTATTGTAAGTAGATGACGCCATGAGGTTTTGTTCGTCGTTTTTCTTTTCATAGCAAAGGAAAGGAAAATAAAACACCATTCAACAACACACGTATGTTTAAAATGACTAAATAAACGAAAACTTTGCTCATCTTACTTTAATAACTAAATAATATTGTACAGCACGACATATTGTGTGTTATTTATATTTACTAAATAAATTATAACTTAATAAATAAATAACTAAATGTAAACAAGTTTTATGTTAGTATGTAAAAAAATTGTTTATAAATATCCTGTATCTGTATTTTAATATTTTCATTTCACTTTTTATGATAATGTCCCAACTTTTCTAGGCCCGATCCCTTAAGAGGGGTTTATTTATTGTACTCATAATTATGAAAAAAATTATATGAGAACAAGTATCGTGGAAATAAAAACTGTTATTCCATAAAATAATTCAATATTACTCGACCAAACGTATGGCACAGCAGATTTTTTTTTTTCAAGATTTCAATATTTTTATTCTTTATTGTAGTTACACAGAATATGGAATTTACATAAAATACAGTTTAAAGATAATATGCAAAAAGGCGAGTTTAACTCAGCATGAGTTTTCCTCCTGCAAACCTTTGGGTGAAAGAGAAATAAAGATTATAGAGTGAGAACCTCGAGAGCAAAACAATATTAGTTCTATAGTAAAATTTGATCATAATTATGAATACAATATCCCCTTTAATGGGATCAGGACTACATAGGTAACCCTTGTATAATAAATTAAATGTGATTGTATATTTTTTTCTGATTAATCCTGAAGTGAATTATTTATGTATTTTGTGGTACCTACACCTACAGGCTATACTAAATAATTATATTCTGTAAATTGCTTAGTTATTTCATAAATTCCTTATCCTAAATTAATTACAAAATATTGTACTTTGGAACTCAAATACAAAAGATAAAAAGAATAAGATTTACAAAATAATTACATAGTTATATCACTCTTAAAAATTATAACCGCTATAGGAAGCCATGAGATAAAATCACAAAATAATTTTAAGACAATTTCTTAGCTATAAAATTATTAACTTATCATAATTTTTACAAAAGAAATTACAACTAAAATTATATTTGATAAAAAAATATTGAATTGTGATATGTATACAATTTTATTGAAAACAATATTAGGGTGAAGCACCCAACTGTTGGCCGAGACTTAAAGAGAAATTATATCAAGGATTTTGTATTCTATAAAACTTAAAATAAATGCTTACACAGAGAAAAAATTATGAAAAGAATATTTGTTTAATCCAATTTAATGTGCCCGACTGCCCAAAATAAATATTTTTATTAATATTAACAATTGAATGCTTATGATGATTTTAGAATATATTATTAAACAGATTAGTAAAACCTATTTTATAATAGTATTTGAATAACAGGCAAAAGTTTTGATAAATGCTTATTTATGTATACAGGGATATTTGTAAAACACCGGCAATGCTTTAAGGGGTGAAACTACTCATCAATATGAACAACTTTTACTACGGGACCAACCATGAAATCGCGAAAAAAAAATCTAACTTTTCATACATTTTGATGGAGCAAGGTTAATCTTTTGTATGAAAAGTATTTTTATGTAGTGCGCCTAATTTGTAGTTATTCAGTCTCTGTTCCTAAATTCAACCGCAGTATTGGGATACACTTTCAAACAAAACGAAAATTCGACTTAGTATGGGGGGGGGACATAATTTACTAGCGCAAGCCATACAAAATCAAATTTTGATTTTGTTTTGGATTGAATTTTAGTACTGCGGTTGCATTTAGGAACGGACACTGAAAACTGCAAATTTTGCGCAGTACATAAAAAAAATATTCTATATAATATACCGAAAAATCTGTTAGTTTTGTCAAATAATAACGATAGTTGACTTGACAGTTATCCGCAAACGAGCATGAAGTATGAATAATAATATTAAACATTATATTTACAGTTATACAGTTAATTTTTGAATGGAAACATTTGAATGACTATCAAATAAATTCTGTTTTGATTGACCTTTATTAATTGACAAACTTGCCAGTAGCTCGCGATTAACTTGTCAAACCCGATACGATCGAAAGGTCAAACATGATTTAAAATCATCAAAAATTCACATAATAAACAATTTGTTCTGATAAAATCAATACATTAATTAAAGAAAGCGATATAATCATTGAAAATTATAATTTTATGGAAAACAATGTGGGATTTGACTGGTTTAGACGTTCTGATCCTTATTTGGACAAGAACGGTTGGCATAATAAACTGTTTTACATAAATATTTCTGTTTTTGTGCTATGCGTGCAACGCCCACACTTTGTTAATTTAAATGTTTAATATAATTAACGACGCAAAACATTATTGTAATTAGGATGGAACAAGCAATTAAGATAATAGTCGTCGTTTATTTATAACATTTATATCGACTTGTTAGGGTTCCGTACCTCAAAAGAAAAAAAGGAACCCTTATAGGTCGGCAAGTAATTTTAAATGGGGTCCAGATATTGTTGAGAAATTTTATTGAGGTCCAGAAAAAGATCTCATAATACTTGCTAGTTGGAATTTTTTATTTTAACAATACTTGGCGGTCCACCTTCGCGGTCCGGTTATGGACTGCGGTCCGCCTTTTGCCGACCGATGCCTTATAGGATCACTTCTTTGTACGTCTGTCTGTCAAGACCCTTTTTCTCAGGAACGCGTTTAGGTATCAAGTTGAAATTAATATCAAATACTCAGGTCTGTAATTCATTGGAGCTGTGAAAAAATCATACTTCTAAGTCATCGCAATCAAAAGATACCTCTATTTATTTCGCATATTTTGAAACTCGTAAGGGAATCACAACCTATAGGGTACTTCCCGTTGACCCAGAATCATGAAATTTTGCAAGAAGCAATGTCTTATATGTACCTATAGTACAAGTAAAGGGAAACATCCGAAGACTGTAGATTTGTACGGAACCCTCGGTGCGCGAGTCCGACTCGCACTTGGTCAGTTTTTTTATTTTAACTATCATGTTAAAGTTTTCAACGCTACTATCTATCAATAAATCTTTATGTTCTTTAAACCAATAAGTTGGGCACTAAAAACGTTATTTTTGTTATCCTAGCTTATAATGCCTATTTTCTGGAGCCTATGTCGAGCAATGGACTGGTTTATGCTGAACAGATATTATTATATTTAAGTGATACATTATTAATTATCGCTCTTTAACCTTTCGACAGAAATTATTACAAATCAATATACATTAATTGGTTGTTTCACCCCATTTTTTGATAAAAAATGTTAATATATTGTTGATGAATATTTGATTTAATAACATAAAAATATTTTTTATGAAAGCTATACAAGTTAAATACAAAATAATGTTTAATTTAAATTCTGTGGTCCTATACAACTTAAATTATGGGGTTTAAAAATATCTACAGAAACAAAACTGTATTCGTTTTGTGTAAATATTTCTAAATTACACAAAATCTTATTTATATTGAAAATTGTAATGTTATAATTAGTGTGAAAGATACAGGCTTTTTTATAAACTGTACGACACAAGTAAGAAGTCACATCGGCAAACTTCGTAAAACCGATTGCTTCCGAACTGGGTGCGACTTCAAGACCAAGAATGTTTATTAGTACTGCAGTAAAAAATGATCTTTACGCTGACGCAATAAGTTGTAAAATTATCTGACCGAGCGACTGCCGTTGGTTGTTCGATCAGAAGCCCAATTCTCGTAATTAAAAGAGTTCAAAATATAATTTAAATGTCACAAATGGTATTCTACTACATTAACAAACAACGTCAAACGTTAAATTATATTATTGTAATGAGGTCGAAAGTTGATTAAAACCAAATCGATAATCTGCTAACTTTTTGAACCGACACAGAGAATAAAATTGGTATTCTCATCCATACATTATTTAGAAGTCAAAAATGAGATTGAAATGAATCTGTAAGACACCTGTAAGATTAGTGAATATAATCATATCTACTAAAATCGGACTGAACTTTAAGAGGAGTAGAATACAGATTTTTTGTCAATTCATAATAAATAATCTCAGTTCGGTCAATAGTGTAAATTAATTACGAGAATTGGGCTTCTGATTGCGAGAGAGTCACGCAATTATGGCGATGGTTCATGAAAACACAAACAAACAAACTTTTGAGTAGGAATAGTTGTTTTAGAAGACAATTTTCGGATTTTTGTGTATTTCGGGATATATACAATTAAGGGTCAAACGGCGCCCCGGGGGAGTGGTAAGGTCACGAGTGGTGGTACTGCAGGTGCGCCAGCGGGTGCTCGTACAGCGGGTACAGCGGCGCCGGCGCGTGCGGGGGCGGGGGGAGGGGGCCCGCCGCGTCGCTGTCCGAGTCCGACGACGAGTCCAGCTGCTTGTCGCCCGTGCCGCCACTGAAATCAACAATACATAATATGTTAACAAGAGATCATATCAATGCACTCGATGACTTTCCATCAGAATAGAATAGAATAGATCTTTTTTTCATGTAAACCAAATACAGGCACTTATGAAATGTCGAGACTCTAGGTGCGCGGTTGCAAATAGTAGGTCCTATGGAGAAGAACCGGCAAGAAACTCTTTTAAAATAACAGATTGCCATCTTGATTAGTACACTGTTGTGATAAGAGCTGCGAGAATAATGTGAGATGTACGGTTGTAAAATGTACCCACGATACATATTTATTTTATTGTCATCTTATTGCTAACAGTTTTAAGTCCATGCACAATAAGAGATTACAATATTAGAGAGTTTAAAAGTTAAAAAATAAAATTGCCAATAGAATCGCTCCCGTCATAGATGATTCAGCAAAAGTCAATTTAAGAGAGAGCTGAAACAAACAAAAATCGCGTGATATTTCCTAAAATTAGTGCCATTCGTAAAATTGTAAAGATTCGAAATATTTTTGGACAAAAATATGAAAAAAAAACCCCCATTACCTACTCAGATGGTAAATCTATCTTTTTTTAATATTAAAAAATGTCCTCCTTTTTTCTAATGTTTCATCCAAAAAATTTGTAATCTTTACAATTTTTTTCTCAAGATCTAAACTTAAATGGCACACGGGAGTTCTACTCTCGCATTTGAACAATGCATTGAAGAACATGTCCAATTTTGAAGGCAAATATTACAATGCGTTAGAAAAAAAATAAAGGACATTACTTAATTGACATTTTATTGGTAAAATAGAAGAACAACGCCCACCCAAAAATTGGACCCAAAAAAAACTTATTCACAAGACTTGCCACGGTTGGTTCTACGAACGTATTATTCAATAGGTAGTCGTGTCCAATGAGGGGGAAGCACATCGGGACATATCGCCGATGACAGCCAGCCCTCCAAACTACGAGGAGGTAACGTGATATGAGGACTGAGGGGCCTTTTTTTGTTCAGCTAGGCGAACGATGCGCTGTTGTTTTTGTGTGCGGGAGAATAAACTGTTGTTTGAGTCGTAAATGAACGTTTGTAAGTTTATTTTTTTCGCTACGTATTGATAATGGTCTAGTGACCAATGAACTTTTACATTTTTTTTAAAGCGATAGGCCAACTTCATCTCATTCGCATTTAACTTATTGAATATCTACCTAAAATACAATAGAGAAATATATTTTAAAAAAAGCCTTAGGGGGGTTTATAATCCTGTAAAAGTCGATTTTAAAGTCTAAGGTCTTAAGTAAGGCATTTGAAAGTCGGCAATAACTGCATCTTTACTTATTTAGGTACCATATTTTATGGAAAACATATTTAAAGAAAAAATATAGAGCATTTATAATTTGAATGGCCCTCTCGGAGCAAAAGGTGCCCATCACACTTGCCGCGTTCTCTCGTTGTATGGCGAGTGATATTTGTTGTAGGTACCAGAACCGGAGCGAGGATCGTGGATATTTCCCCTTAAACGTCGGCCTAAATCTTAAAAGGATTTGGCTTCTGACCCCCAGGGGTCGGCTGTCGACAGCAAACGGGACAAAGTTGTACATTGGCTCCAGGTTTTGGTACTCCACCATGCTTGAGCCTCGCGGCGTTCTCAGCTGCTGATCCAGCCGAACTCAGCGTTTAGAACAGATGCGAAGCAGTATAGGAACTGACGCAAGTCGTGTCCCAAATGAGACTCCAACCTTTAGAATATCTACCATTTAAGCTACAATTATAACAATAAAGTAGTCTAAGGTATATCTAACTGTAATTTTACAATGACCATGTAAATATTATGTAAATATTTCATTGTCAAAATCACAGAACACAGAAAAGAGTGTTTTCTGTGTTCTGTGGTCAAAATCCAAGGTAGGTAAACTTTGTAATTTTCTATTTTTATAACTAAGTAATTTTTGTAAGTAATCTGTGTAATTAATTTTTATTTTTTGCCAGATTTATATTAATATAAACATTGTAATTTTCTATTTTTGTAAGTAAGTAATTAGTGTAAGTAAGTAAATGTAAGTAAACTTTATAATTTACTATTCTATAATATACTATTTTATAATTTTCTATTTTTGTAAAGAATTATATTTAGCAGCCTGTACTTAATTAGAAACCAGGTTTTGACCAAATCACTTTTGCATGCTGTTTATACGGCGAGATATGCTGTACAAATTACAACATAAATGTAACACCGATGTAACCATATTTCATGCAAATAAATATTCTTATTCTTCTTCTAAGAATATATTGCCATAAGAAATAATAAAAAATCGAAAACGTTACTAACACAAGCCAATAGTTGCCATAAAACAAACAACAAAATTCAGTTTAGAAGTTTCCCGATGTTCCACTTCTGCTTATACGCAAAACAAGAGAATGACATGTCTCACCTGACTAGACTCTAGTTACAAATTATAAGCCCAGATGGTACGGAGTTTAAACGGGAATAGAACCCGGAACCGATAGTTTGGCAGGCGAACAGTATGCCATTTGTCTCTCAAAGGTCGTTTAAGTACTAACAATAAAAATTAATAGTAGAAACTTGTACGTGTAGGTCTGTTGTATTAACTTGTGAATTTCCGAACGAATTGAATACCGTATTTTTAAATGAGGCATGTTTAAGTTTTTATATATTATTATCATATCTTATTCCTATTTATAATGTCTCAATAGTACGAAATATTAAAATACCTATTGAAATCAGATGAAACTGCATTTTAATATATATCTAACTGATTTTTATTCAAAATTGATTAAGCACGTTATTGGTGTTCCTACTCCACAACCTATTTAACTATGAAGAAAATTTAAAACAATGTAGGTATTTATAAACTAAAATCCATGTAAAACTATAAACTTCGTATTACGTTGGTGTGGTTGACCACGATGTGGTTTCACGTTTATCGATATTTTTATGATGGCTAATTTTATCGTTAATTTTTTCAGATTATACAGGATTATTTTTTATGTAGTGCGCAAAATTTGCAGAGTTCTTCAGTGTCCATTCCCAAATGCAGCCGCAGTACTAAATTTTACTCCAAAACAAAATAAAATTTGATTTTGTATGATTTGCACTAGTAAATTATGCGTGTCCCCCCCCCACTGAGTCGAATTTTCGTTTTGTTTTAAAGTGTATCCCAATACTGCGGTTGCATTTAGGAACAGAGACTAAATGGTAAAAAATATGGTAAGTAAGTAAAGATGCAGTTATTGCCGACTTTCAAATGCTTCTGTAAGACTACGTTGCTAGTTTACTTAAGATCGACTTTAAAATCGACTTTTACAGGATTATAAATGCCCTAAGGCTTTTTTTAAATATATTTCTCTATTGTATTTTAGGTATTCAATAAGTTAAATGTGATTGAGATGAAGTTGTCAAGATAGAATGTACAGGAAGAAGAACAACTAGAAGAAATTACGTTGACCATAAAAGTAAAACAGGACGTCAAGATGTACAAAGAAGTAAATGAACTGTAAGACTAGCACGGCGGGTGGACGAACCCGTTTTCTCCATCCTTTATCTCCTTGTCAGAAGACAAAACATAAAATCGATAGATTTTATCTCCGATTTTCCTCTCTTCCCACTTTGCCGTGCTAGGTGCTGATGGAAAAGAGAAAAATGAAAAATCCTACACCGACAGGAGTCAAACTCTTAAATTAATGATAATTATGAGTTATTAGCATTACATAATTATAAAATTAAAACTATTTTCACCATCTTTTCAATGACACTAAAAACAAAGTACAAAATAAAATTCGCGCCAAGACAAAGCTTTTGTACTCTCCACAGATTATAGATTGTTTTTTTTATGTCGGCAAAGATCCAGGTTCCTTGTCCATTCAGCCGAGAGCTTCCACTTGATCAAATACGAACAGGATTTAAGGTATTAGACCTTTTTGTTTGAAACTTTGAAAAATGTTCATTTTGTTTGGTAATATAATACTTTTGTATTTTTTTATGCGCTAGTTTGTTTTTTTTTTACAAAGGGCGGTGTTTTCTATCTTATTTTACTACTGTGAGGACTAGAAATTATAATAATCAGTCATTATCCTCGACCTTGCTTTTTTCCTAAACTATGTTAAGGTGGGTTTCAAGTCACAGAATGATTGCCATCTGACATCAATGGGATACCAATTCCCTTAGGATAGACTGATTGTCTGACTGTTCGGCCTTGTGTCTGCCAGTAATGGGGAGCAACATTTTTAAAACTATTTTATTACTACTCGTTTCCGTCAGTTGCGTAGCCCGCGTGATATCTTTATAAAAGCCTATTCCTGCTGGTGAAAGAATTTTTAAAATCAGTCCAGTAGTTTTTGAGCTTATCCATCTATACATTAAAGATTACAAACAAACAAACATATACAAAATCAAATCTTTTTTATTTACAATATTAGTTTCGATTACTTAAAAAAAACTGTTAAACATTGTATGCTACTCGACGAGACTTCTCTTGGGAGATAAAGCGCTGGACATTGGACAACCGACTCTGTATTGACCTCGACATCACGATCTGATTTCATTGTCTGAGGTTTCGGGGTTTGAACCCCAAGCTGTAAGCCTTGTCGAACGTACCTATCGTCTCTTTCAATGCACTATGCTGAATTGTTGTAGGAGTATTACCCCTTCAGGATACATCTACATAAAAACAACAGCTGATTCAACATTTCTTTCTCACATCAGGAAGTAACATTAAAAAACTCAATTAATACAACAATACTGTCCCAAGTACGTCCCTGTATGCTTTTAGACCGCAGATGTGAAGGTGTCAGGTTACATAGTTCTGTCTCTTTCGCACTTATAGCATTGTTTCTGTCTAACACGTGATACGTCATTGGACGGTATCCAATATAGATATTGCATCCCACAGCTGGGCAAAGTCTAAAATGAATGATGTTTGAGTTTTATTCATTTACGGAGTTGTTCTTAAAGATACTTTGAAGCACTGCGCTCATAGCCTCGCCAGCTTGTTACACTTGTGCTTGGAACAAAATATGTGTAAGTTTTGTAAGTATATTTGTCTGAAAGTGGGAATCGAACCCGTAATACGCTCAGTAGGTACAACTTGATGACGACCATGACTTCTAGGTAATCATCTCGAAAACGCTTGTTAAGAATATCTTGATTACCAGGTCGAGAAAAATGTTTTTATTTAAATGTTCTTGAAGAACGTTTAAAAAAAACGCAATAAGCCTTGTTATCTATGATAAGTATGAGGGTGTAAAAATGAAATCCGCCAATTCCTGTGAGTATGAGCTATCCTCACAGGCACAGGCATAGGTACTTAGCTTTGTCATAAACAGGATATTTTTTATGTAGTGCGCATAATTTGTAGAGTGATTCAGTCTGTTCCTAAATGCAACCGCAGTATTGGGATACGCTTTAAAACAAAACGAAAATTCGACTTAATATGGGCGACACGCATAATGTACTAGCGCAAGCCATACAAAATCTAATTTTTATTTTGTTTTGGATTGAATTTTAGTAGGTACCGCGGTTGCATTTGGGAACGTGAATCATTGCAAATTTTGCGCACTACATAAAAAAATATCCTGTTTAAGCTTGTTTAATACCTTACTACCCTTAACGACGCGGCATTATAAGGAATAAAATATTATTTCTACGAATGCCCAGCATTGAGAACCAAATGACTTTGACCTCAGAAAACAACAGATTTGTCGTCGATTGAAATTGTACAAGCTTCCATTTCTGTGCTAACGCGATCGATTCAGCGAACTATAATTATTCTTTGCCGACAAATGACAACTGCACCATTGACATAAAGAGTTCAATTATTTCGGCCGTTAACAAGCCGTTCATTTAAAATTCGAACGCAAAAATTCAAACATTCAAACCATAATATTCTAAATTGGAAATTATTATAAAGTAACCGTTGGATGTACTATTTTTGTGGACACACTTTAATTTCTAACTTATCAACGAGAGAATAAGGTGAATTTTAGCGTGTATAAGCCATAATTTCCAGGGATGTACTGCGTAGAGTATCAGGTTTCGTTCGAAGCCAGCCAAATGGGTAGGCAAACGTGTACTCCCCCTCTTTGTGTGTTATTGTACCTATGTGTATTGTTCTGTACGGCTTTGTGGACGAATAATTTGGTAAAATATAGGGATAGGTTATCTGAAGTCACTCTCACTCAGGATATACCTAAGCTATATTTTATTTTTAACCCACGACAAAAAAGATGGGTGTTATAAGTTTCTAGAGTGTATCTGTGTATCTGTCTGTGGTATCATAGATCCAAAACGGAAAGACCGATATCAATGCAGATTTGAAAGCTAGTTTAATCACGAATCATCTTAGCTATGTTTCATGAAAATCTGTTCAGCCGTTCAAAAGTTACAGCTCTTTTTCTAGTTGGGGGTTTTTGATGGTTTGGTTATGATAGAAATAAAACGCGTACGTCAAGCCACTGGCAACAGCCAGGCACTTAATAATAACAAAATGATTTCACTTTATCTATTGCCACACCCTAACAATCAACTAAATAAAATTTAATCTAATTTATCGACGTGTAAAATCAACTCCTTATCTCAATCCGAGAACATCTGTTTCGGACCAGTGGCGCAGAAGTCCCGGGATTTTGACCGCCCGAATATCGTCAAGGGTGAGCGTGCGCGGGATTTAAAATGCACTATTCTCGTAATTTTCACTGTGACTAAAGGTTGACCGAAATAAGTTAATGAATTGATAAAAGATCGGTATTCTACTCCTCAGAAAGTTCGGTCTGATTACAGTATGATTTGAATTCAATCTTCTTACAGACTCATTTCAATCTCATTTTTGACGAGTATGTATGGAACTCTGGTCAGCTTGTAACTGTCATGGCATTCTTATTTAAAGGCAAATCATTATTATTATCCTATTCTAATTTATTTTTATTCACATTAAATTACATTATTCTCGCAGCTCTTACCACAACATTGTACTAATCAAAATTGTAATCTATTATTTTAAAAGAGTTTCCATGGAGTTTCTTGTCGGTTCTTCTCCGTAGGACCTACTATTTGGAACCGCGCACCTAGAGTCTCGACATCTCATAAGTGCCTGTATTTGGTTTATATGAAATAAAGATCTATTCTCATCATTCTCCTGCCCATATCCCATTTTATTTGTGGTCGGCGTAATATGTATTTTTCTTCCATTCATCTCTATCAGACGTCATTTCCAGATTTACTTCCTTCTCATTCATGTCATGTTTCACACAGTCCATCCATCTTTTCTTTGGTCTGCCTCTACTCTGATAGCCATCAACATTCATACTTACAACTCTTCTTATAACATGATTCTCATCTCTCCGCATTACAAGTCCACACCACGACAACCGGTTACTTTGCAGCTTTTCTAAAGTTTTTCTAAATAAAGATCTATTCTATTCTATTCTGCCCAAGCGACTTTCTTGTACTTGTAGTACATGTGTAAGTAAGTAGGTTAACCCACAAACACCCAAACCTCATTACAAGTGAATGTCGTAACATAATATTATTATGATGAGTCGACGGCTTGTCAGACATTCGATACAGCAAGTTATTGCAATAACAATAAATTATTGTTATTCAGCTAATCTGCAGTTTGAGACGTGTAACTGTATAGGTGATTGCAACAGTAATATAACACTTTTTTTTATTTAACTAAGGTGACAAACAATCATACTGCTCGCCAGAATTCAAATCATACTGAAATCTAGAATACCGATTTTTTGTCAATTCATAATAACTAGGGGTCGCCTGGTGGTCGCAATTCGACCATAATAATAATTATAAATAATAATAAGCCGAGAAAGATAAACAGATCAAAAATCTTGATTTGGCCCGCGAGGTTGTCGACATGTGGGATGTGGATTCAGCGATCATTGTACCGATAGTCGTTTCGGCCAATGGCTTAATTACCGAGAGTCTCGACCGACACCTCAGGAGGCTCTCGTTAGGCAGTTGGATCAAGGGCCTGATTCAGAGAGCAGTACTTCTTGACACGGCACGCATTGTTAGGAGATTCCTTTCTCTGGAGCCCTGACCGCCGGTAGCTTGGACCCTATTCTAGATACCGGTGGGCTACTATTTTTTCATATTTTTAAATGTTTTTTAATATAGTTTTGTAAAAATATTTAAAAATATAAATAATATGTATGAAAAATTAATAAAGGAGATAAAAAATTATAAATATATGTTAGGTTTCTGCACTCCTTCTCCATATTATAAACTTTAACTATGCCAAATTTCACACTCCTCCGTGCACGCAATATGCTTAAGGTTGTATTTTACGACGATTTCTTACTTTTGAGGGGGTGAAGTATCAGCCTAAGCCCCACCCACTAGGGGAGCTCCGTTCTCGCAATTACGCAATTGACGTATCAGACTGTGTGACACACGTGTCACAGAATAGCAATATTAATTAGCAACATGCAGTATGACACCAGCAAATACTTGAAAAATATAAATCCACAATATCGTATACCCAGTGTCCTATATTACGCTAGAAAATCTGTTCCTCCGTTTTGTATTTGTAGATTTTATACCTATTTAACTATCTACTTATAAACTATCAGTCATACCTATTGTGTATGAGTTTATGCAAGTGCACATAATTGTCTCGACCAACATTGGGCATTTTCACACTAAGCCAATAATGCCGTAACGAAACCGATATATCGGCATGACAAACCTGATGACACTGCCAATGTGTGTGTAATGTTAGAAGAATAAGCCAACTCAAATCCATGCCTTGAGATAATAACCTACTCTCACCCACACCTGTAGGAGTCGTCCGTTTCCGTAGTCATACCTACTTAAGTATGTTCACAGGGTTGCTTATTTACCAAAAAATAAATTGCATATTCATAGATCAAAACCATATTCCTAGTTCAGATTCCTCGCTATGTATGCAGATGAAGAGCTTCAAAATTGAAAGAAAGAAAGAAAAAACATTTAAATCGGACTCGCACACGAAATTTCATAAACACACAAAAATTCAAATAATGATAACAATAACCTAACCGTCTAAAACCCTCGACTCTAACTAGAAAAAGAGGTGTAACTTTTGAACAGCTGAACAGATTTTAAGAACCATCCCGATTAAACTAGCTTTCAATTAAAAAAAACTGCATTGAAATCGGTCCATCCGCTTTGAAGCTTCGATGCCACAGACAGACACACAGATTCACAGACACATAGATACACAGATACACATTATAAACTTATATCACCTCTCTATTTTGTCGGGGGTTAAAAAAGTCCTGCAAGAGGCCAACGAAAGTCCCTATCTCAGCATATCCTGACAGTTAATCCTGACAGATAAAATAAATACCGCAGCGCTGGTTTTCGGATAGGACCGTGGTGATGCCACGGACAACCACGATAACTAAAAATAAATATAATTTTTAAAAACGTTTTCTTTCCTTCTTTACATACTATCTATCTATCTCTCTCTAACTTCTAAATTTTATTAACTACGGACATGTATCATTCAAATTCGAAGAATTTACAACAAAAAACCACATAGTAAAAGTTATGAAATTTGGTTCTTTTTCAGAAATAGTACGCATTTCTTTTTTTTGTGGCTAGTTTTCCTAGATTATTATACCATTTTGGAATCTTGGATAGTTGCGTCAATTTTTTTAAAAACTTGCCATGGTGTCTGTACTTTTTTTTACACCACGATGAGTGAAAGTGGACCAAAAGTAAAAATCTTTCAAAATTTTAGGGTGAAAAATAATTTTGATTGATTTTTGTGTCAAATCTACAGGCATTCTGGGATTTTTAACGATTGTGGTGGATAGCAGTGCTACTTAGGTTGCCGGTACAAAAAGAAATTCAGAAATATCTGAAACATTGTGGTCATGGTAATTAAAAATATCTTAAGGGGTGTAAATTTTTGAAGGATTTCAAATTTTTTATGTAACTTCTTAAAAATTGAAAAAAAAAATTTGTTCTCGAGTAATCATGAGCTGGTCAACCCTCTGGTGCCCGCTTATCGTTGAATTTTGGGACATGGTGTATATAAAACTTCATACTCTTTGTTCTCAACACTACAAATTGTCGTACTGATTTTTCTATACTACATCCTATAAAATGAATTCTTGACGGAGATGTCAAGAAATTATTTTAGCATATTGATTTTTATAAACGAAATACTTAGATTTTCTGAATAAAAGGCAAGTTACTTATACTTCCTGTTGCTTTTTAATAATTTTTTTAATGATTTTACTGTCATTCTTTCTTTTGGTTTTGAATAAAGTGTAAGCGCAGGAAAGTCAAAAAAAATTGCACAGGTCCAACCTCGATGCGCGCCGAAACGCGACTGATTGATGGCAGAGATGACAGAAATCACGAATTTTGTGGTTTTTATCAAATTGTGACCAATATACGTAATATTATAAAAAAATAACAACCGATTTTGGTTGGTATATTTGCGACCAATATTGTGATGTAAAAATTATTTGAAATAATATCATGTTTTAGAAATAATCTTGTAAACACTTTTTTAAAAGGGGTAACTTTGCGAATTTTTTTTATCGAGCCAACTTCATCCAATCATGTATCGGACAACCGTGCAGAGATTGTCACATCTTCAAGTTTGATATATATTTTTTTCAGGACAAAGAAATAAGAATTTCTATTCAAAAAATTGTAAATACAAATCGGTTTTTGCGGCATTCCTGTAAAATACCCCCTTAAAAAGGGGTACAAAGTTTTCTCTTCACGTATTAATATATAGATAATCTCAGTTCGGTCAACTTTCAGTCATAGTGTAAATTAATTACGAGAATTAGGGTTCCTGACTTCAGATGAAAAATTTTTAATCAGAATACAAAATACTCTCACCTATCTTTGTGTTCAGCTTGCCGGTCTCGTTGTCGCCTGTTTTTGAACCAATTTGAAACCTGCAAATACAAACAAAGGTAGTTAGTAAGCCTATGCTATTAGCTAGCACACACAAAGACGCTGTCCATACTTTTTAACCGAGTTCAAAAAAAGGAGGAAGTTAAGCATATGCATTTTTTTTTATTATATAGAAATCCCGACTAAAAAATTTGCTGTTCCATATAAATATTCAGTATTACTCGACTAAATGTAGATACGGAACAGCAGATTTTTTTCGCGATTTCAAATTTGTTCCCGTAGTAAAAGTTGTTCATAATGATGAGTACAACCCTCCTTTAATTTTTCCTTCGTTGAAACAATCACCATTTTCTCAGTGTCCCAATACCAAACACACAGGATATTTTTTTATGTAGTGCGCAAAATTTGCAGAGTGATTCAGTGTCCGTTCCCAAATGCAACCGCAGTACTAAAATTTACTCCAAAACAAAATATTTTATTTTATTTTATATGGCTTGCGCTAGTAAATTATGCATGTACTAAGTAGAATTTTCGTTTTGTTTTAACGTGTATCCTAATACTGCGGTTACATTTAGGAACAGAGACTGAAACCCTCTACAAATTATGCGCACTACTTAAAAATATATTCTGTATAATTTACTGTAGACTGGTAATTTGATACATTTAAGTTTGAGGAAGCGGGTGTCAAGTTGCTGACAACCGCAAGTGACCGCCTATAGACGCATGCGCTGGTTATAATAACTTGGATATTTTATTAATTTTTATAAAATATTACGCTTTTTAACACGCTTTTATTAGCTTCACCTGTAACGGCTGTAACTAACTATGTAAGAAAATCTTGCAAGTTAAATTTGACCCACTTCCCGGTTTCCGATTGAGCCGAAATTTTGCATACATGTTTAGTTTGGAAATATACTCCAAAACAAAAAAAAAAAAAAAAGATTTTGTATGGCTTCCGCTAGTAAATTACGCGTCCTCCCATACTAAGTCGAATTTTCGTTTTGTTTTAAAGTGTATCCCAATACTGCGGTTGCATTTAGGAACAAAGACTGAATCAGTCTTAAAATTATGCGCACGACATAAAAAAATATCATGTTTGGACGTTGGACAGCAAATACCATTACATAATATACTCTACCTGTACTGTGGTGAGGCCCGTGGTCTCTGCCAGCTCCCTCTTCTCTCTGGGCGAAGGGTACGGGTTATGGAGGTACCAGTCGCGAAGAACCGACCGGGACTTTTCCTGGACAAAAATAATGTCGTACAGTTTTGCTTACAGAATTATTATTTATAAATCTTCTTAAGAACAGTTATCAAGATAGGCCCTATCATCATTATGAGCCCGTACACGTTCAGTGCTGAAAATAGGCCTCCCATACTCCCAAAGACGACACGACACGGTTGGTGCAGTGGCTAAGCCATTAGCTTTCTGTGCTACGTGCCGCGGGTTCGATCCCATCACGAAACAATTATTTGTATGATCTACAGATAGTTGTTTCGGGTCTGGGTGTGTGTGTATGTGAGATGTATGTTTGTAAAGTCCCCTCGATACAGGAGACATACAAGATTAAAAATAGTTGCAAAGGCGAGTACAGAAAATTATTTCAAATATGTAAAATATTACCGATTAGCTTAAAACACAAATTTCTCTTGGCTGTAAACAACCATGGCAGTCGAGAGCAGCACCTGACTTATGTAACTAATGAACATAATACGCGGTCTATGGCCGCCGACAAATTCAATGTGCCCAGAGTCATCAACTACTTTGGTGACAGAACACTCAAAAAACGTTTACCATATACCTATATATTGAACAGTTTGCCGGCGGAAATAAGACACGAGCCCAAAAAAGGTGTTTTTAAAAGAAAATTATTTAGATACTATTTATGTAATATGTGATAATACGTAACGTACGTGTATACGTACGTCTGGATGCCCTAACTAATATGTTTAGACTCACAGATCCCACAGTCAAAACGAATACACGGTTTTGTGGGACTATGCCAATTATGTGTCAATTTGTGAATTTTTCAATAAATAAAATAAATAAATAAGTGAAGGGCAAGGATTAAAAAAAATAGGACTGAGTGAATGGGTCGTGACTCGTGAGCGACTAGTCGGTCTTGCTGACTCCACAGAAGAAGAAGATGACAATGTCTTCCAAGAACATTCACTCGGTTCTATATTATTTTTTAGTCTTTGCCTACCTGGCTCACTCGCCTATTCGGTACTTGGTGACTGCCAAGTTGCCTCTTGACATTTCTTTCACGACACGCATGACCCGTGGCAAGAGAACAGGTTACCTTTGCTACAATATGGTCTAAGGTACTTACTTTGAAACAGTACGAGGTCTCTTCTCCGTCCCATATGGTCCTAGGTAGCGGGAACTTGCGTCGCACGCGGTATTTGCCGACGGCGCCGAGCGGCCTGCCTCGAAGCCTCTCGGCCTCCATATAGTGTGCTAGAAAACAAAGATATATTTTACGTAAATTACCGATCATGAAGATGGGAGTCCCAACTTTATGATCGGTAATTTTTTAACACGATTTTATTAGTTTCACCTGTAACTAACTATGTATGAAAGTCTTGCAAGTTAAATTTGACCCACTTCCCGGTTTCCGATTGAGCTGAAATTTTGCATAAAGTTCAGTTTGGATGACTAAAGCGTGTTTTTATTTTATTTTAAAGTATAATATTTTATTTGCAAGGTAGCTCGAAGTTTAGTCTCTCACGATCGTATTCGTCATCGTGATCGTGTTCTGTATCTGTCATTCTAGTGTGTCTTGTTTTGTGGCAAATAAATGATTTTTCTTTCTTTCTTTCTTTTTCTTATTGAAGTTTATTACCAGAGTCTAATGTTCATTACCCTTTTGTTACGCGGTAGACCGCCAGAAACGCTAAATTCCACAAAGGCCATATGGGCAATGCACTGTGAAACGTCAAATGGTACTTATAATTACTTTATGCTCACCTTTAAGCCATAAGCTCTGTAGCTTAGGATGATTATGAGGACTGAACGTGTGTGCCTCCAACAACCGGTACAGCTCCTTGAAGTTCCCTCTGTGGAAAGCCACCATGGCCTTTGCTTTGAGGACTGACTCGTGAGCGTGGAGTCGCTCACACGCTGGTAAGGACCACAGGAAGCGGCCTAGACGCTCGATGTTACCGGCCTGTTGGAGGACCTGAGGAGAAAAAGGGAAGAATTAAGTCCTGGTAAAACATTATGATTATAGAAACTCGTTGGTGTAGACTAGGGTCCGACCGAGATTAGTTTTTTGATCTCGGCCGAGACCGAGAATAAAATAAATTCTCGGCCGAGACCGAATAAAATATTAGAGAAAATACCACTAAAAGTCATCAGTTTCGTAAAAAATGTTTGATAATCAAAATTGAAAAATGTTTTATTAAAAGCTAAGAGCAGTGGCGCAGCAAAGAGAGGTGTGAAGGAAATTGGGGGTGGCCTTTGCCCAGCAGTGGGACAGTACGGGATAATAAACAATAAAAAATAATGTTTATGTAAGTTTATAATTATAGTTGTTTTTTAGTATAATAGAATATACCTACCCTCTCATTTAAGTTTGTTTTTTGGTGCATCTACCTTTCATTGTCTCTGCATCACCCTAAGGTTGTCTGGTAGAGAATGCCTACGGTATTAAGACCGCCTTTGTACATTGTAGGTACATGAAGCATTTTAAATAAATAAATAAAAAAACAAATAGCAAAGGCTAACGCCCACTCTTGGCCAGTAGGTAGGCAGGTTCGTTACACCAATGTGAAAAATACAAAAAAATATCTTATTTAGTAACTAAAATATTGTTATTATTTATTTGTTTGTAACACTCGGGAATTAAAAACTTATATTAAAAAGATATTCAATCAAATAAGCATGTGATCTCATGTGATGCAATCTTCATTTCCGCACGGTATGTCAATCTTATAAAAGTAGTGATGGCAAATGTCACAAAAATCGAAATCAAATAAATCGAGAACTGAATGATATTCTGAAAAACTTTTTTCTTTTGTTTCGCTTCCCATATTAAAACGTTTAATTTCTATAGAATAGGTAAAATAAATGTCTATTGATTGTCTTCCGAAATCTATGCAGTGCTGGTTTATTAAAAATATCGATTCATAGCTCTATAACATCGGTTTTTGATAAATCGATGCCGAATCGTCATCACTACGTCAATGATAATTGAAATTGACAGTCTGTGTTGACAGTTACCATTTTGCTTGTTGCGGGTTGTTTGTTGTGCTTGTTGAGTTGTGATTTTTCCTCCACGGTTTTGCTATTTTCTATCCGATGACTTTGATTATGGCGATGACAACCTTCGCTTTACATTGGATTCCGTACCAGCTTACCACGACGACACTGGCTTGCCAGTCAACTCCATGTTTGTTTTATATCCTTGTTTTATACCTTGAATTTTTTTCATACAATTTTAAAATTCTGTCCAAGTTCTATGTAAAAAATTGTGGTTGATTTTGTGTCTATGATTTCAACCCTAATGCCTATGATTTGCTGTATTTATGGACGCCACTTGGCCAAAACCTCCTTAACGAATGGGCATATCCCTTCAGCCTTATGTCCTTTCAAATGGTGTCTCCGTAGTTTCGACCATGGCCGAGATTCTCCCAAAATTTCTGCCGAGAACAAGACGTAAATTTTAGTCGACAACGGCTGAAACCGAGACTGAGGCCAAGATCTCGGTCAGACCTTAGTGTAGATGTGCGGATCGTAAGTTTTAGATTCCGATGCAACACAATACAAATCCGATTAGTTCTTTATTTTATTTCTTTACAAAACATTGTGCCTCGCTACTATTTCGCTCCTGTATCGAGGGTACAGTACCTCTACCATGAGTTTTCCGTGCCGTCTAACGTTCACGTTCACATGCAATATTTGTATGGGAATTTTTTCAGCGCCTCTAGCGGTATAAATAGTGAACTAAATTCACTATACAAATATTGCATGTGAACGTGAACGTTAGACGGCACGCAAAACTCATGGTAGAGGTACAGTTTACAAATATACGTCTTACATGCACACACACCCAGCCCCGATACAACTAGATCATACAAATTTTTGATCCGTGTGGGGATCGAACCCGCGGCACGTAGCGCAGAAAGCCAATCGCTTAGCAACTGCGCCAACCGTGTAGTAAGTAGGACGATGAGTTTAGAAGAATAGCGCAGTTGACTTGATAATTTTTCGTTAGATATTGTCTAAACACAAACAAAACTCAGTTTG
Source organism: Allophyes oxyacanthae (assembly GCA_932294325.1). Taxonomy (NCBI): domain Eukaryota; kingdom Metazoa; phylum Arthropoda; class Insecta; order Lepidoptera; family Noctuidae; genus Allophyes; species Allophyes oxyacanthae. The sequence goes on along the minus strand of OW028635.1, from coordinate 8,168,465 downwards.
TTTGTGTTAATTCGCCTTTTCAGGGTTAATTACAAAAACAAAGTTCTTACAATAGATCTTGCCAAGTCTTTTAATAACGTAAGTAATCTTTTAAAGAAGAATAATTATCATTTACTGACAAGAAAATTTTTGCTCTAAGAATGGAATATGGACTGAAGTAGTTATATGGACGAAAGGCAATTGCATGCGAATGTTGAGAGGTATGTGTGGTGTGAGAAGAATGGACAGAATAAGAAATGAGTATATCAGAGGAAGTATGAAAGTGGCACCCGTGACAGAAAAGTTGAGAAGAAATGAAAATGAAATGAAGGGCATGTGATGAGGAGGGATGGAAATTATGTAACAAGAAGAGTTTTAAGTATGTATGTGGATGGATGTAAGAGAAGAGGCAGACCCAAGAAAAGGTGGATGGATTGTGTGTTTGACATGGATTATAAGAACGTGAACTTGGAGATGACGTCTAATAGAGATGAATGGAGGAAGAAGACATATTGCGCCGACCCCAAATAAAATGGGATAACGGCAGGAGAATGATGATGTTGGAAATAGGAAAAAAATGCCTTTCCATGAAATATTTTAGGCATATGTACAACAGTTGATAACTTTCGACTGATAATACACAGAAAAAACGACTTTCCGAGCTCCAATCCGCAAGTTATTTTGTTGTAAATAGGAATAACTTGTTTATTTCTAGCCGTTACGTTATTTCAGTGTAGTTATGGTACCTAACTTTGGAGGCTCCGTCCGAACCAAGTACTCGGTTGTAAATAGCAACAACTTGTTTATTTTCAGCCGTTACGTTTTTTCAGTGTACGACGACGACAATGCCAATAATCTTGTTACAAGTTGTTTGTGTTGTTGTCTTGTTAGGTGTAACAAGATTTTTTTTTACTACCTATTGTAAAATTATAGACTTATTTGTAGAAATAATACTGTTACTAATTATTTTTTATTTATTTGTAGAAATAAGTATTTATTTACAATATTAAAAACAAAACACGGCGCACATTAGGTACTCAATAATCTCCAAAGTTTTGAGAACGTTTGGCAATATTACAAAAAAATTGGCAAGGTTCCTGTACAAATAACGTATTTACTTAGAATACAAAGTATTGATTTAGGCACACCGGATGTGCTTGCACGTGTGCAAGCTTGGGCAAATAGCCTGATACGGTTGTTTGTGACCACCCCCAGGCAGATGACGGGTTGGCACTTCGAGTATCCTGGCACGATAACATTTTGCCAATTCACTTTGTTTAGATTTAGTACAAATTCATTTCAAAGCAAAACTTTAAATAAAGAGCACCTTTGTTTGAGTACAAACAGGCTATATTAGAGAAACATTTTTTTTTTCTAAATGAGCAAGCAATAATTAAAGTTCAGAGAAATTATAGAAATGGATTTTTCTTAAAAACCGACTTAAAAAAAATCAATTTATAAAATAATTTTCTCAAAAAAGAACAGCTTCTAAATGCGCCCCCCATTGCCCTAAAGTGCATTGACGAATTAAAGGGGAGGACCTCAGAAGCTGTTAAGTTTTTAAGAAAATTATTTTATAGTTACGTTTTAGTTTTTTGAAGTTAAAGTCAAAGTTTATTATTTCAACTGGGTCTTTGCAAGCGCTTCCAAAACGTCGTGATTCTAGATGCACTTTACTTTTTTTTTAAGTTTATTTTATTTTCCTATTTTGACTGGCATAAAAAAAGACATACGATTACAGCGATTGAGACTGATTTGCTAATATCCATTGAAGAGTTCCATTGTCTATCTCCGATGGTCTTCAGCAAATTTAAATGGGACCACCTCTGGAGAATACTCTTTCAAACAAAAGAAGAATCACACAACAGACAAATTCTGAGAGAAGAGAGCGGCTAGCCTAGGCTAGCCGGGAAACTATCATCCATAATAATAGACTATTAAATACACAAATAGTCCAACCCAATTAAATATTACGCATTACCCAATAACAGTCGGAAAACCCGAACTAATCCTATAATACACCATAATTATCATTACTCAACCCTCCGCTGAATCTCATTATACGCGCCGGGCGTATCGCAAATTACTGTAACCGATACACCATTAGAGGGTTGGTCCCATTCAATTTGTACCTTAGGCTTGTACCATGACAACCGTAGTGTTATTGATGAAATGGAAATTGAAGGTGGCGGCAGATAACATTAAAGATGGAATGGAGGACCATATCCAGGGATGATGCGGTTTTCATGAATAGAACTTTTAGGTTAACAGAAAAGAAAGAAAGAAGAAAGAAAATACATTTATTTGCCACAAATACAAGACACACTAGACTGATAGACATAGGTAAGAAGAGGACAGGTGCATAGACAGAGAATACATTTTTCTTAGGATGGCAACAGTAAGTAGAAAAAAAATTAATTTGAAAAAATAATAATTATGTGGGTATACTGACAACTGAGCATCACCTTGCCTTTTGACTATTTTGTGTGTGTCCCGCGCTGTAGCAAATGGGTGTCCAGCTCAGCATGTGCCAGGCTATGACACCTGACGCTGGTTTAACAGCTCCTAATGTATGTTAGCTGAGCTAACACACTATTGCACAGTCACATATTGTGTGACAATTTGAAACCTGCGTTTAAATTATTATAACTGCACTGACCGGCCTCTACAGCCATGGAGTACAGTAACCAATTGGTTATTTGTACTTCATGTCTACAGCACAGCGACGCGACGCGGCAAATATCTCTTCTCTACATATAGTATATAAAATAAAGCGCTTTCCGGGTCTCTATATCCGCTAACTCCTACTAAACCAACGATGGTGGTTTGGTTTTCACCATCAGTTAGATAATTTTTCACGGAAGGTTTATATGTATAATACTTTGATATTTAATGTAAGGATAGTGGAGAAAGGTTTCGCTCAGCTGCAGTTGCCATTGCATTCTCTACCAGACAACTTTTAAGTTTTTGCGTGTGCTTCTCGCATACAAAAACATTATATAAGTAGTAAGTACCCCTCTTTACAACTGGTTAATTGCTTGTAATGACAGGTTGTAACTTGCTATGCTATTAGAAATAACAACCCTTTTCCCTCTATCGCGTCCATTTGCACTGGGTTTTCCTATTATTTCCTGTAGGTACCTCTACCATGAGTTTTCCGTGCCGTCTAACGTTCACGTTCACATTCAATATTTGTAGTGACTTTAGTTCACTATTTATACCACTAGAGGCGCTGAAAAAATTCCCATCAAATTCCCATACAAATATTAGATGTGAACGTGAACGTTAGACGGCACGGAAAACTCATGGTAGAGGTACTGTCTATTATAAAAGCTATGGACCATGGCATTTAAGAAATCACACAGAGGCTATCTGTCCCTGTACCCGTGATTATATCTATGTAAACTGTATGTTATCAATTTTATGTACTAATTAGTTAGCGCAGTGGCTAAGCGATTAGCTTTCTGCGCTACGTGCCGCGGGTTCGATCCCCGCACGGGACAAATATTTGTATGATCTACAGATAGTTGTTTCGGGTCTGGGTGTGTGTGCATGTGACATGTATGTTTGTAAACTGTACCCTCGATACAGGAGAAATACTAGTGAGGGGCAAAGTTTTTTTTTTTTTTTATAAATTTTGAAAAGATCGACTCTATATTCTAACTGTGAGTGGTACAGAATCAAATACTGAATACATGGTATCAGTTTTCGTAAATTTTTTTGCTGTTATTTTTAATGAAGAAACTGCTCGCACTTAATAGGTAAGTTTCAAGTAAGTTTAATCCATCCCATCACAATCTAAGCTCGCAAGGCCGTGACTAAATATATGTTTGAAGTGTTCCGCGGTAGGCTAAGTAATCCGGACATGTTGCCATCGCTGAGGCTGCTTGTTCCTAACACCAGGCTGCGGCGGGAGACGATGGAGAGGCTGTTTCAGATGCCGGCGGCTCGCACTAATCTAGCCAAGTTCGCTCCAGGAGCGAGAGCCACGCGAATACTGAACAGTTTCTCACAAAGGTTGGACATTTTTAGCCGTTCATTGGCGGAATTCTTACCATAGATTGGATAAGATTTAGTAAAAATTGTGGCTAATTTATCGTATTGGGTATGAAGACTATGGAGTGGAAGTATAGGACAGCGCGTGTGACTGGCTCGTGGTCAAACCAAAAGTGGTACGTGCGATATGGCGTCTACTATAATGATGGCTTGGTACCGGATGTTCGTCATCAGTTCATCACAGATTTTTGCGTCCGTGAAGTTAGGTTTTCGTATATTTGAATTACTTGTTGTTGTTTTGTAATATTATTATTATTTATTTAATGTATGATTTAATTACCTCCGCAGCTCCGTCCGTGACTCACTGCGCCAACTGAAAACCAGCGCTTGGTGTTCCACACCCAGCAAATACTGAGCTTGCAACCCTTTCGATATGGGCGTGCTCGTCAGTGCAGTAAAATCTCCTGTTTATTTTTATTCGTGTTTGTTATTATTTTTTGGTTTCTTTGTCATATCTCTGTGTTTAAATTTTTTTTATGTGCTTACAATGTATGTCCTGTATCCAATAAATGCTATCTATTTCTATTCTATTCTAAGATGAAATTTGTTGTTTAAATACATAAATAATCTTTCATTGGTCCCTAAAACATACCTACTCTACCACATCTCGTTCAAATTGAGTTACTCAGAGATACTCTATTGGTCCTTCCTCCCCCATCTCATACCCTTCGCCACGCCCCTCGGTAACCGGATATCCGGGTAGCGAAGCCTTGTCGTCAAGGTTACCAGTCTTCGAACTGTTTGTTTTGTCTAACTACGATTTTTTGCATTAGATGGTTTCTTAGAAGATGTAAAATATTCAACGTGTATCAGAAATACGTGGTCATATTTTAAGGGTGTGGATCAGACCATCAAACTGAACAACTTTCTCTATGGGATCAACATCGTAATCGCGAAAAAATAATCAGCAGTCCCATAGTCGGGGAGGTATTGAAGTTTTGTATGGGACAGCTGATAATTTTTTCGCGATTACGACTTTGCATAGTAAACACGTGTTTACTATGAAATACTAAGCCTTAAGGCGATTCAGGTAAGCTGTACTATTGATAGATTGTAATTTTGCAATTTTTTTCGCAGATTTATAAAGACTGCAAACAAAATCACGATACGGTAGGCGCAGTGGCTAATCTATTCTACGCTACATGCCGCGGGTTCGATCCCCACACGGAGTAATTATTTGTATGATCTATAAATAGTTGTTCCGGGTCTGGGTGTGTGTGCATGTGACATGTAAGTTTGTAAAGAGAAATCGTAGTTAAATAAAGTAAATTAAATGAAAATTGTAAAAAATTTGAGAAGATCGACGCTATATTCTAAGTATGAGTGGTACAGAATCAAATACTGAATCCATGGTATCAGTTTTCGTTAAATTTTTTGCTGTTATTTTTAACACGCTTTTATTAGCATCACCTGTAACTAACCATGTAAGAAAATCTTGGAAGTTAAATTTGACCCACTTCCCGGTTTCCAATATTCCGATTAAGCTGAAATTTCGCATACACATTCAGTTTGGATGACTAAGGCGTGTTCTATAGTTTTTTTTAAACTATAACATTTTTTAATGAAGAAACTGTTCGTAAGATATGTAGGTTCAACTAAGTTTAATCCATCCCATCACAATCTAAGCTCGCAAGTACGTGACTGCTAGCATTGTAGACGGATTTAGAACATCGTACTACAGTGTACTAGGAACGCAGCCCATACAGAAATAATCGTAAACCATAATTACGTTCCCCAGCCGTAACTTACGGCTATAGCAAGGCGCCGCAGTCTTGATTTAGTTAATTAGATTTAGGCAATAACTATTTCTAAAGGAAGAAACCTAGGGTCACAGCACACTCGATACTTTTCAACCCCCGACAAAAAAGGGATGTTTTAAGTTTGTGTATATGTCTGTGGCATCGTAGCTCCAAAAAGGATGTACCGATTTCAGTTTAAGTTTTTTAAATTGAATGCTAGTTTAATCGGGTATCATCTTAGCTATGTTTCATGAAAATCTGTTCAGCTGTTCAAAAGTTACAGCTCTTTTGCTAGTTGGAGTCAGGGGTTTTTGCCGGTTAGATTATAGCATCGGCGTTTAGCGATTTAGTCGCTTTTCGGAAGTTTGATACAGCGACTGGAACGCTATTTCTGCACACATTCAGATGCCAGTCACAACTCCCCGCCTGCTTCCTTCGCTTCAACTCTTTACCAAATGCAGCGAGTCGCCACATCGCGATGCAGCATCGATGTAATGGCAAAATCCCTAGTCGCCGATGCTAAAAGTATCGAGATTGCTAGGGCTATGGCCCTTATTATTCCGAGAAATCTACTATCGTTTGAAACTACTGTGAATGACTTTGGTTTGGCTCCTAAACAACTCTTCTCTATCTCTACATCTGTACATAGTATAAAATAAAGACGCTTTCCGCGTCTGTCTGTCTTTCAGTCTGTATGTAACTCGTCCTAAACCACGCAACGGATTTTGATGCGGTTTTCACTATCATTTTGAGTATTTCTTCCGAAAGGTTTATATGTATAATAATTCCTTATTTAATGTAAGGATAGTAGAGAAATTGCACCCGTGTGGAGCCGGGGACGGGTCACTAGTCTAATTTTAACAATAAATTTAAACTTCCTCCAGAACCATTGAAATATAATCAATATTTAAAGCTATCGGAACTTTAAAATGGATTTTAATAGTGAAACTTTCATCACGCTTTGACAAGAGTGGGCGTAGCAGATGAATGAATGTTATCACTATTTCAACACGAACAAGGCGGCAAGCTGTTATGATTACAATATGATTACACGTTTTAAATTTGATTGAGCTGAAAACTCTCTTGCAGCTTACAAATTGTCGCTTACATACTTACACTTCGTTTCTTTTTCATTCATTGTATTTGTATACAACATGTATTAGAAATGCGTGGTCATATTTAAGGGTGTGGATCAGACCATCAAATTGAACAACTTTCTCTATGGGACCAACATCGTAATCGCGAAAAAATAATCAGCTGACACTAGGTCGAGTTAGTATTGAAGTTTTGTATGCGATAGTTGATAATTTTTTCGCGATTACGATGTTGATCTTATTGAGAAATTGATATTTAGTAATTATACTCTCGAGGTGGTCCCATTTTTTGGTGAAAATCTGATAAAGACCTTCAGAGATAGACAATGCAACTCTTGAATGAAAATAGCATTATCACTTCCGATTGCTGTAATCGCTTACTTGTGTATGTATGACTATTATCCTAATTGCAAAAAAAAAGAAAAAAAGACCCGCTATATTTAAAACCTTATATTATTATTATTATTTTTAATTTTATATCATTTAGGTTTAGTTATTAATATCTATCAATGTTCCGTATTCTAGTCTTTCCCTATCAGTTCTTAGTTTACACACTGTGTCTACGTTTTCTTCTGTACCCTCTCCAGTCGTAGGTCTGCTGGCAGAAATTTCTTTTGAAATAAGCAGTACCTTTGTACTTAAGTGTTCCTTATTCTATGTATTTTTCTTTTTGTTGTGTGTACATAAATAATAAAATAAATAAATAAATAACCTTAGTACGCCCTGCAATTGCCTTTAAACGCTTACGTTACTATTTGGGTGTTACTTTGATTTATATTCTCGTAATGCTTACTGGGCGCTACACGTACAATTGTATACATTGTCAGCCGCTAAGAAGTAAGTTATGGTGTTTAGTTGACGCATGATTTTTAGGGGCTGTTGAATATTTTTGGAGAATCTTGATAAGGCGAAAATGATTAGGTTTGAATAGATTTCTTAGGAAATTACGAATGCATTCGAGTAATATATTTTTTAAATAATTAGTAAGTAAGTACCTAGTCGAAAAGTAAAGGGAATACAACAGAACACTATACATGTGTTTCATAGACTACAAAAAAGCCTTCGACTCAATACACCGTCAATCAATCTGGGAAGCATTACGAGAGCAAGGAGTAGAAGAAAAGTACATAAACATAATAAAAAACATATACAAACAAAGCCAGTCTCGAGTAAAATTGGACCGAAAAGGAATGACTTTTAATATCGAAAGAGGTGTCAAACAAGGAGAAGGAGACCCGCTATCGACACAACTATTCTCTTCTGTACTGCAATATATATATTCAACAGACATGGAATCAACATAAATGGAGAACAATTCAACCACTTGAGATTTGCGGACGACTTGGTAGTACCAAGTCGTCCGCAAATCTCAAGTGGTTGAATCTCTGAAAACCCAGAAGAGCTACAAATAATGATAGCAACACTACTTATAGAAAGTACAAAAGCTGGTCTGGAAATGAACACAGAAAAAACTAAAATTATGACAAATGGCCAATACTCTCCTATAATTATAGAAAATGTAGAACTAGAATATGTCACAGAATATATCTATCTAGGAAAGCTAATCACCTTTGATGAAGACAATTACGAAGATAAAGAACTCGATAGAAGAATAGCAAAAGCTTGGAAAGTGTACTGGACCTACAAACAAATATTTAAAAGTAAACTACATACTAAAATTAAAAAGAAAGTGTACGAGTCATGTATATTACCGTGTGTACTCTATGGCTGCCAAACTTGGACCTATAACAAAAAGATGATCCAAAAACTCAGAGTTTGCCAAAGATCAATGGAGCGCAGCATGCTTGGCTTGAAATTGAAAGACAAGGTAAGATGCAGTGACATTAGGAAAGAAACAAAACTCCGTGATATAGTAACGACGGCTCTGCAGTTTAAATGGAGATGGGCTGGACATGTCGCCAGAATGACTGATAATCGGTGGACAAAGCTTGTAACAGAATGGTATCCGAGGCAAACAAAAAGAAAGCAAGGAAGGCCAAGAAAGAGATGGAGAGACGACATCATGCTCACGGCAGGCACCAACTGGATGACGGCAGCGAGAAATCGACTTCAGTGAAACGGGAAGGAGGAGATCTATACCCAGAAATGGGGACCCTAAAAGGCGTGCAAAAAACAATAATATCTTTTTATTTTTCTGTTTAGTATGTATTTAGGGTAATAAAGGTTTTTTATTTTATTTATAAGTACCTAGTTGATAAAATATAAGATCCTACGTTGCTATTATTGTACTTATCTTTATGAGCAACTTTTACTGCCAATGGGAATAACACAGATATCGCGACAAAAATTCTGCTGATCCATACCAATAATTCAATATTACTTGACTTCTGTATGGACCAGCTGCTTCGATCAACCATAGCATTATGGTTGATCTTTTTTGTTTTCGGGATTTCAGGGTTGGTCCCATAGTAAAAGTGGTTTTTAATGATGAGATATTCGGGACAATATTCGGGACTAGAAAGTAGGACCTTGTATAATTATTTAGGTACATAATAGACATAGTTTTTTTTTTTTTTTATCTTATAAAAGACTAGATATATAAAGGATCCAAAGTTCTTTAGAAAACTTAGCAATAGGTAATATAGGTATAAAAGAAGCTTTCAATTAAAAAAAATCGATTGTTATCGGCCCATCCGTTTTAGAGCTACGATGCCACAGACACACACTACAAACTTATGACACTCCTCTTTTTCGTCGGGAGATAAAAAGGATAAAATTTGACGACTCTATGCGCTACGTGTTGCAGGTTCAATTCCTGTGCGGAACTAATATTTGTATGCCCTACATGAGATGGTTGTTGTTCCGAGTCTAGATGTGTGTGCATGTGACATGTATGTTTGTAAACTGTACCCACAATACAGGAGAAATTCAAGAGAAGGGCAATGCTTTTTCAAAGAAAAAAATTTAAGAAATCTTCGGTGTTTACTAGGAAAGCGTTCCAATATACGTGAGTTGTTTTGTTTATATTACATGTTTTTATAATACACGTAGGTATAACCTTGCTTATTTTTATCTTATTTATTGGCCTTTGTATTGTACACACTGAGCTAAATTGGCTATGATGAATGTATTATACTAATGGAGCCGTATTGACCAAAATAAATCGTAAATCGACTAAATGGAATTATAATCCTAATTTTTACTCATTTCATTTTTTTTGTACGGTTCAGCTTATGTTCTTTCTAGCACAGAAAAATTATATAAATAAATCCAGTCCATTACTGTCCCACTGCTGGACACGAGTTTCTTTTCACCACAAGATTGGTTAGGCCTTAGTCCACCACGCCGGCCTAGTGCGGGTTGGCGGACTACACAAACCATCGGGAACTTTATGAGGCCCTCTCAGATGTGCAGGTTTTCTGGCGATGCTTTCCTTCAATGATGATCAAATACTAATCCGTAAATGAATCCGAAAAGTGCGAGGTGCGGGCTTGGTTTTGAACTCGAATCCTCCTGCATGGAAGGCAAGCGTTCAACCGCTAGGCTATCAGTGCTGTATTAGTAATCCTAGTGGTCGCCCAGTAGTTGAAATTCGACCGTAATTTTAACTTTTTGCACTCCTTCTCCATATAAACATTAACTATGACAAATCTCACACTCCTCCGTGCGCGCAATATGCTTAAAAAGGGGTACAAAGTTTTCTCTTCACGTATTGATTATATAGATAAAAAATCAATTAGGTAAAACTAGATACTTAACTTACTACTGGTTATGAATAAAAAGCAATTACCTCACAAACGCACGCCACTTGCTCCTGTGTGAAGCCGAAACTCGGCAGGGGAGCGTCTCTCGGGGGGCTGGACTCCCGCTGGCCCCACTCGGGGCCCCCCAACATGTCCAAATGCTCGTCTCCAGCCACTTTGACACAATTTCGCACAATTTTCGGAGAAAAACCAACAATAATGGCGGATTACCACCAAAGTTCATTCACTTTCCCGCGTTTTCACAATTTTTTATACTATGGTTTTAACTTTTTTTTTTAAGTCGATGAGAATTTCGGAGCGTTCAAAAATCGAGTGTTTGTATTCCACTGTTTTTTGAAAATACTTGAAACGGTAAATAAACATAAAAAGGCGGCTGTCCCAAAAATGTTTAAACAAAAGCGATCACCTTTTGAACGTCGATTACTTATTTTTGTTCCGATTTCGAAAATGGCCTAAAGTTTGTTTATGAATACGAGTGAGTTGTATTTAGAGTCAACTTTTTTAACTTTTTTTTTAATTCACTCCCAGTCTCTGTCTGGTTATAGTCTGTTTACACCATACGATATTTATTTTTAAAAATAAATGCTTTTAAAATTATTTTATTATTAATTAGTTTCACTTCGTTGTTGGTTTTCTCTTCTTTTTCATTTTATTTTAATTTCTGAAGACGTGCGCTGCGTTCAGCGCTGCGTTTATCTGTAACAACAAAAAGACGTTTATAACACTGCTCCATTACCTACAGTAGGTAATTAATTAAATATTAATGAGCCTTGACATTTTATCTGAAATAATGTTGCAACAATATTCATCCATAAATTCTATGAATTACGCGTATAATTTAAATCATGTTAATATTTCAACGGTATTTTTTTATTGGAAGAGAATATCGACTGTTTTTATTAAAGCAAGTTTTAAATTATCAATTTCCACTAAAAACTTCAGCATCTCTCAAATCTACATATTAATATAAATATATTGTAGCGATAAAAATAATGCAGCCAAAATTAATAAGAACTATTTACTTTTCAAATCAAATGAAATAATTTTATTTGCTCAAACATGGGCACAGAGATGTTAAAATAAATCCAGTCCATTACTGTCCGACTGCTGGGTACGCCGGCCGGTCTTTAGTAATGAGAAAGGCTAGGCCTTAGTCCACCACGCTATCCTAGTGCGGGTTGGCAGACTACACACACCATCGAGAACTTTATGCGGCCCCCTCAGATGTGCAGGTTTTCCTTCACCGTTAACGCAAGTGATTATCAAATTCTGATACGCAAGTAAATTTGAAAAGTCAGAGGTGCGGGACGTCCTCCTAAGTATGTATCATAAATATGACAGTTGCGGTCGCAAATAAACGTTCTATTCCGTATCCTTTTATGAAAACATCTATAAGGGAGAAAGGGATGCATTGTTTGTTGTTTGCTGTGGCTGTCAAATTTTTCTTACGTAATCAAGGCGCCCGCCGGTTCGAACTCAGATCCTCCTGCATGGAAGGCAAGCGTTCAACCATTAGGCTATCACTATTAAACAAAGTTTATTTTTAAATTAAAAAATAAAACACCACGACCAACTTAAAAAAAATGCTATTACTAGATTCGTGAATATTTTGATGTTAAATCCATACCTCGACGCTATCTCACTTACTTTATTGATTCATTTAAATTTTTATTGTTAGTAAAGTTCATTTTAAAGTGTGAAATTTTTTAATTGTCCTTATTTATATATTCCATTTTTTATGATTGTACACACAGAGACACTGGGTCGAATTATAGAGACACTGAGGTAAAACTTTTGATATCAATATAGGTAAACAAGATATAAACCCATAAAGTTATTATTACTATAATAACTTTATGTATAAACCCGACTTTTGTCTATGGAGTCGACACGAGTTATCCAGTAGTAGTAGAAAGATAATTAGCCAGTCAGCAATGATGAGAAGAAAGAAAGAAATAAAATATATTTATTCAGCACGGACAGAGACAACACACGAGAGGAAAATAAAATAAAAGTTAACACAAAGAAACACAAAACAGTAGATCAAAATAAAAGAATTATAAAATAGTCAAGTAGACTACTACTTGACAATATTACTTATTTATTTATTTTGGTAAGTACCTATTTGTTTTTTTTTTATTATGTATTAGTATTATTCAAATTCAAAATTCATTTATTTCAGGTAACTCAGATCCATACATTCCTATAAATAATCCAATAAAAATAAAAATAAATAAATTAATTATGTATCTTCGCCAGGACCAACCCACTTGGAACCGTGCAGGTATAAGTAGGTATGTAGGTATTGTGGTAGGTATAACAACATTATTAACCAGCTAAATGTATGAGAGGCAGGAAAGCTCCAGGGGGCAGTGAGCCCCCTGCCCCCCCTACTTACGCCCATGGGCACATAATTGAACAGCGTGGAAATCAAAGGACAAGACCTTTGCCCAGCAGTGGGATGCAACAGGCTAACAGTAACAATAATTTTTATTGTGAACTTTCTGACAAGAATCCCCTTTAACTAATAATTTATAATCAAATAATTCCCCTCATAAGCCCCACTGTCAAGCGACATTAAATCAATTTATCATCGCAATCAAACACAAAATCTTTTGAAGGGGGCCCCACCATCAATTTTCCATATTTTTATCACCAAAAGAAATACCTGCACGTACTTTGAAGTATTACAAAGATTCACTGACGAGACAACACAAGATTTAGTACAAAATTCTATAAAACAATCCAAAAATTTGTGTTACAGAGCCTAAAATACTGTTTAAAGACAAAGCGTATGTTTGTTTCTGTCTCTTTCGGTTTTATGCGTGTAATAAAGTGTGAGAGAGACGGAGGAGGGTCGCCAGGGGGCACGATGTTAAATGTTTGGTGTTTTAAGTAATTTTTATCATCGACACGATCGCAAGGGAGTCCGTCTTGATATATGGAGTTGACGAGTTAACAGTGATGTAGTCATTGTCGATGTTTTGGTTTTATATTTTGTTTCAACCGTGTTTTAGCGAATAAATTTGTCATAGAGGCAAGTATTTTGTTCTAATAATAAATAAATAAATCCAGCCCATTACTGACCCTTTGCTGGGCACGCGACTCTTCTCGGATTCAGAAGGGTTAGGCCTTAGTCCACCACGCTAGCCTAGTGCGGGTTGGCGGACTACACACACCATCGAGAACTTTATGAGGCCCTCTCAGGTGTGCTGGTTTCTTCACGATGTTTTTCCTTCACCGTTAATGCAAGTGATAATCAAATTGTGATTCGCACAAAAATTCGAAAAGTCAGAGGTATGGGCCGGGTTCAAACTAAGACCCAGACATGGAAGGCTAGTATTTAACCGCTAGCCTATCATTGCTTTTGATAATGTTCTAAATTTTTGTTTATTTTTGGTGAGTTCGTTGACATTGTCAGAACGTTGTTAATATTTCTTGGTTTAATTCAAGATGAAAATATGTGTGCCATTCACACACAAAACAACAAACTTTAGTGCTGTAGCCTCATTTTCGTTGATTTATTGAAATTGTACGGGACTATCTACATTTTTTTTCTGTTAAATTTATTTTCGACCTAATCTTTTAAAAAAATACACAAGTTATAGAAGGCGGTAACGAAAAATCCTTTAAAAAACCATCTTTATACTAGAAAGTTAAATTGACCATAGAAAAAAAACATTTTAAGAGACATTAAATATAATCAAATAAAATGGTTGTATAATAAGTAGGGCTATGAAAGGTTGTCATTAAAAATGTTGATTGGTCTTAGTTCTTTTAAACATTCAATTGTAAAATTATATTAAAAGCTTCCGTAATTGGGTCATTTAGTGACAAACAACGAACGTCAGAGAACGATTGAGACAATTCAAAATGTCTTCAAAAAATTTAAATATAGAATCATTGAAGAAATTTAGGTTGCGTTTTGTATTTACATTGTAACGAATTTGGACGTCTTCCAAACGATTCTATTCGTCAACTCGGATACTTTAATAATAAGTTCGTATATCTTGATAGTACGTAAAATATATTTGCGACGGGAAATATAGAGTTATACTTCTATGTTGTTTAAATTATTGAAATCTGCCAGGGTTACGAGCTACTAGATACATTTGCGTAAGCCGTTTTATCTATGATCAAAAACATGGCGATTAGAATCAAAATGACTCGAATAAGAATGAGCTATATTTCAAATGAAAATTGACTATATATATAAAGCTCGATTACCACTGACTGACTGACTGACTCACTCATTGACACAATTGTTCTCCCAGAAGGAGCCGTGGGGGGTTAAAGTGATGTATGAGACTCATAAACCTTGAGGTCCAGTGAGTCCGGGAAAAATCCGAAATGACCTGAAAGTGGAACGCTGACCGGAACTGCCCTACGGATCTCGAAAATTACAAGTCGCAGACCTATAGTGCTTGAACTAAAAATGTCAAGAACCCTGGGCCGTTTGACGAGCCGGTGAAAAAAATATGGCGTCCATACAAAAAAAGATGGCGGCCATACAAAATTGAAACGCTCACCGTTCCGAAACCGTTGGAGATAGCGGGGGGGTGCTCGACCAAATGTCATAGAGGACGACGGGGGCTTTTCGGTGGGGGTCATAAAAATCCAAGATGGCGGATTCAAAATGGCGGCCAAAAAAAAAATGGTCCTAGCCGGCTGAAAATTGGCGTCCGGGGGTTTTCGGGGGCACCGATTCATAATCCGGGATCAAATTTTTCTTTCCGCCATTTTCCAATATGGCCGCCATACAAGTGTTCATTTTGGATTTTCACCCAATTGTCCTCCCAGAAGGAGCCGTGGGGGGTAAAAGTGATGTATGGGAGTCGTATAGAGGGGGGTCCCGTGAGTTTAGGAAAAGTCCGAAATGACCTGAAAGTGGAGGGCTGACCAGAACTGCCCTAAGGATCTCAAAAATGACAAATCGCAGACCTATAGTGCTGGAACTAAAAATGTCAAGGACCCTGGGCCGATGGACGAGCCGGTAAAAAAAAGATGGCTTCCATACAAAAAAACATGGCCGCCATACAAAATTCAAACGCTCAGCGTTCCGAAACCGTTACAGATAGCGGGGGGGTGCTCGAACCAATTTCATAGAGAATGGAGGGGGCTTGCCGGTGGTCGTCATAAAAATCCAAGATGGCGGACTCAAAATGGCGGCCAAAAAATAGGTGTCTCGATCCGGCTGAAAATTGGCGTCCGGGGGTTTTCGGGGACACCGATTCATAATCCAGGGTCGACATTTTTTTTCCGCCATTTTTTAATATGGCTGCCATACAAGTGTTCATTTTGGATTATCACCCAATCGTTCTCCCAGAAGCAGCCGCCGGGGGTAAAAGTCATGTATGAGGGTCGTATAGAGGGGGGTCCAGTGACTTCAGGAAAAGTCCGAAATGACCTGAAAGTGGAACGCTGACCGGAACTGCCCTACGGATCTCGAAAATTACAAGTCTCAGACCTATAGTGCTGGAACTAAAAATGTTGAGGACCTTAGGCCGTTTGACGAGCCGGTGAAAAAAAGATGGCTTCCATACAAAAAAACATGGCTGCCATACAAAATCAAATATATTTATTTTAAGTTATGATACAAGCTCCACCTACAAAGCCCTCGCGGGCCGCATGCGGCCCGCGCACCCGCGCGACCTCTAGTCTCTAATATATAAAGCTCGATTACCACTGACTGACTGATTGACAGAATTGATCTCCCAGATGGAGCCGTGGGGGGTTAAAGTCATGTATGGGAGTCGTATAGAGGGGGGTCCAGTGAGTCCGGGAAAAATCCGAAATGACCTGAAAGTGGAACGCTGACCGGAACTGCCCTACGGATCTCGAAAATGGCAAGTCGCACACCCATAGTGCCGGAACTAAAAATGTCGAGGACCCTGGGTCGATTGACGAACCGGTGAAAAAAAGATGGCTTCCATACAAAAAAAGATGGCGGCCATACAAAATTGAAACGCTCACCGTTCCGAAACCGTTGGAGATAGCGGGGGGGTGCTCGACCAAATGTCATAGAGGACGACGGGGGCTTTCCGGTGGGGGTCATAAAAATCCAAGATGGCGGATTCAAAATGGCAGCCAAAAAAAAATATGGTCCGAGCCGGCTGAAAATTGGCATCCGGGGGTTTTCGGGGGCACCAATTCATAATCCGGGATCAAATTTTTCTTTCCGCCATTTTCCAATATGGCCGCCATACAAGTGTTCATTTTGGATTTTGACCCAATTGTTCTCCTAGAAGGAGCCGTCGGGGGTAAAAGCGATGTATGGGAGTCGTATAGAGGGGGGTCCTGTGAGCTTAAGAAAAGTCCGAAATGACCTGAAAGTGGAACACTGACCGGAACTGCCCTACGGATCTCAAAAATGAAAAGTCGAACACCCACACTGCCAGAACTAAAAATGTCGAGGACCCTGGGCCGATGGACGAGCCGGTGAAAAAAAGATGGCTTCCATACAAAAAAAATGGCGGCCATACAAAATTGAAACGCTCACCGTTCCGAAACCGTTGGAGATAGCGGGGGGCTGCTCGAACCATTTTCATAGAGGATGGAGGGGGCTTTCCGGTGGTGGTCATAAAAATCCAAGATGGCGGATCCAAAATGGCGGCCAAAAAAAAGTGGTCTTGATCCGGCTGAAAATTGGCGTCCGGGGGTTTTCGGGGACACCGATTCATAATCCGGGGTCGACGTTTTTTTTCCGCCATTTTTCAATATGGCCGCCATACAAGTGTTCATTTCGGATTTTCACCCAATTGTTCTCCCAGAAGAAGCCGTGGGGGATAAAAGGGATGTATGGGAGTCGTATAGAAGGGGGTTCTGTGAGTTTAGGAAAAGTCCGAAATGACCTGGAAGTGGAACACTGACCGGAACTGCCCTACGGATCTCGAAAATTACAAGTCGCAAACCTATACCGCCTGAACTAAAAATGTCGACGAACCTGGGCCGATGCACGAGCCGGTGAAAAAAGATGGCTTCCATACAAAAAAAATGGCGGCCATACAAAATTGAAACGCTCACCGTTCCGAAACCGTCGGAGATAGCGGGGGGGTGCTCGAACCATTTTCATAGAGGATGGAGGGGGCTTTCCGGTGGTGGTCATAAAAATCGAAGATGGCGGATCCAAAATGGCGGCCGAAAAAAAAGTTGCTCCGAGCCGGCTGAAAATTGGCGTCCGGGGGTTTTCGGGGGCACCGATTCATAATCCTGGGTCGATTTTTTTTTCCGCCATTTTTCAATATGGCCGCCATACAAACGCATCTTTTGGAGCAATTGTTCTCCCGGAAGGAGCCGCGGGGGGTAAAAGCGATGTATGGGAGTCGTATAGAGGGGGGTCCTGTGAGCTTAAGAAAAGTCCGAAATGACCTGAAAGTGGAACACTGACCGGAACTGCCCTACGGATCTCAAAAATGAAAAGTCGAACACCCACACTGCCAGAACTAAAAATGTCGAGGACCCTGGGCCGATGGACGAGCCGGTGAAAAAAAGATGGCTTCCATACAAAAAAAATGGCGGCCATACAAAATTGAAACGCTCACCGTTCCGAAACCGTTGGAGATAGCGGGGGGCTGCTCGAACCATTTTCATAGAGGATGGAGGGGGCTTTCCGGTGGTGGTCATAAAAATCCAAGATGGCGGATCCAAAATGGCGGCCAAAAAAAAGTGGTCTTGATCCGGCTGAAAATTGGCGTCCGGGGGTTTTCGGGGACACCGATTCATAATCCGGGGTCGACGTTTTTTTTCCGCCATTTTTCAATATGGCCGCCATACAAGTGTTCATTTCGGATTTTCACCCAATTGTTCTCCCAGAAGAAGCCGTGGGGGATAAAAGTGATGTATAAGAGTCGTATAGAGGGGGGTCCTGTGAGTTTAGGAAAAGTCCGAAATCACCTGAAAGTGGAACGCTGACCGGAACTGCCCTACGGATCTCAAAATTACAAGTCGCACACCCATAGTGCCGGAACTAAAAATGTCGAGTACCCTGGGACGATTGACGAACCGGTGAAAAAAGATGGCTTCCATACAAAAAAACATGGCCGCCATACAAACGCTTCTTTTGGAGCAAGTGTTCTCCCAAAGGAGCCGTGGGGGGTAAAAGTCACGTATGGGAGTTGTATAGAAGGGGATCCAGTAAGTTCAGAAAAATCCGAAATGACCTGAAAGTTGAACCCGGACTGGAACAGCCCTACGGATCTCTAAGACTACAAGTCGGAGACCGAGGTTGCCGGAACTAAAAATGTCGAGGAGCCTGGTCAGATCGTCGAACCGGTGAAACAAATATGGCTTCCATACAAAAAGACATGGCCGCCATACAAGTGTTCATTTTGGATTTTCACCCAATTGTTCTCCCAGAAGGAGCCGTGGGGGGTAAAAATGATGTATGGGAGTCGTATAGAGGGAGGTCCTGTGAGTTCAGGAAAAGTCCGAAATGACCTGAAAGTGGAACCGTGACCAGAACTGTCCTACGGATCTCGAAAATGGCAAGTCGCACACCCATACTGCCCGAACTAAAAATGTGTAGGATCTTGGGTCGATTGACGAGCTGGTAAAAAAAACATGGCTTTCATACAAAAAAACATGGCCGCCATATAAACGCTTCTTAACACGCTTTTATTAGCTTCACCTGTGACTAACTATGTAAGAAAATTTTGGAAGTTACATTTGACCCATTTCGCGGTTTCCGATTGAGGTGAGATTTTGCACACGTTAGGATGACAATGCAGTTAGATAACTGACGTCATTCTAAATCCAATATGGCGGACTACTTATGTATTATGCACTACCATGATATGGGTATCAAATGAAAGGGTTTGCTGAGAAGAGTACGAAACTAAAATAACGTCACACTTAATTCAAAATGGCGGACGCCCCAAGATGGTAGACAAGATTTTCTTATCTACCAACCTGATATGGGTATCAAATGAAAGGGTCTGCTGGGAAGAAAACGAAAAATAAAGTCAAAGTCAAAGTCGAATTCAAAGTCAAAGTCAAAGTCACAGCACTTTCCAAATCGTGTTTTAATTTTTTTTTAAGTTAATTTAAGAGTTCTACCACAACCTCCGCGGGCCGCCTGCGGCCCGCGCACCGCGCGACCTCTAAGTTTTTTGAACCCTAACCGTTTCGAAACCGTTAGAGATAGAGTGGGGGTGCTCGACCAAATATCATCGAGGACGAGAGGGGCTTTTCGGTGGTCGTAATAAAAATCCAAGATGGCGGATTCAAAATGGCGGTCAACAAAAAATATGGTCCGATCTGGGTGAAAATTGGCATCCTGAGGTTTTCGGGGGCACCGATTCATAATCCGGGACCAATTTTTTTTTCCGCCATTTTTCAATATGGCCGCCATACAAACGCATCTTTTGGAGCAATTGTTCTCCCAGAAGGAGTCATGGGGGGTAAAAGTCATGTGTGGGAGTCGTACAGAGAGAGGCCCAGTTTGAAATGACCTGAAAGTCGAATCCTGACTGGAACAGCCCTACGGATCTCGAAAACGGAAAGCCGCAGACCTATACTGCCAGAATTAAAAATGTCAAGGACCTTGGGTCGATCGACGAACTGGTGAAAAATCATGGCTACTATACACAAAAACATGGCCGCCATACAAGTGTTCATTTTTGGATTTTCACTCAATTGTTCTCCCGGATGGAGCCGCGGGGGGTAAAAGTGATGTATGGGAGACGTATAGAGGGAAGTCCAGGGAGTTCAGCAAAAAACCGAAATATTCTAAAAGTGGAACGCTGACCAGAACTGCCCCACGGATCTCGAAAATGAAAAGTCGCACACCCATACTGCCCGAACTAAAAATGTGTAGGTCCTTGGGTCGATTGACTAGCTGGTAAAAAAAGAGGGCTTTCATACAAAAAAACATGGCTGCCATACAAAATCAAATATCATATTTATTTTGCGTCATGTTACAAACCCCACCTAAAAAGCCCTCGCGGGCCGCTCGCGGCCCGCGCACCGCGCGACCTCTAGTCACTAATATATAAAGCTCGATTACCACTGACTGATTGACAGAATTGATCTCCCAGATGGAGCCGTGGGGGGTACAAGTCATACATAAAGTCATAAACCTTGAGGTCCAGTGAGTCCGGGAAAAATCCGAAATGACCTGAAAGTGGAACGCTGACCGGAACTGCCCTACGGATCTCGAAAATTACAAGTCGCACACCCATACTGCTGGAACTAAAAATGTCGAGGACCCTGGGTCGATTGACGAGCCGGTGAAAAAAAGATGGCTTCCATACAAAAAAAGATGGCGGCCATACAAAATGGAAACGCTCACCGTTCCGAAACCGTTGGAGATAGCGGGGGGGTGCTCGACCAAATGTCATAGAGGACGACGGGGGCTTTCCGGTGGGGGTCATAAAAATCCAAGATGGCGGATTCAAAATGGCGGCCAAAAAAAAAAATGGTCCGAGCCGGCTGAAAATTGGCATGCGGGGGTTTTCGGGGGCGCCGATTAATAATCCGGGATCAATTTTTTTTTTCCGCCATTTTTCAATATGGCCGCCATACAAGTGTTCATTTCGGATTTTGACCCAATTGATCTCCCAGATGGAGCCGTGGGGGGTAAAAGTGATGTATGGGAGTCGTATAGAGGGGGGTCTTGTGAGTTTAGGAAAAGTCCGAAATGACCTGAAAGTGGAACGCTGACCGGAACTGCCCTACGGATCTCGAAAACGGCAAGTCGCAAACCTATACCGCCTGAACTAAAAATGTCGAGGACCTTGGGCCGTTTGACGAGCCGGTGAAAAAAAGATGGCTTCCATACAAAAAAAATGGCGGCCATACAAAATTGAAACGCTCACCGTTCCGAAACCGTTGGAGATAGCGGGAGGGTGCTCGAACCATTTTCATAGAAGATGGAGGGGGCTTTCCGGTGGTGGTCATAAAAATCCAAGATGGCGGATCCAAAATGGCGGCCGAAAAATAAATTGCTCCGAGCCGGCTGAAAATTGGCGTCCGGGGGTTTCCGGGGGCACCGATTCATAATCCGGGACCGACTTTTTTTTTCCGCCATTTTTCAATATGGCCGCCATACAAGTGTTCATTTCGGATTTTCACCCAATTGTTCTCCCAGAAGGAACCGTGGGGGGTAAAAGTCATGTATGGGAGTCGTACAGAGGGGGGTCCAGTGAGTTTAGGAAAAATCTGAAATGACCTGAAAGTGGAACGCCGACCGGAACTGCTTTATGGATCTCAAAAATGAGAAGTCACACACCCATAATGCCGGAACTAAAAATGTCAAATACCCTGAGACGATTGACGAACTGGTGAAAAAAAGATAGCTTCCATACAAAAAAACGTGGCCGCCATACAAGTGTTCGTTTTGGATTTTCACTCAATTGTTCTCCAAGAAGGAGCCGTCGGGGGTAAAAGTGATGTATGGGAGTCGTATAGAGGGGAGTCCTGTGAGTTAAGAAAAAGTCCAAAATGACCTGAAAGTGGAACGCTGACCGGAACTGCCCCACGGATCTCGAAAACAGCAAGTCGTACTCGACTGAAAATTGGCGGCTGGTGGTTTTCGGGGGCACCGATTCATAATCTGGGATCGATTTTTTTTCTCCGCCATTTTTCAATATGGCCGCCATACACACGCTTCTTTTGGAGCGATTGTTCTCCCAGAAGGAGTCGTGGGGGGTAAAAGTGACGATTCGGTGTCGTATAGAAGGGGGTCCAGTGATTTCAGCAAAAATCCGATAAGACCTTAAAGTGGAACCTTGACCAGAACTGCCCTACGGATCTCGAAAATGAGAAGTCGCAAACCTATACCGCCTGAACTAAAAATGTCAAGGACCTTGGGCCGATGGACGAGCCGGTGAAAAAAAGATGGCTTCCATACAAAAAAACATGGCCGCCATACAAAATAGAAACGCTCACCGTTCCGAAACCGTTAGAGATAGCGGGGAGGTGGTCGAACCAATTTCATAGAGTATGGAGGGAGCTTTCCGGTGGTGGTCATAAAAATCCAAGATGGCGGATTCAAAATGGCGGCCAAAAACAAGTTGTTTCGATCGGGCTGAAAATTGGCGTCCGGGGGTTTTCAGAGGCACCGATTCATAATCCGGGAACGACTTTTTTTTTCGGCCATTTTTCAATATGGCCGCCATACAAGTGTTCATTTTGGATTTTCACCCAATTGTTCTCCCAGAAGGAGTCGTGGGGTGTAAAAGTGATGTATGGGAGTCGTATAGAGGGGGGTCCTGTGAGTTTAGGAAAAGTCCGAAATGACCTGAAAGTGGGGGCTGCCCGGAACTGCCCTACGGATCTCGAAAACGACAAGTCACAGACCTACAGTGCTGGATCTAAAAATGTCGAGGACCTTAGGCCGTTTGACGAGCCGGTGAAAAAAAGATAGCTTTCATACAAAAAAACATGGCCGCCATACAAGTGTTGATTTTGGATTTTCACACAATTGCTCTCCGAGAAGGAACCGTGGGAGGTAAAAGTCATATATGGGAGTCATATAGAAGGAGGTCCTAAGAGTTTAGAAAAAGTCCAGAATGACCTGAAAGTGGAACGCTTACTGGAACTGCCCTACGGATCTCAAAAACTATAAGTCGCACACCCACTATGCCAAAGAAAGAAAGAAAGAAAGAACTAAAAATGTCAAAGACCCTGGGCCGATCGACGAGCCGGTGAAAAAAGATGGCTTCCATACAAAAAAACATGGCCGCCATACAAGTGTTCATTTTGGATTTTCACTCAATTGTTCTCCCAGAAGGAGCCTTCGGGGGTAAAACTGATGAATAGGAGTCGTATAGAAGGGGGTCCTATGAGTTCAGAAAATGTCCGAAATGACCTGAAAGTGGAAAACTGACCGGAACTGCCCCACGGATCTCCAAAATGAGAACTCGCACACCCGTACTGCCCGAACTAAAAATGTGTAGGACCTTAGGTCGATTGACGAGCTGGTAAAAAAAAGATGGCTTTCATACAAAAAAACATGGCTGCCATACAAACGCCTCTTAACACGCTTTTATTAGCTTCACCTGTAACTATGTAAGAAAATCTTGGAAGTTAAACTTGACCCACTTCGCGGTTTCCGATTGAGGTGAGATTTTGCACACACGTTTAGTTAGGATGACAATGCATAGTTAGATAACTGACGTCATTCTAAATCCAATATGGCGGACTACTTATGTATTATGCACTACCATGATATGGGTATCAAATGAAAGGGTTTGCTGAGAAGAGTACGAAACTAAAATAACGTCACACTTAATTCAATATGGCGGACGCCCCAAGATGGTAGACAAAATTTTCTTATCTACCAACCTGATATGGGTATCAAATGAAAGGGTCTGCTGGGAAGAAAACGAAAAATAAATTCAAAGTGAAAGTCGAATTCAAAGTCAAATTCAAAGTCAAAGTCGAAGTCGAAGTCAAAGTCAAAGTCAAAGTTGAAGCCGAGGCCGAAGCCGAAACCGAGGCTGAAGCCGGAGCCGAAGCCGAAGTCGAAGTCAAAGTTTTTTATTACAACTGAGCCTTTGCAGGCACTTTCAAAAGCGTGTTTTATTTTTTTAAGTTAATTTAAGAGCCCCACGAAAACCACCACCCGCGGGCCGCTTGCGGCCCGCGCACTGCGCGACCTCTACTTTTTCGAAACCCTCACCGTTCCGAAAACGTTAGTGATAGTAGTAAGTAGTAAAAATCCAAGATGGCGGCTTCGAAATAGCGGTTTAAAAAATTATGGTCTAATCTGGCTGAAAATTGACGTCCTGAGGTTTTCGGCGGCACGTATTCATAATCCGGAACCAACATTTTTTTTCCGTCATTTTTCAATATGGCCGCCATACAAACGCTTCTTTTGGAGCAATTGTTCTCCGAGAAGGAACCGCAGAGGGGTAAAAGTCATGTATGACAGTCGTATAGAGGTCCAGTGAGAAATGACCTGAAAGTGGAACGCTGACTGGAACTGCCCTACGGATCTCGAAAATTACAAGTCGCAAACCTATATCGCCGGAACTAAAAATGTCAAGGACCCTGGGCCGTTTGACGAGCCGGTGAAAAAAAGATGGCTTCCATACAAAAAAACATGGCTGCCATACAAAATCAAATATCATATTTATTTTGAGTAATGTTACAAGCTCCACCCGAAAAGCCCTCGCGGGCCGCTCGCGGCCCGCGCACCGCGCGACCTCTAAGCATATTAAACCCTCACCGTTTCGAAACCGTTAGAGATAGAGTGGGGGTGCTCGACCAAATATCATAGAGGACGAGAGGGGCTTTTCGGTGGTCGTGATAAAAATCCAAGATGGCGGATTCAAAATGGCGGCCAACAAAAAATATGGTCCGATCTGGCTGAAAATTGGCGTCCTGAGGTTTTCGGGGGAACCGATTTATAATCCGGGACCGACTTTTTTTTTTCCACCAATTTTCAATATGGCCGCCATACAAACGCATCTTTTGGAGCAATTGTTCTCCCAGAAGGAGTCATGGGGGGTAAAAGTCATGTGTGGGAGTCGTACAGAGGGAGGCCCAGTGAGAAATGACCTGAAAGTCGAACCCTGACTGGAAAAGCCCTACGGATCTCGAAAACGAGAAGTCGCAAGCCCATACTGCCAGAACTAAAAATGTCTAGGACCTTAGGTCGATTGACGAGCTGGTGAAAAATCATGGCTACTATACAAAAAAACATGGCCGCCATACAAAATTCAAACGCTCACCGTTCCGAAACCGTTAGAGATAGAGGGGGGGTTGCAAGGTACAACCTCCACCCAAAACCACCACGCGGGCCGCTCGCGGCCCGCGCAGCGCGCGACCTCTAGTTAACTTATATAAAATTCAGTAAACAGATAAGATAACAATCTACTGATAAGATCTAAAGTAGTTGTACAAAAATACGAAAATACCAAATGACTATTTAATTTTATGAATTTATTCCTATTTATTTTTTGCACAGAAATACTTTGCGAAGAGACACACAGTGCTAGGGACGTTCCGGCAGAAACATGCGATAAAAGTGTAATTCTCCAATTAACATTCCCATACTCCGGTTTGTAGGCGCCACTCAACAATATTTTACGTTAATAACGACAATCGACATTGCAGACCGCATCACTATTACCCCACGTGGTGTGCCCGATCCTTATCGTACAACACCAGCTGTAAAACACAAGATTTATCGATATTTTACCACTCCACGATGGTCTTACAAATCACAGCACTATTTAGCGATTTGATTCTTCGATATACCAATTATTCGGCTGTAAGCTTCGTGACAGATTTTTAGAAAGATTAAATTCTGTTTTGACTGATTATCGTACTGATAAAATGTTTGAATTAATTAATTGGTTATTTTAAATACGTTTAAAAGGGAATGTTGGTCTATTACCTACGTTTAAGTTTAGAGCGATTTGTAAAACCAAAAAGAATACTTAGTGATTTGTCTTGTCTACACAAAATACCTGGCTCTATGCTTTCTGTACCGAAGGACCAAATTTTTTAAATAAATTCGTATACACATAGGCCAGGTTTCAAAAGGTTCAGAAAATAAATGAAGCCTTAAAAAGTAAAAATTAAACATCTTTAACAACGATCAATTCAAAACAGGTCAATCTTATGATGAAAGAATAAAATAAATAAAAATATATCCTCAGATATAATTGACTACGAAATAACCTAAAAAATTGTATGATTTTTTATATCAAGCCAGAAATAAAATTACTTACGAATGGTAAAATCTAAATTTACTTTTCTGGTCAATATTTACATTCCCTTGCGAGGGATCGCGAGTGCTCATTACCTACACAAAAACGAGCTCCCAGACTATTAAAAGAAATCTACTAATGTGAGCCTTTTAAATTCTTATTAAAACGCTTTAAAACTTTATATTACCTTCACCCATTTGACAAAACTATCAATTAACCAAGGGATTTGAAACATCTCGACGTCAAATAGGCCTAACTCAATTGAACCTCAGATTTTATCGGGGGCCCATAAAATGGTACTTTTATGTTCCAAGACCTGCAGGAGGTTAATTAATGGCCGTGTAAGACCATATTACACCACGACTTACGACCACGAACTTATAATAAACTTGGGAACATTCGTAACATATGTTTTAGGGATAATATTATTGAAAAATTTAATTAATTGCCTAATAAAACTCGAGGATTGTTGGTTTTAAGGAGATTCCGATCTTTTTTTTACCATTCGAAATGATTTTTGTATAAAAAATACAAGAATGGGGTTCTGATATATTGAGGGATGATTTTGAAGTGACACATAATAGTTTCTAGTAAGGAATTTCACGAAGCATTATCAAAAATCTTGCATTCTTCTCCAGTACGATTCAACTGAGACATTTCAGACGATCAAAAGATTTTTTGAGAGATTTACTGAACATTGTAGAGTCGACTATAAAAAGTATGATACAGATATCGTTTTTACCTTTAGGCCGATTGAGTTACAAAATACATTTTACGTCGCGAGACGTAGACTTCTATAATTTCATAAGGGCCCATTTATTGGCCGTGCCGTGTGGTCCCGGCGGTGAAATGGCCACGCTATCACTTCCCATCGATTTAAGAACGGACTGTGGGATTCTATCAGGAGAACGGAGAGACCCGATTTCTTTTATGAAAATTATCCTTTTGATCGCAACACGGTGTAATTTAAATGCATCAGCGTGACTTGCGGCCAAAAATTGTGCCCCACGCCAAATCATAAAAACAGCACAAATATCTACAAAAAAAATGTGAAATATATGTGAAAAATATGTGGCCGCTACAACGGCCCCAGATATTATTGTAAATTTGTTTTATGAAAAGAGTATCCATGGAGTTTCTTACCGGTATCTCTCCAGGACCAACCTACCTGGAATCACGACGTTTTGAAAGTGCCTGCAATGGTTCAGTTGAAATAAAAAACTTTGACCTGGACTTTGACTGTGGGATTCTATCAAGAGAACGGAGAGAACCGCTTTCTTTTATGACATAATTATCCTTTTGAACGCCACACAGGGTAAACGGATCGCCCCCGCCGGACCTGCGGCAACAAATTCAGCAAAATTAACTACAAATATAACTATTGGGATAAAATTGATTACTGTTACTGTTAGCCTGCATCATCCCTCTGCTGGGCAAAGGCCTCCCCCCATGATTTACAGAAAATCTACAGAATTGATTATTCTTTTTTTTTATGCAAGAATAAGCATTGCCATGTTGAACGGTTGCTCGTCTTCTGGGCATGCTATCAATTGACAGCGATGACGAGTACTTTGACGCCTAGGTGCTCAGTTTTATATTTGTATTTTTATTTCGATTTTATTTATTTAAAATGCTTCATGTACCTACAATGTACAAAGGCGGTCTTAATGCCGTAGGCATTCTCTACCAGACAACCTTAGGTTGATGCAGAGACAATGAAGGATGATTTTATGTTTTAAATAATAATTAGGCTGTGTACATATTTGTAAAACTTGAATTTCTAGAAGTTCAAAAGGATAACTAATATCCTGGCTTCACCCGTGTCACACACAATGATACTAAAAAGCAACTGAAATTCTACAAACTTAAATAATAATTAAAACAAATTACTAACGCATTAAGAGCCTATAGCGCCGTTTGTGAGCCTCCATTAAAATATTAGTATGGAGACTTCAAATGTAAACTGGTTGGTAATATGTAATTTATATGTACTCGTAAGAGAGGTAAGGCATAGTGGGATTTCAGCTTAAAATTGTTTAAAGAAAAGAAAGAAAGAAAAGAACATTTATTCGGCACAGACATATTGACAACATAAGAGAGGGAAGATTAAAAAAAACCCCGACTGCTGGGCTGTTTCTGCCCGACTGCGGAAGTACCTTCTCCTTGCAGAATATCGTAGCCAAATAACACTGCTATTGCAGTGTTGTGTTCCTAACGGTGAGCAATGTCGCCAGTGCTCCTTGGGGAAGCGTGTTGCTGGGTCGGTAACGCGTGAGTGATGCCCCTGGTGTTGCTAGCATTTACGGTAACCGCTTACCATCAGGCGGGCCGAATGGTCGCCACCTTATTAGTATTAAAAAATTGTACGCGTTTTTCTATTTCTTTTTTTAATGTAGCAGTTTTGTGCAAGATTTGACTTAATTCTTCAGAGTGTAAAATAATAATACCTACCATCTTTCTGGTTTTCCATTCCGGCAAATAACAACCATACATCCACTTGGTTAGAAAATCCACAGTTTGTGATCACTCGATCACTCATTCTCTCTGCCAAAAGCTCAGCCAAAACTAATGATTCAGCGCTTGGCAGTTCATTTTAATCATTAAACCATAAAGACTTCGTTGTTGTCTATGGTTGAGGCCAATGTTCTGACGGCTGTTTACCGGCTGTAACAATGAGCTCAAAAGATTAATAGAAAACATTATCTTTTTGACAGGTCTTTCGGCGTAGTCTAGGTAGCTTCCGGCGCTGATAGTAGCTGTATGTACATTTTTTTTTACTTGCAAGCTCATGATTCATTTTTAACTTTTGTTGCGGAGTTCCCCAATAATATTGTCGAGAAATCTAACAGCACTTTTTGGCCTAATGACAATCCCAGATATTATACTCTCAAAGTGCTTAGAATAGGATAGAATAGATCTTCATTTCATGTAAACCAGATACAGGAACCCATGAAATGTCGAGACTCTAGGTGGCGGTTCCAAATAGTAGATCCTATGGAGAAGAACCGGCAAGAAACTCCATGGAAACTCTTTAAAAATAATAGATTACAACCTTGATTAGTACAATGTTGTGGTAAGAGCTGCGAGAATTACATAATTTAATGTGAATAAAAATAAGAATAGGTTAATAATGATTTGCCTCTGAATAACATTGCAGTTACAGTTACCTTGTATTGATTTCTGGTTATTATTTTAGTTGTTAAATCTCATATGCACAGACACCCAGACCGGCGAACAACCATCTGTAGGCCATACAAATATTTGTTCCGTACGGGATTTGAACCAGAAACACGTAGTGCAGAAACCCAATCGCATAGCCACTTCGCCAACCGTGTCATCAAGCTATTCGGTTTAGAAATTGCAAGTTGGGATTGTTCATAAACCACGTGTCACACAACAAATTACAATGTCATCGAGGTAACTGTAGGTGTATAAGGTGATTATGATTCTGATAGTAGATTAGTACAGATACTTATCAATATGGTGTTAACAAAGAAATATCAGGTGTTTTGAGAGCAGTAGGCTGTAGTTAGACACGTGATGAAACATCAACTCATGATCGCCAAACATCCTGCTAATTCTCGGCCTATCAGTGTTTAGATAAAACCTCTTCCAAAAATACAAAGTTCTACCTTCTTAGTCCCGATCACGAAGGAGAGAAGGGAGAGAGATTCTCTCCTCCGTGGTCTCGATCGCGAAAAAGAAACAGCTGAGCCATACATATAATTCAATATTACTCGACTGTATGGAACAGCAGTCATTTTATCGCGATTTCAGGTTTGCTCCCATGATAAAAGTTGTTCATAATGATGAGTACAATATCCTCTTAAAGCGATCGTAATTAGAAAGGTAAAACCTTGTTCAGGGGGCCTACTACGAACTCTTATAGCAGGGCTGAAATTGAACTGCCCAGACATTTCCAGTATGAGCTGACCTCGCACTGTATAGGCTTTTCGTACCATGAGAGGTCAGCTTATTCTGGAAATTTCTGCCCTGCTATAAGAGCTCATAGTAAGCCCCCAGTTAAATAAGTGCTCTCATAAAGTTATTATTACTTATGAGTGCTCTATAGTAGAATTTCGTCTCTATTAGGTACCTATGTCAAATTCAAATTCATTTATTTGCCAGAGTGCAGGTGTACAAAGTAATGATGGCCCATTTACAGTCTACTATTACATATGGTGTACAAATATTCGTGTTGTTAGTGGTACAAGCAATGGTATTATTAAATAAAAAATAAAAGATACAATATTATAAAAAAACCCCCGACTCCAACTAGAAAAAGAGCTGTAACTTTTGAACGGCTGAACAGATTTTCATGAAACATGGCTAATAACACTCGGGATAAAATTATCTATGACACGGCAAAAACTAAACGAAAATCGGTTCATCCGTTTGGGAGCTACGATACCACAGACAGATACACAGATAGAGATAGAGACACAGACTTTCTTTTTGTCGGGGGTTAAAAACAACCAATAGGAACTCAATTATGTAGATACGCGGTAATGCGTTGGATATGTTGTCTTACGATTAGTATCCTATGATGATTAACAGTGATAGCCTAGTGGTTAAACGCCTATCTTCCATGCAGGAGGTTCTGAGTCCGAAACGGGTCCGCACCTCTGACTTTTCGAATTCATTATCACTTGCGTTAACTGTGAAGGAAAACATCGTGAGGAAACCTGCACATCTGAGAGGGCCTCATAAAGTCCTCGATGGTGTGTGTAGTCCAACCCGCACTAGGCCAGCGTGGTGGACAAAGGACTAATCGTTTTCATTCCGAGAAAAGGCCCGTGGCCAGCAATGGGACAGTAATTGGCTGGATTTATTTATATTTTATTTAAGAAAAAATAAAAATATGTTTTATTTTAACATCTCTTCGACCATGTTTGAGCCTTAGCAAATAAAATGATTTCATTTGATTTATAGAACATAAAATTTCATAATAGCTTTGTCTGTTTACTGTTATCGCTACAATATCTATACATAATTATTATAATAGGTAGATTTGAGAGATGCTGAAGTTTGTATTGCAAATTGATAATTTAAAACTTTGGATTTATTATGAGATATATCTTCTAAAATCTGTTTATCAGCCGATGAACGAGCAGCAGTCATATCTGGATATAATGATGCTATATTTAAGACTACCATGTGGTGACTGTGTCTGCAGATGACTCGGATAATGTTTAGTCTACCAGCTTCTCCCCCTGGGTTGCAGCTGAAAACCAGCGTTGGGTAATCAGTATTACCATGTTGACACCCAACATTATGCTGAGCTGCTGCCAATAAACTATATTTCTGTCTTTCTTTTCTCCATAGTCATCTTCCGAGATGGAATATAATGCATGTAGTCACAATGTCGCCGTACCGTTTGTCATACAAATACCTATGACAGTCGTTACGGGAGTCAGTAGCCCAAAAAGTCTTACAACCGGTCTAACTTTAAGGTATCAGTGTCTCGAAGTAATTGGGTGGCGGAAGTCAGCTGGCAGTTCCGCTGTGTAAAATAGGTACTGATATTCAGCCGCATCTGGATAGACTGGATGGGAGCCGACCTCAACCTAGTTAGGGAAAGGCTAGGTAGTTGATGATAGTCACAATTTCGCCGCGCAAGTGTCCGTAAATTTAATCTTTTGTTTATGATCTAGGTTGTAATCGTGACAAACGAGCGAAAGGATCACCTGATGGGAAGAAAAAAGAAAGAAAGTCGATAGACATAAAATGGTAAGCGATCAACGCCACCGGTGAGTATCTGTTACCCCATAGTTACCGATGTTATGTGTCTTGCCCAGTTTAGATGGGCACGAAAAGCAACAAAACAATGAGAGAAAGAAAGAAGAGAGAAAGATAGAAGAAAGAAAGATATAGTAAGTAAGTAATATATTTATTTGTCAGAATATTGTTACAAAGTTCTTAAAATAATAGAATGTCCATAATATTCTGCCGTTTCCAGCGTACAAACATTAAGAGTCATCATCATCAAATAAAATTACACTATTGGATAAATTAGGAAACATGTCAATGATAAAATACAGTAATTATTGAATACATTACGAATATAATATAAGAAATAAAGATAGCAGAAAGAGATATCATTTTATTTAGAATAGAATAGAAAGCATTTATTCGATACAGGACAAACGTACACCGTCAGCACAAAAAAAAAAAATTTAAACCTTCTTCTTTCTTCTTTTTTTGTTTTTTTCGTAGGGGATAATGACGGCACAACATTTATAATAACTGAAACATAAAAGAAATAGGCACACTTCAAATAAGAAAATGTGCCGTCGAGCTTGCCCATACTGAAAAAGTTGCTACTTTGCGTCGGTATTCTGAGCCTAGTACTTCTCTGGTAGAGCCAGTGGTTTGTTCCCACTAGTTCTACTAAACAGTCAGGATTTTTTTTTCTCATAGTCCTGTTCAATGATGAGTTGTAGACAGGTGGTCTCTGTCGTGTATAACCTAACCATCAAAAACCCCCGACTCCAACTAGAAAAAGAACTGTAACTTTTGAATGGTTGAACAGATTTTCATGAAACATAGCTAAGATGATACCTACCCTATTAAATCGGGTATCATCTTAGCTATGTTTCATGAAAATCTGTTCAGCCGTTCAAAAGTTACAGCTCTTTTTCTAGTTGGAGTCGGGGGTTTTTGACGGTTTGGTTATTTTGTTTTATCCTTGTGTTTGTATTTACCCAAATGTTATCGTACGTACCCGCATGCATAGATATAAGGATTAGTAATTAGACTATGGAGAAAGCTGAAAACCGGTGCTGACTCGTATTGTAGCCATACTTCATCATCAACATCCGCTGAGCCCGCTTCGCTTGCCATACTGACACATTTTTGTTTTTTTATAAGCATATCTACACTAGGGGTCGCCCAATAGTCGAAATTCGACCGTAATTTAAGCTTTCTGCATTCCTTCTCCATATAAACTTTAACTATGGCAAATCTCACACTCCTCCGTGCGCACAATATGCTTAGAAAGGGTTACAAAGTTGAGATCCTATCCTGTGAGTTGTTGATTTCCTTTGAGATGATAAAAATATACTGTGTTCTCCAGTCTGATAATGGTAATATTCCTTCACAACTAATCATCGTGACAGTCTCTGAAGAGACAATAGGCCAGTAATGGGCGCTGATGAAGAACAATGATACATTAATGATGATTCATCAACGTTCTTTGATAATTCTCTACTCCTCTAAAGAACCTCTTGAAACTAATGAAGCGATGCCCATAATGTTCGACATGGTCAATTATGTTCCAGTCATAAAATTAACTGAAATGGAAATATTAGGAAAACAGATGAACAAAGAAGTTCTCTGTGTTCAACCAAAGAGGTCTTTAACATCAGTCAAGCGGAAGTTATGAACGTTCTAATTTTGAAATATGCTTGTTTTTTGTTTTCGTTGTTTTGTATTTGGAATAACAATTTTTTTAATGCTAGTT
Organism: Allophyes oxyacanthae; assembly: GCA_932294325.1. Classification (NCBI taxonomy): domain Eukaryota; kingdom Metazoa; phylum Arthropoda; class Insecta; order Lepidoptera; family Noctuidae; genus Allophyes; species Allophyes oxyacanthae. The sequence continues at coordinate 8,134,751 of OW028635.1, read as the reverse complement.
TCACTGATCGTTCTTGCTGTCGTGAATGTGCCATTGTTTGTTGTACAGTGAATTTTGGCCAACATTATCGCGATAGGACAAAGCCGAAACCCAGAAGGTAAACGTGGCCTTAACGTTTGAGAAAAATATTCATGTCTGTCTCCTACAAAACTTTGGGCTCATTATGGAACTTCATAAAAAAGAGATTAGTGTTGACATTGGCATTATCACTGCTTATTACAATTGATGAACGCAGTGTGATGTTTTTGGTACATTCAGTAGATGCTCTACTTTTAGATGAAGATAATAAATTCATGGTCGTGACGTTCTCTGTATTTATTTGCCATTTTTTTTATCTTGAGGTGCGTATTATTAGCTATACAAAACTGAAAATATAAATCTGTTTACAACACACTGTTTTCTGGAATTCCGCGCAAAATACGCGCTCCATTTATTTCTAAAGATACTTTATCTGTCACATTTTATTGCTCCTCTAGAATTTTTAACAGCTTCACCTTCAAATCCAGTCCATGTCATCAAATAATAAAAAATACCGGTCAGTGTACAAATAAAGGAAAAAAAAATGAATCGTTCCTTATTTAAAATCTAAAAATGTGGCGTTAAACAAACACGATTGCCGTCGGCGGGCAGAGCTTAAAAATAAGGAAGACAGGCCGTGGCATACTCACACTCATGTGCACCGCTAAATTAAGATCCGTCTCACATCACACCAACAACAGCTTTAACAAGCTAAATGCTAAAAATAATGCCCCCACCAATGACGAAACACAACCTATTTACGATTTCCAATTCAAAACTAACGAAACCGTTACGACTTTATATATCGACACAGCAAAACACCTCTTCGAACTAAACACACTGGCATGTAACACGAAATCAGTTCGAAATTCGAAAAAAATTAAATGCCGTCAATACCAAATTTAAAACGCGTGCGCGCCGCGCGACCGCTAAAATGGAACTGGTTTGACTTGAACTTCCGTCCGGCGCTCCCATTGGCCGAGGTGAATTAAATAGATTGAATCGTCCAATCGGATTGTTTAGAGTCGTTGAAGGGTAACGCCTCCTATTGGTCAGTGTGTAGGTTCGCCATTTTTCAGTTTTGTGAAACAATTGGGTTTGTTATGTAGGCGGATTCTTGACTATGACCGGTTAGCGATTTGTGTGGAATATTGCGGATATTTTTATTGCGTCCCACAATGCGAATGGGCTCAGACGTATGCCAGCTGACAATATTAAATCATCCGGTGTGTAATGATGTAACGAGTGTGAAGAAAGTAAGACTTTCTCGGTCAATTAGTGGTGTGGTTGCTAAATTTGTATTTAACAGACTGGGAGTGGGCGATACGGGCCACGGAGTCGATGGCCTTTTGTTCATGTTTTCATTTCAAATTAGCAAAACACTTAAATTTTTTGAACAATTTATTTTTAATTTATATTGTCAGCTTCTTAACTCTTTGCGGGACACTCGATGAGACACAATAGAAGTTTTATTGTTATCACATCACGCAGTGACAATAAAAATATTTATTTCTTGTTAACAGCTATCCTCTATAGCAAACCAATCAGATTATTATGACTCAATGGATTCAATTAATTGCATCGTTGTCTCATAAGATCTTTATAGATAAAATCATTAGAACACTCTTAATTATTCTTAAAGCATCTTAATAATGATATCTTGATGACAAAACGAAATAACATTAAACAAGAAATGTCTTGTCCCGTAATTATATCCGTAAATTCTTGAAATATCTTAAAATTATCTCTGTGCATCTCAAAAATCTAAAGATGATGACGATCAATGGTATCATAGATAATTTGAATTCCAATCAGCTGGTTCTAAATTATGATAGCAAAATCCATAGAATTTCTGTTTTGAAAGATAATATGATATATCAATTGACTCAGGCGCAGATCAAGCTTAGACAGAGTTCAATGACACAATCTGGAGGAGGCCTATATCAGAAGATTCAGAAGATAACTGAATTATTTGTGGTTAATGATGTCTCAGCTTAGCTTATAATAGAAGCACATCAATTAATGTAACACAATTTATCAGAAATTTCAAGAGAGCAGTGAATAAAGGCTATTTTTATTTACTTAGGAACCATCCGTTCCATAACAAAAACAACTGATGTAAATGCCAATAGGTACCCTCTACATGGGAAGCGATATGGCGGCATACCCAGATGGAGATGGCGGGATGAGCTGGACTTCTGTAATAAAGACATTAAATTATCATTCGATAAATTGTATTAAGTAAAACTGTAACAATAGAAATGTAGGAGAGAACATACTATAGAGCTGTTTGGTGTCGAAACGCTCGGATCATGGGGTCCGAATGCACGTCTCCTTTTCAGAGATATTGCAAAACAGTTGGTCGACGCTAAAGACCCGAGGGCTGGCCTTTTCTTTGATCAAAGAATAAGTATTGCCATTCAACGTGGCAATGCTGCCAGTCTTCTGGGCATGCTACCAATTGACAGCGATGAGGAGGAGTACTTTGACACCTAGGTGCTCAGTTTTATATTTGTATTTTGATTTTATGTTTTATATAATTAATAATAATTAGGCTGTGTACATATTTAAGTTTAGTTGTAATTAACGAAGAGAGAACTATTTAAATAAATAAAAATCTTTGTGATCTCAAAGGAATGTTTGTGCGGCCAGCATTCACAACATCCATATAAAACTAATTTCCTGTTACAAACGCATCATAACGCATAGTCATCCTACGCTAAGTCAATTGCACTTGATTAAGACGTATAAAATCATTAAACACAACCAATGACCATATGAACAAATATTAACACTGAGTTGTTTGAAAAGAAATATTAAACGCGCGATTTACGTGCTACGCGACGGAGACGTGACGATTTTTTATTAGGTTCCCTTAACTCTCCCACTGCTTCGAACAAGACTACGGAATGTCTCTCGTTTTTTGAAAGATATCTGCATTTTTAGGTCCCTCCTGTACCTATCAATCTTGGGTAGGTAGTAGGTTCACCAACGATAACTATAACGATTTAATTTTGAAACATTTCTGCCATACTTCTATCAATAAAATTACCAATTTCTGAATTAGGACATCCGACACAAGTTAAAATAAGAGTTCAATTACTAATATTTACTATTGTGAGTTCTGTGACGTCATGCCATATGGCATCGAACACGGGCCACATTATAACTCCCTGTGGGAACACTTGTTATTCTTAAACAAATTACTTTTGGTTTTTTTCATTGTTATGTTTTGTTCATCCAAAATTAGATGAGTATGTTATAGTAAACTATAATATGTCTTACATAATTCGTTTACAATATTTTTAGAACTTCTATGAGCTAAATAAAGAAAATTGAATTCAAAGATGTTGTTTTAAAAGCAGTGGTTACTTAATCAAATGCATACGATGAATATATTTTTATAAATAATATTTAAACTATATTTATATATATTATATTATACTATATTATGTTATAATTATAACATAATATAGTATAAATAATTTTAGATAAATTATTAGATATAAACATTTTAACGTAACTTAAATATAATATTAATGTTATCGCCTGTCCTAATACTTGCAACACCCTAACAGGGTCATGTACCAGGTTAGTTTATAACAACTTATGTGTACATTGTGCAATAAATAAATAAAATTAAAAAATTATAATAGTACACTCCTGAAACACCGTTGCATAAAATTTTATCTAGACAATTTTTTACGATTTTTAATCGTACTTTACATAATATATCACGTCTTATATAAAAATCTCTTAAACATACAAAAAGTTTTACTTGAAATATCAAAGAAGGCGCTCGTGTGCTCATTTTGCTTCTATTCTTTTATAAAAAGCACCTTTTAAAATAAGCTTTTCACGTTGTTAATGGTTCCGTATTCTTGATTTTATTTTTACTTTTGGGGATAATGGAGGCCTGTACGTAGGTAACTACACCTGTGATTACCATATCCATCGCTTTGTTTGTAGGAGGACCATCAAAGTATCTATTATAATGATTATAATCATCTAAAGATGCATGCTCTACATGAATAACAACCGAATCTAAAGATTATGACAAATTGTCGACAGTCTACCATTTTACATTTCTTGGCAACTTACGGCTGTTAATGAAATAATAAAATATTATAGTTTAAAAAAAACTATAGAACACGCTTTAGTCATCCAAACTGAATGTGTATGCAAAATTTCAGCTCAATCTGAAACCAGGAAGTGGGTCAAATTTAACTTCCAAGATTTTCTTACATAGTTAGTTAGTTCGTATCTTATAGTTAGTTACAGGTGAAGCTAATAAAAGCGAGTTAAACTAGAGGTCCAATGAGGGACAAATCGTCGATCATTGTCAGTATGGGCTTTGAGACCCACTGTCTTCCAATTTGCAGACCAAAGCCTTTGGTCTGCAAATTGGAAGACAGTGGGTCTTCCAAGGTCTTCCAATTTGCGGAATCTAGTAGTGGTATTTGCTGTAACTCAAATCTTTGAGCCATTTTGTGAGACATGCCTACAGGGCCTAAATACTAGGTTTGTGGATCAGGAGTCCTGGTCCACAAACCTATGAAGATGTACAGCTCCATGACACCAACAGGCTCAAAATTTGGATTAGTATTCACATCACTTTCGATACTCAAAGCTTTCGCATAATAAGATCAAATGAGATAATGACGTATTGATAGACAACCATAGACAACCCATAAAATTAAAACCTCAACACACTGATCTCTATAAATCAAACTGCATTAAAAATCCTAACCTAAAATCGACTTTATTGTCTCGCCATAAAGTTGACAAAAACTGTTAATAACGTTTGTTATTTGTATAATGCAATGAATACGATCATTATACGCTTGTTTGTTCTTTTGTTGCCTTTTGTGTTCAGCCCGCCATTGTACTTTGACGTTTAGCGGTAGCCATATTTTTTCGGAGGGAAGCGGATGACGATGACGTTTTAGGGTTCTGGATTGTTTCCGATTTTCGATAATTCTTTATGGTTTTTATGTTTTTATTAAGAAATTTTGTTTAGAAAAGGTAGGTTTAGAATAAAAACTTTTTTTATGAAAGTTTTCTCTATTTTTAACACTCGAAAAAAAAAGGGTATTATAAGTTTGTAGTGTGTATCTGTGTATCTGGGGATATGTGTATCTGTGGTATCGCAGCTCCAGTATGGATGGACCGATTTCAATGCAGTTTACTTAATTGATAGCTAGTTTAATCATATTCGCTATGTTTCATGAAAATCTGTTCAGCCGTTCAAAAGTTACAGCTCGTTTTCTAGTTGGAGTCGGGGGTTTTTGACGGTTAGGTTATCCACTTAATTAATTCTCCGGAACCCAGGGTACCTTTACTCCAAGCACCTTTTGAAGTTGCCCTTCAGCAGTCAAGTACAGAGAAATACAAACTACAATGGTTTGAGATCTTAAGATAACGACACACTTTTGTCAAATGTAGGTACTTGATTTTGTTGTAAGAGGAAGATTAGAACAGTGATTAAAAATAAATAGGATGATGATTTGGATATAATATAAGGTTCTACTTTAATAGCGGATAGTACTCATCATTGTGAACAATTTTTACATCGGACCAACCCTGAAATCGTGAAAAAAAATCCGCTGTTCCATACATTTAGTCGAGTAATATTGAATTACAATATTTGTATGGAACAGCTGTTTCTTTTTTCGCGATTTTCGGTTTCAGGCTTGATCCTACAGTAAAAGTTGTCCATAATCATGAGTACAATATTTAAAGGGATCAGGACTAGAAAGGTATGGTTGTTGTCTACCATAATTCCATATATGAGGGGTTCTGACACTTCAATTCTTGGACCGAAGTGTACCTAATAACTCCAATAATAATTTACTAGAGCTATACACAAATCAACAATAGTAAGTACAAGATGACAAGATAAAACTGCACCTTTGTCTGTTATTTGTAAAAGGCCGAAGGAATAGCTCTAGAAAAAAATAGGGCTGTTGATTATTTGGACAGTTGAGCCAAATGGCTCAGTCGAGTGTCTGCCTTCTGTTATAGTGCGGCCGCCGAGAGAATGCGTTTTTGACGCCTGTCAGTTACGAACAAACGAGAATTTTTTGTTATCGAAACATTATTACATAATAGTAGATATCTATCGTTTACATGCACTACCATTAAATGTTGGGAATAAATAATAAAATTTGGTTTTTACACATTGACTTCTTTAATGTAAAACAATTAACACGACACTGACAATCAAAAAAGGAAAAACAAAAACTGTCAAATATTAAAAGTAAAAGTAGACATATTAAAAAAGGTTCGTCGCCAACAATTCTATTAAAATTAACCTATAATAAACTAAAATAGTTTAGCGCTAAATATAATCTTTAATAAAAAAGAAACATGTTCAACTGACAGGTGTCAGGAACGCATTCTCTCGGCGGCCGCACTTTAGCATGTTTGATTTACCACATGTTTCGACCCACAGACATTATTACCTATAGGTACTAGTGGTTGCCCAATGGTCGAAATTCGACCACATTTATATGTAAATTTTAGCTCCTCTATATAAACTATAACTATGCCAAATCTCACACTCCTCCGTGCGCGCAATATGCTTATGATACAAAGTTATCTCTTCACGTATTAATATGTAGATTTCGAGTTTGTCATTTGTCGTAGGTTATTAACCTAATATAGGAACAAGCATACCAAATCCTAATATGGTCATCCAGGAATCTATAGCATGGTCATTTTAAGAGGCTGCGTGCCAATATTTTTCAGACACGTAGACACTTATAATAATAAATCTTTATTTCAGACATTTACACAGTCATATCAGTTATAGTATCTAATAATAAATAATAGAGATAGCTTATAATTCAATTAATATTCCAGACACTCAAATAAAAAATTGAGACCACTTGGTCTCAATTTCTTTTGCGATGTAGGTACGCTAGTTGAATAGAAATTAGTTACTTTAAGTCTTCTAAAGACAATTAAAATATTAACACCGCAATCTATAAAATCTGAAAAAGAAATCAATAGACTAAAAAATAAATCAACGCAAACTCCATAAAAATTATCTACTAACAAAAACATCGGCCGAAACTCAAGCCCTTATTAAAAGTATAACAAACAGAGGCACATGGGGTTTGGCATCACCCCATTACAGCGATAGGGTGCTAACAATATGTTTAGTAACGGCATAAACACCCATAATGGTAGCTGCGTTGGGGTCCCGTGGCGAATGCATAAAACCATAGTTAATATGGCGTGAACTGCGAAGAGGCAATTTGAGTAGTATAATTATTAACCTCGTGTTTCGGTAAGAAATTATACTTCCCAATAGAAGTTTGTCGTCGGCTTTCAGTCTGACCAGTCTACAGCGTAACTAAAATGGTAATAAACATAGAAACTTTTTTTTTTTTTTTTTTTTTTACCGTGGTAAAATCATCAAATGAGTCCTCCCACCCCGGGCAGGGCGGGAGGGACTGTCAGACTTGTACTGACTAAAATCCACGGTGTTCCTTCGATAGCACTTTACGTTCCGGGGTCACGGTAATGAGATAAGTCCCGCGACCCCGGAAACATAGACACTAGTAATAAACTTCTATATGATCGAGAGAGAGTAAACTTTGAGCTACCTTGTCATTTTTTTACCGATCTTGAAGATGGGACTCCTAACTTCATGATCGGTAAATTATTTACAAGGTAAGGTAGGTATCTCTGTATCTCGATCTTTACAGGATCATATTGGAGTCGATGTCCATTACCATTTTAGTTAGTTAAATTAAGTTAAGTTGTTAGTTTTAGTATAATTATGTATTGTCAACTACCTCCAAAGGTGCCCAAGATACAGGCCTAGCCTAGTTTGGGACCAATGGAAGGTATTTTATATTGTAAATATTTATGAATATTTTATTTTTACACTTATACACTATCATTACAGGTTGATCCCAATACAATAGTGGTCTGCAATCTCTCACCAAATAAATTGAAAAATAAACTTACAGCTAATACTTAACTATCTACTATTTAAATATAACTAACAAAATTCAACAAAACTCTTGCGAATTCACTGAGATTGCACGAAAATAAGTCAATTCTCTCATGCACTTCGTTTAGTACACATATTGTGCGGGTGAGTGGTGCTTTTGACAGCAGGTTGGTTTTGGCAGCAGGGACTGCCAGCAGTGGCGGTCGCCGCCGTCTCCACACGTACCGGTCTGGCACGCACAGCTTCAGGTGACGCAGCACACCCGGGTTATGAGCAACTCCACGCAGGAGCTTTAGCGCATACGCCGCCAGTGTAAAATCCCGGCGCACTCCGAGTTCGTAGTACCCCACCATACCCAGTACAAACAGTGTAGGATACATCAGGGGGTAAAATGGGTAAACCCCATAATTAGTTTAAAATACAAGCGTCTTGTAAATTTATTCTGCACTCGCTCCAGTATGACCTTGTATTTGGCTTCATGAGGAGCCCAAATTACCGCACTGTGTTCCAAGTGACTCCTTACCAAAGCGTCATACAACACCCTAAGCGTGGTTACGTTTGTGAAGCCTTGCATTGAATTGATTGATTGAATTGAGTTACATGGTAGACCCCCAGTTGTGGCTGAAGTTCTTTGGTCACAAAGTACTGATGATTCTTAGTAAAATACTAATATCTATATATTAATACGTGAAGAGAAAACTTTGTACCCCTTTTTTAAGCATATTCCGCGCACGGAGGAGTCATTCGTCTATAGAGATGGCGGGACGAACTAGACACATTCAGCAAGGACTGGTCGTCACTGACACATGATCGAACAGCATGGAAATCAAGGGGGGAGGCCTTTACCCAGCAGTGGGATGATACAGGCTAACAGTAACAGTATGTCACTTTTATCTGTTCTACACGTGTACATAAAAATAATTTTGGTTAGAATACTTTGGAGACTGTTCAAACTTTGCCTAGACATCGTGATATATGTGAAGTTTAGAAGTTTTAAACTAGTTCATGTCGCTAAACTACTGATTGGATTTCATTGTTTTCTTGTGTACGGTCACAGAACTGTGATAAAATCTGTTGGGTGCAACCTAAAATATTGCTTCCGATTGGATGGGAAGGTATATTTCGACGATGAAGTTACAAGAACTCCTAACTAATATTTTGGCTATATTAAGCCTTTTTCGTCGATATATATTTTAAATAATCATTGTGTAAGCTGACAAGAACAGTTAACTTTATTTCCAATTTTTTTGCCAGTAATATATTAGCAAAGTTTCCTTTTTTAATACATTATGTTCTAAAGAATGAAACGTTTTTTTCGTTTCCTGTAAAATTGAGTTTTGGCAGATAGAAGTTATTGTCATTTCATCGTCGACAGTTTACATAGAGATAATACATAGTACCGTACTTGTACTTATTTCTATGACAGTTTACTATAGTGCCACAAACTTATCTGACCCGGTGACCAAAATTGGAACTAACGTCGCTACGGAACAAAAATGACATCAAAATGTCATTTTTGTAGGGAGATGACATTGGTAAAAGCGACGGCAGCGACGCCACGACCGGGTCAGATAAGTTTGTGGCTTGGTGGCACTATACACTATGAAGACTGAGTCACAGAAATCTGTCAATAACGCTATTAAATCTCTATAGTTAGAAGAGCCCACTATATGAATAAGAAATTTATATTATAGCCTCTATACAGAACCGACCCTCGCACCACGTAACGGCCCCATTGACTCCAGAAGGGTGTACTTGAAATGTGTTCCTGTAATTGTGGCATTGTACTCTCATAGTGCACTTTATTATAACATTATTATAACAAAAGGTGGCCATGGGAAACAAGGTGGCTACGTGAGAAATAGATTTACTATTTTTTTATGTATTTACGGAAATTGAAGGAAATAGGAAATAATCTTTTATCTGGAATAGAATAGAGAATAGAATAGAATCATTTATTCGCTAGAGACATAGTTTTTAACCCCGGACAAAAAAGAGGGGTGTTATAAGTTTGTAATGTGTATCTGTGTATCTGTGGGTCTGTCTGTGGCATCGTAGCTCCAAAACGGATGGACCGATTTCAATGCAGTTTATTTAATCCTAAGCTAGTTTAATCGGGTATCATCTTAGCTATGTTTCATGAAAATCTGTTCAGCCGTACAAAAGTTACAGCTCTTTTTCTAGTTGGAGTCGGGGGTTTTTGACGGTTAGGTTATCCACATAAATATAATACGATAAACTGGCAATGTTCTGTACCAATTATTTTGTACACTAATTTTATTGGTAGGACGTAGAGATCAATTTTTAACGTAATATCATGAACAGATACCTGTGTTCACAAATAAAGATTGATTTGATTTCATTGATTATGATATTTGCTGTTCATGTACGGAGCGCACAGTCTTAAATTTTATAAGTTTAATAATTTATGTAGATTACACGAATTACGAATATTGCTGAGGGTACAAAATGTACGGCTGGCCCGTACAAACGGAGTGTACATTTTTTTTAATAGATAGTAGTTCATCAGAATTATATAAATATAGATATTTGTATCTCAAACTGCAGAGAAAAGACTTACATTTTATAAATGCCTGAATTTTCCAAACCCCGCGATTGACCTCTGCATTCATTAAAAAAAATTCCTGATATGAGATTTCCAGTTCACTATACCTAGATACCAAATTTAAAAAAAGAAACATTTGTAATAATTTCCACAGACAAATATTTTTAACAATGGTACGGTGGGCATGTCTCTATTTAAACCACGCCCACCTTCGAAGCCTTCGGTTGTCCGTCTCTTTCGCACTACCCATCTCACTCCAACGCTGTTAAATCATACATATTGTTTACATCTTCTCTCGGATAAATTATTTATATTTTGTAAAGTATTTCGTTTTTCTTTACAAAGAAGGAGATTTTAATGTTAATCTTTGTGTGAAGGAATTACCTACAACATTTTTCAAGAGTGTATCAAAAAGATAAAGATAAGCAGTTAGTAAAGTTAAAATTTACGAAAACTACTTAACAATATCAGGGTGATTCATTAAGATGGGTCAGTATGGAGAAATCTTAAACTTTACCAAATTATAACAATATTTAAACTTGTGACGTATTTATTACAACTAGTGGTCGTCTTGTGGTCGAAATTCGACCGTAATTTTAGCTTTCTGCACTCCTTTGTCATATAAACTTTAACTATGCCAAATCTCACACTCCTCCGTGCGCACAATACTTATGCTTAAACAGGGGTACAAAGTTTTCTCTTCACGTATTAATATATAGATTATAAGTTAATTCTTAATTTATTAGGGCATACAGTGCCTTTTAGTCTTTATGGAACACACGCCACTGAGTTGTCGAACTACATAAACCATTGAGAACATTTTGGAGCGTATACCTACATACTATGCATTTCCTCAAGATGTTTTCCTTCAACATAAAGTCATAATCAAATTCTTATAACACAAAGATCTCTGCCTATCCTACAAGATAAAACATCTTAAAAATAAAGTGTAAACACAAAAATATATGATAGTGTTGTCAATAAAACACATAATTTGATTGTCCCGTCGCGGGCCGAATTCCCGGGATTCTTGCACGGTGTGGCGTTATGCCGTCTTGTCTTGTTTATTACTACGAAACATCCCGGGACTTGGTACGGGTGGCAGAAAGTTTTGAGAAAAAAAAGAAAGATTTATAACAACATTTTTGGTCAGTATACACCACCCATTTGTAACCCCTGACAAAAAAGAGGGGTTATAAGTTTGTAATATGTATCGGTGTATCTGTCTGTGACGTCGTAGCTTCAAAACGGATGAACCGATATCAATGCAGTTTTTTTTAATCGAAAGCTAGTTTAATCGGGTATCATCTTAGCTATGTTTCATGAAAATCTATTCAGCCGTTCAAAAGGTACAGCTCTTTTTCTAGTTGGGAGTCGGGGGTTTTTGACGGTTAGGTTATAACTATTTGGGGTCGGCGCATTATGTCTTTACCTTCCATTTATAGAGACGAATGGAAGAAAAAGACATATTGCGCTGACCGATAGAGATCAAACTACATTTCAGGATTCACTTCCTTCACATACATGTCATGTTTCACACAGTCCATGCATCTTTCCTTTGGTCTGCCCCTACTCTGATAGCCATCAACATTCATACTTACAACTCTTATAACATGATTATCATCTCTCCGCATTACATGTCCATACCACGACAACCGGTTGTTTTGCAGCTTGTCTGTAACTGGTGCTACTTTCATACGTCCTCTAATATATTCATTCCTGATACTGTCCAATCTTGTCACATCACACATACCTCTCAACATTCGCATCTCCGCTGATCCGACCCTTAAATTGTGACTTAACATTTGTGCTCAGGACCATAGAAATCAAGATAGGTCGCCTTTTTATATGTGACTGTGTATCTTTGTACTAGCTGTAGCCAAACACAGAGGCCGGTATAAAACTGTAGGTCTTTAATACCATGAAACGTAGTTCCGAAGATTCCGATCAAAAATTCGTGCGGTTCGTACCATGAAACACATTAATTCCAAAATCTTTAGGTACTTTAAATGAAGCTGCTACTATTTTAAGAAAATTGTTTTATATTTTTCAGATTTTAAATCGATTTTCACTAATTATTTTAAAGTTCATTTTATTTATCTATTTCGACTGGCATAAACATAAACATGCGATTACAGCAACCGCGAGTGATTTTCTATTATTATTTGAAGAGTTCCATTGTCTATTTCCGAAGATCTTCATCAGATATTCACCAAATTTAAATGGGAACACCTCGAAAAAAATTTCTTTCAAACAAAAAAGAATTATTATAGACGATCGCTGAACAATAAAACAAACAAAAAACTTATTGTCGAATTGAGAACCTCCTCCTTTATTAAAGTTGATTATAGCATGGTTTTGAGCAGCTCACATACCCAAAATCCACAATAATTATCAGCAGAAATTATAAAAACGGCTTATCGGCAGAATATAATAATCCTAGAGAAAGCTTGGTACCCCTTTTTAAGCATATTGCGCGCATGGAGGAGTGTGAGATTTGGCATAGTTAAAGTTTATATGGAGAAGGAGTGCAGAATGCTAAAATTACGGTCGAATTTCTACCACTGGGCGACCAGGCGACCACTATTATATTTTATTACAAGATCGTACTTACTTGGGTGCCCTGACGCAGGTACGACGGACAGGCCCACCGCGCTGTAACGTGACACCGACGTACGTCACCGAGGGACCGACATCACGCTGGTACACTCTGATGGGGTCGGTAGAAGTCTTAGTAAGCCTCGATAACTATAGGTATAGGTAAATGATGCAATTAATGAATGATTTTTCAAAGGCTTCACTATCTTGTCTTGACTTGTTTATTGGAACTAGTGGTCACCGAGTGGTCGAAATTAATGACCAATCATTGACCGTCCCATAATTTAACGGCCTTGCACATACAGTGAAATTGTCAAAATATTACTGCCTTGCAGTCTCACTGCATGGGTCCAGTGGAATTATCATAGATGTAGGAAAGCGAAAATATTCTAATTATAAATAGTATTCTAATTATAATGTCACTAAAATGAGGACACGGTCAGCGCAGTGGTTAAGCGATTAGCTTTCTGCGCTACGTGCCGCGGGTTCGATCCCCGCACGGTACAAATATTTGTATGATCTACAGATAGTTGTTTCGGGTCTGGGTGTGTGTGCATGTGACATGTATGTTTGTAAACTGTACCCTCGATACAGGAGAAATCCTAGTGAGGGGCAACGTTTATAAAAAAAAAAAAAAAAAAAATCCGTGAAATTGTGAGAAATGGAGGCAGTTGACAAAGTTTCGTGCAATTATAATAGGTATCACTGGTTTGACCATAGATTTAGGATTGAGGGAAGCGAAAATATTCTAAGTTTATGGGTTTGACAATATCCCTGCGGCTATGTATAAGGTTCTTGCCTGCGGCATAATTATATCTCTGTCATTTATTCACCGATTTTATTTTGTCAACTATGGTGTTCTTTATCTGCCAACTAAGTTTAAGGGAATATAAAGAATTTGACAAGTTTTAATATAGTACCTAGTCATAGTCAACTACCCTATTCATAATGTTCGTGTATACTCCCCTCAGGGAAAGCTTAATAACATCATGCTAAGGCCTTTTGGACACCTCGTCCATATTTTATGGTACGATTCACATGTCGGTCCTGATACGAAATGGTACAGAAATTGCACCTTAATTATGTAAAACATACCATTTCGATCAATTTGCATTTAGATAGATACTTACCAAGCAATTTCTACGGTAATCAGAGGGATGATGATATTATAATCATAAATCAAGGATGTATTGATTACTTTATTCAGTGCTTAGCGTGCAATCAAAGAGTCTCCACGAGTGAAGAAACCTGAGACAGGCATGGATACAGAATTTCGTTTAGGGAGGGCAATTTTTGTGTTTTTTTACCTAGTAGTACCTAGATAGTCGTCGCGCGGAGGTCCAAATTCGAATTTAATTTTCTGCACTCCTTCTCCACATAAACTACTATGCCAAATCTCGCATTCCTCCGTGCGCGCAATATGCAGAGATACAAAGTTTTCTCTTCACGTAGGTATTAATATATTATAGAAATATAGACATACCGAAAAATTCGGTATAAACAACAAAAATTATAGTATAAACTTTTATTTGACTAATTACGGAAACCGGATAACGTTCCATTACTCGTTTATTGTATGTCGTAGACAGAGTTCTCTGTCTACGTTGTATGTAGAGAAAACAAGCGCCCCTGGCGAAAGTATGGCGAACCTCAAATTCTCCAAACAAAAAGCAGTGTTTGGAGTGTTCGGAGTCCCGCTGTATCTGAGCCTGAGCTAAGATACAGCGCACCCTGACCTCGATACCACCACTGCTGGGCTAATCTTTCCACTCGGCATGACTGATTCATATTCTTAATTTGCATTCCACATTGTACTATCACCAAAACAGACGTCTTTCCACCTTATAGTTGCATTTTGTATAGAAATGCTATAAGACATCTGATTTATTTCACGATTTCAGTGTTGGTCCCATGGTAAAAGTTGTTCTTAATGATGAGTACAAACCCCTAAAAGGAATCAGGGAGTCTACCACGTAACTAAATTGGTAATGAACATCGACTCTAGTAATAAACTTCATTACGATACGAGCAGTGGGACAATAATAGGCTGCATTTATTTCAATGTATTGAATTCCATGAAAAACAAACACGTACAACACGTAAAAAGTAATATATTTTATTGAAAATGAGTCATGCACATTGCACATGACAACATTTTGCGACCCTAGCGCCATCTGTTACGTTTAATCGTAATAAAATTTAACTACTTCACGTGTGTGACCAAAAATAACTCGATTCAAACACGTTCAAACATTTGGGACGAACAGGGATAAAAGCATTGTGGGAGATCTGGGTAATGTAAATTTAAGCTCGAATCTCTCTTACCCCCCTGAAGCTTGTGTTCTATGTATAAACTTGTTATCCAACGATGTTGTTATGATGCTTTTATAGTGTTGTTCGTGTGAAGTGCCATTGAAAATTCGAAAACATCTTGGATTTGACGCCTTATTTCCACTGACAGATAGAGCTCAGTGCATAGATTGATTTCACTATAATTGGTTCGAGGCTGAGGCTGAGTGCTTATGTCCTATCTTATCCGTGGGGGCGCTACCTACGCCCCCGACCAGCGCGGCGCGGCGGCGCGGCGCGGCACCCACGGCCCGGCAATATAAAATGTACTCTGTGCAATGACTAAAGATAAAGAATCCTCTTGGGTTCTTTAGCCATTGACTTTGTGGCCCGGTCGGTACAAACGTAGTTTTGTACTCTTTGGCACCAGTGCGCCATCGCCAGCGGCGCGTCATTTCATATAATCATAGACAATGTAGAGTAGAAGCATAGATAAAGTAGAACAAGTTAATTTTAATCATGGAGAATTTACAAACATTGCCATACTTCGTAGCCCAGCAAAATCATGGGAAATTTATCTTTTTTTAAGTTGTTATTACATAAATTATGAAACTGTTTAAAATAATTTAGCAACTTATCCAAACTCAAGCTAGACTATTCATGTTATTTTATCGTTGTTAAACCTAGTGTATTATATTTATTACTAATCTAGTTCATAAGTATTTTGTAACTAACCAACTTCTATGGATGTATAGTCCGAAATAAATATTTTGAATTGAATTGAAAAACCTAGATAAACATAGTGTATAATGCGTCACGCACACCTTTATTCCCCGAAGGATAAGACAAAGTTAGCAAGAGCAACTTTCGTACACCTGTGGCCGATAACAATAGTAACGTCTGTTTGCATTTCGTCACCTAAGTCTCGTGTAATAGCGGCGTACCTTTTGTGAGAATTACAGAACAACCCAATAGCACTTTACCCTACCTGGAAATCCAACTAGACCATTATCACAGAGATAATACTTTTCTTTAAGACTTTCTTTTGTAGTTTTTAGAAAATATTTTTATATTTTGTTTGCTTCAGTTTATTACAACAACAGAGGACGAATTTGCATTATATACAACGATATACATACCTAATTCTTCGACACTCGCTGGCAAAAATGGAGCATTTGAACAAAGATAAATATTAAAATTTATTATTTGCAAAGGATTTCCTAAGCGCCTTCCATAATTTTTTCATTGCAAGCATTTGAAAGATGTCTGTAAACGGCCTTAAACAATATAATGTACCTACTTTGGAAGCCTGCAAGTAGGCTATTAAAGTACTCATTATCACCATATCATTGCAGAACATAGGCCACACAACGACATAGTTATGCCACATTAAGATTGAATTACGTCATACAAGTTTATATTGGAGTATTTTCACAGACCTCAAAACATAATAGGCCGAAAAGATATATTATCTTCATTAATAAAAACGTATACAAGTACAAGGGGTATTTTTTTCTAATCGTAAAAATATATACAATTTATCAAAAGTCTGAATTAAATGCGTCACAGAAAATTGAGCGGATAAAATAAAATCATAGAAATATTACAGTACTATAATATTATCTCAATGAATAAAATCAATCAAATCACAGGTAAATAATAAATTATACCTGGCAACATTTTTTCTTCAAAACGTTCTAGATTCTATTGTCTATGGCAAATAGTAAAGAGAACACGAATATAAATTTTAATCGAATGTCATAGTCGATAATCGATTAGAGTACAAAACCAACATAAAGTTTTCTTAAATAATTAAAATCCATTCAATATTATGATAATGTGAATAAATTACTCAATTAACATAATTATTTATATTTTTTTAATCAGTAAAATGATTTTATCGTTCACGATATTATAGTATTCGATATATCGCATTTCGATTATGTGACTGAATCCGATTCACGTGATTACGTCACTCGGGCCAAGCGAAGCGAGCGGAGGGAGATGTACGAGATTCGTACTGTGTTAAAATTAATACGTCATCTCATAATCTAAAGTGATATCTGTAAATTAATTCGTGGTGCCGCTTAGAAATTGATAATAAAACAGTAAGTAAATAATTGTGGCGACGTCCCACGCATCGCCGTATGGTACGGACGCGTTGTTTGGTTCCCTGTGCAGTGCCTATACAAATGCATAATATAACCTATCTGCGCTTTGCATAAATCTATGAGGCCGCAGCCTTGTAATTGATGCAGATGCAGCCGATGTGGAAATAAGGCGTTAATGCGATTACAAAAGTAGTTAAAACGTCATCGGTGCGAAGCCATCAAGTCGGGGTGTTTTGCCGCGCTGTGTGCCGTGTTTATTGACGCGTTGGTTGCAATATTGCAGGCATAATGCCGGCGGCGCGGGGCGTTAAACGTGCAGCGTCCAAATCGTCTGCCGCTACGGCGTCTACGGGGCCTAAAAACAAGAAAAAACGTGGAGGTGAGTTCTTTTATAGGCATTTTGCAATTGTTTTCTTTACATTTTTGCCTATGTCAATGACCTGTCAAATGCGATGGCGGGAAACGAAAGGCGCGAACTCTCGCCATAAAACTTCTTTTTTTGTGTTTACCGCATAACTGTACTCGAAATAAGAGTTCGGTTGCTATGTTTAGCCAGTTGAGAGCATGTTTTATGCGTAAATATCGCGTTGGTTATGTAAGCATCGCGTACGAGTGGAATTTTTTGAGGTTAGTCGATTCAAACGACGCTTCGTCGTATTTACAAATGTATTTTTCACTTAAAATTAGTGTATTCCATAAATAAGTATGACTAATTTACGTTTAAATTACGATGACAAACGTGTAAAAGAACTTTAGTTATCAATTTACCTAGTTGCTATACCTAATATTAGCCAATGAGGATAGAAACATCATAAATTGTGCCATTTGCTATAGGAACCATAGAGATAAGTACTCAAAACTCCATAATTATATACTCTGTTTGATCTTCAGTCAGTATTTAGAGGTAAAATACTGCAAAATAATTTACCATTTCTATAATATCAACATTCACAATTTACACACAATATTGTAAAGTCTTCTCAGTTAATTCAACTGTCTTCAAATACATCACGAAGCTGCTAAACTGAAAGTCTGGTCAGAGTGGTTTTCATTGGAGGACACACCACATAACATAAAGATTATACAACTTATCTGACGTCCATAGACTGAATCGGAGATAGACCGAACAAAATAAATCTTCTTTTTCATATTTTTTGCATCCGAGTTAGGAAATTATTGTGACCTTGGAAAGCCATGTGCTTAACTTAATCCAGATAACATAACACCAGTTGAGGTTGGTGTTGTAATAAATTTGTATAAAGGCATATTAAAGTAATATCTGAATATTCTGAGTCATTCTAGCACTCAACAGTTAGAGATAAGATAATGATTGACACATTATTTTGTGCTAGAGGTGGCATAAATATTGGATTAGGTGTTTAGTGTTTAGACATGAAAAGAAGAAGGATTATGTATTAGGTATTTTTCGATACTATTCTGCACCTAATCCAAGGCGACGAGGATTAGGTATTTTATAAAATATCCATCCATTAGAAACTTATAGTTCTTATAGCATGTTTCAAGTTTTTTTATTTTGCTTTACCGCCAATGATATCTAAACTCTAGTGTGTAACTAAACAAGACAACAGTACTAAGTCTGTAAAACTGAACCTACTAATTTACATGTGCCAAATTTAAGATTCTGCACTGCACCATTATTAAGCCCGTCACACACGTAGCTATAATATATATTTTAGCAAGACATATTACAATATATTTTCCATAGTAATCTTCGAGTGACCACAGACGCAGCTATAATATATATTTCTATTACGTCATCAAAATGTGTTATAGTAAGTATAGCTACCACGTATGGGGGCTTGCTAGAATGTAATATATAGCTCAGTATATTAATATATATTATAGCTACGTGTGTGACGGGCTTTACAGTGCATAAATAATATTATTGCAGTGTGTAAGTTTTCTTTACACCACCAATGTGGCAATCATAATCTACGGCCTCATGGTAAGCAGTTACCGCAGCCTATGGACGCTTGCAGCACCAAGGGCATAAATCGCGAGTTACCAACCCTGTAAAAATCCTGAATATAGCATTCATCATAATTGAAATATGTAAAGAATGAACCCAGAAAAGTTTACGGTACTTACCAAATAAACATAGATACGCACAGTATAGTTCTTACTCACACTGAATATATTTTTACCATAACTTTTGTATTATATAATTAATAATTATGTTTAATATAATAATAAATATAAATTAAAAAAAAAGTTGTACACATAAAAATCGAAATATTCAGAGTCCATATTTTAAAATACTAGGATTAGGTGAAACAGCTACAGCTTTTACCGAATCCGACTCACCTCTAGTGTTTGCCATTATTTCATAGTAAACAGGAAGTTAGGTTTAGTTCTCGATGATGTGTGTTATCTGCACTTTTACAACTTCAAAATGAATGCAACCAGAAAAATGTAATATATATACTTCGGTAACCAGAGTGCTCTCCGGGAGATCGCTAGTAACATCAAATGTTTGCTGGCCTTCCTCGAGGAGTTGGGTTGGCTGGAATAAAATGATTCCCACCCATACTCAAAATACGCGCATCGCCGTGGAGTTGCGGAAACTCGCCCGTTTTACCAATTTTTACCTAAACGTAATATTAAAGTAAGCAACAGTGATTTCCGGGGTAGACCAGACATACTCGTGTATCGTGATTTGAATGCAATAATATCGAATATTTTGAAAAAACAAATCTTTTCCATATTAATATTTCCTTCATTAATTGAAATGATGAATCATACTCTCTCAGAGAAGAGTTCCGAGCCCGGAAACTAATCTATAAACAGTATTTCACAACAATAATCAAGCAGTCCTACTTATTAGAAAGAAAGAAAGAAAAACAATTGATTTCACATAAATTACGACACAAAAAAGGTAAAATTAAAACATTCCAATAAAGAAAATAACAAGAAAAAAAACTATGACGAAAAGAATACGATTATTATGCTTTAGCTTTTTCTTTATTATTAACTATCTTTAAAAATCTCCCAAAACATTGGGAAAATCTTCAGTAGTTACTGGCAACACAGCTTGACCTTGACCCTCTCATTCAACATAGAAACATTGAGTGTACAATTACCTTGCAATTGCATTATCTTGAAAAGTATTATATTCATATTTTTAACATTATAACTTGTTTGTACTGTAGAATATAATCAGTTTGCCAGGGATTAAGTGATTATGAAAAAAAAAATCTGCTGCCTGCACACTTATTATATCACTAACAATTGCTAGAAACAATTCTAAATGTTAATAATGACAAGCTAAACTATTTAGTATACTTATTACAAAGAAGTACTATTTACTTAAGTACATTATATGAAAAGATTTAAGTTTTCGAATGTTTCGGGAATATTTTCGGAAAACTTCCAAAGTTAAACTTCCGAAGTTTTCACCTCTGTAAGGGACCAACTTTGATATCGCGAAGAATCTGCTGTTCCATATAAATTATTAAATACTACTCAACCATCTCCTTCGCAGTCTGCCGCGACACCGCTTAGCTATGTCAGGGCTCCACATAGTGACAACTTTGGCCCACAGCTCAGGCTTACAGCAGATGTGGCCAGCCCAATCCCACTTGACCTTCGCGGCTTTCTGAGCTATGTCAATGATTCGTGTTTTGGAGCGCAGTGTGGTGTTTCGAACATAGTCTGTTAATATTACACTTAAAATACTACACTCCATCGCATGTTGGCAAACCTTGAGTTTGGACTTTTGGAGGTTCGTCAAAGACCAAGTTTGAGCTCCATAGGTAAGAATGGCAAGTCATGGAGGTTGGGAGGATGATATAGGCTAACAGTAACATCAGTAACTACTCAACTAAATTTATGGAAGAATAGTTTTTTTTTAATGTTTTCAGGTTTGGTCCTATAGTAAAATGTTCACCCCTTAAAAGGGCGTCCGCTAATAGAGTAGAACCTTATGTTTTCAGTAACAATACAATAAGTTGACAAATATAACAATAAAACATTGCTCATCCGGAGAAACACTGACACAACTGCAAAAACGTGAATTTTACAATATGCAAATTTTAAGAAAATTTTGAACCACTACTGAAGATTCTTAACTCAAAATTTTCTTAAAATTTGCATATTGTGAAATTCACGTATTTGCAGTTGTGTCTGTTTCTCCGGGTGAGCGATATCATCTAAACACTTTTAACACCGTAAGGAACTAACATAATAAGATTGAAGTTTACAAATGGATTATGTCATGCATCTTTTTATATTATTTATGTCATCATATTTGATAAGAATGACCTCAAATTGTGATATTGCATAAACACAAATCTAAATCAATTTGCACTACAGATATCTAAATATATTTCCTGTAGGTTTTAAGGCGAGGCATGACTGCAATTTCAGTGTATTTGATTTTATATTTTGTTTGTATACAATACATATTACAGAAATGTATTCGCAAACAAGCACACTTATTTTTTAGTAACTGTTTATAATATCCTTGTTGATTTTATAAATTGATGGAAGAATATGGATATTTAATGAATAGAATTTTAAACCTGTGAGGAAGTAAGCATATAATTATCGGATATTATTATATCCATGGATTATAACAATAAGTTATTATATCAATCAAGTAACTAAGCCTATCTATCAGTCCACTGCTGAACATAGGACTAAAAACCAACTCTAAAAAGTTTTTTACTAATACTACACGATCCCCGACAGATATAGGGCAATATAGGCTATAATTATTTTATTTTGATAAAAATTAAACGCGCGGTTTAAGCTGCGTGCGACAGCTAGTGTAATATAAAATCTAAATCGAAGGCTTTTCGAGCTCATTCCTAAACATGTGACACATCTTTTGTAAGGTATATTAAAATTATGTCAGCTTATTGATTATGCCAGACTAACCAAAAATGGGTCTGAGAAATGTCTACCACCTACTGAACTTACAAAATATTGTGCAAATTAGAATTTGACATACCAAGTTCATTCGTAATCTACAAAATTATCAATAAAATCAAAGAAAGAAAGAAAAGCAATTTATTTTTTTACACAAATTACGACACACATAAAAAGTAAAAAAATTAAAACAAATATTTCTTTTTTAAAAAAAGACAAAAAAAAAGTAAAAAATTAAAAACACGTTCCAAAAAGAATAGGTATAAAATAACAATTTTTAATATTAAAAGTCTGTGGACTCAATGAGTAGGGATTCTTGGTTTCCTTCGTCCACGCTTTGAACTCATTATGCGTCGCATTTGTGCAAAAAATAGGTCATCGTTCAGCATATTGCGGAGGTATTGGAACGCGACTGGCGCGTTCCAACGCCCCAGCGCTGTTTTTCAACGATGACCTGTCAGAACTGAAGTCAGACTGGACTGAAGGTGTATGTAAAGTTTATAAAAGGCCATACCTTTTTGGTCCCAATACCTTTAGGGGGTTATTGCTATTTATTCCACAAAACTGACTGCCCCATAACTTATTAATTTTACTCTTGTCCATCCAAAGGTTGCCTGGAAGAAATCGCCGTGTGCGATAAGGCCGCCCATTGTACAATTTACCCATGTTTGTGCAAGTTTTATGTGTATATTTGTTTTACTGGTGTACAATAAAGAATATATAAATAAATAAATATTGTACTCATAATTATGAAGAAATTTTACAATGTGACCAACCCTAAAATCGCGAAGAAGAAATCAGCTGTTCAATACATTTAGTTGAGTAATATTGAACTATTTGTATGTAACAGTAGTTTGTCTGAGTTCGAACCCGGCCCGTACCGGTGATCTCTGTGAATCCAGCCCATTATTGTCTCACTGCTGGGCACGGGCCTCTTCTGAGAATGAGAAGGGTTAGGCCTTCCACCGCGCTGGCCTGGGTTGGGTTGGCGGACTGCACACACAATCGAGAACTTTATGAGGCCCTCAGGATGATTTCCTTCACGGTTAACGCAAGTGATAATCAAACTCTAATCCGTATATAAATTTGGAAAGTCAGAGGTTCGGGCCGGGTTTGAACTCAGACCCTCCTGCATGGAAGGCAAGCGTTCAACCGCTAGGCTACGTCTGTGCCAGCATGACACTATAAATTAATAATGCATTATATCTGCAGCGATCCAGTTGGAGATCCCGACGGCTCCTAAGAAGAGGGGGCGTGTGTTAGCATGCGGACAAGGAGATGTGGGTCAGTTGGGACTCGGCGAGGATGTCGTGGAGACCACCAAGTGAGTATTCTCTAAATAAATATTATAGTTTTAAAAAAAACTAATGAAAACGCTTTTGTCATCCAAACTAAACGTGTATGCAAAATTTCAGCTCAATCGGAAACCGGGAAGTGGGTCAAATTTAACTTCCAAGATTTTTATACATAGTTAGTTACAAGTGAAGCTAATAAAAGCGTTTTAAAAAATCTATTAACTTTTTGAAGTTTCGATAAGAAAAAAAAAAATATTTTCAAGAATATGCTTACGACAAATATAACGTAGTATAAGTTTTTAAACTGTCATGGTCACTAATATTGATATTACAGTTAAGAACAGGGTATTTACCATGTTCATAGATTATTTCGAGCTTCCGATATATCAGCACTGTTGCAAGCGCGGTCACGGATAAACTGAAACGGTTTCGCAATCTATAAACATAGTAAATAGTTAAATAACTACCCCGTTCTTAACTCTAATCACTACATAGTATAAAACAAAGTCGCTTTTGCGGTTTTTTTTAATAGATAGAGTTATTCAAGAGGAAGGTTTATATGTATAATACTTTCATATTTAATGTAAGGATAGTAGAGAAACTGCATACGTGCGAAGCCGGGGACGGACCGCTAGTACTGATCTAATGTAATATAATTCCGTCATCCTCTACCAAATAACTGGTGTGCAAATATTTGTTGTATATATTAATAGTATAAAAATTAAAGTATTTTTTCAGTGTTGACACTCATGACAGCAGGCTGTGTAACTTACGCTCTCTTTTTAGCATTCAGTGGTCATATAATTTCATCTCACTCTTTCATTCCAAACCTTTTATAACGTTTTGAGTGCAATCAATAAAAATTAACTCTGAAATGCTGTAGAAACGCTGTAATTATTAGGTAATTTTACGAAAACGTTGTTTGTTTCAGATTCAAGTATGTGACAGCGTTGGGTGATAAAATAGTAGATGTGTATGCAGGGGGCATGCACACAATAGCCCTGGACAGCAGCGGCAAGGTAACTAATAACCCTAAAACTAAATTACACTAAAAAACTCATAAACTTTATTACACTAAAAAACTCTACAATAACCCTAAAACACATACAGTAGAATCCGGATATAACGACCGTCAAGGGGCCGGCGACACTCTGTCGTACTAACCGGACGACGCACAAACCGGCCTACCTATGACCTACGCACCTAACTATGAAATCTAACTTGAGTTTACATCGTCATCGCTAAAAACGGTTAGCCGTTATAAGCGAAGTCGTTATATCCGGAATAATCCGGATTCTACTGTATCTATCTTCGACTGCGTGGAATTTAACAAAATTAATTAATTTATAGTTACATCACCATTTTCTTTTTACATTATAAACTTATTTGCGTTTGGTAAACTGACCGCGACTTATGTCGATGTATCAGGACAACAGTTTTCCAACGGCCAAGTTAAGTCTGTCCCTCAATCAAGTTTATCTTTTCCTCGATCCCCGTCAATATCCGTGATGGACGAACTATTTACATACTTACAAAACCCACAGATTGTACTCCCTCGATGCGCGATTCCGACTCGCACTTGGCCGTTAATTTTTTAAATAATCCCTCATCTGACAACACAAACTTTCATAATTCTCAAGGTCGACCGCACCCGCAAATCAAATCATTTATTCGCCAAAAGATATCGTACATGAAGATGTTACATTATTATTAAGTACATAGGTCCGTCATATCTATCCGCTTGTGATTAGTAAGGTTAATAAAGGGGTAAATATTTTTTAGGTATGGACATTCGGATGTAATGACGAGGGAGCCCTAGGCCGCACCACGACTGGTGACAGCGAAGAGGGAACTCCCCGCGCAGTCGCCCTCCCGTCCCCCGCAGTCTCTATAGCGGCAGGAGACTCGCATTCAGCCGCGCTGCTTGATAACGGAGATGTGTACGCTTGGGGAGCCTTTAGAGTAAGTATAGAATTCTTCCTAATTTGAGGTATTGCCCATATTCAGCTCACCATCGAAGTTTACCCGAAAAAATTCACTCGTCATTTTAGAATTTGGGGGTAAGTAAGGGACCATAAAGTACGTCACCCGTTAAGGGGGTCGAGGAAGTGACATTATGTGACAAGGGGTGGGAGTGGACATAAGTTTCGTGACGTCACATTTCAAAATCGAATACATCCATGTGTAAAAATGCCAAATTTGAACTATTAACAAAAAACTTAAAAATATTTCCTACTCTATCTGTATGGGAATTTATTTATTATATGTATATTAAAAAATAATTTATATGTAAATAAAACTAATTTCGGAACTGTTGTTTTAATTGAATAATTTCTAGATGTAAAATTGCAAAATATGTGAGGTCACACTATGGAAGGGGAGGTCTTACAAATGTGATCAACTGTGACAAGGACAGGGGAGGGGTTAAAAATCACAAAATTTGTGTGACGTACTTTATGGATGACTGCTAGTGAAAACCTGTCCGTCGTAAATTCTACCATCCTACAAACTTTATCATCACATTATTCATCATTGTTGTATGTCATCATTGTTGACGATGGAGACCAATGGAAGTGATTATCTTCTGCACATGCGGCTTCCCTGGTTCCTGTCTTCACACACTAATTTTAATGACGCTTCCCTTGTACCTATTCTTAATTGGGTGACTGACTTGAGTGTTAAGTACGCACCTACTAGTATTGTATATAATATAGTGGCACTTATGATCTTTCCTGTTCTTTTTTTTAAAATGTAGTATTGTGTAAATTCACGTCGAATTTTAGCCGGGCCCGCCCCCGTGGCTCCACATTTATTGTAAGCTTGATTTATGAAAAGAGTATCCATGGAGTTTCTTGCCGGTATCTTCTCCAGGACCAACCCGCTTGGAACTGTGCGCCTAGAAACAGGACGTTATGAAAGTGCCAGCAAAGGCCCAGTTGAAATAAAAATCTTTGACATTAAAAAATGGTATGTGAATGCTGAACTTTTTCTCAAATATGTATTTGTTCGTCAGGATTCTCACGGCAGCATGGGCCTCGTAGTCCGCGGTCGCGAGGGCAAGTCGTGCCGCGAGCCTGTCAAGCTGGACCTCGGGGAGACCGCCGTAGCCGTGGCCTCGGGCGGCGACCATCTTGTTATACTGTCGGTATGTGTCTATAGTGGATAATAATTAATGCTTAATGGCTCACGGGAAGAACCTCCCCTATTACGTTACCTGTACCTAAGGCGTGTCCTGGGGGCCTAAAAAGGCCACATTGAGCAATTCATCTAATGATCTGCTTAGTATCTGTCAAACAGATGATTGCTCAATATGAACCTTATGCGGATGATATTAAGAGTCGTCAATTAAGTAGATATTTTGACATTCCTAATATGAATCATATTATGATTCATCTAAAGCGGCCTTTTTATCCCCCAAGGCCCTAATTCTGGTATTTCAATATTGTCAGAATGATCTCTTAATTGTTGGTTTTTACAATGTCGTTCAACCGATTTTCACTTTTATTACGTAGGTAATAGTAGTCAAAATCTATGGAACGACACTTAAAAATAACCGACTTTTACTTCTCTTACCTACGCAATTCACCATTAGACCTGGGGCACCATCTAGAATGAATTCTCACATGGAAATAGCTCTAAATATACGACGAATATTGCCCTAAATCGAGCAAATTTGTATGCATCTTTTACAGCTATTTTATTCCACTAATACACGATTGTGTTGCAGACGTCAGGAGCCGTATTCACAATGGGTTGCGGCGAACAAGGTCAGCTCGGCCGATTGTCGCAGCGATCAGCTTCAAGAGATGCCAGACAAGGATTCAGTAAGTGTACTTACTTTTTGACTATGTGACTGCCTCATCAGTCAAGTAATTATTATAGAGTTGGTTTTGACACTGAAAACAAATATTCTGGGTACTTATATCAGGTTTCCGGGAAGAGCCTAAAATATATAAAAATAGTATACATATATTATTCTCAATTTCTCACGATCGTATGGAAGTTTAATACCAGTGTCGATGTTCATTATCATTTTAGTTACGCGGTAGACCCGCTGGTAATCGAACAGAAGCCCTCACGCTCATCAGCCGCATTGGCGTACCTGCACATGATTTCCTAATATTTCTCAATGATCTTCCATTGGCAAAATGATGCCACAAAATAAGATTTTTTAAATAAGGTTTTTTTTGTTGGCTTTATTTGAGAATGAAAGTCGCCTATAAATAATTTATCTTTGTGTTACTCAGGTGCCCTGCTAGTGCCCTCAAAGGTAACGCTAAAAGCGGGCGCGTCCCGCATCTGGGCAGGTTACCACGCTACCTTCATACTAGACAACAACGACAAGATATTCGCGTGGGGACTCAACAACTACGGACAGCTGGGTAAGTCTTCAATATCATACATAAAAATGAGATCCATCTGATCTGATCTGATGAGATCGAGATGATGTTGAGAGAATCCAGCCAAATCCTAGATTTTAAGTACCTTCACTGTATAAACCTAACAATAGTTATTAAGTATGTATTTGCTAACACATTATGGGTATATAGTTACCCGAATAAAGAAATTAATCATTATTATTATTATTAAAAAAATACTAGTGAACACCAGAATATAAAATATGTAGGTAACACAATTTTCGCGTCACAGGACATTAGTGAAATATTTCGCCAACAAAATGCTTTGAACGACTGCGGCCCGCTTAGAGTTAGTAACTCTGTGTTTGGGCGCCGGGCGCAAACGATTTTAGCATGAAGTCGACCGGAAAATTTTGCCGATTTCTTTCTATAAACATACTTATAATAATCTAAACTTCTTTCACAGGTATATCTGGCGAGAAACGCAAAACAGCGCTGTTCTCGCCAACGGAATGCGACGCGTTTACCACTCAGAACACGACGTGGAAGAGTGTGGCCTGCGGACAGCATCACTCGCTGGCTCTCGACACCAACGGGCAAGTGTACGCGATCGGACGCTGCGAGTACGGCAGGTAAGAGAAACAGCTGATTAATACAGGGCTTCCCACGGCTATGGGACATGGAGGGAAAGTACTTTAAATATTGTAGATAGGATATTTTGCTTCATAAAAGTAAGTAATACTGCATTCAAAGATTTTTAATAAGTTTCTTGCCTCATCTCTGGATCGTACCGATTAAATGTCAAAAAGATAACATCCCTGTATTTTTGTATGATGCCAATCTAAGTAAACAAGTTACGTATAATTATGTATTGTTTTGTATAGTATTTAAGAACCAAATTATTTTCTAACTATTATTGTTACACCGTGAACTACCCCCCTCTTTTAACCTGCAAATCTGTTCATCCTAAGGTTGTCTGTTAGAAATCGCCACGTGCGATAAGACCGCTCTTTGTACATTTCTTTTTCTAATTACTGTATCTTTTCTTCTATTTCTGGTATGCAATAAAGTGTATTGTATTGTATAATGTAGGATTTATGTTATAGTACTCGTAAATCTTTATAAGCCCTGAACTGACCTCTGAACTCTCTCTCTCTCTCTAGCACCTATAATAAGCGTACTATTATAGGTGCTAGAGAGAGAGAGTTCAGAGGGCTCATAAAGATTCGAGCGTACTATACTTGTCTAGTCAAGATAATGTCAATGACGACACAGTTGGTGCCGTGGCTAAACGATTAGCTTTCTGCGCTACGTGCCGCGGGTTCGATCCCCGCACGGAGCAATTATTTGTATGATCTATAGATAGTTGTTCTGGGTCTGGGTGTTTGTGCATGTGACATGTATGTTTGTAAACTGTACCCTCGATACAGGAGAAATCCTTGAGAGTCAGTTTATTTAAAAAAAGGCCTTATAACGTACAGGCAGTCTAACACCAAAATATTATAACATTGAACTGTGCGAGATGTCAGAATAGGTCTATCTTTCGGCATTATGATGCAACATTAGTAAAAAAAAAATAACATCTTATGGATAGGCGCATAAAAATTAAAAATCGTTAACTTGGTAGGTATACCATATTAGGAAATGTGACACAAACGAATAAAATGATGTATTTGCCAACAGGTTGGGTCTGGGCGACCGCGCAGGCGACGCGGAGGCGTTGGAACCCATCCCCAAACTGCAGAACAAGAAGGTCATCAGCATAGCAGCTGGTACCAGCAACTCTTTTGCAGTCACCGACTCCGGTATGTCGCAGATCTATACATAATATAACTTAACCGTCAATAACCCCGGTTCGGATGCTGGGCACTGGCTTCTCAGAATGAGAAGAATTAGGCCTTAGTCCACCACGCTGGCCTAGTGCGGGTTGGCGGACTACACACACTATCAAGAACTTTATGAGGCCCTCTCAGATGTGCAGGTTTCCTCACGATGTTTTTCCTTCACCGTTATCGCAAGTGATAATCAAATTCTGATCCGCACATGAATTCGAAAAGTCAGAGGTGCGGGTCGGGTTTGAACTCAGACCCTCCTGCATGGAAGGCGAGCGTTCGACCGCTAGGCACTGCTGCTGTTTTTACAAATGCTTCTTAATTTTGCAGATAGATCTGTGAGGAAGTACTTGTAATTAGTATAGTAATCAGTGAGTTCTCCGTCAGGCGAGGTGGTATCGTGGGGCATGGGGTCGGAGGGCCAGCTGGGCACGGGCGCGCGCGCCGACGCCGCAGCCCCCACCGCCGCCGTCACGCCGCCGCTCAGCAACCGCACGCCGCAGCACGTGTCGGCCGGCGGGCAGCACACCGTGCTACTCGTTGTAAGTATTATGTGATTTTCTAAAACACACAGCGTTGGTATGAAGAAAGCTGATGTGAATATGCCTCAAACTATGTGTTTATGGTTAAAACTCACCGATTTGTCCATGGTTCTATACTTATCTCTTTCTATCACCAGCGTGCGTCCCTTACCTTCACAGGGCGCTTGTCACAATTGACAGTTGACAGTTCATAGCGTTTGTGAATTTTGCCGGTAAAACATCGCAAAATTTTCAAAGTTTATAAAAAATTGTGAAATACTAATAATACCGTGTTGAATAAACAAGCAGTGTCATTTTTAAAGTGAATTTGTGTGTTTGAGATACTGTGAGAGTGTTTTTAACATGAATTCCGAGATTGAAAGGGTAAGTGATGAAGGTGAGCAATATTCGAAAGTTGATGCTTCGGAGGGAGACCAACCTACGAATAGGATTCTGTCTGATGAATCATCATCGTCTTCATCCTCGGAGGATGAGGAAGGAATAGCTTCACCTCCACCCAACAAGAGACGTAAGTTGTGCAAACAGGTTGCAACTCGTGCCGACCCACGAGTTGATACATTGATTCAACAAGTGGGAAACATATCTCAATATTTAACACAATTACCTTATTTGTCAACAATTAATCAACCTATTTCCGATCCGATTCCGACTACTTCTTATTTTTTGACAAACCCAACTACAACTTCGTGTAAACTCTCCTTGGGTGAATTAAATACCGAATTTGATGAGAAAACAATCGTTCCACTCGCAGACAAGGAACGTCTACAAGAATTGATGCACCTTCAAAAATTTGGCACACCTGCTTGGAAGGGCATTCGTTACAAAAAAGCATTACAATCTTGCATAGCCAGTCCTGGCTTTGTAGGTCTCAAACTTAATGAGGAGTTGTGCCACTTCAACAAAAATAAAGATTATTTAGCTTCCACTGAACAATTATTAGCAGGCTTGTCTAATAACATACTAGAACAAAGATACTTACTAAAGACAGGTTTACAAGAATTACTTGACTGGGCTTCAGCAAACCCTAGCAATTTAAATTCTAACACATTGTTTGAAAAAATCTCTACCACATTTGGGCCGGGCTCACAATCCTATAAAAAATCAGAGACTGCAATACAAATTGTGTGCGGTAAAAGGGCAGAGTGCATTGAGATTAGACGGGACCGAGTTCTAAAAGAGATTGAAAATCCTAATTTAAAAGCTACACTCCAAAATATTCCTCCTAGTCAGGAACATCTTTTTAGTCGTGAGGCTTTGCTACCAGTAATAGCATCTTTAGGTGGATCCCAGATGTGGCTTAACACACCAACTTATATAAAAGATAAAAAATCATTAAATACATCACAGTTTCATAATAAAAAATCCTACAAAACCCCGAACAAGGATTATAAGTCTCATAGCAAAGAATACAAAACACAAAATTACAAATCTCAAAAGAAACAAAACCCCAAATTTAAAAATAATCAGCCCTTTCGTAGAAATTACTCAACAAATTCCAACAACACCAATAATAACAAACAAAATTGACAATCAAACAAGGATTTTCAGGGGCGGTTGTCTGAGGGAGTATTCACATTTGTGGGTACAGAGAGGAGCCAACAGTTATATAAGAAAATTAATAACAGGTGGTCGCATTCCGTTTTTAAAGAAGCCGCCCCTACAATATCCCAACAAAAATGTATTAAAGAAATTTACAACCAAAACAACGAAGGACATGACCGACATGATCCTTCAGTTGAAACAAGAAAAAATTTTAGAATCTCCACCAGTCTTAAATCCAGGTTTCCTTTGCCGGATGTTTTTAGTAAAGAAGTCAGACGGAAGACTACGTCCTATCTTCGACCTCAGAGGCCTGAACTCATATGTGTCAGTAAAACATTTCCAACTAGTTTCACAAACCAATGTAGCAGATTTTCTACAGACCAACGATTGGTTAATAAAAATAGATATTCATCAAGCCTATTTTCATTTACCAATCGCAGAAACACACAGGCGTTTCCTCCGAGTATTTTACAACAACGAGGTACTGCAGTTGACTGCCCTACCATTTGGCCTGTCATCAGCTCCGAGAATGTTTGCCACAGTGTCAAACTGGATTGCGGAAATCCTACGAGCCAAAGGTTACCGTCTTATAGTATATCTAGACGATTACCTTCTGGTCAACCAGGACCCAATTATACTTACATCTCAGGTTGCGGAAACGCTGAGTATGTTAGAAACCTTAGGATGGCATGTCAATTACAAAAAGTCCGTTCTGAAGCCCACTCAGGAAGTAGAATATCTTGGTTTAATATGGAACACCCATCAAAACAAGATAACACTCCCTGCAAAGAAGGTAATAAAAATAAAATTAATGATTACCAAGATGTTGAGCTGTGGAAACAGTTCTCTGAAAGAAGCTCAGAGTTTATTAGGTTCGCTGAACTTTGCAAATTACACAGTACCCAAAGGTCGACTCCACTGTCGCAGAATGCAACTGTTCTTAAAACAGTTCAATCAAAGCAGACCAAGGGAACGAAAAAGAGTTCCCATACCTGTCCTGCGGGATCTAAAATGGTGGTTAGAAACAGTGGATCACAGCTCAACTCCGATTGTAAAAAAGAGTGTCACTCATTTCCTGACCTCGGATGCAGCGGATGCAGGCTGGGGAGCTCAATTAAACAATTATTACCTATCAGGAAAGTGGGCTCCATTCCAAAAACCTTGGCATTCAAACATGAAAGAAATGTATGCTGTATTTGCAACCATAAACAGTCAGCGGATGACTTTAAAGAATGCACACATTCATATACAGTCCGACAACAGGACTCTTGTTGCATACCTCAGAAACGAGGGGGACACACGATCCCTTGCATTATTGAAGTTAACAACCAGGCTCCTAGAACTCACAGAGCAGTTACAAATAACTCTCACAGCCACTTATCTCCCGGGGAGATTAAACAGTATAGCAGATCGCCTGTCAAGGGGTCGCAAAGTACCAGAGTGGCATCTTCTACCCCAGGCCACGGAGGCCATATTCAAAAAGTGGGGCGTCCCCGACGTAGACCTGTTCGCGTCCAAAGGTTCGGCTGTCGTACCAGAGTACGTAACACTAGATTCCAGAGATGGTTCCGCAATTTTTTGCGACGCCTTCAGCCGACAGTGGGATTATCAGCTGGGCTGGGCATTTCCCCCACCCAGCTTAATACCAAGAGTTCTAGCCCACTTGAACAGTGCAAAAGGAACGTACATCCTAATAGCACCGCAGTGGACCAAATGCTTCTGGTTACCAGACCTGAAAGCAAGAGCCACAACAGAAGCTCTTCCGATAAAGAACTTGCGGAAAGTCTTAGTAGATCGGACCACAGGCCTTTGCCCTCCACAAGTAGACAAGTTGTCTCTTCTGGCCTGGAAAATTGGGGGTGGGCCGACCAGGTTGCCCACTGGTCTATAGACGAACAAAATTTACTCAAGAGTAGCTGGCGGACATCTACTTTAGTAACATATAATTCCCCAATTAAACGATGGTTATCGTGGTGTAATAAACACAAGGTTAATCCTAAGTTACCTGAGGGCCAACAAATTGCTAGATTTCTAGCCAATTTATTTATAGAAGATAAGCTTGCTTACAGAACCATACTCTTGCATAAATCAGCAGTTTCGACATATTGTGCAACATCAGGTTTAGATCTTTCGAAGAATTTCTTTACACATCAGGTTTTAAAAGCAATTTCTCTTGCAAAGCCTGAGGTAAAGAAACCACCAGTGTGGGATACAAAAATTTTATTTGATTGGCTCAAATACTCAGTAAATTCTGGATCATTATTTGAAATTTCTAGGCGAACAGCTCTAATACTCCTACTAGCCTCAGGTCGTAGGATCCATGATCTTACCTTACTCGACATTAACCCCGAAAATCTAATCTCTCAAGGAGATGAGATTATTCTATGGCCTAAATTTGGATCTAAAACAGACTCAAATACCCATAGACAGTCAGGTTGGTTGTTACGGAAACATCCAAACCACCAAGTTTGCCCTGTCACACATATCAATGATTTATTAAAAAAAACTGAAATCAGACGAGGTGAAGACAAGATCACCAGTTTATTTATTTCATTATCAGGGAAATTTAGACCTGCCTCAAGAACCATGATTGCAGGCTGGATTCGAAGCATTTTCAAAGATGCTAAGATTGATGCCTCTCCAGGCAGCATTAGGTCGGCAGTAGCTTCAAGAAGTTGGTTAGAGAATATACCTGTCCAGGAAATATTAAATAGAGGAAACTGGAGAAGCACTGAGACATTTAGAAAATTTTACTGTCGGCCAGTAAAAAATACAGATGATTCCAGTGTTAGTGTTGATTTGCTGCGTACCAACTTTTCTAATATTTAATTATTTTTAATAATTTCTTGTACCTTTTATATAGTTATAAGTGTAACAATGATTCATGATTGAAGTTCCTTATTGATTGATCTCTTAAAACTTTAGAAGAATAATATTTTGTTTATTTTAAATATGTTAATTTTAAAGAAATTTAGTATGTTGATTTTAAAGAAATCTTATAGTTTATTACTGTATGTTAAGTGCATAATATCACTGTAAATTAAAACTGATTTACTTTTTAAATAATCTTATAATTTATTTTCATCATAGCATTTGTGTTACTACCAGCAGATACCAAACAGGTCTTCATACCAACGCTGTGTGTTTTAGAAAATCACATAATATGACTGTTTTGCATTCCAACAAAACAGGTATTATGTGTTGAATAAAACACACAGCGTTGCAGCAATGTTCTTGCTGGTAATTTGAAGACTCTATGAACTGTCAACTGTCAATTGTGACAAGCGCCCTGTGAAGGTAAGGGACGCACGCTGGTGATAGAAAGAGATAAGTATAGAACCATGGACAAATCGGTGAGTTTTAACCATAAACACATAGTTTGAGGCATATTCACATCAGCTTTCTTCATACCAACGCTGTGTGTTTTATTCAACACATAATACCTGTTTTGTTGGAATGCAAAACAGTCATATTGTAATCATACTTCAACACAAGAGACGGCTCACTACATCTAGCACTCCAGAAGTAACCTTACCGCTGTCCGACGAGGCTCAAACGACAAAAAATTAAACGTGTCCAGAGCACACGAATTGTCGTGGCTGCGCGACCTAAAAGCGCGCTGTCAAGTGTCAGTTGACGCGCCTTACGGTTGGTTGAGGCTCACTTTATCCAGCGAACCACGTGCGAGACATGAAAGAAAGAAAGAAAGAAAAAGAGTTTATTAGCACAATAAAAAATAAATAAAACAAATCAAAGAAAACATAAAATGAGTTATTGTGCCAAAAGGCCGCAGCTCAGCATAATGTCAGGAGGTAGAGATACTGGCCACCACACCACACCACATGCTTACCTATACTCCATTTAAAATAAGATTAGAAATTTAAATAAACCTTTTTTACAGTCCATTCAACCGATTTTGACTTCTATTGCGTTAGTGGCATGACAAATGGCAGCTGCAGCAAATAGTTGGTATTGTAACCATGTTTTTGCTTTTAATGCCATCCTTATACCAACGGAATAGAAGTCAAAATCGGTTGAACGAACTGTAAAAAAGGTTTATTACAATTTCTAATATTATTTCAAATGAAGTATACATGTCTCACATGATGCACCAGGGCCGTTTACTGTAAAAAGCGTCAGAGGTACGAGTCTACTTCCTCTCACTAAGAAGAACTCCATTCAACAACTGTAAAATAATATTGTCGCTAAATCTAAAATACAAAGCCATAGATTTGTCCTACCTTACCTGAAATCCTGAAAAATATCAACTATTTCATAAATTACTCCACTAATATTGAATTATTTGTTTGGAGCAGCAGTAATTTTTTTCAGATTTTATTGTTATTCCCT
Source organism: Allophyes oxyacanthae (assembly GCA_932294325.1). NCBI lineage: Eukaryota > Metazoa > Arthropoda > Insecta > Lepidoptera > Noctuidae > Allophyes > Allophyes oxyacanthae. The sequence goes on along the minus strand of OW028635.1, from coordinate 8,098,394 downwards.
TAGTAAAAGTTGTTCATATTGAGAAGTATAATAACGCCAAAGGATCAGGACTACAAAAGTAGGACATTATATACATAGTTATCACGTTATCTTATACATGGTTATTGTATAATTTTTACTGATAAATCAACCTTTTCACAGGAGGACCCATCATCCAAAAAGGAGGCCTCTCCGCCCCTAGAAAGCGAAACGACAGAACAGAAAGGCGACTCGCAGTCAAATGACTCTGAAGAAGAAGAAGCCAGACCGATCAAGAGACAGAAGAATGAACAGGAAGGGGAGATATCTTCCACGTCGAGCGCACAGCCCAGCGATGTTGGTGATGACGCGAAACCGCAGGTAGGACACACGTGAATACAATAGAATAGATCTTTATTTCATGTAAACCAGTTACAGGCACTTATGAAATGTCGAGACTCTAGGTACCAGTGGCGAAGAGTCCATACAACCCGATTCCCATCGGCTTCCCTTTAGGAATTGGTTAGTGCGTAGACCAACGTAATAATATATTATTTACTCATCCAACTGACAAAAAAAAGGCTTTATTCAGTTAGGTCGAGCTCTTCCAGACATGACTATATAGATTACAAGAGACGGCATGGATTTTTGTCTTGCAGCAATTTTTAGAGGGCATTTTTGGGACGGTTTCCCTTTTACAACTGTCACCCATCGCCACTGCTAGGTACGTATTAAACATAGCAGAATGTTCAGTTAGTCCATCGATGTAGCCAATAATGCCATCCTGCAAGTGAGATGAAAGGCTCAATGCAGATGAAAAATTATAATGTGATATCTTTTTCTATTCCATTCAATACAAGAATCACACCCGACCACATATAGATTTGCATCAGGATTGCAAACAAGGATTGGTTGTGGGTGCTGCCACCATAGGATATTTTTTCAAGTAGTGCGCATAATTTGAAGAGTGATTCAGTCTCTGTTCCTAAATGCAACCGCAGTATTGGGATACACTTCAAAACAAAACGAAAATTCGACTTCGTATGAGGGACACGCATAATTTACTAGCGCAAGCCACACAAAATCAATTTTTTATTTTGTTTTGGAGTGAATTTTAGTACTGCGGTTGCATTTGGGGACGGACACTGAATCACTGCAAATTTTGCGCACTACATAAAAAATCTATGCATTGACATTCTTCTAAGAGCCCAAGCATACTACTTATATTGTGATACCTATTCACCATGAATAATAAGATCAGTTAAAGATTAAATTATTTTATTTAAAAGAAAAATAACGCACAAAATACATCGTCCATATAGGGTAAAAAGAAAAAGGGTGCGCCGGTCCCAGTATCGTCTTCGAGCGTCGTCAAGAATTCCAGGAAAAAGGCACGACGGAATTAGGTTCTTAATAGTTGATACATAGTATGATATGTATGTTTATGTACTGTTGCACTTGCCAAAATATTTACCTCCAAATATAATACGACATAATATTTACTGATAAGTCCGTCAATCTACACTTCTTTAATAAAGAGAAAAGATATGGATTTTTGTCTGTAATTAATAAACTCAAAAACAACTACTGATTTAAAAAAAGTCTTTCACCAGTAAATGCTAAATTATCTCTGAGTAAAATATGCAAATATTTTATTTTCAAAGAATTTGGGATCCCTATGTAAACTCTAATAATGTAACCCAAAAATTCCTTACATCGCGTGCGGTGCGAAAGCGATTGATGAGTGTTTAATTATAAATAAAAAAAGGCGTTTTAAAATTTAATGTGATCAGGAAAATTCCTTAAGCAAGCTGTTTGTGTTATTTATATAATTTAAAATTAATTGCCATAATGGCACGTTAGGCATTTTATTTTATTTTTTTCCTATATTAAATTTTACTGTTATATTTTTACAATAATCTTACTGTCAAAAACCCTAGACTCCAACTAGAAAAAGAGCTGTACCTTTTGAACATAGCTAAGAAGATACCCGATTAAACTGGCTTTCGATTTAAAAAACTGCATTGAAATCAGTCCATCCGTTTTGGAGCTACGATGCCACAGTTAAATGTACACACTACAAACTTAAAACACCCCTCTTTTTTGTCGGGGGTTAAAAAGATAGTATGATAGTAAAATATAATTATATTGTATTTTTATAGTTGGTCCAGATAACAATTTGTTTCAGAGAAGTGTTTTACAAAACTGTAGCTTCCATTCAAAATCTTATTTTTTTAATGTAGGCAGTTTATTTTTACAAGTGCAACACGGTATAATATACATAAGTATAGTACGCGCAAATCTTTATGAGCCCTAGAGTTCTCTCCCTCTAGCATCTATAATAGTACGCTTATTATAGTTATTATATATATAATTAAATTAAATGAATAATACTATAAATAATACAACAGTAATAATAAAACGAAATAAATGTATAGATATAAAAAATAAAATAAAAACACATTAAATTCCATAACTATTAGTTAATAATAATTTATAATAAACTAAATACATATTAGGAAATATTATTAATAAATTAAAAATTATAATATGCTATCCATATTTATTAATAAATTAAAGCAATAAGTAAACATAAGGACCATCTTCCTCTCTCCTATATTTTGCTGTGCCCTACAGGGTCCATGGTTGTAACCTACCAAATTTTATTTTTACCACCTTATGTACATTGTGGAATGCAAATAAAGAATATGAATATGAATATAGGTGCTAGAGGGAGAGAGTTCAGAGCTCATAAAGATTTGCGAGTACTATATAATATAATACGTAGTATAAAGGTGAGGACCGAGTAGATGCGATTAAATAAAAGAGGTGATGGCAAAATATTATACTTATTGTAATTTTTAGTTTTATTTTTTCATGTATTTTTATGTTAGTTTGTTTTGTCCTTTGTGTTGTCCCATTTTATGTTTATTTAGTTTTAGTTTGTATTTTTAGTTTTATATTTCTTTGTGTAGTATTGAATGCGAAAAAAAAAACAGTGGTAGGAAGTGTAGAATTTAGTTCATTGTATAAATAAGTCGTTGATTAATTAGTCATAATTTATAATTGATAGATTAATCAGCATCTTATTAACTAATCAAAAATAATAATGGTTGCAATCAGGTCAATTTCTAAGGTTGAATAATCAAGAAGACATGGTCAAACCTCTGATCATTTCAGGGGGGCTAAAAAGGCCGCTTTAGATGAATCACAATATGATTCATATTACGAATGTCAAAATATCTACTTAATTGACGACTCTTAATGTCATCCGCATAAGGTTCATATTCAGTAATCATCTGTTTGACAGTTACTATGCAGATCAGTAGATGAATTGCTCAATTTGGCCTTTTTAGGCCCCCAGATCTCTTGTGATTAGTTGATCAATTTCATCAATCAGTCATATCACTTGACTTTTAAGATATTGTCAGTTTTGATCAATCTCGGAAAAATCGCTAGTTTATCAAAGAAGTAAGATTGTAACCATTTGGAATGAAAGGCAATTCTTAATTTGGGAGATAAGTTATAACAGAAAGTTCTATTCGGATATAATTTTAAAGAATACATTTAACTTTCAGAAGGTGAATGGTGATGAAAAGAAGGAGACTCCTATGGAAGTAGATGAAACTGGTGAGTGATAAATTGACAATAGTAACAGATAAAGTTCGCGCCAGATAAGTCAATAAAGTCCATAGTCGAAGCCGCGGCCTCAAGTCTGAATTATTTGTATTTGCCTTCGTATTATATTTCTTTTAATTTTCTTTATTTAAATTTTTACCAAAGTAATTTTATATACACTTTTTAATTTTCTTTTTTGTAAGTTTTATAATTTTCTATTTTTGTAAAGATTATAATAAGCAGGTACCTAATTAGTAACCAGGTAAATCAGTTTTGCATGCCGTATATACGGCGAGATATGCTGTACAAATTACAACATAAATGTAACACCGATGTAACCATATTTCATGCAAATAAATTATTCTTATTCTTCTTATTCTTATTCGTCGTTAAATATAATGACTAATGACTGTAAAATTATGACAGTTTATCTTTTCAGTTTAAACGTCATACAGTATAGGTATTTAAAAAAGGCACACACGCTCACACATTGCAGTCTTTCATCTATATTTAAACATTATTATTATTTTCCTTTATTCATTTAAATACATACTAATTATATTTCTAAATATACAGGGTTATTTGTAAAACACCGGCAATGCTTTAAGGGGTGAAACTACTCATCAATATGAAAAACTTTTACTACAGGACCAACCATGAAATCGCGAAAAAAAATTCAAACTTTTCATACATTTTGATGGAGCAAGGTTAATCTTTAATATGAAAAGTTTGAATTTTTTTTCGCGATTTCTTGGTTTGTCCCGTAGTAAAAGTTGTACCGCCTTCTGTATCAAACCACCGACCCAGCTGCCCAATTATTATTAATAGTAGTCAAATAGAGAATATGGAGGCCATTATCCTGCAGTGAGACAATATTTAAACATATGTTTAAAATAATAATTAATAAAAAATTCATCATGTTTTAAAAAGTAATATTTCTCCACAGACAATCCGCAAGAACAGAAAGACGAAACAGAAACAAAATCAGCAGATGAACAAACAACAGACACAGAGCAAACCGAGCAAGAAAACACCCAAACCGAGAGCTCCAAGCCAGAAACCACAGACACGTCCAGCCAGGAGACCACGGACAGCGAGACCAAGTCCCAAGACCTCCCGGACACGAACCCAGACAAGCAAGATGTAGAAATGAGTGAAGAGAGAACGGAAGTCAACGGAACTCCTGAGACAGCCGTTGTGGAAACCAAATCTGTAGACGTTATACAGACAGCCAACCCGTTAACAACTACAGCGTGATGGTAAATGTGTGTGTGACCGTTGGACAGTACATAGTTGGTTTAGACGTACGGGGTTCCTTGGCAGGCGTTTCTACATATCTTTGTATGTAAGGTTTTGTACGCTTGGTCTTATATGGGTGTAGTAACTAAATGCCAAAATTAGAACTAGATTTCTTAAAATGAATTGTCAACGGATCTCATTTTGAGAAAATTATCAGTAGATAAACGTGAGGATTTGACTATATTTAAAGAAACCTGCAATAGTTTGGCAGACATTTATTTAAACAATTTTTTGAACTAAAAATATGCCTACACTCATTGTTTAAAAAAAAACACTTTAACTAGCTTAAAGTTTAATTTAATGCAATATTTATGTAACATTTTAGAGTAGAAACTAATTCTAAATGAACCGCCTTTGTCGCATTTTATTTAGCTAAAAGTTATAATATTTGAACTGCGCCTTCATCAAATATTGTTGGTGCCTTCTCCTCTATTGAGGATAACGTCACGAATAAGCTATGTTCTTAGCTGTTTTGACGCCATTTATGATAAATAGTTACTCTTCTTCTTAGACTGGCTAAATATGACTTATAGTTATTTGCTAACTGTTGTTATCTGAGGCCCAATTCTCGTAATTAAGAATGTTCAAAATATAGTTCGGATCTCATTCCGATCTACTACCAATGTCATAAATGTCACAAATGGTATTCTCCTACCCCAACAAACAACGTCAAACGTGACATTATATTGTAATGAGATCGAAAGTTGAATAAAAGGCAAATTGGTATTCTGCTAACATTTTGAACTGACACAGATAATAAAATTGACACTCTCGTCTATACACAAACGTCAAAAATGAGATTGAAATGAGTTTGTAAGAAGATTGAATCCAAATCATACTGGAATCGGACTGAACTTTAAGAGGAGTAGAATACATGACTTTTTGTCAATTCATAATATAATCTCAGTTCGGTCAACTTTCAGTCATATTATAAATTAATTACGAGAATTGGGCTTCTGATCGAAGCCAGTTAACCCATCTCCTGTCTTAATATTGTATGTGTATTTAGTTACTAAAATTTAGTCCCTCAAAAATTCTAACCCGCTCTGAATTTAGTGATGAGTGAAATAGCTGATCTTACAGTAATAACTTAACCATCAAAAGCCCCCAACCCCAACTAGAATTATATCTCTTCATCAACTAGAAAAGAGGTGATCTTCAAACGGCTGAGCAGATTTTCTTGAAACATAGCTAAGAACACTCGATTAAGACACCTTTCAAACGAAAAACACTTAATCAAAATCAGTTCATCCGTTCAGAAGCTATAATGCCACAGACAAACACACAGATACCCTCTTTTTTGTCGGGGGTTAAAAAGGTATTCTGTCGTGTGCTGTGCGCTGTCACATGAGAATTCAATATGTAAAATTTTATTGCTGGCTTTTTGCTGGTATTGGTAGGCGGACTACACACACCATCGGTCAAGGTCGGTTTCGAACTCAGACACTCCTGCTAGAAGACAAACATTCAGTCATTGGTCTAACTGCTTCTTTCATTGTAACTATGAATCATTTTTTGCCAGTCACATTTCGTAGTATCGAAAATCTGTTAAAAAAAATCACCAAAATATTCATCAATATTCGCCTTCGTCTGTCACTAAACCCTGACGTATAAATTGACTGAAGTACCAATGTGGTACTTTTTGACACTTAGTATCGGAGTACCGAATTGCGTCTCGTGTACTGATTATTCGTGTTGTTGTACAATACGGTGTATTTTTACAATGGTATGAAAGTGTATTCGAAGTTGATAGTAAGTTAGTCTGAGCTACATGTAATGTTTCTAACGGTAATGCCTCTTATATAGTACCTAATACCTTTGGGTAGGTACTGTATGCTTCTTTATCTCTGGGGATTTAGCGTGATGGTTGTGTTATTAATAATTTAATATTACGTTTGACTATTAATAAAGCTAAAAAAACAAAGTAATATTTCATTTCTTCATCTAAACCTATTCCTGATAGATTTATAAAGTCATGCATTAAAATTTTAGTAATAACTTATTCCATTTTCTACCTTCTAAAGGTTCCAAATTCCATATGATGGTAACACTAAATCATAAACTAATTTTCTAGTTAATTCAGAAATCTAGGTTGTTTTTAATATTTATTTTGTGTCTACAATAAAATTTTATCGTTAGAAATATTACATTAGCAAGTTTTTCACTCTTCTTCAATAGTTGGCAATATTAGTATAAACACATCCATGTTTGTTGTACAATTAAAATAAGTACGATTTGAAACGACCGCGGTATCCCGAATTATAGAACTTAGTAGAACACCGCATTTCATAATAGTTATGACTACAGTTAATATTGATGTTCACTTAGGAAGAAGATTTAATATAAATATTAATACTTGTAGCAATAGAAATATGGTCTGAGACACGGATTGCAATGCAAGTGGATTGCCGTAATGAAAGAGATTCACCTTGGAGGAACATTCATTTATTTATGCACTCCATAGTATTCTAATCTTTTGCCTCAGTCTCACACATTTTATCGTGACGTTTCGAATCGTTTCAAGACCCAAATTGAGTACCAAAAGTTCAACTTCGAATATGACAACGGTCGCTGTTTCGAGAGTGAAACGCGTAATTATTTTGTTACAAATTTTTGATAAGCTGGCGTTTTGGTCGCATCGAGTATTTTAAGAAGAAAAATGGATGATAATCTAAAGAGAATCGTTTTATTTAGAGGCTTACAAAAAATGTCGTAGCACAAATTAATAAAATTTAATTTCCAAAAGTTGATAGTTAAGTTTATTATTATGGGATAGCCGCTATTGAAATTCGACACTAAATTGATTACCGACATTCAAAAATGTGTAAACAATTGAGTAAATGGATGATTTAATTTATCACAAATCAAATTGCTATATGGAGTTATAAATTATAGCTTAATTTAAGTTTTTAGTTGTAAATTATTTGCTCATGACAAGAAATTTAAAAAAATTGTACGTCTAGATAATTTAGAAATGTTTGTTGCCTTCCACTGCCCACTGCTGGTAATATATCCCACGCTTGGCAATCGAGCTGGTGGCAGATAACTATAGCGATGTTTAAAAAACTTGAATACGAACAAAACGGCGTTGTTATCATCAGTAATCGCGTTCACTCTCGTCCACGGCAATGTAAAATAGTATCCTTTTGCGATTCAGGTCGCCTTATAATAGTGTTGAGGTTGCTAGATAATAAAGAAAATATTGATATAAATAAATAATTATAAGCGAATTGTCGATTGTTGTATTCGTGTTCTTAGACTGGTACAAAAATAACAATATTTCGGGAATAAATAAGTATTGTAGTAAAACATTGAAATCAATAAGTAAACGTTATGTTGAAAAAGTTTTTTTTTATTATTATTTTATAGTAACGTTTTTCGTGCATGATTATAAAAGATTGTCATACTGAATTTCGACGCACACTTTTTCGACTAGTCACTACTCAAACAGAATCCTGTTTCGATAAAACACATATTCGACAAAACGCATACCTTCGACAGAACTATATACTGCTTCGACAAATTCAATTCAAATCTTTATTAGCATAATATGGGTTCAATTTATTTGCATAATATATAGTCATATATTTATTAGCAAAACACATTATCCAACATAACACTATTCACACGGCACATTACTCCGATAAGTTGTATGTTCGGTTCTGGCAGTCGGCGGCCGCTAACGCTTTTTATCACAAGAAAATATACTAAACCTAAAGGGCCCATGTCGAGGTGCTCTGAACTCCTGAGAATCCGCTCATGTTCTATCGGAATAGTGTTCTTTCGGATATGTGTTTTGTCGAAACAGTATTCTGTCGAATTATCGGAATAGTGGTCTATCGAATATGTTTTGTCGAATTTATGTTCTGTCGAATACGTGTTTTGTCGGAGTAGTAACTAGTCTGAAAAATGCATCAACATTCAGAATGACGGCATACTAAAAGTACAAATTGTACTGGTTCTTTCACACGACGCTATATTTCTTAATTGTTAAAATAAAGATGAACTATAATGAATGTATTGTTTTCCTAATAAAATAGTAGTGTAATATTTGAGTTTTATTTGAAAACGAATCTACAGGAACTTGAATGGTTTATTGTAGTCATAGACTAATATTGTAGTGATGCAATAAATACGAATTTTCGTATTTGTAGAATAAAAACGTATTTCCCGAAAAAAATACATCTGTGTAAAACGGAACGCACCCGAAATAGAATTGGATACGATACCTTTTACATCTTTTTTTAATTCAAAAGTTCAACAATTCGGTTGCTAAACTATATAGAGATGCATCGCATTTATCGTAGGTAGTTGCTTTTGCAGTAGGTATTTGATGTGCAAATTTTATTAATCGTAGTCAATTTAAATTATCAAAATGTCCTGAAAACGCGAACAAAAAAAAGTAAATATATGAAAAGTGTATAATTATGATTCTCTTTAATGAAATGTTTTGACCTATATGTAGTAGTGCCTAGTATGTAATCTCGCAAATATTCATTACACAATTTTGACACTTTTTTCGTTCGCCATTCATGAGGCCGAAGGTTCGAAGGAATTGTAAAACAAACTCATTGTTTTTGGATATGGTTTATTATTCAGTTTGCAGGAACTACACATTTGGAATACAAATACTACGCTACATGCATTTGAGCGTTCTTTAGTCTAACCATATTCGTAAGGGCGAAAACACATTATTGCGGTGCGGCGCCACAAATTAAATTGCACACAGATTATTTTGCCTTGTGCATTGTGCTGCACCGCACTGATGAGTTCTCTGCCTAAGTGACTTATTTTTTTTACAAATTATAACATATACGCGTACGATTGATTGCAGGCGAAAAATATCCTGAAACCTTTGCATATAATTTGGCAAAATGTATTGAAAAAAAAAGCTTCTAATCTAACCAATATTTTTCGCCTTTCATTTCACTTGTAGTACGCACCAAAACGAGGGATTCTTTTCAGCGGATTTTTACACGAATACACATTTAGAATATTACATAAAAAAACTAATCTATATTTTTACATCTAACTTCCGTTTCGCCGTGATAAGGCCTGAAATCAATATTGCAGGTTGCTAGTAATGCATTGTTAAAATAGGAACTGTTTATTCCATTAAAATTTAACGGATCAATGAAATTTTGGATGCACCCGAATTCTCTAAGGAAAAAATTGTACAAAAATGAGAAAATTTATTAGCTTCCATTGAATGTGATGGTTTAAAGTCGGCTTAGGTGTCTACATAGAGGCTATGTGCATATGCCAGCAAAAAATATTACATAAATTCATATCTGTAATATTCAGATTAAAATTATCATCTTTAACATGGAATATAAAAAACAAAAGGAAGGGGTATTGATATTTCTTCCTACAGATGTCGCAAAAGTCACACATTCACAACTTCCATACATTCACAGCTCACAAAGACCCTTTTTACCTTCGAAAAAGAGAGCTGTCACAGAAAAGAACAGAATGGAATAATGCGATACTAAAAAATAAACTATTATCAAGTTTGCGGAACTCCGCATCATTATGACACTCGCTCCGCCTCCTTGCCCTTGTTGCTGCTCTTGTTATTTATATTCCGTGATCTCGACACATTTCATCGAAATTTTATCATACATCCTAAGTGTGTTTATTTGACACCAATTTCTTCGCGCACTTGCCGCGTTCTCATATTCTAAACACTAATGCTCGATTCAGAGCTGTTATTTTTACATGCGAATGCTCCTGGTCAATACCCAGCTCAAAAGAGAGCGTGCATCTATCAAGAAACGCGACTTGGACCTGCAAAATCTTTAATCTGAATTTATATTGTTACAAAATGTCTCAGAAACAACGTATTTTAACATCAAATACATTAATTTTAAGTAACTAAATTCGAAATTGAGATGTTAATACTAAACGGCGAGAAGCCTGCTGCAGCCAGGCCTGAGTGTTTTTACACATTTCGATTTTACGCATCGACGGGCCAATCGGCACAGTAAAATCGAAATTGTTAAAAAAATACTTATTCTTGGGCCTAAGAACAATACGAATATCTACGTTTCGTCGCAATTGAATAGGATGCGTCCAATGTTTGGCAGAGCAATATCGCTTCGAGTAGCTGTTTTAGAACTAACCACTGTACAGTTTAGCCCCTAAAACAGATAGATTGAAATAAAATGTTCACCCATACATAACACCATTCCTCGCCATCAAGGAAGTATCTGCAGAAGATAATATGGAAGTGCATGCATTTGAAATAATAAAAATATATTAATACTCAATTTGGCCAACTGGGATATTATTTGCATACAACATAATCTGCCTAAGCTTTTTCCAGCTATGTCCGATTGGCTCATTCCCAATTACTCAAAATCTATTGTTCTTCTCTAAATAGTATAAAATAAAGTAGCTTTCCGCGTCTGTCTGTCTGTATATCAGCTAACTCCTAAACCACGCAACGGATTTTGATACGGTTTTCACCATCAGTGTGATCAGTTTTCATGGAAGGTTTATATGTATAATACTTTGATATTTAATGTAAGGATAGTAGAGAAAGTGTACCCCCCGGCTTCCCACGGGTCGGTAGTTGGAAATCAATTTTTCATACATTAATTCCCAAGAGTTCCAAGATTCATACCCGTAAAATAGCTACCTATTTTATTCCCAACGGCTCCAAGATAAATTGCATAAGTATGATCAGCAAAATAAAATGCTTGCCGCTTACAATAATAAAATAATTCTTTGAACATAACAGGCATCACATTTATTTATAATTGTTTCATAAAAATAAAACTTTTATGCAATCAGTACTTCAAAATCTTTGGAGCTCATGGGAACGATTTTATTTATTAACATTAAATTAATTATTCACTTTGGAGCCGTTGGAAAGAAAATTTTGGGGTAAATGAGAATAAGCCGTCGGATTTGGTTTGAGCGGCTGAATATCAGTATTTTTGAAGAATTTTCGAAAAATAAAAAGTAAATTTTTAATTGACACATCAGTCCCAAATTATTTTAGTCTATCCGTTTAAGAGATGTTTACTCAGGAATGAATGGGACACTGATAACATGAAAACAGCTATGCAGTGTTGACATAAACTATCTATGTATAATACATATACGAAGTAAAACACTCAAAATTAATTGTAATTTTTAATTTTTAACCTTTCGTCCTTCTTTTCTGGGGGCTTACTACAAACTCTTATAGCAGGGCGGAAATTAAACTGCATAGACATTTCCAGTATAAGCTGACCTTTCACTGTACGAAAAGCCTATACAGTGCGAGATCAGTATGTACTGGAAATGTCTGGGCAGTTCAATTTCCGCCCTGCTATAAGGGCTTGTAGAAAACCCCCAGTACTGGGAGACAATTCTCGTTTACTGTGAGATCATCTCGGATTCGAGTTTGTATTGCGATCGCCTTTTGACGTTTATGATGGTTCTAATTCGAAATGTACGTCTCAAACGGTGCCGACCAGTCGAAGCAATTCAAGCGATTGTCCTTCGAGATACGGGCTACACTTGTCGAGAACACCTCAACTAAATTATCACTCGAAAAAAATTCGAATTCGAACAGTTTCTCGAATTTTAAACTACTTCGACTGTACAAGAATTGCCTATCTAGTCCCTTATTTGCTATACCATAAAAAATATCACGAAAGTAACGCGCTAGCTGCGTTTTTTTGTAAGTGGATATCGCGATTGCGTTAATTGCTTGATATTTGTCATATGACATAGCGTATAGGCTCAGAATTCGACCAAAACTATACCTAAGATCTACAATTAAATTGAGTGTTTTATTATGTTTGTCGTACACAGCAGCAAAGGATTAAGTATGCAGACTAAATAATGTATTATCATCTATGCCCAACGCAGGCGAATATTGTGCGCGTAATAACGTTTAATGGAAGTTTATGTAGCGGTATAGTATCGACTAGGCGCCGTGTGTACGCACAAGTACATATCAAGCTGTATACAGGATATTTTTTTATGTATTTCGCATAATTTGTAGTGATTCAGTCTCTGTTCCTAAATGCAACCGCAGTATTGGGATACACTTTAAAACAAAATGAAATTTCGACTTAGTATCGACACGCATAATTTCCTAGCGTAAGCCTTACCAAATTAATTTTTATTTTGTTTTGGTGTGAATTTTAGTATTGCAGTTGCATTTGGGAATGGACACTGAATCACTCGGCAAAATTTGCGCACTACATAAAAATTATCCTGTATACATTTTCAGTATCAACTGACCTCTCATTGTACGAAAAGCCAATACAATGCGAGGTTAGCTCATACTGAAAATGTATAGCTTAATATGTAGCCGTGTACCAGGCCTTACTCTGTTAAAAATGTTTGCCCGCAGTTGTTAGTCGTTTCGTCCCGCGTGAAATTCGTCTCGGGACGAATCGATGAATATTTAAATAGTATAATTTTGCCGTAGTCAATTCGTCTCGAGCAACGTATTCTACCGGACAAATGTGATGATTTCAAAATTAATATGAATGCACCAATTCGTCTCGAAGTATCAATTTAAGGACATATTCAAAGCAGCGTGAAATTTTCAAAAATATGCGTGATTATTTCTTAAAAGCGCTTATTTTAGACTGAGACGAAAGTTCGTTACAATATGCTGCTCGAGACGAATTCAGTACAACAAAAACAATAATTAATATTTAATTTCATCGATTCGTCTTGAGACGAGTCCACCAACAACTCGATGCCTGCATACTTATCTGTTGCTATCCGTACTTAAGTGTACACATTGTAGAAGCAATAACATTAAATTAACGTACGGTGATAATTGATAATGCTACACTCGTGTTCATTCAATCTCGGCGTCCTCAGCTTCATCTGAAATTAATAAAACACACCACAAATTTATATTAACCCAAAAAAAAAAGTGCTATCTTTGCTTTTCACTCTACAAAACTTATATTACGGAACCAAATATGAAATCGTGACGAAAATAACAGCTGTTTCATCAAAAAAAGGATACATAAGAAACGAGTCTAAATATAGCTTTCTTGTATCTATACAAATGAATACAATTGGAAGTGGAATTTTAGTTCTACGGTAGCTTTGAGGAACGGTCACTGAATCACTGCAAATTTTGCGGACTTCATAAAAAATTATACTGTATTTACACAAAAAATAAATTAAATGCTTGCTTGCTCTGTTGTTCATTCTACACAATTTCCAACTAGGTATTAAATCATAAAAAAATAACAGCTGTTCCATACAAAAATGGATACCTAACAAGTGGGTCAAAATATAGCAGTCGCTATTTTTCTTGTATTTTATAATAATAATAATAAATTGTATTATTTTCAGGCATCATTCCCAAAGAAATACATGTTTGTAAAGATGTTTGTTTGAATAGAATAGAATAGAAAACATTTATTCGATACAAGACACACGTTGTTGTTGTTTGTTGTTTGTTGTTGTTGTAGTTTGGATGTTTGTGAATCAAACATGCATAAATGGCTGAACGGATTTGTGGAAAGGCACACAGATATACTTACTATGACCAGGGGGCTTAAAAAGGCCACATTGAGCAATTCATCTACTGATCTGCATAGTAACTGTCAAACAGATGATTACTGAATATGAACCTTATGCGGATGACATTAAGAGTTGTCAAATAAGTAGATATTTTGACATTTCTAAAATGAATCATAATATTGTGATTCATCTAAAGCAGCCTTTTTAGCCCCCTTGGATTAACAAAGGTACACGAAGGAATTCTAAGATGCAAGTGAAATCGCGGGCAACAGCTAGTATAGCCATATTCACAGTGGCGAAGGGTGACAGTTTTAAATGGGGAAGCCGTCCCAAAAATGCCCTCGAAAAATTGCTGCAGTTAATGCTGCAAGACAAAAATCCATACACTCTCTTGTAATCTATATATAGACATGTCTGGAAGAGCTCGACCTAACTGAAAAACAAGCCATATTACGTTGGTGTACGCACTAACCAATTCCTAAAGGGAAGCCGATGGGAATCGGGTTGTATGGACGCTTCGCCACTGAATAATCACCAATGGAAACTCACCATTTAAGCGGTCATGCGCTCCGTTGTGGTTCTCGAGTCGCATCTGTCTGAGTCGCGCGGCGGCGTCCTCAGGCGACATATTGCTTTCCTCTGCATCTTCAAATTCGTCCTCACCTGACGAAATACAGTAAATTATACACTACACACACTTCAGTCTATAGCTACGCATCTATAGAATAGATCTTTATTTCATGTAAACCAGATACAGGCACTTATGAAATGTCGAGACTCTAGGTGCACGGTTCCAAATAGTAAACCCTATGGAGAAGAACCGGCAAGAAACTCCATGGTAACTCTTTTAAAAAAATAGATTATAATCTTTATCAGTACAATGTTGTGGTAAGAGCTGCGAGAATAACGTAATTTAATGTGAATAAAAAATATAAGACTAGGATAATAATGATTTGCCTGTGAATAAGATTGCGATGGCAATGCATGTATGTATTTGTATTTGTTTATGTATATTTTTATATTTATGTGTATTTGTTTGAAGTATGTATTTTACTTATGTTTATTTAATTTGTAGTCTTGATCTATTCTTAAAGAAAGAAAGAAAGAAAAATCATTTATTTGCCACAAAAACAAGACACACTAGAATGATAGACATAGGTAATAAGAAGAGGACAGGTGCATAGACAGAGAAGACATTATTTTAGGATAGCAACAATGTAAAATTCAAATGTAAATGTCAAATTCAATTGTTGTGCATCACTGTCTACATTTCATGTTTTAAATTCTCCTCTCGCAGGTCTACTGGATGAGATTTCTTTTGTGAAATAAGCAGTACCTTTGTACTTTGTTCTCCTATTTTTTAATGTTTGCTGTGTCTTTTCATGTGTGTACATAAATGTTTTTTTTTTTTTTAATTTAGATTTCTAGCTGTTGCTTGCGGTTCCACTCACATCCTGGAGGAACTACTTCATGTACCCAGATAAAAAATATCCTATGTACTAAGCCAGCTCATGGTCTATCTGTGTGCCAAATTTCATCCAAATCCGTTCAGCCATTAAGTCGTGATTGATTAACAAACATCCACATCCACATTCACAAACATCAATTTTTTTTACATTTATAAAATTAATAGGATTTTCATTATTTACTTTTCATTAAATTTTGGTGTTGACTGTACACAGTGACTGTCAGAGCTTAAAGGAAACCATCTCCAATATATCAATTCAAATCTCTCTCAATTAAAAATTTTGTTCCCGAGCCAAAAAATTATAATTTATTAAAAAATATATCAGAATACTTCCCGTGCGCGCGCACATCAATTCGACAAAGTTTCATCACAATCACATGAATGGTATAGGAACGCATAGAAAATGGACAAACAAACCAAAACATTTATTTATTACAAACTAGCTGTCCCCAGCATGACTTGCAATGTTTTTTTAATAGAATACTTCCCGTGCGCGCGCACAACAACTCACCAAAAATTCATCGTGATCTGAATCCGATGAATGGTATAGGAACACACAGAAGACGTCAACAAACAATCATTAATTTTTATAAAGTAAAAGTCAAATTCTGAGATAATTTTAGAATTTTCCGACCTTCATCAAACTCCTCGCCATCCATGTAATGCTCGTCATCCTCGATCTCGTCGGCTGGGTCCGGGTGCAAGGACTGGCCCTGGTTCATGGCCATAAACATGGCTTCCAGCTCGTTCTCATTCGGGGGAACAAATCTGTGTATGAAAAGTATAGTCTATCGTAACATCACGGCTGATTTCCGCAAGGGTTGGACTGAGGTGTACAACTGTACACCTCAGTCCACCCACAGGTTGTACACCCACATTTCACCGATGCCATTATTAAGTCCAAACTGAGCTGTTACTGGGAATTTTCCAACAGAAAAACTCAATAACACTTGGCCCTATTCGGGTATCAAATCCAGGATATCCGTCTATGACAGCACTATAACACAGATCGATATATTAGAGAGGTTAAGCAATGTTTATCGCAGTTATATCCGAGATGGGTCACCGTTCTTACCATTTTTTTAAACCATAGATTTGACACACAAGCTTTCCGCCCACCTGATGGTAAGCGGTTACAGTAACCTATGGACGCTTGCAACAGTTGCAACACCAGCATCACCTGCTTGTTGCCGACCCTGTCAAAATCTTTCACTTCATTTTAGAGGAACCCCATGCTATAGCCTCTTGGGTGCACCTCGGTGGGAAACTGACTCCACAACCTGGGCGTGCATGGAAGGAAACTACTCTGAAACCGCACGATACGAGACTAGTATGGTTCTAGGGTATGCGGAAGAACTCCCCGTCGATGGCGAGAGGTGCGTTGGGAAAGGTGGACTAAAAGTGGTCGGTAGGTAGGTAGGGTAGGTATGGTAGATAACCCGTATAGTAGGTAGATAGGGTAGGTATAGTAGGTAAGTAGGGTAGGTATAATAGATAGGGTAGGTATAGTAGATAGTAGGGTAAGTATGGTAGGTAGGTAGGTAAGTGATAGGTAGGTATAGTAGATAGGATAGGTAGTAAGGTAGGCATGGTAGATAGACTAGGGTAGGTAGGTGCACAGTTCTTTTATTGGCGATAAGAAGTTCGCCGGTTCAGCTAGTAAAATATATAAATCTGTAGCATCATACCGCAGTTTGGTCATGGGCTCTTCATCAGCGTCGTACTCATCATCGTCATCATCTGCTATCGCGTCACCAGCACCTTGCTGTGTCAGCTCTGGTAAACTGGGAATTTTAAATAAACACCATATATTTATTATTTGCCTCTCACTCGCTAATATTGTCCGAGAGCGAAAGGTGAATAGGGAACTTTTTAATATTTTCAATTTAATTTAGAATTGAAAGACTGGTCAAATCTCTGTTAGTATTGTATGATATGATTGTATTGATTGTAATATAGATTCACATTATTGTACATATTTCTAATTTAAAATTATCAGTAATAATAAGCTGAATAGTACTTAATAATTTATATAGAATACTATAAATTAAACATTTTATTTAAGCTAGAATTAGGAAAATATTTGTATGCCTCTCATAGTGGCGGATATGTCGGAAAATCTTTTAACCTTTTGTACCCTATCTTTATCAAATATCAACACGAGATTGTATAACAAAATTATTGGTTTATAATTACCCAAGTTCATGATTGATGACAAGGATCAGTCCAGGGCCGGGGTCTCGCTGGATAGCGTGCAGCGAGATATTTGGGTACAGCAGAGTGACTGTTGGAGAAGGGCCTCCTTGTTTGCCAATACCTCCGCCCCACACCACATTACTGAAACGAAATAAAATTGACATGATAGGATATGGCATGCCATTTATAGAATGCATCAGAACAGATGGGCTATGGTCATCGCGCAGTAAGGTGCTTGACAACGGGCAATGCTGCCGAAGTAGACTTAGAAAATGCTGGCATAATGACTGAGATTCCTTTACTAGGAACTGCAACACCGTGAAAGGGGAACTGCAACACCGTGAAAGGTGTTGAAAGATATGGTCAAGACCTTTGCCCAGCAGTGAGACAATTTTACCATCAAAATAATTTTCAGCAAAAAGACAATTTTACCATCAAAATAATTTTCAGCAAAAAGACAATTTTACATACAGGGTCATTTTGATTTTTTGTATTGGACAGGGAACGTGTCGTCATGCAGTTATATTGCCAATTATCTTTACAGTAACTTACATCCAGTTTCTGAAAAGCTGGTCAAATCTAAACAGCTCTCAAAATCTCATATCAAGTGATATGATTGGTTGTTGAATTTATTGTTGATGTTGGTCAACTTATCACAACACCTAACATGAGATTTAACACAACCAGAGACTCAACCAGCCTTTCAGGGATGGGGGCTATCTTAGGCCTTATCAATTATTACTCAGCTAGTGTTTGATGACACCTATTTTCAGCTATGGGGAGATCATTTATTATTATTTATTGAAATAACAAATTTAAATTTTAAAATGATTTACCTATAAATAAAACATGGTCAATGGTTCAATTCATTTATTATTCTCTGCTATAAAACTCTTAGACTGCCGAATATTTGAAATTATCATCTACAGTCTTTTCCCAACTACGTTGGGGTCGACCGACTCCCAGCTTTGGTGAATATTTGAAATATTATGTGAAATTTTAATGCGGCCGGGAAATACTAGGGTACTGCTTGCAGGTAAATCACTGAAATTATCCACTATTCCTTTGTTATTGTAAAGGGAAAATTGTGTACCCTACAAATAAAATCGTGCGTGCTTACAAAACAAATACATATTTTTTTTGCCAATATTAGGGGCAAAAGATATTTTCTACTTACTGTTCAGTGATATACAAAGTAGCTGTACCCAAGTCCACGTCGTTGTTAACTAATAACTTTACCGAAGGCAATTGCATTAAAATTCCTTCGACCGGTACGGAAAATGTTGGTGATACAACCACCATTTTGCCAATGTGAACAAAATAAAACACTAAAATTGCACAGTAACAACGCTATAAGTGAATTTTACGCGTTTTAAAACTAGTTTAGCACATGAGCAACGGCAAAAATCTATTATCAAAATAAATTCACGTGAAACACGCTTCGCCAAAGAATAAATACGTTTAATTATTGCTTATAAAGTATTTGACTACTATTGGAACTATTGAAAGTTGGAACCAAGAAGTATTTATGTTATAGAATTTATAAGAAAATATAAACCAAGTATATAATTTGAAACTAAATTAAAAGATAAATAAAATTTTGTAAAAAAATCAGTCATGATAGGCTCATAATTATTTAATTTACACCATAAAGCTAATTAAAGAAATAAAATTTAGCAGAACTAAACAACTAAACGCAACTATTAAAAAAACGAAACCAATGTTGCCTGTAGAAGAATATCCACTGATATCTGGTAGTATTTAATACGAAAATGAATATTCAAAATATATTTAATACAGATCAATCGAATTTTCTTAACATAAACTGAAGGTCTGTTTTATGTTTATATCATAATGATTGATATAATTTTATTATTTATCCTAAACCTGTTAAAACAAAGAGATTTATAAAATTCTTGGTCAAAAAAATTTGTAATTATGTTCTTTTTTTAATAATTTATATGGTAGCATCGTTGTGGATTGTCAAAATTCTACCATGTCAATAACTGCGATGTCGTTATGACTATCGATCAATTATTTTATTATTTTATCATTACAGAATAAATTAAACCTGTCAATTTTTAACTTATTATGAAGAGTTTAAGTGATAATTTTGTTAATACATTGTGTGATGACAGTGATGAACTAAGCAACAATGAGAATTTTAGTTCCGAAACTATCGATGTAAGTACTGAATTTTATTATTTATAATTTCTAATTAATTTACTACATGCTTATATTTTTACATACAATTTCTCTTATTATTCGTATATGTGTTTGTAGTAAAGCTTATTCGGAATATGAAATCTGAAAAGTATTGTTGTATGCTTGAAATAAAAAAATACAAACCATTTCTTTTTCAGCCTTTGCTAGGTTTTTTGGACGTAACTACTGAGCCAAAATGCTACAAATTAGACAGAATAGTGTTTGCTGAGCCTTTGAAAAATTGTTCAATTGAAGGTAACACTAACAATACCTACATGGTATCTTTACAATACAATACAATACAATACAAAATATATATATATATCTTTCATTTTATTGTCACAAAATCAATAACTTTTATTGACAAAATTACATTACTGAAAGTTACATTTTTTACATCTTCTTGCAATAAATTCTCATTACATTATTTAAAAATTATCCAGTACTTGGTTTTATTTTCCCAATAATAAAATTTATAATTAGTTTTTAATTCTAGATAGACCTAGCAATCTATCAGAAAAAGAAGAAGTCACTTTCATAGACAATGTGATAGTACAGAAAAGGACAGGCAGTAAATATAAAAAATATCACATTAATATTGAAGACGCTGCTAACTTAAACTGTCCACAGGTAATAATTATTAGAACTTAATAAAATGAACATTTAGATAGTACAAGAAAACATATTGACTACCAGACTAATTTGATACATCAACAATTTGATCAATGCTCTTCTCAGTTAAATTGAAAAGGGGTTAGAGGTGCCTGCAAATCAGTTTCCTTGTCAAATTGAATGTAGATCGGTCGAGATGTTCCATTGTGAAAAGGTAATGGTCAGGCAGAGTTACTTCCGCACTTATAAAATTAGTAAAGATGTTTATAACAAAAGAAAACTATAATATCATGAGTGTAAAGATAAAACTAATTAAGTAATACAAATTAATATAAAAAATAAATATAAAACAGATTGATAACTTTTTCCTCTAAAAGATTATGAACTTTTGTATATTTAATGAATTAAAAAATACTAATACTACAAATAATATTATAATCTATTCAGTCGTATCCCATTGCTGGGAATAGGCTTTCTATTGCACCAACTTTTCCGATCCTGTGCCAGTGAAATGAAGTTCTTAATAGTAAACATTATTTCAGGCCAATTGCACCCGCACATTCTCGTCAACGAAACTCCTCAAAGCCCACATACGCAAAGTGCATTGTGCGGACAGAAGCAAGTACATGTGTGAGAGATGCGGTGCTGGGTTTCCTGCACAGTATCTGTTGGTACGGCACGCTGCAGTACACAGTGGGAAGAAGGTGGAATGTCCTGTTTGTAATGTCATGTTGAGCGGAAGGACTAAGTTAGTACAGTCTGTCAAGAAAGTCATGAAAAGGATTTTGAAGGAACTAAAATTCTTCTTCGCTCGCAACCCTAATTATGTACCGTATGTGTCAGTTTGGGTACAACGATGTGTTTATTTTACTATTCTGTGTAGATTTTTTATGATAAAAAAATGTTTTCGGCATTAATATATTAAAAATAAATAAGAGAATATACAAGTGGCGCCCTCAATCCTTTTCATGACTTTCTTGACAGACTATAATTTGTAACTTGTTTTTTATAGTAATGTGTATCAAAAATGCGTGGTCATATTTAAAGTGTGGATCAGACCTTCAAACTGAACAACTTTCTCTATAGCACCAACATCGTAATCGTGAAAAAAATATCAGCTGTCCCTTACAAAACTTCAATATCTACTCGACCCAAACGTATGGGACAGCTGATTATTTTTTCGCGATTACGATGTTGGTCCCATAGAGAAAGTTGTTCAGTTTGATGGTCTGATTCACACCTTTAAAATATGACCACGCGTTTCTGATACACGCTGTAGTTTTATGTCACCACGCAATTGGCATCACAACATATTAAAATAAAAATAAAAAAACCAGCCCATTTCTGTCCCACTGCTGGGCACGGGCCTCTTCTCAGAATGAGAAGGGTTAGGCCTTAATCCACCACGCTGGCCTAGTGCGGGTTGGCGGACTACACACACTATCGAGAACTTTATGATGCCCTCTCAGATGTGAAGGTTTCCTCACGATGTTTTCCTTCACCGTTATCGCAAGTGATAATTAAATTCTAATCCGCACATGAATCCGAAAAGTCAGAGGTGCGGGCCGGGTTCGAACTTAGACCCTCCTGCACGGCAGGCAACCGTTCAACCGCTAGGCTATCACAACATATTATATTTATTTATTTATAAACATAAACAAGTATCATCACAGGCTTACCTAATATAATAGTTATAGAAAAAGCTTACGAAGATCAGACTTACAATTATAAATTATTATGATGAACCAAGAGTAGTAAGAGATTAACACATAAAAAACCGGCCAAGTGCGAGTCGGATTCGTGCACGAAGGGTTCCGTACCATTATCTATAAACACGGCAAAAAAATCATGTCTATTATATAAGAGCCCCCTTAAATATTTATTTTAGTCTGTTTTTTAGTATTTGTTGTTATAGCGGCAACAGAAATACATCATCTGTGAAAATTTCAACTGTATATTATCACGGTTCATGTGATACGGCTTGGTGACAGACGGACACCGGAGTCTTAGTAATACGGGACCCCGTTTTACCCTTTGGGTATGGAACCCTAAAAAAACAAGAGCTATGGCATAGCATGGCATAAAATAAAATAAAAAGATCAAAAACTTCATGGATTATTGTGTCAAAGTTGGACGAAATAGGTGACATTTTATTTCCATTGCCCTCAGTCTCAGCACGCATCTCCGCACACACTCCGACCTCCGACCACACTCTTGCAACATCTGCAACAAGAGCTTCACTCGACCATCTACTTTAGCTACACACGTCAAGTTTGTGCACAGTGCAGCGCTGACATGTAAGGAGTGTGACGCAAGGTATGTCTAGATTAATAAACAAATAATATCCACAACAATTACGTAGAGAAACAATTTTTTTTTTGTTAATTTCCTTTTTTTTACTAGCAAAGGTGTAAATTTAAATATTTATTTATCTATAAATAAATAAATAACTACTGATGTGGTTTCACCCGCGCGTTTTATTTTTATCATAAACTTTAAAAAAAAGTAAAAACTGACTTCAAAAAAGTAAAAAGTATAAAATATTTTTCTTAAAAAACTTAACAGCTTCTGATGTCGGTGCCACTGACAAGCTAGGTGCATTGAAGAATTAAAGGCCTAGACTTCAGAAGCTGATAAGTTTAAAGAAAATAATTATAAACTTTTTAGCTGTTTGAAGTCGTTTTTTTTTTTTTTAAAGTTTATTTTATTTTTCTATTTTGAGCGGCATAAACGATACATAGATAAACATGCGATTACAGCAATCGCGAGTGATATGCTATTATTCATTCAAGAGTTCCATTGTCTATCTCCAAACGTATTCATCAGATTTTCACCAAATTTAAATGGCGTCACTTCAAAAGTATAACCCTTTCAAACTAAAAAAGAATTTTCAAAATCTGTCTGAAATTGGCGGAGTAATTAAGTAACAAACATAAAAAAAATACCTACAGTCGCATTGAGAACCTCCTTCTTTTTTTAGACGTTTGTTAAAAATAAAATATAGCCTATATCACTCAGGGATAGTGTAACATTTTATTAGTGAAAGAATTTTTATAATCGGTTTTGTATTTCCAGAAATTACCCCCACATCAGTGGCGAAGAGTCCATACAACCCGATTCCCATCGGCTTCCCTTTAGGAATTGGTTACTGTATAGACCAACGTAATATTAATTATTTACTCATAAAACTGACAAAAAAAAGCCTGTTAATCGGTTAGGCCGAGGTCTTTCAGACATGACTATTTAAGATTACAAGAGACGGTATGGATTTTTGTTTTGCAGCATTTATTGCAGCTATTTTTAAAGGGCATTTTTGGGACAGCTTTCCCTTTTAAAACTTTCACCCTTCGCCACTGCTATATACAAACAAATTTAACCTGTATATAATATCTTCTATTATTAAGTAGTATAGAAGTAAGTATAAGACGATTTCTTTTGTCATAGTTTCCCGTCCCGAAAGCAATGGAGTCAGCATATGAAAAACCACAGAAGAAAGAAAACCATTGAGGCTGATACTTGATACGCGTAAAAGGTAAGTCTAAAACTGAAAAAATAATATAATATACACTAGCCACCCGTCCCCGGCTTCGCACGGATGCAGTTTCTCTACTATCCTTACATTAAATATCAAAGTATTATACACATAAACCTTCCTCTTGAATCACTCTATCTATTTGTAGCGACATCTATCGCAACATAGAATAACTACTACCAGATTACGAAGCCTGCATCGCGCAAGGAAAAAGATATTCGTATCTGGCATATATACAACTGTCCGACATCAACCGTCGGGCTTCGGTCCGCCAGGCAATATCACCTCGCCTGGTCGGAGGATCCTCCCTTTTCAATGGAGGAACACCATACCTCGTTCCTCCACATATTAAAACAAAACCGGATCAAAATCTGATGTGTAGTTTTAAATATCTAAGCATACATAGGGACAGACAGACAGACAGAAACGACTGTGTTTTTTACTATGTAGTGATGTTTATTTAAACTTATTTACTAGCTGTGCCCGCAACTTCGTCCACCTTGAATTTAACATGTATTTTTTTGGGTGGAATCCTATTTCTTATTCTAAAATCAAAGTAGTATAAGTTGCTCCTTATAACATCAGCTATCTGCCAGTAAAAGTCCCGTCAAAATTGTGCCAGCCATTTCGTAGTTTAGCCGGAGCAAATAGACAGACAAAAATCTTAGTTTTTTTTTTATGAATACCGTATATACCAATTTTTTTTTCCATGCAAATGAAAGTAAAAAGCTGTTATTTTGACATTACAAACAGACACTTATTTTATTAATTTGTATATATTGCAAAACTGTAAAAACTATACACATATTGGACTAGCATGGACATATTATTATTGTACAATGGGCGGCAATCCTACTATGGGATTTGGTCCAAATGCCGCCAAAAAATTAAACTATCTGCATTTGATCGCTAACGTCGACTTATTTGTGGAATACAAACCGTAATTAAATTGGCCCGAGGATATCCCTCCAATAATTATTTAAAATGCGGAATCTCTACATATATACTTACATTGTATAAAATAAATTCGCTTTCCGCGTCTGTCTATCTGTATATCCGCTAACTCCTCCTAAACCACGCAGCGGATTTTGATGCGGTTTTCGCCATCAGTTAGATAATTTTTAGCGGAAGGTTTATATGCATAATACTTACATATTTAATGTAAGGATAGTAGAGAAAGCGTAAGCGTGCGAAGCCGGGAGCGGATCACTAGTTTGTAATAATGGGGTTTACAGAAAATTTTCCTTAATTTTTTTACCACTAAATGGGTTACTTAAAACATTTTTCTAGTACAGTCAAGTACTTGAATTTTATTATATTCTACCTTCTAATATAGGTAACCTAGGTAACCGTCAAAAACCCCCAACTCAAGCTAGAAAAAGAGCTGTAACTTTTTAACGGCTAATCAGATTTTCGTGAAACATAGCTAAGATGAATCCCGATTAAACTATCTTTGATTTAAAAAAACGAAATGTGTGGGACACAGTAGAAGTGAAACTTCAACCTTCCAACCTTTCAACCTTCTTCTTTTTTGGATATATCGTCTACTCCCTCCACGCGGCCGTAACGCTTTTTCGTGACGGAAATACCTAATACCCCCCGTCTATATAGAATTTTCACTTCAAAAAACTGCATTGAAATCGGTTCCTCCGTTTTGGAGCTACGATGCCACAGACAGATACACACTACAAACTTATAACACCCCTCTTTGTCGGGGGTTAAAAACGGCGCAAACCTCGATCTTAATATAACAAACAAACCATATTTGTCACGATTTATAAATGCTAAAAAATATGGAATATTTGCAAGAAACCATTTCCCTGGAAGAAAATCTCAATAGCACGCATTTTCAAAGCTTCGATATTTCGAAATGGATTGCATCTATTTTTAGTAGAATGGTGAGGGTAGCACCGTTGCCATGGTAACGGCCCACGTGAGAAAGGTTCCGTCGCATTATAGAAGGCAATACGACGTCTGAAAACGATATTTAGTAGCAGTGTACCTAGTCATTAAGCAGGGTTCACATATGTATTATTTACCCGATCCGATTCTTGCTTGCGTATCATCGTATCATTCGTCATATCGTCGGGGATAGTTCAGTATCGCGTAAGTACTATTGGGGAATTCCAATTTTGTGAGGACAGAGTTTCAACGGGTCGAAGTCAAAGTCAAAGTTTTTTATTTCAACTGGGCTTTTGCAGGCACTTTCAAAACGTTGTGATTCTAGGTGCACGGTTCCAAGCGGGTTGGTCTTGGAGAAGATACCGGCAAGACACTCCATGGATACTCTTTTCATAAATCAAATCTACAATAATATTTGGGGCAGCAGGAGCTGCCCCGGCTAAAATTCGACCTGGGTACTAATCATCGTGAGCAGTGCAATGGCGCGAAATCTCAATTTCGTCACTTACGCGGTATTGTACTGTCCCCGACGATATCGTATTGAAGTCCGTATCTATTTATGGAAGCCTTGGTTTTCTCCGATCATATCTGTATCGTATCTTCAGACTGAAACCATGGCGTATCCGTAACTCCTGTGATAATCGGACCAAAATCGACTCAAGATGCAACGGGCCGTATCGCGTATCGTATCAAAGCGGCGTATCGAGACCGCGTATCACCACTTATCCTCAAACCGATCATGATACGCGTCGGCGATACGGTGCAAATGATATATGTGAACCCGGCTTTATGTTATTGCGATTGACTGATTCTGAATAAATAACAGATCGAGATTCGTCTGTGCCTCTGTGATCACAATACAATAAACTGTATTGTACATTGTACACCAGAAATACAAAATATACAGGGTGTAAGGGACATCGTAAAGAAAACTGATATCATGGATTCAGTAAATGATTCTGGACACCACAGCAAAAAAAAAATTGCGTCGCTGTTTCCAAAAAATTTACGAATTTAGTTATACATATATAAAACTACGAACAAAATCGTAAAATTTTAATTTCACTTGTAATAAATATGAAGAATCCACGTGGCGGATTACAATGATGGTGAAAATAAATCAGTATTACATAACGTAATGGCCCAATCTAATTTTATCATTATCTCTTATCTGCCTTAACACATAGATAAAAAATATATTATCTTTTAAGTTATTTCATTAATAAATGGAGCTTATGAGACAGCAGCAGTGAAGCCTACGGTTGAACGCTTGTTCCATGCAGGAGGGTCTGAGTTTGATACCGGCCCACACCTTAGACTCATGTCCTCTTTCCATATACCCCGTGGCTAATATAATTATTATGTAAAAATATATATACTGCTTTGCTCGACATCCGTATGTCACCGGGATCCAGCAGAATATCAGCGTCAGGTGTCATAGCCTGGCACATGCTGAGCTGGACACCGATTTGCTACAGATCGGGACACACACCGAATAGTCAAAAGACAAGGTGATGCAGTATACCCATACCCACATAATTTTTATTTTTGCATATTATTTTTTCTACTTAATTTTACATAAGCTTAGAAGATCACTACAAATTATGCCCACTACATAAAAAATATCCTGCATACGCTCGTCAGAAATTGCCATTGAAAACAAATCAGAAAACGTAAACTAAACAAGGGTTTTCTACATCGGACTGATCATTATCGATATCAGATCAGAGTAGTAGTGGAGAAACTTCAACAAGCTTAGCAATAGACTGTGATAGACTGATTTAATTGCTCGAACACTAATCCCATTACTTACATTACGAGCGAAAAATAGCGTGTCCGCAAGCGGTCGTTGCGATTACGTGCATTGCCGTGCAGATCGTGCCGTAATGCAATGCTACGTTTGCTACGCAATATCGTAGCCGTGTGCCTACGCGCGTAGGCGTCGTAACGCAAATGTTTGCTAAGTTATTTGTACATGCAGTGCTGTTAGGATTCGCACGGCACCGCTCATCTAAGTGCGTAGACGCGCGATTGAAATCGTTAGGTGAGAAAACTGTGCAAGTGACGTGTAATTGGTGATTGATTCGCTTTAATATTTTTAATTTATTTCTAAACCAGTCCGAATGTAATTAATCTCTCATTTTTTATCCATACATTACGCCGATTCACGCCTGTATTTTTCAAAGGGGACTGTAGTACTGAACCTATTTGGTACTGGCACGCCAACAGCACATTTTTCTTTTATTCCTAATTTGTTTTTTTTCTCTGTCTGTGCATTGTTTAGTCTAGTTTTTAGTCCGAATAAGAAAGAAACTGTACCCAAAGCGTTTTTCTAGTTGCAGTCGGGGGTTTTTGACGGTTAGGTTTTGAATAACTTTTATCATGGGACCAACCCTAACATCGCGAAAAATATAACACAAATAATTCAATAATTCAATATTACTCGACTAAAATGGAATAGCAGATTTTTTTCGCGTTTTCTAGTTTTGTCCCATAGTAAAAGTTGTTTTTATTGAAGTTTGTTTAGAAAGGTAGAACTTTGTATATTCGTTCTGTGCCTGAAACGAACCTGCAATACGTAGCGCAGAAATTCAATCGCTTAGCCACTGCGCCAACCACATGCGTCATTGGTAAGACGTGATCAGCCCCCCCCCCCCGAAAATAATTCTGATCGATTCGTGATTGTACTCTCACTCGCGCCACAGGGGATTAGCCGATATTTATATGTAGAACTAAAAAAGAAAGAAAACATTGGAATTTTTTTCGAGAAGAAGGAGTCTGAGAAACCGGTGCTACAGACGGTCTGGTATTTCCCGGATTCTTCCAAGCTCAGGAAAATGACGGACGCGGTTTGACTTTAACCTTAAGTTTTTATGTTCTAGACAAATGATTTAGTAAGTTATTTGGACTAACTAATTAACAAACAAACGCGCAGCAAAACCATAATACAGGATAATTTTGTATGTAGTAAAAAATTGCAGAGTGATTCAGTGTCCGTTCCCAAATCCAACCACAGTACTAAAATTAACTCCAAAACAAAATAAAATTTTGATTTTATACGGCTTGCGTTAGTAAATTATGCGTGTCCTCCATACTAAGTCGAATTTTCGTTTTGTTTTAAAGTGTATCTAGATTACCAATACTGCGGTTGCATTTAGGAACAGAGACTGAATCACTCTACAAATTATGCGCACTACATGAAGAATTATCCTGTATACATATTATATTCTGTTTGTTAATATATAATAAATAAACAATAGTTTTTTAAACTTAATTAAATTAATTGGTAAATTGTTCAGTATTTTGCAATATAACTGTATTTTGTCGTTGAAATAAAATAATTCAATTATTAAATTAGAATCTAAGAAGAGGATAAATATAGTGAACAGTTGATTGTTTATTGTATTGAATAAGTATTAAATACGTCAAGAATCGTTTTTCTTGACGTAGGTACGGCTGACATAGTGCAATTAACAAAAATATTAAAAACAATCACCTGAACCGCTAAATGGATAACGTAACTTACCGTCTCGTTATTAAGACATCTAAATGCTCAGCTATGTCCAATGCCAAATTGAATTTATTTCGTATACCTATTAAAAAATTACATCGTCGATGTAAATATAACGTTGACGACACGGTTGGCGCAGTGGTTAAGCGATTAGCCTTCTACGCTACGTGCCGCGGGTTCGATCCCCGCACGGAACAAGTATTTGTATGATCTACAGATAGTTGTTTCGGGTCTGGGTGGTGTGTGCATGTGACATGTATGTTTGTAAACTGTACCCTCGATACAGGAGAAATCCTAGTGAGGGGCAACGTTTTTTTAAAAAAAAAGAATAAAAAAGAATAAAAAGAATAATTGATGTTTTTATTTCAATTTTAAAATCATGATTACCAGATATTTTACGGCATAAACATTTTTAACCATTTTTCTTGTCTGTATTTTTGAGTATATCTATTTTGTTATTTAATTATTCTTATTAAAATGATACTTATCATTATAACATAAATAATTTAAATTGTAACGTTACTACTTACTATATTACATGATTTTATTTTAAAAAATATCGTGTTTTTATAATATTGTAGAAAAATATGTTAGAAATGTGATTATGTATTAAATATACGCTTAAATTTTTGTAGGTATAGTTTTTAAGGCCTGCGGGCTGAATTCCAATAACATAACGAAGTTATTTTTTCTATATTTGATAGTAAATTAATTTATCGAGTCTCCCATTGCCCATTAATATTTACTTGTGGTCGCCCGTGGTCGTAATTCGACCATTATTTTAGCTTTCTGCACTCCTTCTGCATATAAACTTGAACTATGCCAAATCTCACACACCTCCGTGCACGCAATATGCTTAAAAAGGGGTACAAAGGTTTCTCTTCACGTATTAATATACATATAAGTAGATAATATCGTCAAGTTTGTAGAAAAACAAAAATGTAAGCATTTACCTAATTAAAATTACATGATTGGCACAGTGGCTAAGCAATTGACTTCCTGCGCTGCGTGTTGCGGATTCGATGCCCGCAATCCCGCATAGAACAAATATTTCTATAGCCTTCAGATAAGTAGTTGCTTCGGGATTGGGCGTGTGTTTGAGATGTATTTGTAAACTGTACCTATGATACAGGAAATTCAAATGAAATAGGCAGGGGAAACGCTTCAAAAATTAATAGTTAAAAAAATCGTTTTAAACAAGTAACTTAAAATATTATGACGCGGTACCTAATCTCTCATTTTGTTTTGACTTTGCCAACATCCGACTTATTTTGAGTAATCTTGTTTATAGCATCATTACTTTAATTACTTACGTATTTGCTAATGAGTTATTTATAGGTTGGTATAGGTACTTGTTTCTTTTCTAATAATAATAATATTTACAGGATTATTGGTAGGTATATTTCATTTCGGTAACATTAATTTGATATCATTTTTGTGACGCATTAGCAGTGAAGCACTTTGACAATCGTAACGTCGTTTTACTTTTCACAACAATATAGGTAATATTATAAGTATATTATATACATAATAAAAACAAAAATAATTGATGATGTATATTTTTTTATTTGACTTTAATTATAATTCTTATCCAATTTATAAGTTAATTTAGATTCACCGTATTAAGATTGAAATCTTATTCATAAGTAGGTATCCAGATTCACACGAGCAATCATTTTGGAACAAAATAAAAGAGTTTGAAAGAAAATTGCTTTTTGTATCAGAATTTGATTGACTCGCATAGAAATACCCTATTAAAATTAGAAATATATGCCATAAAACTTTTTGCTTACACCAAAACACCTCAAATTATTAATAAAAATAATAAAAAACTGAATGCTCGATACCCACCTACCAGATACGCATCGCGGCTAAAGTTACGTAACAAGGCAAACTGACTTCTAACTCAATTGTTCAACCGACATTTTGTATCATATCTACATACCTATTTAACAACTTAAGTTATCTACTTACTATGTTATTTAATTTATGGCTCTGTATTTCTGGACCAAAAATTCTAAGAATACTTATGTACTGCGTATAATCTCCATGTGTTCGCTGATGTTAGGGTATGTATGTAATACGGTAAGGATACGTTGCATGCTTCTTATTTATTTATTAGCGCGAGGAAGGCGATATCGCAAACGGCCTCATAGCGCTACGCTCACACCTATTTCGTTTCCCCGCCGTCTGGCCGCCATGTTGGCCGATGCGCCGCGCTGCCGTCCGCACGAACCCGCCAGTTTCACGCGGGCATTGAGAGGCGCATACCGCTCACGTATACTTAGCGCCCGCACACAAGATCCGCACGCAATACAAACTAACGTTACGTCGCGACGCGCACCAAAATTTTCATTAGTTTTAGACATGGTCAGGACGAAAGACGGGGATGGGATCAAGAGTAGTTTGATCATATCTGAGGTCAAGAAGAGGCCTTGCTTGTTCGACACCAATGATGCTAACTATGGAGACAGAGCGGAGAAGGCGCGATGCTGGGAGGAAGTTTGCGACTGTGTCGTGCCCGCCTGGGCTGCGCTCGGGCCGCCTGAGAAGTTTGCGGCCGGTATGTTGAGTGACGTTTTTATAAACCGTCCGATTCGCGGATGTGGGCGCGCGGATGGCGCGCAACCAGCGGTCACGTTGACGGAAACCGGTCGGGTTGTAATTGTCGCGTTCAAGTTGCGTGCTCTTTGTTCAGACGTTCGGATGCTTTCGAAATGTACCTAGTTCGAAATATCGTTCAATGATATGGCACGTGGTACTAAATTTGACATTTATCATATTATTATTTCGATTTTTCGAACGCTATTTTGATGCGGATTTTTCCGTAAATATTTTTTTTTATGATTTTTAGCTGGATTTTGCAGAAAGAAAAGGCGTCAACAATATTTACCTCTATAAAAATGCTCAATAATGTACTTACAGAAATACCTATGCGGTTAGGAACATTCAATGCGTCATTTAGATAATGCTTCAACATATACGACGATAAAATTATTTTACAGTATTTTATCTTACGAACTATTTCTATTTATAGGTAGGTACCTACCTACCTAGTTTATAAACGCATTAAAAATACAATTTAACTTATTTATTAGAATATCCTATACACACTGACATTTATACTCTTTATGGAATAAAATGCAAGTTATACACTAATAAAAAAAACATGCTAATGTTTAAGTTTTCTTCAAATAGGGGAAATATCTTATCCAAAACTTCGAGTTTTTTTTTCTAATAAACTAAGCAAAAAAGTCAACTACTTAAATAAATATGTTACTAACATTAAATAATTTGATGTGTCTATGGACAATCAAAGTCCAAGTTCCATACGTCGATCAAAATATTTCAGTAAAATTGCGTCATCAATATAAGCTGATACCTAATTTATATATCATGTGCATTTAGCGCCATGATACTTCTGTTTGACAATTAAAGAAAATGAGGACAACTTGCATTTTAATCTATTACACAATTTATTTACAACAAACCAAAAGAAAAATTAAAATTTTAACAAAAAAAATTGTTATTTTTTGTTATTTTTGGATAAGGTAAAAAAATACTTTTTTATAAATATTATAAGAATCTTTTACAATGCAAATATTATTTGAAGTAGAAAAAGCAGCAAAAATAATAAGGTTATTAAAATATTTAAAATCATAATAAGAATTACGTGTTTGGAACTAATTGTTTTGTTTAAAAATCTATAATGAATCTAAAACTTCACGTTTCATGTATTTAATGAATTTAGAGCGGTACATACTTGTAATTAGCGAAAACCATTTAAAATTTAGATCGTCCGAATTCAAGGCTGAGTTAGAAAAAAAACCATCTATTTTTGTTCGACCATCACTACTAGGTGCTACGATTGGATGTCTCGATTCTATCAATTGTTTATTAAATAATTATGCTACGCTCATCTGGCTCAGTCTGAAAACAAAAAAATATTTTTGCTTTACGACCTAGTTATTTAAAACCAAACCCCACCAGCTCTGAATTGTTTATTATTTATCTTATGTAAAGTTAAAATTACTTTAGATTTATTAAGTCATAATTCATGAATAAAAAAAAAACAATAAAATGAAAATTGTTTATCTCCCAACGTAATTCGAAAAAAACTCTAATACTTATTTTTAACTTTTTCTCTATACTTAATATAAAATATTAATTATGTTAATTTTGCTTATGAACACTGCATTTATTACTAAAATTCACTATGATCGATAAAGTAAAAAAAAAATACAATTGTATGTCATTACACAAAATATTGATATAGTGCTAACTTGTCTTAATTTAAACAATACTTTAAATTATTTTGATGTGATCGGAACCCATTATAACATGGTAAACGCAATGCACCAACGTTGCGTTGGTACCGTTGTGTACGGTTAATCTCAAACATAATTTAGTTAAAGTGTAAGTTTTATTTTATTTTTGTACTAACGATGTATGTCATTTATCGAATAAATATTTTCTATTCTATTCTATTCTAAAAAAACCTCCTTTGCAAATCACTAATAATCAGAATAACCCGGAAGACACCATATATTTTCTTAGGGAATTTAATTTAAACACTTATGGACAAGGTTTCCAGAATAAAATACAGTAAGATCATCGTCGAAAAATTATTGTTTTAATGTTGGTCAATTTCATTTTTCTTGTTGTTTACAATGTTTTGAAGCCTATTGAGTTTTTTTCGATAACAGTCTTTCAATAAATTATACACCGTGATAAAGTTACAAGTTAACAGAAAACAAGCGTTTATGTTCTAATTAAATTAATAAACAGAAAAATAAACTAAAAAAATATCAACCTGGAAACGAAAGAAAAGAATTAAATTTAATATTTTTTAACGGATACATTTATTATCTACATTCAAAGTACGTAAATTACAGCGCTGTATATTTTTTAGGGCAAAAAAAATTATAATTTATATATCGTTGCATACATTTTGCTTCACGCAGGCTTGAGTTGCGTGAGTCGGTCATCATCTTACCATTACTGAGCACTTATGTCACGTGTTTGTTATTCTATTCGCAATCCCTTTGATACTTATACTTTTTTATGCTATTTTCAGAAAAATATTATGACTGTGGAACTTTTTTTATAAAACAAAAACATTTAATGACACGTGCCTTTAACAAAATGTTAAAAGTATACTTTATTTTGTTAAAGTACTCATTGTGTGTTTAAAAAAAAACTAGTAGGTGTTTGAAATTATTGTTAATTGCCTTAGACCAGTAGCTTTTGCCACCATTCAATATTTTTTTTATTAATATCTCTTTGCCGAGCCGGTAACCTCCAAGTACAGTTTACCTCATTTTATAATTTCCTTTAGAAATACTGCATCAAAATGGCTTCTGTCTGCGTCTCCAGCATCAGACTACTTTTATTATCATGGCAAATATATTATAAATTCCATAGAAATTAAGTCTGTGTAAATAAATGAGACATGCATTATTTATTGTGGCAATCCTTGGCTTGCTCTTCAATACGTAATTGGTTTCTTTCGAGCAATAATTATAATTGTTAGTCTCATATTTTTCCTTTTATGTGGTTCTGTTCTATTGATACTTATTTATAGGCAGATTTTTCAATCATCAGATAATGTTTTATCCCCTGAATAAATTTGACACTTGACAGATTTTGTAGGTATAGGAAATCTGTCAAAAATTTAAATTTATTCCCTCGGATATAGTTATTTGGCGATTGAAAAATCAGCCCTAAGTATATTTTTTTATCGTGGTGTAACAAATAGATTCGAGATATGTAAGTACATATATTCGAAGTACGTAATGAGTAGTTGAAATTTTTCCGCAAGACTATTACGCTACATTAAATTCACATTATTTGAAAGTTGTAAAGCTACGCAACAGCGTAAAATCTTCCAAAATTCCATGAATTCATCCCAGTATCCGCCATTTTTTCCAAACCGATTACGTGCGTTTCTCTAAAAATGTTTTGTGCAGTCATTGCTCCAAAATCATTGCTCTTATTCTTTGTATTACAATTTGTTCATAACCTCAATAAGTAATAAAACGGTCCACAGTTACACAATTTGCAAATTCACATTATTATAACGGTGTTACGAGTGTCCGTATCAATTGCTGATACTACGTTTCAATAGCGACCATCCACAATTAATTTATTAAACAAACCAACACAGTTGCAGATAAATAACATGTTTATTGACTAACAAGATTTAAATAACATGTTTATTGACTAACAAGATTTAAATAACATGTTTATTGACTAACAAGATTTAAATAACATGTTTATTGACTAACAAGATTTAAATAACATGTTTATTGACTAACAAGATTTAAATAACATGTTTATTGACTAACAAGATTTAAATAACATGTTTATTGACTAACAAGATTTAAATAACATGTTTATTGACTAACAAGATTTAAATAACATGTTTATTGACTAACAAGATTTAAATCTTTGTTTGTGCCATACATTTACGCATTTACTGTTCTAAATTTATAATTCACATTGTCTATTCCACATTTGATTTTTTTAAATCTCCACCTGTCTTTGGAAATGTCTATTTCGTCATAATAAAAGGTAATTTCATGTCTCCTTTGAGCTACAAAAAAATACTAACTCGACACTCGAGTCCATGGAGACGTGTCAACTCGGACCCGCAGCACTGATATCAATCCACCTTTATTTAAACGAAGGCGCTATTAAATTCACAGTACATTACCTCTTAAAAACAGGCGGCCAAACAAAAACCTGTAACGACAAAGCAATGTATATCGTTAACAATGAACACGGCACGGACGGAATTATCGTAAAATAATGCAGTGGTAGGAAACAGTGCGGCGTTCGTGACTCAATCGACGCAAGGGGCCGGCCCGCACCCGTTTATTCATAACCAGCCAGTAACACACTCAACAATTGCGGACTAACGCTGATAAAGTCCATTGCCGTGGAAACAAGACGGACTTTAGATACTGAAGTACTGCAAGCCGTCGATGTAACGCGAACATATGGAAATGTTGTGCATTATCGTTGTGTGAGAACCGCTTCGCTTATCGACGCTAACTCTCCGCGTCTCGTCTTGTTTTTAAAGGAGCTCAAATCGTTATGAAATGTTATTACCTATTATTTGTTTCTATTCTCTTGTAAGCAATGGTATTTTAAATAACTTAATATGACCTTCCGCCTTATTCATATTCAAAATTTCTTCAAATTTTTAACATCAAAATACTGAATAACATAGCATAACACAAAATGGCGGTGATGTAAACACTTTATTTTAATAATTTCGAATAGATCCATTGTTTTTATTTCTATTATCTGTCAGTCAAAAGTATTTAATAACCTTCGATTAGGAATTTCTTGTTACATAAGCGAGGCGTTATCAAGGTTTTTTTTTTTCACTGTACTTATGCGGAGCGAGGAAAAGAAGCCGCTTGTAAATCAAGTGAAGTCAATTTATAAATTAAAGATGACTGTCCGGAAATTCCGTTTTGGAAGAAATTATGAACAGGAAAATACATGTAGATGTCTGCGAAAAATGTCTAATAACATTACGGTTATGTTTCATAACTAAAATATTAATTTCTATGGCTATTATTATTATATTATTATTCTATTTTAAAAGTGATTGTCTGTAGGTGCATCACAGACACACACCTTGTGGCTAAATAGGTATTAAGTTTTACTAACATAGTTTTCAGTTTGTTTTCTTTATTGTTACTAACCCACTATGGATGTCACTTATCCAAAATAAAGAATTTTTATTTTATTTTTATTATGGCACTTGATTTAATCTTTAGTAATTTACTTCGTCACTAAATTAATGGCCGACGTAATACTTTAAGTAACGTCTATCGCTACGTTTGAATGCAATATTCATCATAGTAATAATTTACTTATTATAAGTTCTAATATTATAACGAAAATAAAGTAAAACATAAAAAAAAGAAAATACAGAAGAAAAAAAAGGAAAAACTAAATAAAAAGGCAAAGAAAAATAGGAGAAATAAATTAACAAAATGTTTTTGACCTGCAAAGTGCGAGCGTGGGGGACAAATACATTAATTTCATCGTTTTATTTTATTAACTTCCGCCATATTGATTCCCATTTTTTTTAAAGCTGCTCAGTACTGACAATTCAGATAGTGATTTAAAACAAAAACAAAAATGAAGCAATTTTTTTTTACTTTTTTAACTTCGGCGAGTCGGTCATTCTAATTCCCTATTTGAATACGTGTTCTAAAGAAAAGTGAGTGTGCATGATTAGTAGTTGGAAGCAGGTGGCGACTGTGCTGCTGCCGAGTGACGTAATCGCATTGCGCGTTGGTAGCGTGTTATTTTATTATCAACTTTTGACTACTAAGTCCGCGCGTTATATTGAACTTGATTGACGACTTTTATGAATGTAATTGATCATTATTATTGTCCTATGAATAGACGTGAACCCGTATAACAAAAAAGACTTTATGGTATAATAGGTTATTTCATTGGAAAACCCTTAAAAATTCCTCTTTCGCATTTTTTGCAAAATGGCATACTTCATGCGTCAGATCAAATAAATCATTTATTTCTTGGCAAACATGGGTATAGTACATAGGTGTTTTTATAATAAAGTTCTCCATATTTTACCGTCATACAAAGCAAGCAAAGGTTTACAATTTCTATCAAAAATGTCAACGTGATCACATCATTGAGAAACAAAATAAAATAAGACTACAATAATTATATAATGTCAAACGGAAATAAAAAGTAAGTGAACCAGGATCACAATAATTATGTCAATCAGTGAGTGAATCATCATTAAGAAAATCATCAATCGTGTAATAACTTTTCATAATTAAAATTTCGTTTAGCGCCCTTTTAAACGTTTTTACGTATCAGATTCTTTTGTTTTTCTCCACAGACGAAAGAAGTCTTTCGTCCGTGTTTTTCTCTATCTAAAACAAGATTAGTTGATTGATACAGTGGCGTTAATGCGTGCATTATGATAGTAGTACCATTTGGCGTACTATCCCATGATGGAAGTAGGTTTAAATAATTAATAAGAAACAAGAATGATTGAAACAATTTGCTACACGTACAATTTCGCTGTGACACCATCGACGCTACATTTTGCATAGAGCAAATTATTGCGAATCATTGCGACCCAATTTGTGGTAACCTTCGATTTATAGCTATTTTTATGTCTAAGCTGGATGCACGCTGTTATAATGTTGTATAATATATACTATATTATAATTTATAAGCCAAAAATAAATTATTCTGTTATATCTGTAGGTTTGTTAAAGAAAAAATTATAAAGCTGACATATAATAAAAATAAGCCCATGAATTAAAAATAACAATATTTTAATACATTCAGAATCAAAAAAATATGTATTTTGGAATGTTGTTTTTAAAGTCCTATAAAAGTATGTTTCAGCTAGGTATTTTAAAATAAATATACATTAAAAGCAACTATTATTGATACCAATAAGTGGTATCAAAGAATTTTTGTTTGAACATTCAATTAAAAAATTCTAAAGTGTAAAGAAAAGTCGCGTCGTCGCGTCTCTATTTGTGGTCGCAGTCGCAATGATATAACCTTCGATTGATATAGCCATTTTACTGCTTAGTGTCCACCAGTGTGCTAGTGAATTTTAGGGTTAATAATAGGGAGACAACTAAGGGCGCAAAAGATGAAGGGTAAAGAATTTTTTCATAAAAAATATAGTAAAAACGAAAAAAAAATGGAGACGAAATAATTTTATCTTGGTTTTTATTATTTTTTCTTTCCTATTCGAATCCGAAATAAATATTTTTACTATCTTTCTGTATAAAAATTATTTATACAATATTTAAAAAAAAAAATAGTATCTAAGGATCGTCCAACATCCAGCATGTATTGTAACTTTATGGGGGTAATGAAAATGGAAAATAAGTTGGCTAATTTGGGTCAAAAAATAATAATTCAAGTTTTCAAGTAAGCATAATACTTTAATTAATAAAGTACTTTTTGCATTGCCGAAAAATTATTTTGCAGTTTTGCAGATTATAATAATTTAAATGTATTTTGTTATGAAACAATAAAATATTAAAAAAATCACTCTGCTCGTCGACCCTTTTGGTGGTCGCAGTATAGTATAAGTAACCTTCGATTCATATAGGCGTACAGACTTCATTCTGCCGGCTCTATCTATCAGTATTGAAAAAAGACATTTCATAGTAATGCTCTTTTGACCGACGACATAAATTAGCAACTATAAGCTATACAATATCGCTACAATGAGATCCCGCACCATCTGAAAATTTTGCTAGGGCCGCTTCTGACTATCCCAAACAAAACTTCAATATCTACTCGACCCAAACGTATGGGACAGCTGATTATTTTTTCGGGATTACGATGTTGGTCCCATAGAGAAAGTTGTTCAGTTTGATGGTCTGATCCACACCCTTAAATATGACCACGCATTTCTGATACACGTTGCATAAAGTGTTGAAGGATTCGGTGTAATAGCCGCACCAGCTGTTTCAAAGTACGTGCAAGGTTAATTAATGTAACTTTGAATTCTGTAGACTATAGACATCCATTTCCGAACATCTGCCGGATTATAGACCACAACAAACGTTCATAGGTTTCTTATTTCTCACAAAAATTCATTATTTCTCATATTCACAGTTACTAAAACTTATAAAACGTGTTCTTGGTTATAGCTTTTTTATTTCCTTTAATTTTTGACGACCTCGAAGTTAATAATATTAACGTTCTCTATGCGAAGAAACTGAATAAAACTAGACCATTCAGGGTGTTTACGCATAACTAAAATGGTAATGAACAATTGACTCTGGTAATAAACTTCAATACCATCGTGAGAGACCTAGAATCTCGACATTTCATAAGTGCCTGTATCTGGTTTACGTGAAATAAAGATCTATTCTATTCTAATCCTGAAATCACGAATAAAATTAATCTGTTCCTTACTTAGGGCTGATTTTTCAATCACCAGATCACTGTATCCGAGGGAATAAATTTGAATTTTTGACAGTTTCCCTATACAAAATCTGTCGAACGTCAAATTTATTCGTTGGATAAAAAATTATCTGGCGATTGCATAATCAGCCCTAAGTCGAGTAATATTTAATTATTTGTATGGTACCTACAGCAGGTTTGATTTTCGCCATTACAGTGTTAGTCCAATAGTAAGAGTTGTTCATAATTATGAGTATAAGTCCTTAAAGGGATCGGCAAAAAGATATTGGACCATATATTATAAAAAAAACTAACACACTTAGGTAAGTTTAGATTTGAATATTTACTAAAATAATGAAAAAAAATCACTATCTAATTTTACGTCAAATAACGAAAAAAAAAAAAAAAAAACGCTAATGATACTAAATATTATCAAAATGTTATGTAAAACAAATGTTTAATACTTTATTAGTCATTTTCTCTTAAAGCCTGATCATAATTCCGAGCGGTGACTCAATCCACGTGTTACGGCAATATAGCAAGAGAGTTCAAGATCACGGTTGAGCATAGATGCGTAACACTTTGACCGAAACTTATGACGTCACAACTAACACCGGAACGTATGACGTCACGACTTAGACCCCAATGTAAGTTTCTTTTAACTATCTCTATTTTACGCTTCGACCGTGGTCGGCGCTCTGATTGGTGAAGAGCTCGGAGCGGACCAACACGGAACGCGGTCCATACGTAAAATAAAATTGGAAGCACCAATGCATAAAGTTGATAAGTCACAATTTTAATAAAAAAGAATACAATTATGGTTGAGTTACTATAATGTACAATCTTTTTATATGATTTGCCATTAAATAATGCTAATAATAATAATGCTTTATAAAGGACTTTGTAATTCACCAGCTTCAAACCACTTCAAACTTTTCATCGAACAAGGTTGATCTTTTTTATGAAAAAAGGATTTTATATTTTTCGCGATTTCTATGTTAGTCTCATAGTAAAAGTTGTTTATAATAATAATAAATAATAATTTAAAAAAAAGGGAATAATAAAAATATTTAATTTATTTCAGGCAACTTGGCCCATACTAATAATACACAAATATAAAACAATAACTTTAAATAAACTAATACATATTACTTCATAACAATTTATATTAATAAATTAGTTCTTCCACCTTGCTGGAACTTTTCCGTTGCCCTTTGCGGATGCACGGCAAGTCGAAAAACACAATCTGCTGCCCATTGGCGGTGTACGGCAACCAATGATAGCGCTCGTTCATAATTATATAGAATAGATCTTTATTTCATGTAAACCAGATACAGGCACTTATGAAATGTCGAGACTCTAGGTGCAATTCAAAAACTAGTCTATGGTTTGGACCCAGGGATGTCTTAAACATCGACTAAAAATATTACCTGTATGCCCGAAGAATTTCTGTAACGAACTCTATCAACACAAAAAGTTTGAGTGACACATCATAACAAATGATTTTTATAATTATCCAAGTGCATGATGTATGAAGTCACGAGTAACGAGTAAGAAGCTTAATTTAAATGAGTTTTCTTCGTATACAACTTATTGGGGAAAAAAAAGTTGAGAAGTATTTTTGTAAATCCCATTTTGTTACTGTTACAGACAACTAGAGTAGAGACATCATTAAAGTATGTATTTTCAGACCATTTAAATGCAATAAATGCATGACATACGTTGAAACGCTATTTAAATGCGTTTTCCTCTTTATGTATTATGTAGAAGTTAAAATATGCCTGAAATATTTCCGCGAATATTTCCCCTTCTGTGTTTAAAAATAAATCCCTATTATTATTCATAACCAGATCCAGCAAGTGGGCCGCTCTAAGTTGAGGCGGGAGCGCCCTTAGCCGTGTGGTTGCTGAAAATTTATTCTTACCTGGCTAGAGGCCCTCAGTAGGCTAATTCACGTAACTAAAGAAGTGCAGTTGCCGCGCAGTTGCTGTAAAATTTTGATCAATAAAACACATTTAATATTCTCTTACCTTCAGTGACATATGCTCGCGTCACGTTCGAGCGTCACTGCAATATGATCGGCGCGTCATAGAATTACGTGAATTGGGCTTCTGGTCTCGCCGCTTGACCGAGCCGCTTGCGAGAAAAAGGTGACAAAAGAATAACTTCTGTCATTATGCTAGAGCGAATCACAATCTTTTGTATTTCTGTCGGGCTAGCCCGTCGGTGGACAAACCCTTTGTCTCCTTGACAAAAGACAAAACGAAAAATCGAGAGAGAAAACGGTAAAGAAACTATGTTGTCTCTGGTTTTTGGCTGAATAGGCTCAACTCCCCTTGGCTGTCCCAAAGAGGGACGAAAGAACCAAAAAAAGAATAATGTCTCTGATTTTTCTCTGTCCCCTTTTTTGCCACGCATGGCCCTGCTGGTGTTTAATAAAAATTGTATTCATGTATTGTAATACTTAATACTTATTTATAAAAAAAAAACGATTTATGTTTTTGTAGTAACTAGCAGCCATTTATTTGAATAATTATAAAAGAAATTTCGGTGCATCATTGATCATGTCAGTTTTTTCTGTAAAATATTTTTGTTTCAAACAATAAAATATCAAACAATAACCACGTGACGTAACCTCCAAAGCAAGAACGATTCAAAAAGGGAATTTCCTCATCCGTGTATTAAAAATGGAATCGTTATCTTGTAGGAGATAACAAAGTAAAACTATTTTTTGTGTTTATAACTTTGTAAGCCATGGGTATAATAGCGGGTTATCGGTAGCTACTCTGGCACCCTGTCCAAATAATCTTACAAGCCTACCACGGTTGTACTCTCTTGTCTCTCGTGGGAGAAGATGCATAAGAAACGCGTGTGGCTGTCGTATGCTCTGTTTCTAAACCTTAGATGTCATAAAAAGCAACATCACACTGACATCGGAAACGCATTCCGATTTGGAAGTTTAGAAAAACTTTAGTTCCATATAGATGGCGCTAAAAGTTCACGCCAATTTCATGGAATATAAACGTTTTATAAAATGTTTTATATTCCGTGGCCAATACGCAGTTTTCAATGTGCATACACTTCCCCAAAATTTAATAAATGCCCATATTATTCGTAATAATGCAAACCTAAAACTGAACGATGGGTAGCGCCATCTATTAAGTAAGGGTGAAACTTAACTCATAGTTGACGTAGGATGTATGTTGGAGTTTCCGAGACCAACACCCAGCAGTACCAAGCTATCGATAAGAAAATAAAAACATTTTTTCATATCAGGCAAAACAAGATTAAAACGGATGACTTTTGGAGCTGTCAAACTTAAACTAAACTAAAACAATACACATAAGGACACGTCAGAAGTAACGTATAAAAATATGTCAAATACGTCTTGTAAGGAAATCCATCTCATTCCTTTTTCACCTGTTAGAAAAGGACACAAATATACTAAATTTAATTTATTTGTCTTTCCGCTTCGACTCCATTGTTTTTAGCTTAATTACCTAAACGGAAGATTATAACGAGTAAGTACTTGGTAGACAGTGGTGCTGGCCAGCGTAGCGCATCGTATTAAAATCTGTCTACGTTGCAGTTTTTGGCGCGCTGTAATTTATCTGGCATT
Organism: Allophyes oxyacanthae; assembly: GCA_932294325.1. NCBI lineage: Eukaryota > Metazoa > Arthropoda > Insecta > Lepidoptera > Noctuidae > Allophyes > Allophyes oxyacanthae. The sequence goes on along the minus strand of OW028635.1, from coordinate 8,054,041 downwards.
GGGCTTACCGAGCTGCGACAGCGTATTGTAGTTTTTGGACAGAAGTAAGAGATAGTCCAAACTGGTTTATATTATTTATATTGCTTACATGGTTAACTTATATAAATGCTTTACAATCATGACGGACTAAAAAGAGCTTGCTTGCCTAAGTATTGCTTGAATTTAGAACTTTGTTTGGAAATGATGTTTTGAACTTGTCAAAATGAAACAAAATTAAAAAATAACATTAAAATGTGTAAGCACGACTACATATTATCAAGCTAAAAAAAAATTGTATAAGCTGACCTTTGTTTATACGGAAAGCCAATGCGAGGTCTGCTTATACTGGAAATGTATAACTTGATATTATGTAGCCGTGCGTACCACCACCAGAGTCCACGAGCTACTACCTAAATGTATTTAAAAAAAAACTACATGTACTTTTTTATTAACACTAACCAAACTAACTATCGCCTATCTAATTTCTAAGTCGCCCACTGAATGCAACAGAAACCAATAAGCTATAATTTAACTATAAAAATAAACATACAATAAAACCGTGTTATTAGCTATCTGTAATGGCGTCGAGTCTCACAAGCGTTGCAAATGACTCACGTCATGGATAATGCGAGCGGATTCCATTTTCAAACTGTCTACATATTCTTTTTTTATAATAAGCCAGTATTGTCATTGCGTTAGTCGATTTTAGATTCATGGCTCATCATTTTATATTTATTTTAAATTCATCGTTCATCGTTTTCAAGGACACGTATATTTCATTGTTTACCTAATTATTTTGTTTAATTTAAATCGATTGATTGCCCGACTTTATAAAGGACGGAGGAATTTTAATCGCGAAAATATTTCAATCAATGCGTTTTTCTACATAATTAAAAGCCGGGTTCTGAATTCTGTTTTTGTTTAAATTAATCGAACTGAGTTATATTGAGTAAAGTAAAAAAATATAGTAGAGGAAAGAACATAATATTTTTCGCTCTATAGAAGACATTTCTATGTAACTCTAGACAACCTTGGTAACTCCTTACACACTGAAAAAAAGTAACGTCTAGAAATAAACAAGTTGCTATTTACAATCGAGTAACTTGGTTAGGATGGAGTCTGCAAACTTAGTTTTTTCCGTGCAGTCACAGTGACAGGTTAACTTGTAACCCCAGAAAATGTCACTTGTATTGCTAATAAAAATTATTTTTAATGAGTTTATTGATTTCATTTTATTTTAAAACTGGTTCCAAAGTTTCAAGTGGTATTGGCATGGATACCGAGTAGCATTCGGATTTTCGTAAAAAAAGTGAGTGTGTGGAATTACTTTTTGTAACAGCCAGGAGTATTCTCGGCTCTAAAAATTGATGACTTTTAGTTTTTTTCAAGGGACAAAAATAGTCATGTTTATGTTATCAACATTTATGACACAGAAATATTTCCAGAAAGAAACCTGTTGACTCTGCCATTTTAACTGAATAAATAATAATTATGTTGGCTTTACCTAAAATAACGTAACTGGCGTAAAGTCGTGATCGCCATTTTTTGTACAATTTATACTTTTAAATACACTTTCCTAGGCCTAATTATAAAACACTTTCAATCCTAGTCACTTGAACTCAAACGAATCAAGTAGTCTCCGTACTTTTCGACGCCGCACCATATTAATTCGATCAGTAGCCCTAGAGTAAGTTACATTCAACCATCTCGATTTTACGCAAAGATCGCGTACTGCGTTCCGATTGGCGAAGAGCTCGGAGCGGGCCAATCAGCACGCAGAACGCGGGCGATGCGTAAAATCGAAATTATTAAAAGGAACTCACTCTAGTGATTAGGGCCTCTAAAAAAGAAAGTCAGGAACGTCGTAAGGTCATTCATGGCGTCATAAAGGTGTTAATGACGTCTGTCTGACGAATCGAATAGCACAGTCTTTCCCATGCTGAGTAAACAATGTATTTTCGTCAAAAAGTGCCGGAACTCACTGACTCAACACAGAGAATATTTGTCTAGAGGACATTTTTAGCACATACAGAGAAATAAAAGTTAGACTCAAAATTAAAGCGATTGCGAGAATTACACAATACACTGATTTGACAGTTCTAAATCTGCTTATCTCTGTAGAAATGATACCCGTGATGATACGTTGTATCATACGGCAAATAACATGGGAACTTGTTTCAAGCGTACTATCTCCTTATCTGCACACGAGTTCTAAGTCAACTAATAAAAATGGGTCAGATTGTATTAATATTTTATCTATATTTAAACCCAATTTGATAATATTATATAAAATAGAATTAAATATATAAATCGATGGAAAAATATAAACCGTAATAATGTGGATCACTTATTTAGTGATAGCACGGCGGCGGCGGATTCTCTTCTAGCGCGTAACTTTCATATAGCGTCATTGCACTCTGTCATCCCGAACACTGCTTTTGAGTGCCATCATTAAATAATTGACCTGTACCGTGCATATTGTTAGTAGCCTGCAGGAAAGGGTTACTTATTCAGGGCATATGCAGCGTACTCTGCTGCGCTGCGGCTCAAATCGCCGCGCCCGCTTGCTGTCATACAGCGAATTACTATGCGCGTCTACGCACGTAGATGGCAATCACGCAAATTATAATATAGCCGAAACAACGCGCGTAGCAACGTGACTACGGGCGTAGCAGCACGGCTACGTGCGTAGCAGTGCCATGTACACTAAACTGCAGCTTGCAACACGATTACAATTGGTTGTGGTGGTGGGATTGGTTGTGTAGACGCAACAACTGCTTGCGGACTCGGAACGCGCGTCAACGCACCTCACAAATCTCGTTTTTAAGCACGCTTGTAATAATCATGTAAGGGCCAAGTTCACCGACAATATAACAGATGTTTCAAATGAAATCGGCCGATTATTCATATAAAAAATAATATTTAAACGGCTGATTTTGCTCTAATCGTCTGTTATATTGTGGGTGAACTTGGGCCTAATTATTAGTAGTTACGTGATGGGTTAACCATTTCAGCAACCAATCACTGCGTATTGACATTTATTAAATCAGAAATTTCTTAAGCCGGGCTCCCCAGCGCTTGTTTTATCCTACACAATACACAAAGACACCTACACGAAATATTAGGTATGGGGAAACACCCACAGGAGATCCATCTTTATAGGTAGTCAAAAAAAATTACAATAATATGTACACAGTAATAACATAACTGTAGCGTAGGCATACAAAATCACGCTCATGAACTCATAGTTTAATCTTTCACGATCAAATCAAATCAAATCAAATCAGTTTATTTGCTTAAAATGCGGTATAAAAGATGGTACATTATATTTTATCTTAGTGCAAACACATTCCGCCATATAATAATGGCATGCAAATATAATAAAAGAATACATTAAAATTATAAATTATTAGATAATCAATTGGATTTAAATTAAATATTAAATGTAATTATATTAATTAATATAGGTAGTAAAATACTCTAGTAAACAAATATCATCTTATAGAGCTTACAATGCAATCCTATAATGGTAGGAATGACATGAATATTTTTTTAAATATTCCTCAATTGAGTAGAAGCTCTCAGATATTAACCATTTCCGCAATATGATACAGAACTTTTTATAGGGTAGATCAACAATCCATTTTGGCAACGAATTATAAATAAGAGGCGCCATATACACGCAACTGCGCCTAAATAGTTCTAATCTAGGTACAGGCATTTTTAAAGTCAAGTGAGTGACTTTTCGTTTGTTGATGTTATTTTTAACATCGAAAAGTGAAGAGTTACATTTTACAAATTTGGCTATTTCATAGATATAAATACTTGGTACAGTTAAAAGGTTCTGTGATTTATACACCGGTATTGAAGTTTATTACCAGTGTCGATGTTCATTACCATTTAAGTTACGCGGTAGACCCGCAGTAACGCGAAGTGACACACAAGGAAACACTTAGAGGAAAACTTTTCTCTAAATGCCCTTGTCAGGTTTTTAATTTTATTTAAGTATTTTAATTCATTATTTCTGAGAAAGTAAGCTGATGAGTGCGTATTGCGTACCGGAATATCCTGAAGATAAATATTCTAAGTATGCATATTTATTATTTGAACACAGTGAGTCCGCGTTGTGGATTGAATTCAGAGTTCCTCTCTGCTGACATCTATAGAGCGTACTTAGACTTTCCTCCAGAATTTGCTTTGGAATTAGGTACTTTCTTTATTGACTTTTAGACTTTGTTTATTGACTTTTAGATTTATTTATTGACTTTTAGACTTATTTTATCGACTTTTAGACTTTGTTAATTCACTTTTAGACCTTGTTTGTTTTCGGTCTTAGCGTATGTATGCTCACCACAATTTCAGCGTCTTATGATAATTTTTTCGCGATTACGATGTTGGTCCCATAGTGAAAGTTGTTCAGTTTGATGGTCTGATCCAAACCCTTAAATATGACCAAGCATTTCTAATACACGTTGTAGATAATATTATATAAAATATGGTTTTTATGAATCAGATGTTAACCGCAAAACATTTTGTTGTAAATCTTTACCTATATTATATACCATCATGCTTGTATTACTCGAATGGTTCGGTAGAGATCTATCTATCTAGAGAACGATATTGCCATTTACTGGGAACCATTCCAACCTCTGAGAATTACCCTTATTTTCCCGAAAGGTAAATCGAAGCAGTGATCAACTGACCACTGCTGTGTTTGAAAAAGACCAATACAGCTCTATGTTATCACTTCAATAATTAATAATGTGTTATTTTTGTTGCAGGTAAGCATACATAGCAGAGTGTGTCTCTTTCACATTATATCTAAGGTAAACTAATAAATAAAGCAGAATACTACTGTCCTTCCTCTCGTATTTTTACGAGACAATCTGTAAGGGCCGGGACATGTCAAAAAGAAAGAAAGAAAAATCATTTATTTGCCACAAAAACAAGACACACTAGAATGATAGACATAGGTAATAAGAAGAGGACAGGTACATAGACAGAGAAGACATTTTTCTTAGGATGGCAACAGTGTAACATTATGTAGAAAAAAATTATATATATGTGGGTATAGCGCACCGACTGAGCATCACTTTGCCTTAATAATGGCAACAGTTCTAGCACGGCAAAAAAGGGGAGACAGAAAAATCGGGGATAAAATATCTGTTAACCATTTTCTCTTTTTTCTTTTGTCAAGGAGACAAAGGGTGGAGAAAACGTGTTTGTTAGCCTTGCTGCTATTGATAAGAAGACGCACAAATAAAAAGCACGTGGCACGGCGTTGCATCTTGTCATGACGACGACGTTATATCGTAATGTGGAGGCATGCCATGCCATTTAGCGCACCATTTCGAACCGCAACCAGAGTATTCCACATAGCGCACCAGCGTGGTGCGCATCAAATAAAAATTAAAAATATTTATTTTCTATTCCACCTTGCGCACCAACGGTTATAGCGTATATAGAGAGGGTACGAACCATAGATATCCGGAGATATGCCTTCACTCTACATTTGTTCAATTTCAAGTGTCGCCACTTTTTCCCCACTCCTAAAACGGATGAAGGGTTGGTATAAATATTTTATCGATAAAAATATCGATAAAAACTGACTGCAAAAAAGAGAAGTGTTTTTATTGGCGTATTTTATAGTGTTTATTATAATATCGTTATATAGACACTTTAAGAGAGGCTAACCAAAGACTAACGATGTTATTATAATTTAAAGAATTTGAGAAAGGAAGATAGATAATACAGGAAGTTCTAACTTGGGACAAAGTACTCACCTCAATTTGTGTTTATTAGTCTATAAATATTTTAAAATATTACATAAATAATAATTTAAAAAAGTACAGAATAGTAGAGATTTAAGATTTTTGTCTACACTCATATCGTAAAGTTCTAATTATGAATTCAAAAATAGTACTTTATTGACAGACTTTATGCACATGCAACTACATAATTATAATAAAATTAAAAAGTTTTATAATGACAGTTCTTTTTTTTAAATTATGCTATAAAATAACTCCTTTTCAATATTCTTTGCTTTTCAAAAAAAAAAGTACATTTCGGTTCTTCCAAGAAGTTTTCATATCAATTTTTATAGCAGCCGCACATTATCTATGATGGGCTAGGGCGCAATTGTGTTAGATACGATAATATTTTTATTAGCGCGATGCAGGCCTCGTAATCTGATTGGTCGAATTCATCTATCATCCATTTATTTTTTATTTCTGCATCTTTCAGGAAACTAAAATAAAATGTATTCATTCTTGTAAAACAGGGTTCTCAAGATGTTCTCAAGTATAATTACTTATTTAAATCCTTTTCAAACAATATAACTACAAGGATTAGTAAAATAAAAAGAAAACTATAAAATCTTTTAATTTAGCCTAATAAGCAAATACTACAAAAATAATAGATAACATTATTTTTTATTATTAAGCAAATGTTAATAATAATGAAATAATTCCGTAAGAACAACTATCAATTAATTATATCGATATCCCTCAGCGCTGTGCAACACTAATACCTTGCGGTCCGAATTGCGCTAAAAGTGATATCGCGAATCCGACCAAAGTCAAAATTATTATTATTACTCAATAGCCCTTATATTTTGTGACTATTAAATTTGGTCGGATTCGCGATATTATCACTTTTATCGCAATTCGGACCGCAGGGATACATTGATTTGACAATTTTGACATGGGTCACTCAATAAATGATTAGCCTGACGCCTGTCAAAATTAATTCACAACTAGATATTTGTAAAATCTTTAAATAATATAATTAATGCAGTGATGTTTTACATACCGGTGGTAGGACACCCCACTTGTCTTAAGTTTGTTGTAATTGTCCTATTTTTGCAAATAAGAACGGAACAATTCGGCATTTTGTAAAAATACGAAATCACACTACACGTTCGGATGCAAACATATGACTAATAGATGCTCATTGACGTCACACGTATTTTGGGTCAATCCGAGCTGATGGAGGCGACAAGTGTCACGCCTACAAGCCATATCCCTCGATATCCGTGGTACGAACTAATAAGTTAAATCGATAAGAAGGAGCCGTAGAGTACCTACATAGAAGACTTTTTAAAGTCAATTCCATAAAAAATTGTGTTTGTGGAATACTCTGGGTGCAGTTCGAATTGATGCGCTAAATGGCATGCCTCGTGATGTGTCCCAGCCTTAACTCACCTCTACGCTCTATTACGGTTTAGTAATCATAAAATCGTAACGAACTGGGGGGCCTACCACCAACTCAAAAAGCAATATTATTTTAATATTACTTCAGTGTGGGAAAGAGATGAAGCTCTACAGAACGTATAACTTCATCTCTTTCCCGCACTGAAGTAATTAAAATAATGACAAGTGTGTAGATATTTAGCCGACGTTGTCCGTGTCTCCGTGACTCATTGGCTTCATCGAATCGGAGGAGCGACGTGCGAGCATACGCGTACGCGCATTGTGACGTCGCAGTGTAGGTACCTGTTAATTGGCTTAAGGCTTTTTTATTTACTTATTTGTAAATTTTCCCCTTGTTTTTATAGAATGAAGAGCAGATAAGCATAGCTATTCTGTAGGAGAATGTCGTATCTCGATTGGAATCTTAATCTTGTCGGTTTTGTTCGGTATTGATATACGATAATAAACGTGAAAATTAATAACGGGAGCTGTAAACATGACTAGAGCAAGCTCCAGAGATAAAACGAAATAGAAAAATAAAAAAAATGAAAAGAAAACTTGCATTTGTTTCAAACATTAAGATCTAAACGACACATCAAGGAGATATACGCACAGTACCAACCATGCTCTTTATACAAAAAACTTTTTAGGAATGGTACCTCTACCTAGTGTCTATAAGCTCAATAAAAGAATTAATTAAAATTTACGATTTCAAAAAGGCTTTGCTTATACTATTGAATAAAAAACTTATTACACAGTAAATGAGTATCTATCTGACAAATTATAATTTATGCAGTTTTATTTAATTTAATATTGATGATGTTATTTGGAAATCTATTTTATTGTTTTGTTAATTTTAATCGTGTAATAATTTGGTCAATGAATATTCTTGTTTTAATTGATAGATAATATACACCATGTCCCAAAATTCAACGATAAGCGGGCACCAGAGGGTTGACCTGCTCATGACTACTCGAGAAAAAAATAATTAAAAAATAAAATCTCAATTTTGAAGATGTTACATAATAAAATTGAAATCCTTCAAAAATTTACACCCCTTAAGATATTTTTAAATACCATGACCACAATGTTTCAAATATTTCTAAATTTCTTTTTGTACCGGCAACCTAAGTAGCACTGCTATCCACCAAAATCCTTAAAAATCCCAGAATGCCTTTAGATTTGACACAAAAATCAGTCAAAATTATTTTTCACCCTAAAATTTTGAAAGATTTTTACTTTCGGTCCACTTTAACTCATCGTGGTGTAAAAAAAAAGTATGGACACAACCATGGCAAGTTTTTTTTAAAATTGACGCATCTATCCAAGATTCCAAAATAGTATAATACTCTAGGAAATCTAGCCACAAAAAAAAGATATGAGTACTATTTCTGAACAAGAACCAAATTTCATAACTTTTACTATGTGCCCAAAATAGGTTTTTTGTTGGAAATTCTTCGAATTTGAATGGTACATGTGCGTAGTCAATAAAATTTAGAAGTTAGAGAGAGTTTATACGTTAGAGAGAGATAGATTAATAGTATGTAAAAAAGGAAAAAAACGTTTTTAAAAAATAAACCTCGTTTCTCCACAACTACAACAGCCTGCTAGTACGTCTGTGGCGTACTATCACCTGTAATCTGTCCACAGACTAGACTTAGGATTTGGCTGTAGATTTCCGCTGTGAGTAACAATAAGATAGGTAGAGAAGTTGCTGTTTTTATAAGCTTTTAGCGTATTTTGGACTGTTTAGCGTTTATCACGCCACAGACGTACTAGCAGACTGTTGTAGTTGTGGAGAAACGAGGTATAATTATTTAAAACGTTTTATTTCCTTCTTTACATACTATCTATCTATCTCTCACTAACGTATAATCTCTCTCTAACTTCTAAATTTTATTGACTACGCACATGTACCATTCAAATTCGAAGAATTTCCAACAAAAAACCTATTTTGGGCACATAGTAAAAGTTATGAAATTTGGTTCTTGTTCAGAAATAGTACTCATATCTTTTTTTTGTGGCTAGATTTCCTAGAGTATTATACCATTTTGGAATCTTGGATAGTTGCGTCAATTTTTAAAAAAACTTGCCATGGTAGCGTCCATACTTTTTTTTTACACCACGATGAGTTAAAGTGGACCGAAAGTAAAAACCTTTCAAAATTTTAGGTTGAAATATAATTTTGATTGATTTTTGTGTCAAATCTACAGGCATTCTGGGATTTTCAAGGATTGTGGTGGATAGCAGGGCTACTTAGGTTTTCGGTACAAAAAGAAATTCAGAAATATTTGAAACATTGTGGTCATGGTAATTAAAAATATCTTAAGGGGTGTAAATTTTTGAAGGATTTCAATTTTTTTATGTAACTTCTTCAAAATTGAGAATTCTTTTTTTCTTTTTTTTTTCTCGAGTAGTCTTGAGCATGGCAATCCCCTGGTGCCCGCTTATCGTTGAATTTTGGGACATGTTGTATATTGATTTTATCGCCATGTTTTTTTTTGTTATTTGTAATTTTGTACGCCGTTGACGGCTAGACATAGCGTTCATTTTATAACGAATAACATCTGTACTCACCTACTTTACCTATGTTCCACAAATAGAAATATTTGTATTTGTATTTGAAAAATAATAGAATAGAATAGAAAATATTTATTCGATAAATGACACATCGTCAGTACAGAAATAAAATAAAATTTAAACACAGAGATCAGAAAGAAACAAAAATAATAATAAGAAATAATAACAAACAAACACGGATAAATAATATAATAAAGTTGATTTTACTGCACCGACGAGCACGCCCATATCGAAAGGGTTGCCAGCTCAGCAAGTAATAAAAGATAAAAGAGATAGGTAGGAGAGAGGTGAGTGGATGAGGTAGGAGATCTTTGACAAAAAAACCTCAATAATGTTCACACTTAAAAATTTAATGATAACGGTCGAATTTCGATCACTGCGCGACCACTAGTAATTATTATTGCTCATTAGTTTAATATTTCAACTAACAACACGTTAAATAATGCGCATTAATAATTATTATTTAAATGATTTAATTATGCTCGACATTACTATTACGTCACGTAGGGTGAAGTACCCAATTGACATCCGCTCGCAATTTAAAAAATCACTACTACTTTTATTGTCGTGTTAACCGCTTAATTTAATTGATAAAAAAAATCAACAAAGGTGGTCGATGTTATCAAAAAATTATTTGGCATATCATTATATCCGTCATGATTTAACCTTGCGTTATGGATAAAAAAAAAAATATGGTGGGTGAATTACCAGCCCTATTTTAGTAGGTAATCAGATCCATGAAACTGAACAACTTTCCATAAGGAACATAGGTCAAAATCTGAAAACGAAAAGTGAGTCACTTTGTATGAAACAACTGATGGTGATGGTTTTGATTTAAACTTTTGCTGTGCCCGACAGGGTCCATAATTGTTTCTTTATTTTATACTTACCACCTGTATGACTGTGTATTATTTAAGCTTAGATATTTTTATGTTTTGTGCGTCATACTGGGCGTAGAAATAAAAACTTTTTCTTTCTTTCTTTCTTTTCTTTACATTATGGATTGCAATAAAGAATTGAGAATTGATTGAATTGAAAAATTTCAATCGAAGCCACAACAAAAATATGAATAATTAAATATTATAGTTTAAAAAAAGTATAGAACACGCTTTAGTCATCCAAACTGAACTTGTATGCAAAATTTCAGCTCAATCGGAAACTGGGAAGTGGGTCAAATTTAACTTCCAAGATTTTCTTACATAGTTACAGGTGAAGCTAATAAAAGCGTGTTAAAAAATACGTTGAGTTTTGGGCACGCACAAAGGAGATTCTATTCTATATTCGTATTATTTATTATTCTTATACCACAACATTGTACTAATCAAGATTATAATAACGAAGCGAAAATATCCGAAGACTATGGTAATAATTATTATTTTAAAAGAGTTTCTCGGTATAGTATGAATCTAGTTCACATGAAATAAATATATATTCTATTCTATTCTATTCTAATGCATCCATATTTCCTGACGAAAACTTTATCTGCGGGTCTACCGCGTAACTAAAATGGTAATGCACATCGACACTGGTATTAAACTTCAAAACGATCGTGAGAGCCTAAATTTTGAGCTAACTTGTAAAAAAAATACTATCATGAAGTTGGGACTCCTATCATATCTTCATGGTCGGTAAAAAAATACAAGGTAGTTCGAAGTTTAGTCTCTCACGATCGTATTGAAGTTTAATACCAGTGTCGATGTTCATTACCATTTTAGTTACGCGGTAGACCCGCTGGTGACCATGCATACTTATACCTTTGTTCCCCTGCACGGCTACATAAATCAAGCTATATATTTCCAGCATAAGCTGACCTCTCATTGTACAGAAAGCCGATACAAGCGACGTCAGCTTATACTGGAAATGTATTGCTTGATAGGTGGGTTTAAAGAAATTTTATTCTCATAAGAACATACATAGTTCACTTACATGAGATAAATTAAGATACAGTAATTAAATTGTCTTGTGACGCAGCATGCATTACTATAGAAATCTTAAAATAAATAATACTTATGTAGGTAGTATCTATATAAAAAGTTTGTGTAGTGTATATATGTAGCAGTTTGTACCTTCGGCAAGCCCATGTAGTATGCTTGTATCCCATAATGGTATTCAGCGTAGGTGGTACGGCTAACCGGACGTACTTACTATCAATAATATCTTAGACATTTGCTGTTAAGGTCAAGTGTTTTGTGGAATAAGTTACTCATTTCATGTTTGGACGCGGCATCGAAGCCCGATTTAGATGATATTTGGACCATGTCATGGATTAACTTTTCATCCGGGTACATGAAGTAGTTCCCCTAGAATTAAAACGCGGGCAACAGCTGACAGTGTAACATAAAATACTATATAAATTATTTTGTAAGTATATACTTTTGTTACAATACATTGTAGCGACATCTATCGCCAAATAGAATAACTACTTAGCAAGGCAGCAAGCTAACTACAGTGGCGCGTAAGTATGAATTCGACCAATCAGATCACGAGGCCTGCATCGCGCAAGTAAAAAGAAAATCGTATCTAACAAATATACAACTTTACGACATCAACCGTCGGGCTTCGGCCCGCCAGGCAATATCATCTCGCCTGGTCGGAGGATCCTCCTTTTTCAATGGAGGAACCACCATACCTCGTTCCTCCACAACTTCACACAACCGACCAACATACCGTGCTCATGCTCATCGCGATCCCTGTTCCATTTCCACCCCGACCCTTGCTCAATGCCCATGCCAGCCCGCGCTGAGCCATTAGTATACAAGTCTCTAATAAAAATCATAATCAGGGGGCCTAAAAAGGCCACATTCAGCAATTCATCTACTGATCTGAATAGTAACTGTCAAACAGATGATTACTGAATATGAACCTTATGCCGATGACATTAAGAGTTGTCAATTAAGTAGATATTTTGACATTTGTAATATGAATCATATTGTGATTCATCTAAAGCGGCCTTTTTAGCCCCCCAGATCCAGGAAGTATCCCTTCTTGTTGTTCAGTAATGCCCTAAGTCGAGGTCCAAGTCCCACTATGAGATGCCATTAGAATAGAATAGAATAGATCTTTATTTCATGTAAACCAGATACAGGCACTTATGAAATGACGAGACTCTAGGTGCACGATTCCAAATAGTAGACCATTAGCCGTGTCGTTGTGCAAAAAAATATTTTTGTCTGACTAAAGACCCTCTGGTCTCGCCGATTTAGCAGAGAAGTCTCCCAGAACAAACTGCGACAGACAAGAATAAAAAATAAAAATCTTTTGTTAATTAATATCCTTGTTTTTGCCATAGATATCGTGTTGTATGGGAGAGTCAAGTGTGGGTTGTATCGATGTCGGCGTTATGTTGGTAACCAGTTTCTTAATATAGGAATTAATGAGAATACGAGATGGTGCACCGTTTTAATAGTCTTGATATTCGCGTGAAATATCAAACGTTTCTTTTTATAAGCCATAATATGTAATTGGATAGGAGACGCCTCAATGATAGTGGATAAATTAGGATAATGCCACTCATGTAGGTATAAGTGTACTGTTGTACAGTGTAAACTTTTCATGTAAGAAGGGCCACGCAAGGGCATTTCCCAAGAACAATTTGTCTACTTACATCACTTTATTAATTTAATTATAATTAAAGTATTAAGTATGCCACTCTACCATGTCTTAAAATCGTAGCTTTCAATTGTAAAACATAGGTACCTACTACACAAAAAAATATTTTTCTTAGTCTTTTGGCTGATTAGAAAGACAAAAAATATGTTTTCTTTTTTATGTCCATTAATAATATCTTTCTTTTATCTTTTAAAAAAAATATTGCCCCTCACTAGTTCTCCTGAATCGAGGGTACAGTTTACAAACATACATGTCACATGCACACACAACCAGACCCGAAACAACTATCTGTAGATCATACAAATATTTGTTCCGTGCGGGGATCGAACCCGCGGCACGTAGCGCAGAAAGCTAATCGCTTAGGCACTGCGCCAACCGTGTCGTCGTGAATATAAATTACTGTTACTGTTAGCCTGTCGCATCCCACTGCTGGACAAAGGTCTGTCCCTTGATTTCCATACTGTTTCATTACGTGCCAATGATAACCATTCGTTAATATTTTTTTAAATTATTTAATAAAAGTAAATAGGTAATTAAACATTATCTGTATCTGAAGCCCAATTCTCGTAATTAATTTATAATATGACTGAAAGTTGACCGAACTGAGATTATAATTTGAATTGACAAAAAGTCATGTATTCTACTCCTCTTAAAGTTCAGTCCGATTCCAGTATGATTTGGATTCAATCTTCTTACAAACTCATTTCAATCTCATTTTTGACGTTTGTGTATAGACGAGAGTGTCAATTTTATTATCTGTGTCAGTTCAAAATGTTAGGAGAATACCGATTTGCCTTTTATTCAACTTTCGATCTCATTACAATATAATGTCACGTTTGACATTGTTTGTGAGGGTAGGAGAATACCATTTGTGACATTTATGACATTGATAGTAGATCGGAATGAGACCCGAACTATATTTTGAACATTTTTAATTACGAGAATTGGGCCTCTGGTGACTTACCCTAATCACTTATCTCTCTGTTTGACCGTACCTATGACGGAAACTTATGCAATGCTATGACAATTTTAATAAAATTTGTGTTTCGGAAATCCCTGACCCATTAAGCATACTTCAAAGATGTGTCAGCATTCTTTTGAGGAAACGCAATATTTTTATAAGTTATACATAACAAACACTGATAGCCTAGCGGTAGAACGCTTGCCTTCCATGCAGGAGGGTCTGAGTACAAACCCGGTCCGCATCCCTGACTTTTCGAAGACTTTCCCTGACTTTCGACTTTTACCATTTTTTTACGCGGTAGACCCGCAGATTCCAAATTGATTATCATTTGTGTTAACGGTGAAGCAAAAACATAGTGAGGAAACCTGCACATCTGAGAGGTCCTCATAAAGTCCTCGATGGTGTGTGTAGTCCGCCAACCCGCACTAGGCCAGCGTGGTGGACTAAGGCCTAACCCTTCTCATTCCGAGAAGAGGCTCGTGCTCAGCAGTGGGACAGTAATGGGCTGGATTTATTTTATACATATAGGTATAACCACGCATATTATAAAGCTATTTTGCGATTATGCATCTTTGGAACATTCGATACGCACATCGATTAATTTACCTACAAGGTTAAGCTACGTGGCCACGGTCAAGGTTAAGATTGATGGATATTTAGATACATAACTATCAAGATCAGAATAATGGTTTTGACGTCTATCAACTCTATGATAACCCATTTTTTACCCCCGACAAAAGAGGGGTATCTGTGTATGTGTCTGTGGCATCGTAGCTCCAAAACGGATAGACCGATTTCAACGCAGTTTTTTTTAATTAAAAGCTAGTTTAATCGGGTATCATCTTATGTTTCTCTTGGATTGAGCGAGAAAACAGAGAAAAAGCGAATCAAAGATAATTTAATATAAGGCTGCGTGTGTTTGGAATAATAAAACGATTAATTAAAAACAAAATAATACTTTTTTTTTTACCACTGTTTTTTCGCGGTTTCAAGGTTAGTCCCATATAAAAAGTTGTTCATAATGATGATTACAATCACCTCATAAAGGGATCAGGACTAAAAAGTTAGGACCTTGGATATCTACTAATTTTTAAAATACTTGGAGTAATAATGTAGAGACATCATGTGGGGTATTTACCCTCTCACAAAATAAGAGGCCTCGGAAATTTTCTTAATTAAATTTAATAACTACTACCTACTACTTATTAAATTAATTTTAATACGTTATTATAGCATGAGATTTTTAGTATCTAATTTATGATAATAACATCACATTGTAACAATCTTGTAACGATATGTAGGTATACAGCGTGAAATAAAATTAACCAGCCATATTTGAGGAGGTAATCACGTCCATGAAACTAAACAACATTCCCCAAGAAATAAAGTCGAAATCTCAAAATTTCAAATCGACTTTTCATACAAAGTGACTGGTCAAGTGCCTCACGTTTGTATGAGAAGTTGAATTTTCGTTTTCATATTTCGACCTACATAGGTACAACTTTCCCCTAGGAACATTCCTAGGGGAAAGTTGTTCAGTGACATGGACCTGGCCTCTTCAGGCGAAAAGGCCACATTTAGCAATTCGCCTACGATTTTCCATGGTAACTGTCAAACAGATGATTACTGAATATGAACCTTACGCTTATGATATTAAGAGTCGTCAATTAAGTGGATATTTTGACATTTGTAATATGAATCATATTATGATTCAATTAAAGCGGCCTTTTTAGACCCCTGATTACCTCCTAAAATATGGCTAGTCATTTTTATTTCATACTGTATATAGATACAGTATGAAAAGGAATTAAAAGATTGTTGAGATTGTAATCTATTAAGTATTAAAAAAAAATCCATGGCGTTTCTTGCCGATTCTTGTCCATAGGACATACTATTTGGAACCGTGCACCTAGAGTCTCGACATTTCATAAGTGCCTGTATCTGGTTTACATTAAATATAGATCTATTATATTCTATTCTATTCACTAAAGACTTAAAATTCGGGTCAATCCTCTAAACTTCGTGTTATCTTCAGTTTAAATTTAAATACTACAATAGTCCAGCACACAGTTATGACCATGGCCCATCACTCTTCATATCAATACCAGGGGCCCATGCGTCCATTAAAGTAGGCGCATACTAATGCGCCAATTGGCGTTGCAGTGTAGCCAACGTGGGCCATTGTGGACATAAGCATTGACAATGGTCCACCGATATTTTGTGATGGAAAACCACTCAGCTAGGTTCATTACGGGGCCCACTACCCAGGGTATGCCGGATGTACTTAGGTAGGTACTTTCCGTGTCCCCCAATTCGGTACCTATATCATACGGATTTCGGTAGGCATGTAAAGGTGATTTTTGTATTTTTTATGTTTTATTTTATTGACAATTTTAACTTATTTAAATATTTTTGTTTTCTCAAACAGTAATATTTTTTTTAATAAATTACCAAATTTTTGCTGCTGTTTACGCGTAATCATGGAGATAATAATATAACATATCTCGCGTAATCTAAAGATTCGATATTTTTCCCACAACGGCCAACATGTTTTTGCTACCAAACACCAAAATTCGCCATTTATTGCTAACTATCAAATAATAAATATAAAATTTAGCGTTTTATTACTGTACTTTAGATTTTATAGACATCGAAATCTTCAAACTACTCTGTGACGTCATCAGCAGCCAAATTTTTATAATTTATTACGTACTTAATAAAAATTAACTAGTTACTGCTTGGAAAACATAATTATTGATACCTATTAGTAGTTTAAAATGGTGCAATCTATAAAATAGAAATATATAATGCCAATCATAAAAAACAACTTTACATCTTAATTATAAATGTAGGTAGCGTGCACCTGTCATTGTCATGGTAAAAGTAAAAAATTATACTAAAAAATGGAAACTATTTAGTTGATTAACATTGATTATCATTATAAATATAAATTCGCTTCACAAATTAACTGCATCAAAATGTCAATATAAAATTTTTAAATATTTCATTTATTGTACAAAACATTAATATTATCTATTTATTATGTGGAACAAGTTAAATGTAGATAAAATCATCGTAACACGTGGCGTTCTATAGTTTCTATCTATCCACCCCCATGGGAAAAAATCGTAATGTTATGTATGTACCTATGTATTTTTTTAAACAAACTTCAATTTAAAATAAAATTCAATAATTATATCTGCGATGGCAACACGCCTTTGTTATTTTAATCACCAGAACGTACACGTAAAATAAGTTTATATTGATGTTAAGCTATGACAAGGAAGTGACGTCAAGCAGACATTATTTATTTTTGAAAAAATACCGTGAATAAGTACAACAAAGTGGAAAGTGTGAACGGTTCTTAAAATAAAATAAAAACTTAATAGCTGTGTTCATGTGCTATAGGTATCTTTAGTAATTATTTTTTATCAAAGCTAGCATCTATTGAGTAAGGGTTGCCAGGCCCTAAAATACAAAAGCCAGACTCAGCGCTATATTAGGCCAGACATTTTGCCCTAAAAGCCGGACATATATTTTTTTAGAGCCAAACATAAGTATTTTTTTAAAAACCGGGCATTATTTTTGGATCTAGGACATAATTTTTTTAATAAAAATCTTCGGTAACATAATTATTTTAATCAGATATTCCCCTTTTTCTCGCTCGTTCTGCAGGCGCTGCGCGCGAATGCTTTACACTGACAAAAACCCTAACAAAAGCCGAACACGTAAATATTTGTCCGGACACGAACGTAAAGAGCCGAACATGTCCGGCTAAACCCGGACGCCTGGCTACCCTAATTCCAGACAATCACACTATGTGTCATATCCTAAAACGACACGACTTATAAAATTCGAAGCTCATTATTTTTCTCAGCTTGAGCCGAACAATATGTTAATCAGAAATTTTCACTAAACCGGTTTCATGTGAAACTCTGTAGTAACGTAAACTATGTTTAAACTTATAGTTATTAATGATAGAAGCTGTTAAGTCAAAACCGGTTGTCATATTAACGTTGGAACTGTGAAAAGAATGAAATAAAAAAAGCAATTAAAAGAATTACAGGTAAAACTACACTCTACCAGTAACTTTGCGTGCGTTTGTAATTTACAATGTTACTTTTCGCATTGATTTTCAACAAAAAAATTACGTGTATTGGTGAAGTTTTTGCTTGTTACTTAGGGGTAATAGACCTTACATACATTACAAGTCAATAGCACTAACAACTTTTAAGTATGTACTTACAATTTTTATTTCTATTTTCATAATTTATGGAATAATAAATATGTTTTGCACTCGCTAACCCTTACATTCAACTTTTTAAAATCGTATGTAGGTATTAACACTGTATAATTGAATCAAAACTAGTTAATACAGATTTATACAAAATATATGTTATTGTTAATAATAAGCATGACTGTTTGTTACCTACCAATTTTTTTCTAAGAATAAGAATAATTTATTTTGCATGATAATGGTAGGTATAATAGCATAATATTTTGTCCGTCATGATCAACCAGAATGTGGTGTACAAAAATGAAATATGAATAAAAAATAATTACTCAGTCAATAAAAATTCAGATTCCGGTTACAATTAAAATATCAACATGTCAAAATTTTAAAAACAATTCTTGTCTATTCACTTTTTAATTCTTTCAAGTCGGTTAATAATAATGAATTATAACAAGATCCAGCAAGTCTCCTCTCTTGTTTTCTTCCAGCAACGCCCTAAACTGAAGCCCGAGTCCCTCTATGGGTGCCCTAGCCGTGTAGTTGCTTAAAAATTAATTCTTGGCTGGCTGGAGGTCCTCTGGTCTCTCCACTTGGCCCATTAAGCAGGAAAGGTTCCGTGAGACAACTGAGAGAGGTGCTTAAAAAAAATTGAACTCGTAATGCAGAGATTTTTTTTAAGTTGTTGCCAGTCTCTTTGATGTTATTTATTATTCTCGGCTGCAGGCGTCCGGTTAATAATGTTGTTTTCAACGATAAGCGGGCACCAGAAGATTGACCAGCTCATGACTACTCGAGAAAAAAAGAAAATAAAAAAAAAACTCAATTTTTAAGAAGTTACATAAAAAAATTGAAATCCTTAATAAAATTACACCCCTTAAGAGATTTTTAATTACCATGACCACAATGTTTCAAATATTTCCGAATTTCTTTTTGTACCGGAAACCTAAGTAGCCCTGCTATCCACCATAATCCTTGAAAATCCCAGAATGCCTGTAGATTTGACACAAAAATCAATCAAAATTATATTTCACCCTAAAATTTTGAAAGGTTTTTACTTTCGGTCCACTTTAACTCATCGTGGTGTAAAAAAAAAGTATGGACACTACCAT
Organism: Allophyes oxyacanthae; assembly: GCA_932294325.1. NCBI lineage: Eukaryota > Metazoa > Arthropoda > Insecta > Lepidoptera > Noctuidae > Allophyes > Allophyes oxyacanthae. Next base: position 8,034,376 of record OW028635.1, on the reverse strand, counting down.
GGCAAGTTTTTTTAAAAATTGACGCAACTATCCAAGATTCCAAAATAGTTTATTAATCTAGGAAAACTAGCCACAAAAAAAGAAAAACGTACTATTTCTGAACAAGAACCTCAAGATCAAGATCTACAGGCATTCTGGGATTTTCAAGGATTGTCGTGGATAGCAGGGCTACTTAGGTTTCCGGTACAAAAAGAAATTCAGAAATATTCGAAACATTATGGTCATGGTACTTAAAAATCTCTTAAGGGGTGTAAATTTCTTAAGGATTTCAATTTTTTGATGTAACTTCTTAAAAATTAAGTTTTTTTTTTCTTTTTTTTTTTTTCTCGAGTAGTCATGAGCTGGTCAACCCTCTGGTGCCCGCTTATCGTTGAATTTTGGGACATGGTGTATAATTACTTAAGTTGCTGAGTAACTTTTAAATAAATAAATAGGTAAGTGATGTGGACTACTAGTAGCACTTTGTAGAGAAACTAGCTTCCGCCAGCAGCTTCGCCCGCGTGATATCTTTATAAATTACAGCATATGTTACTCAGTGATAATGTAGTATTCTGCTGGTGAAAGAATTTTTGAAATCGGTCCAGTAATTTTTGAGTTTATTCATTATAATCAAACATTCAAAAAATCAAATCTTTTCTCTTTATAATATTGTTTAGGTTATAGTTCAGTTAAACTTGAATGACATAAACCCAGTACGTATTGCAAAAGCTACTAAAACTAAACTTGATAGTCAATACGGATTGCTAATATTAATTCAACGAATTTGTTGCGTTTTCCTGCGAGGATAAAATCCAAATTAATTGACTCTCCGCTAAATACTGAAACGCAACTCAATTTTAAGAAACTCTAACTCTCGTGCTGTCACTGTCATTTTAAGGTGGACAGTAGCGACAGAACGACTTTTAAGAGCATCTTAAAATTGAGTTGCGTTTCAGTATTCGGCGGTCTATCTCCTCATAAAAATGGCCCTATATTTTCGTTGAACAACAAAAAATTGAACCATAAACAATAATTTTGTGTAAAATGCTGCTAGGTACTATATTTTGTCGTAGGTATATATCGGCTGAGCAATTTTAAAACCTAGCAACTGACATTTTAAAAAAAATCGGTGTTTTTGCATTTTTCACTTGTTAAGGTTGTTAGTAAGTGAAAAATGCAAAAACACCGACTTTTTTTAAAATGTCAGTTGCTAGGTTTTAAAATTGCACAGCCGATATAGCCTTTGATGTTTCTTGATATGAGGACACGGAAAAGATATTTACTTCTGCTACCGCCATCTATCGGATGCAATTTTAAGACAAGCTGTATCATGGTCCATTCTCTTTCGGTAACATTACAAAAAGATTCGTGTGCAGATTTTTCTTTTCTTACGAATTTATTTACCTATTTACTATTGCTGAGATTATTTTCTGACAGAAAGGCAAACGCCCACTCTTGGCCAGTAGGTAGGCAGATTCGTTACACCAATGTGAAAAATACAAAAAAACATCTTATTTAGTAACTAAAATATTGTTATTATTTATTTGTGTGTAACACTCGGGAATTAAAAACTTATATTAAAAAGACATTCAATCAATTATGCATGTGATGCAATCTTCATTTCCGCACGTTATGTCAATCTTATAAAAGTAGTGATGGCAAATGTCACAAAAAATCGAAATCAAATAAATCGAGAACTGAATGACTTCTGAAAAACTTTTTTCTTTTGATTCGCTTCCTATATTAAAACGTTTAATTTCCATAGAATAAGTAAAATAACTATCTATTGATTGTCTTCCGAAATCTATGCAGTGCTGGTTCAAGTTTATTAAAAATATCGATTCATAGCTCTATAACATCGGTTTTTGATAAATCGATGCCGAATCGCCATCACTACGTCAATGATAATTGAAATTGACAGTCTGTGTCGACAGTTAACATTTTGTTTGTTGCGGGTTGTCTTTGTGCTTTGTGAATTGTGATTTTTCCTCCACGGTTTTGCTATTTTATATCCGATGACTTTGATTAGTATTATGGCGATGACAACCTTAGCTTTACATTGGATTCCGTACCCGCTTACCACGACGACACTGGCTTGCCAGTCAACTCTATGTTTGTTTTATATGAACCTTGAATTTTTTTCATACAATTTTAAAATTCTGTCCAAGTTTTATGTAAAAAATTGTGGTTGATTTTGTTTCTATGATTTCAACCCTAATGCCTATGATTTGCTGTATTTGTGGACGCCACTTGGCCAAAACCTCCTTAACGAATGGGCATATCCCTTTTACAGTAAAGTACAGATTTTTTACTAAAGAATTAAAATTCCAAATACATATTACAATACATATTTCTTAAAATTAAATGAATCCATAGATTTGTTTTAACAGAAAAAAAAACTAATTATGTCCATAGATTTTGTTATAGAAAAATTATACATAGCAATAAGATCTTTTTAAAAGTCCCAAGTCCCATATTTATTTATTTATTTATTTAATGCTTTATGCACAGGTAAAAAACACTGCACAAAGGCGGACTTAATGCCATAGGCATTTTCTGCCACGTAAAATAAACGAAAATTGGAAAGAAAAATAAAATTCAAGATCAAGTAATAAATACATAGATACATACATATATTATACATATATTATCCATATAAATTACATAATAATATTTTTCCTATAAATTGCGCCTTATACTTAAACTGTGCTTAAACACCTTTTATTACGTTCTCAGTGCCCTTCGACCTCGGAAAAAATAAACAAAATATACATATAAACCAGCCAGCCATTTGTAGTTACTGTAATAAGCAAGCACTTTTAATGAACGTAAAACAAATAGGTAACGTATAGGTAGAATACTTACGGTAAAATGGCGTCTAATCCATTCTCTTTTTCCAATAAGTTTACACTCTATGAGAAATTTACGTAGAGTATAACTTATTTGAAAGATCTTTAAACTTTATAGTCTGTTTAGAAAAATCTCTAGAATTGAAATGCTTTAATTAGGCATTTAAAAAAGATCTAGTTAAGACATAAAATAAAACAAAAAATGTATTCCTAACGAAAAAGTAAAATCTATTAAAATACATAGGTGTACCACTCTCAGTTTATTTTTTCTTGTTTTCTGGCTACTCTTAGTTAAATTATCCAAACTACAACAGTTTTTAGGAAAGCTAACATCAAAACAGAAACGTTATTAGAATCATATTAGAATACGTCTTTTGTCCGTCAGTTCTCAACGTAATGCAATCAATATCCAGCCGGGCTGATATTACGGACGTGTGTAAAATTGCACTGTTACAGGAAAGCCGTGGCGTAATATAAATAGGTTTTCATTTTAAAGAGGATTTTAAAAAATACACTTCGTTATAAAGATTTATTTCTTCGTCACGTATTCCAAAAAGTTCATTTAATTAGGTGACGAAACTCAGATAATTATTAGTTCTCGGCCACAGGTATTCGTTAAATAGCTAATGAGATGATCACTATCAATGGAATAAATATCATTTATTGGACAACTTGCCAAGGTTTGAATTTTAATATTCCAATAAACCTTCCTCAAACAAACTGATTCATTGAATTTATTTTTACAATTGTGCCATATATCTACTTATTCACTTGCAAATAAAGTGACACAGAAAATATTTCAATTTAATTTACTTTAAATACGCTCGGAACGGAGAGTGGAGTGAGGTTATTTATATACTTTGAAATGGTTGTATGAGCGAACGAAGCCCCGACCGACCGAAGCCTCATATTAGCGGCAGACTAGTTCTGCGGCAGTCTTGCGACGCGCTTATTATTCGAATGTAAGATTCTTTATCGAACGCCCGTAATAACGTTCCATTGAAACGCTAGCGCGAATTTATAAAATGAAATATTTACGCCATATTTGATTTTTATTCCCGCGATTTTTTGGTGCTGTCAGTTTTTTTTTAATGCAACTGCGATGTGGTCTTTGCCTTTGTGACTTTTCGTTTATTTTTTGTGTAATTCTCTTAATTTTTGCTGAGTGAATTGCTTGATTGCCAGTGACAATAAATACTTAGTGTAGACAGAAAAAAAGACTATATATTTCAAGAAATTTTAATGTACCTGGTTTGATAGTCGTCATTCGATTGCGAGTTTCCTTTCCTTTTTGCCTTTAGTGACGGTTTCATAAAGTCGTATTGCAGCGAACTGTGGCAAATGAAGACTTTGTTTTTTTATAATAATTTATTAAGTAACTGTGTTCCGTGCGATGAAAAAGAAAATGAGTAAGTTTAATTTTAATTCTTTAACATAATTGTGGGATCTGAATTGTTGTATTTTTCTTGTATACCTACTTTTAAATAAAGGATAATAAAAACTCAGTCAAAATAACAATGTATATTTTCCTTCTGCATTCATCTAGAAACCACTACATATTTATTAAATAATTACTAAATGACATCAATGTTTGGATTCAACCAGATTATACAAACAATATTTGTGTCAGCTGAATTAATAGAGTGTATTTATACTTGGTAGGTATATCGTCCAATGCATTTGATAAAGCGAACTGCGGGCCGTCCCTCCCGCCCTCCCACGTCCCTCTATCGCCCACAAAAAGGGCATACGGTGCTAATTTCAGACGTTCCCTCGGATGGAACACTGAAAAGATTTATCTATATTATTATCTTTTTTTAATATGTCCATCAGCGCTATTTTATCAGAGAGATCTATATACATTTATGTTTTGTTTGTTATTTTGTAGGATAAAAAAAAGTGTAAGGTTATAATCACGCAAATTGTAACAGTCAATAATTGAAACTGTTTATTATGTTACCGGAACGTCAGAATAGCTATATACATTTTTTAAAGGCAATTATTGGCTCTGTTGGTTCTCGCACCTAATGACGTCTGCAGTGGACATCCATCATTGTATTTCTACAAAAAACTCAAATAATTTATAATGTCAACCTACTAAAACATACTTACATTACTATAGTCTGTTTTATTTCAACAAAAACTTACAAACTACAAACACAAACCAAATATCAGGCATCGGGCATCTTTAACATGGTTAACAATTCAAGATAAAATGTTGTAATGACTTACCATAATTAAAATGATAACAAAACAGGATTTCTAACATTCTTCTATGCAGTACTCTACTTGATGTGAACCTAAAACCAAGAATGAATGCTTTCAAATAACAATAATAAACATAATCATTTGTATACAGATACAACAATACCTAGTATTTACGTGGTAGGATACTAGGTATTGTTTTATCGTAGTTTCTAGAGGCCAGTTTGCTTTTTCTAGATTGTAGATTCCACAATAGAGAAAATTAAACACGAGATGAGAGTAATAGTAAAGTAAGTAAGTAATATATTTATGTATCAGAATATTGTTAAAATATTAAAATGTCCATAACATTTTGCTGTTTCCAGCGTACAAAGATTAAGCGTCATATCAAATTCAAATAAAATTACACAACATATTTCGCAAGAAGAAAATTTTTCTGTCAACTTTAAAAAATCTTAGTAGGTACCTATTTTGCTATCATATTTTTATCTTAATTTTGATGTGCACCTCAATATATATTATGGGTCCAATTTTGTAAAAAAGGTACTTAAGTCGTTTGAACCAAACGTTATCGGACCGAATCTTGTGGGTAGCTCAAAATGCGGCTTTTGAAGAGGCCGAGATTGCTGAGAAGCAGGATCCTACTTGTGTGATTAATTTTTTTTACCGATATCAGTGATCAGATCACTAATCTGTTAGCCAACTTAATGATTTTTATTTTTATTTTTTATAACATTCCCTCACACAAAACCGTTCATTTCCGTTAATTTACTTACTTACCTACATTATACGTATATCCAGAAATTATTTATTTTTACCTTTCAATATTTGCAAACTTGAAAATGTCCCCGACAAAGTGGCGGCCTGTAATTGTCAAACACTGTTATTAGTGAACAGGGATGTACGGCATACCTAGACTGTATGTTTTACCCTTTGGAAAACCATTCAAAAAAGTTAGTAATTTTCTCGCAATGTTTGTGTGTAACAGTAGCACTAACTATAAATTATTATGTATGTACGCTATTCGGCTTTTAAAGTGACTACATTAGGGGTCTAAATTCTTTATAGATACTACAAAAAAATATATAAAAGATTACTTAGTGAACGGGCTCAATTTTGATGATTTTTGGAATGAAAGATCAAAAAGTTATTCCGTACAAACGGTTGATGATCGCGAAGCCAGAATTTTAAGCCAGGTACCGTAATCTATGTAGAGTACGTTATATCATTATAACTATCAAAACAAAAATACCAACTCCAATTAAAGAATCACGAAGCAAATTGTAATATAATTCAGTGATCATTATTGCGAGTCAGTTAGTGACTAGCGACCATTAAATGGAAATCGTGACTGCAAATCTGAAAACAGTTACTTTAATAATTCTACATCTTAGAAGAAAATTATTACCGGATTATGTTTCATTTTGTCTTCGATGCTAACACTGATCTGAGAAGCTAAAAACAGAATATATTAAATGCTTATTAGCCCATAACAAGCTTATTTCTCTGAAGACGTAGATGAGCGATCTTCTTTAAATACTGTAGTTTTAATTTAACCCAAAAGACCTTAACACAATCTCTTTACATCTAAAACGGTTGCCTTAAATGGTGACGTAAAAATCCAGACAGAAGTATTTCCCTATCCCTATAGAAAATAATAGCAAGATCCTATTGGCAGTACGATTTCCTCAGCATACTCCAAAAGGACTTATAAAGATACATGATATTCAATATCTTCAGTTAATAGCATTTCAAAGTATACCTATCAAAACCTAAATCTTTATAATGTATATTAAATTCTCATCGGGACTAACACAAACCACTTTATTGTTCGAAGATTTTCCATTAGCTACCAGTTGCTTGTATTGATTTCTAATAAGCGCTGATTGCATTTATATCCTCTGCGGTATTCGTGAAAAGACTTCCAAGTTATCGCCAGTAAGATTTTTATGTTTTTAAAGGATTATATCAAAGAGACCTGTGGTTTCTGGTAAAGAACTTGACCCTCTATTTGTGATTGTTGTTTAATATGACTAAGGGATTATATCAAGAAGAAAGGCACCAGCGTCCTCCGTTGTGTTACTAACAATATATTGCAATCATGAATCTGTCTGAATAGCATGCTGTTTATGGAAATATTAACCTCACTCTCACGACCGGTCATTAGTGACATAATATTCATATTCAGCTGTGGAAATTAAATTTATTATTAAGTTTTTGTACACAGATTTCTGGTCGCATGTGGATGCTAAATGAAATTTCAGCTGCTTAGCAACATGCTTCAGATTTCCGGTAGCAAAGTCAACATATTGGAATAGTTATGTTGTAGTTTCTAGCCTACAATGTCATAGTGTGTAGGTATTATTTGTTATGATGATTCATACATTGAATTCGGCTTACCCCGTAGGTCTAAACGATAAGGATTTATATTTCAATTGACATCTGAATAATATTTGATGACTTGGATTATTTCCAACACACATTCGTTAAAAAATTCAATCAATGTTTTCTTTTTTTTCTTTTTATTGAACGTGCAGACAGGGTCGAGAATTAATAGCTTTACATTGTTATATTGAAAATTGTGCTATGTTTTATCTAATATGACTATTATTATAAAAGTTAGGAATTCTTTAGATTAATATGGGTATCTATCTGTCAGTCATGAACAACAGAAAATCATCAACTTAAAAAAAAATAGCCTGGATGGTATTTATGATATTTTAAGTAAGTGTTTAAAATATCGAATGCTAATTATTATTGTTATTGTTACTTAATTATCATAAGCAAAAAAAAAATAGATGTCAATTCTTAAAAATCTAAACTTAACGAAATAAAATTGCAGAATAACGTTCCAGAACCTTCGAAAACAAATCTAAATTATATTTTTTTTTCTATGGTCGGCTGGGCCTGTTGCTTTCACAGCTGTTTCTGCTAACCATAACCAATCGTTACTTTAGTAAAAATACATATTACTTATCATGTTTTGTATGCGTGATACAATAAAAATATGCAGTATAATATTATTGTGTATTCAATGATAAAGAAAATATTTTTTGTAACGATATCTTTACCAACAAGTTTAGTTTGCAAATGTTGAATGTATTTCGATTTAGTTTGTTGATTAGGTAGCGACGAAGTGGCCGCCATTTTGTCGTTTTGGATACGAGTCATTTCGTGAGAATAACTATTTATAATTAAATTAACGCTAATGCGTCCGTAATTATAATAAAAATTTACATCTAAATTCGAAGAAACAATTTCTGTATTCGACGACACGGTGTGCGCAGTGACTAAGCGATTAGCTTTCTGCGCCACGTGCCGCGGGTTCGATCTTCGTATGGAACAAAATATATTTGTATGATCTACAGATAGTTGTTTCGGGTCTGGGTATGTGTGCATGTGACATGAGAAATTTTAGTGAGGAGCAAAAAATACATGAAATTGAATTTACATCACCAGTACCTACCTATTTCAATGTTAAAGAAATCTATTTTCTGTTTATGTATTCTGTATTTGTGACTCGTTACAACAATACAAATAAACTACCTAATTACTAATTCGTAATTGCTTTTCGTAATCGCTAATGCTCGATGCTTCGACTCGATGCCACGACGTAAATCAATAAAAAAGTAAAGTTCGAACTCCACAGAGGTTTGGATTGTCTATGACTTCCTTTAGTAACGGTTCAGGCACGTTTTTCTGTATTTTTATTTATTAATTCGTGAATCGGTGGTTGTTTACGCCATAATAAGGTATTGACTGTTATTAGAAACTTTTCCAAAAAACTTAAACAATGGTGTAAAAATAAATTATAAGTATATTTAAAACATTGCCTATTGTTATGCATTTTTAAATTGCTGGTTCTACAGACTTGTGACGTCATAAACTAGTAAAGTCATAGTAAATTTTGACAGTTTCATACAAATTTCATTTTGCGGGAAAAGGATGGATAGTGCATCCTATAGAAAAAACAATGCTTAAAAAAAAGATAACTCTGGCATTTATTCACAGATTTAAATTATTTTTTAATTATGGTGTTCTTAATCTGCCTACTGTAACGGAATATAAAATATTTATCTATTTTTAATAGTAGTCAACAACCCCCTATGTGTATACAGGATATTTTTTTATGTAGTGCGCAAAATTTGGAGTGATTCAGTGTCTGTTCCCAAATGCGACCGCAATACTAATATTCACTACAAAATAAAATAAAAATTTGACTTTTTGGCTTGCGCTAGTAAACTATGCGTGTCCCTCATACTAAATCGAATTTTCGTTTTGTTTTAAAGTGTATCCCAATATTCCCATTACTGCGGTTGCATTTAGGAACAGAGACTGAATCACTACAAATTATGCGCACTACATAAAAAAATATCCTGTATTGGTGTAACTTTATTTTGATTTAGAATGGTATGAAAGAAAAGAATTGTATAAATGACCGGATTGTGGCATTATTACCCTGAAATCGTAATTTGTACAAGTATGTTCCCACATTTTCTAAATAATATGTTAAGATCATTAGGAGAAATTCTATGTCGTGATGGAAGCAAAAAGTTTTGTAATGGGGATGCCCAAGCTGCATCATACTAGGTGTCTTTCTCAGTGCACCATAATCAAAACATGGTATAACTTGGTCGAATTAGTCATCCAAATTGGACGTGTATGCAAAATTTCAGCTCAATCGGAAACCGGGAAGTGGGTCAAATTTAACTTCCAAGATTTTCTTACATAGTTAGTTACAGGTGAAGCTAATAAAAGTGAGTTAAAAAGCGCCGCCATTAGAAAATTTTGTCGTCATGACAAGGCGAGATATTGCCTCTAAAAACCTGTTCCTCACGAGATAATCCGACGACAAAATTTTGTCGCCGCGCACATGTTTGCCCGACTAGAGTGAGCGTGATGTAGCGAGCGCCGAGGTGAGCGAGAGGGACATCACATTCCAGCAAAGTGCACAGTAAATTCAACCGAGCTATACCTATTTAATTTACCTAATCATATTCCAATCAAAATTCTTCTTTGTTATTTTTGTATTATACGAGCAGTTAATTACGAATATTGGATCGGGAAAAACTTATATTTAGAATTTAGATATGTCAAGTATTTACTTATCGTAGTAATAAAAACTATTACAAGCTTATCACAGTATTTGTACCTACTTATCGTCACGGTTTTTGCTTTATGGAGTGAACAGATCATAAAATATGATTTGATAAAACAATCGACTTTGAACCTTATTTTCAGGTATTGCAGTCCATTTCTAGACGGCATTTCCTAGAATGGTACCTAATGCTCTTGTCACCATGCTGTGCAACTGGGCCGCAGGATTCCCATCTTATTAAAAGTCAATACAACTCTATTGACATACGCTGAGGAACCCATTCGGTACTGGCAAGCCAACAGCACATTTTTTTTTCTTTTGCCAAATTATTTTTTCTTTTTGCATTGTGTTATCTTGTGTCTAGTCTGAATAAAACGTTTTTTAAAACGCTTTTATTAGCTTCACCTGTAACTAACTATGTAAAAAAATCTTGGAAGTTTTTGACTCACTTCCCGGTTTCCGATTGAGCTGAAATTTTGCATACACGTTTAGTTTGGATGACAAAAGCGTTTTCTTTAGTTTTTTTTTAAACTATAATATTTTTTTGTCTTTTTTTTCTATTTCACCGGACAAATAAAATAAAGTTATTATATCAATCAATACAAATGTCATGGGACGGTTAAGAATCAATAGTGTTTATTATTATTAGTTTTTACTTTTTAAAACAGATAGATTTTCTGTAATGTAATTTAAAATTTAACTTGGCGAATCTTTATGCTAGTATTATCTCATTACCGTGACCCCGGAACGTAAAGGGCTATTGAAGGAACACCGTGGATTTTAGTCAGTACAAGTCTGACAGTCCCTCCCGCCCTGCCCGGGGTGGGAGAACTCAATTAATGATTTTACCACGCTAAAAAAAAAAAAAAAAAAAAAAAAAAGTACTATATCAAAATTGCAAAAATATCAGAATAACAGAAATATCTACTACCTAAGTGCACTTTTTATTCGAAGCAGGGCAATCGTAAGCAATGATTACGAGTACTTGCGTTGCCGCTGCGTCTATGCGTTTCTACGTACGTAGCTGCATGACATAGCGTTACTACGCACGTAGCCGCGTTGCTACGCACGTAGCCGCGCGGCTAGGCTTGATTAGTACAATGTTGTGGTAAGAGCTGCGAGAATAATGTAATTTAATGTGAATAAAAAATAAGAATAGGATTATAATTGTTTGCCTCTGAATAAGATTACCATGGCAGTTACAAGCTGACCAGTCCCGACAGACTATCTCTAAATGCATTATTGCGATATTTAATCTTACACGTGGCGTGGATGTTGTATGCGGCTTTGCGTTAGAGGCCACAAGGTTCTACAGTAGAAAAGAGCTAGCTAAGGTTAGATAGCTATTATATGAAAAATTTATCGATGTGACGAATTTTTATTTTACTTTGTATTGTATCATTCTGTAAGAACAAAAAAATATTTTTTACAATAAATTAATAAAGAAATAAATATGTTTATTCCAAGTTATTCGAGAATTTTAAAGTAATTTTAAAAAAATTGTTATGTGTGTCGGTGGACAAACAAGCGTAGCCGCGCGGTTACGTGCGTAGCAACGCGGCTACGCTTGTTTGTCCACCGACACACATAACAATTTCTTTAAATTACTTTAAAATTCTCGAATAACTTGGAATAAACATATTTATTTCTTTATTAATTTATTAATTTATTGTAAAAAATATTTTTTTGCTCTTACAGAATGATACAATACAAAGTAAAATAAAAATTCGTCACATCGATAAATTTTTCATATAATAGGTATCTAACCTTAGCTAGCTCTTTTCTACTGTAGAACCTTGTGGCCTCTAACGCAAAGCCGCATACAACATCCACGCCACGTGTAAGATTAAATATCGCAATAATGCATTTAGAGATAGTCTGTCGGGACTGGTCAGCTTGTAACTGCCATGGTAATCTTATTCAGAGGCAAACAATTATTATCCTATTCTTATTTATATTCACATTAACTTACATTATTCTCGCAGCTCTTACCACAACATTGTACTAATCAAGATTGTAATCTATATTTTAAAAGAGTTTCTTTCCGGTTCTTTTCCATAGGACCTACTATTTGGAACCGCGCACCTAGAGTCTCGACATTTCATAAGTGCCTGTATCATTCTCGTTTAAATATGAAATAAAGATCTATTATATTCTTAGATTGTCCTATCTTTTAGAAATAGTTTACTTTAAAATAACTTTGTAACTTGGTAGGTACTAATAATAATATGAATTTGACCCACAGATAAATCTATATCTGTGATTTGAACCCTTCATTTATGCTTGAAACTATTTTTATCGCAAAAGATCTTGAAATAACGTTTTGTTTTAGATTAATTCAATTTATATTTAATTTAATCATGTTATATTAGTATTACACCGTACCTATGTAGATTTTTGTTAAAATTATTCAAATGGCTTTTACAATTGATTTTGCCTGATTAAATTAAGGTATAAAATAATTAAACGCTCTTAAAAATTTAACAGGTTGTTAGGACATAAACATACCACACTTAAATTGGTCATAATTTTATCCAAGTCTAAAATATCGAATTAATATTTTGACAAAAATCCAATTTTGAGCTATTATACCAACGCGACCCGACGACGCTAATATTTTATTATTCGTTATCATTTTCCCGTAAATATTATTGTGTTAAAAACATGGGCGTAGTCAGGCAGCATCAATCTGTTTTCCTAAGAATTCTAAAATACATATTTTATCCCCCGCTACATCTAAAATTGCTAAAAACCTCCTGGAGTTAAAATGCTAGCTGCGGTCCATACTAACATCCAATACGTGATTAAAAATACCAAACAGGTATTATTTTTTGTAAAAAAAATATTATTACGATACTATATTATAAAATAGACATAATTGTTACGAGATTTTCATGAGAACGTGAATAGGCGAATGGAGAGTCGTGTGACCAGTCAGGGACGTTCTAAAACAATTTGTTTTGCGCACATAAATATTTTACGTACACCGCAAAAGTTTAGTTTGATATTATTTAATGATTTTGTACAAATACTTAAAAAAAATAAAAATGTGTAATATTATTATTAAATTAATGAGATGGGTTTCATGCGATCTTCCGAAAAAAAGTATCATCATTGGTTAGTAGAATGAGGGTCAGTGACAATAGCATCCTGAAAACAGTAGCGGAGAATACTTGTTCTCCTTTTTTGAGGCATTTTGTGGGGTTGATGGTCGGGTAGGAAACGCATTTCTTGCTTGGCCATCTTCGGCGCGGAGTGCTTCAAACTTTTATTTTATTTTTGTACATGGCGTGTATTACTAACACTAATTATAAGTTATTTTTCTTACGAACACAATGGATCTTCTGTTGTCCTAAATAAAGAAATTTTGATTTTGATTTGAATATCATTTCTAAGAATAATACAGGGTGGCGATTGAAACTGAAGTACTGTATTATACTTAGAAATGATATTAATTTTTAACCTTAAAAAGAACGAACTTCTTTAAAATATAGCTACCGATTTTTTTTTTCATAGAGCGTTTGTGCAATTAAATAATTAATGTAAACAATTAAAAGTTCGTAAATAAGTAATATGAAATTAAATTTATACATCCCATAATAATTCCGTCGCTTTATCTATTTGTTTCCTTTTCACGACTGTACCGATCTTGATTCAACTTGACAGTAAAAATTGCATCTTATGTAAGGAAATAGCCTCCTTTTTTTTCTCAAAAATACCAGCATACGAATTCCTCGCGGTCATAGTCGCGGGCACAGCTAGTGTAAATATAATTGTAACAAGATATTGATTCGAACGTTAAATCGCGAATACGCTGGTGATTCAGAGTGTCGTTCGACCGGTCACGGACGTTCATATAAACGGAATTGGTTCATTTGTGTTGTGAATTTAATATCCAGTGGCTAAATTGTATGAGAGACCAGTTTCTATATTTTTTGTTTTTAAATATTTTCGTTTTTAGATTTTTCCTGTTTTTTAGCTTTTATGTTTTTTTTTTCTTTTACATTTTTTTTGTTTTCGTTTTTGTTAACTTTTAAATTTTATAAAAAAAATCTCTATTTGAGCGATTAGGTAAGGTATATTTATGATTCATAGGTTCTTTAGGTTAAGTTTTGAAGATAAAATAAAAGCGTTTCGAGTCGTCTGAGTCATGGTTGTGAATGTCACTGACACGCCTATTTTAGTTAACGCGCGAATCACGATGTTCTAGATGTTTTGTATTAAAAAAGTATGTTGATGAATCCTTGAGTGCATAAGCTATATAAAAAATATATGTTGTACCTAACGACATCACGGAACAATTGGATTGTTTATTTTTTATAAATTTGCCCAACGACACGATTTCATTAAACAATATTTTTTCGCATCACTCCGATGCAGTGCAGTTCTGTTCAGTGCGGTATGACCGTTATTGTACAAGAAGCAGAATAGCCCAGCACCTAAATTATAAAACAACTCTAAACTAATTATAAGCTATTTCATAAGACGCCCACGTTGAACCTTCGCGAGTTCGCATACGCAACCACTTAACAAGTACGACACGAACACTTTAATTCGGAGAAACGGTTTTCTATGAGAAAATCATTCCCTAAATGTTGACAACATCCGATTTTTCAGTAAATGGACAGCTATTCTTGCGATTAGTACCTACATTTAAAAATTGTTCCAATTTCAAAGGAACAAATTATGCATTTGGCCATTGAAAAATAGGGCCTAAATCTATGTCATTTCTGAACTGCAATTGTTATCGTATAGAAAATAAATCCCATAAAGTTAGGGCTACAGTCATGTCCGTACTAATAAAAAAATCGTTTGGACTTTGTAGTAAAATTTTAAAGAATTTATGATTGATGTAATATTTTAACTAATTAATCAATCTGTCTCAATTTGATACAATCCACTTCTAGTTCAAACAACAATAGACATAGTTCAAATATGTACTTTTTTTTTAACGTACGTCGTTTTTGTCAGGGCTTTTCCAATTTCAAAATGGTATCCTTACATACAGGTTGGCTCAGCTCTATCTGTCTATTTATAAAAATATAATCAATAATAGTTTACTAACATTTATATTTTTTTATTTACACGAATTATTATTTTAAATAATTATAAAGGTTGTCTGAAAGACATCGCTTTTAGCGATAACACCGCCCATTGTACATGTTTATTTTTATAATTAATGTATTATTTTTATTGCTAGTGTACAATAAAAATTGTATTGTATAATACATTCCTATAATTAAATTAAACATATTTAAGTAGGTATGGACTTTTGGTTCAGGAAGCATTTATACACACGTTTGAGTTAGCATTATTTTTCATATTATTTTATTATTAGTACATATTACAATAAATTAATGTTGTTGAAATTTAAATCGTGTGTACCTATTTAAGATTATAGAATTTTTCCTTATTCGAGTAACCAAGACTCAACAAGATTATTAGTAAAACTTACGACTATGTTAGTAAGTACACACACACACACAGATTATGAATATATGGAATTGTAAATGTCGTGTGGGACTCATCTCATCGGAGTTCTTATTCGAGCTATTCGCGCAGCGCGGGTTGCGCTTGCGAGCCGAATTATTCTGAGTGATCCCCGGAAATATGCACGTGAGTAAGCTGTGAACATGGAGGTCACTCATGGAAGTATTTTATTATGATCTGGGGGCCCAAAAAGGCCACATTGAGCAATTCATCTAATGATCTGCATAGTAAGTGTCAAACAGATGATTACTGAATATGTATCTTATGTGGATGATATTATGAGTTGTCAATTAAGTAGATATTTTGACATTCGTAATATGAATCATATTGTGATTCATCTAAAGCGGCATTTTTAGCCGATTAATACCGAGGATTTTAGAAAATGATACGATATTAAATTACTAAAAAAAACTTACAGGGAAAAATTTAGTACTTGTTTCACAGTAGGTAGGTAAAGAGTATATTCAAGATAATATAGATTTTTTGTAAAATCAAATAACACTTGACACTTAGACATATAGATATTTTTGGAACAAAAGATCTCAATTTTTTATACGTCAAGATTTTTGTAACAAATTTGAAAGCCAAATATTACCGGAAAAAATGCAATACAATGTCAATTGTTTGAATATCGGTTCCACTTTATTTCTTACGAAACAATTGGTGGCCTAAATTATAGGAAAATCAATCTACCTATTGTGACTAATTAAACGTAAAATGTCGCGTCAACGATCCCACAAGGACATTTATTTCTACTAGAGGTCGCCCAGTGGTCGAAATTCGACCGTAATTTTAGCTTTCTGCACTTCTTCTCCATATAAACTTTAACTATGCCAAATCTCACACACCTCCGTGCGCGCAATATGCTTAAAAAGGGAAGGGGGAATATATAGATTAACGCTGATACAAAGCAACATAAAATCATCATTTTTGTTATAATTGAGTAAAAAACCGTTTATTTTTATCACAATACTTCGGTATAGATAAGTAGAATATAAAACGGTGATAGTACGCGATAGGAGTGCCAACACAACACACCTGTTCGTTAGGTAAAGTTGCACCTACTGCGCGCAATGCTGCCAACCTAATTTATTTATTTATTCCGTTCGCGTTTCTAGCAGATATGCGCATATATTATAAATAGGTATATTTTGTTAAATGTTTAACTAATTATATCTAAGTAAACACTAAATTCATTAATATTAGTTTAAATAAGATTATTAGGACAACAGCAAACAGAGGTCAAGGTAGGTAAGTGAATATAAATACAACCTTTATATAACATTGCTACTTTCGGAACAATACCAAATGACACATGATGAGGAATCACAATCACTAAGCTATTTACCATCCACTATACGCTCGTATTCCGAAAACGAGAAACAGATTCTAAGAATGTATCAGTGAGTGACAGTGTTGCCACTGCACTCGTTAGCCAATTTGCACGTACGGGGAATTGGGGATTGTAACCAAGCACTGCTTTTCTCGGTGGAGGATACAGGAGATTGATTCGGGAATGTTTATATTTAAATTTGGAGTTTATAGAATGGCGTTTGGTTTTATCAATGAGCACTTGATAATTAGGCCGCCATTGGAATCTTGCTCTAGCTATAACGATATCATTCGAAATATTGAAATATAACATAATTATTGTCTATAAAATACAAAAAAAGAACAATGCTATGCCTAAACGACTTAATTATTATTTAAAAAAAACATTTATTACTTACATCAAAATTGATCAGGTTTTTTTTAAGATACAATTGAAATAAATTATATTGAAATGTAATTTTTTTTAATTAAATTTTTCTATAAAATTTTGGCTTCGAAACAGAAAGAAGCACTTGGTGACAATAATAACGTTTATATACCTAACATTAATATTATTACAATAGCAACTATTACTTTATCCACTGCGTATAATTATGTAGAAGTAAAAAGAAAATGCACATGAAATAAATTTAATAAGGCTACAATAACAATGTTTATAAATTATTATTCTTATTACAATAGTTAATATGACTCCATCCACTGCGTAGAATTATGTAGAAGTAAAATAAAAAACGCACATAAAATAAATTTAATAATACATTCTTCACACTTATTGCTTTTAACAGCAAAAAGTCCTTCAAAACTGGCTGTTTGAAGCGAAACATCTCGAAACTCACAAAGGTCGTCGTAAATTAATTAAAAATATACGTTTATTCAAGTCTTGTTATTTACAAGAATTAATTGCTGACTTGATTTTCGTAAGTTTTCATGCTGTATTTTCACATAACATGATATGTACCATAAAAGAGAATGGGCAAAATAATAAGAAGAGTGTCCATTTTTTTTTAAGTTGTTGCGCTCTTACTTTCTTTACGAGTCTACTTCATTAGGTAAGATGTTTTATTCACGTAGAGTGTAGACCATATATAAATTATACAGGTACCTACTTAAGAATAGTCAGACCTAGGTAGTTCCAAAGTGTAGATTTTCTATGGAGAAGAACAGGCAAGAAACTCCATGGTTACTCTTTTCAATTCCTAAGTTTAGGGTAAAAAAATCCCTTTAAACAAAACTTAGGTACTTTCGAGATATAAATGTATAATGGTGTCGATAGTAAATTATGCGTGTCCCCCATACTAAGTCGAATTTTCGTTTTGTTTTAAAGTGTATCCCAATACTGCGGTTGCATTTAGGAACAGAGACTGAATCACTCTACAAATTATGCGCACTACATAAAAAAATATCCTGTATACGAGTAGTAGTATCTTAGTGCGCAGTTACTTTTAAAAACACTCGAAATGGCCTTTTTTCCTCTCTGGAATTTAAAAGAAACCATGACCTTGATTTTCTTTTGTCGTTACTCCTTAGGGATCGTCAGATCTCTCTTCGGTCAAAACATGGATAACTTGTAACGAAGTATGACATCCTGACTATATCACTGACAAGGGACCCAAGACAGTTCCCCTGGGTACACCCATTCTTTAGTCATCGTACCTTCCCAGATGTAAAAGTGACGCTCAAACATGCAAGTAAACAACTACTTCACAAACGCAATTGGCAACATGCGAAACAAAATGGACGCACGTACATAATAATAATATGTTTATCACGCTCGATGTTTAACTTGACAGTATAGTTGGCCTTTTACAAATCCATAATGGAATTTTTTTTCAATACCTTAAAACAGGCTATTAACCATGGTTCCATAACATTGGAATATCCTTAATTGATAACCATGTGAGATTTTTATGAAAGTGTGGGACGGGACCCAACACGTTCCCTTGGGTACGCCCGTGCATTGAAGCATTTTTATGCGTGTTTCCTCTGGGAATTCCGTTAAGTTTTCACGTACACGCCTCCTTAAACTAAGAAAACAAGTAGAAACTGATTGGCAACACAGAACAATATCGCCACGTACAAAATATGTTTATCTGCGGCCTTCAACTTGACTCGTACGGGCGGGCCGGCGACCTCGCTTACTTTCTGACTTTAAATGTTTTGCCTTATCGAATTATCATTGGTGTTTGGTTATCTTCAAATTCTTTTGGTTGCTTTGTTAGGTAATATGAAGGGGTCATATTTGCCGCTTTAATAGTTTTTTGGTCAGAATTTTGTATAGCATTCATGTGTATGAACTGAGGAAGACTAAGGTCAGTTGGATTACCATCCTTGTAATGTAACGGCGCTTTCCATTAGGTGCTGAATGCGCTGAGAGATATGACGTGAGAGAGTCTTCAAGAACTTTACGTAATAAAAGTCTAAAAATAATGATAAATGTTGTTTTTAATGACAAAATCATTTAAATGATTAAAAAACAAGATTCTTAAGGAAATCTTCTACGTGAAAAGAAACATCAACCAAGCGTGAATTGCTTTTGGACATAATATATATATATTCAAAGTAATTTGACATGACGTAAAGTAAATTTTTTGAAGACTAAAGCAATAAGCACTTGATGAATTGTATTTAACTGAGAACATAATTTGAATACCTGATAAACTTAAAAATATGATTTTCTATATAACTGGCTCCTAGACTGTCATCTCTAAAGGGTTAGACCGGAGTACGTTGTGTTAACCCACATTCGCTGATAACGTTAATAAGCCCTATGTTCTACGAGTATTAAGCTGCTACGCCTGCTACTGAGAATTTTCTAATCGAAAATTCTAATGCACGGCAGCCACGTTTGATAGCTGATAAACAGTATTTTCCCTGGATAAATTTTAGTCTAGTTTCACCCATTTTCGTTTATGCACATTATCCAGGGACACACTGTAAATATTTCGCTCCGCACCAAAGATTTTTCATTACCTGTATCAAAATTATAATTTCATCTCTTCTTGTCATCAGGTAAAGAGGTTCAGAAGCGATGGCGTTCCATCCGCGACTCCTACACGAAGACTTACAGACAGGGCAAGTGCGTGCTCCCGGAACAGTGTCCCCCTGGCAGCAGGCGCTACCAATATCATCAGCAGATGTCCTTCTTATTGAAAGCGTTGCAGAACAAGTAAGCATTATTGACCTTAACCCAAACAGCACGAGTCGTACGACGACTGGCGCAGAGGGTAAAGCCGGGCTTCCACTGGCAGCGGAGCGGACTCCTTACAGACTCCGTTTGACTCGCAACGGTAAACTTCATAGAAGTGCTTCCACTAACAAAGAGTCTAACGGAGAGGACAGAACGAGTAAAAATAGTTAATAACGAACTCGTTCCGCTTAAGCAAACGGAGTTCGTACTGACTCCGTTCGACTCTAGCAATCAAAAATTACATAGTGACGCTAATACGCTACTTCCTCGCTTTCATTTATCTTTTGCAGTGGAAGGCAAATCATAAATGTGGACGAAATTCTTTCTTAGTGGAAGATAAAACCTATTTTAGCTAGTTGGACTCCGTTCCGCTCGGCTATTACTTGCTCATTACCCTTTTGCAATGGAAGCCCAGCTTTAGCGATGATTGACTGACTTACCTGTCGTGAGTTCGATCATCGCATGGAACAAATATTTATATGGCCTACAGATATCTGTTCCGGGTATGTGTGTGTGTGCATGTGAGATGTTTGTAAACTGTACCCACGATACAGGAGTAAAGAATCTTTCCGAAAAAATTAATACACAGAATAAAGAACTCATCATGTGGTTTTCCCTGATATTGATTGACGAAGCTCCTGGAACAAGTGAATGTCTTATGTCGAAGAAGACCATCCAACCTGCGAACTAAATACAGGAATTTTTTTTATGTAGTGCGCATAATTGGTATAGTGATTCAGT
Organism: Allophyes oxyacanthae; assembly: GCA_932294325.1. Taxonomy (NCBI): domain Eukaryota; kingdom Metazoa; phylum Arthropoda; class Insecta; order Lepidoptera; family Noctuidae; genus Allophyes; species Allophyes oxyacanthae. Next base: position 8,013,495 of record OW028635.1, on the reverse strand, counting down.
GTCTGTTCCTAAATGCAACCGCAGTATTGGGATTTGGAAATCAAAACGAAAATTCGACTTAGTATGGGGGACACGCATAATTTACTAGTGCATCACATACAAACTCAATTTTTTTATTTTGTTTTGTACTGTGGTTGCATTTGGAACGGACACTGAATCACTGCAAATTTTGCGCACTAGATATTGTTTTTTATCCTGTATACTATTTTAACACCGTGAAATATATAAAAATAAAACCGTGATGAGTTAAAACCGTGGACGAATGAATACAAGCCACAGACTTTTATTATTAAAAATTGTTACTTTTTTTTTTTTTTTTGGATCGTGTTTTTAATTTTTTACTTTTTATTTTTTGTCTTCATTTGTTACTTCTTTTTTTATTTGTTTTAATTTTATTTTTTTTACTTTTTATGTGTGTCGTAATTTGTGTAAGAAACAAATCGTTTTTCTTTCTTCTTTCTTTCTTAAATGCGACTGACTGACCTTCTGACTTAGCGTGTCGGGAAGACTTTGGGTAAAACTACTTTTTTGAAAATACCCTATGTCCAGCAGTCGATGAGATTAAACTGCGAAGGTTTGCTGATGTTAGTGATAAACAAAACAGTGAAAATGTTCCTATGATTGTTAGTAACTTTAAATGCTTATCTACTCAAATCTTCTTGTTCCAGGAAACCCAGGTACTCTCAAGACAAATACGAGTCTTTCTCAGAGATCTCAAATTCCCCACAGCACCCGCCTCCAGAGGACATCATACCAAAAATAAAGAACGAAATCATGGAGAAACCCTTAGATCTTAAGACCAAATACGAGGAGAAACCTGAGACTCAAGACAAATGCAACCAAGCCACATGCATGGACACACCGAACTCACTAGAAATCAAAATCGATGCCAATTCCATCTTACCCGAAGACCATTTTGATGATGACAAATTATTCATGAATTCTCTCATACCGTTATTCAAGAAAATGAATGATGATACCAGATTGCTGTGCCGAATTGAAGTCCTGAAGATCATCAGATATGCTCTGCAAGGGCACAAATGTTTTGAAGCACTTAAAGTAGCAGAAGACACGTGTTTTAAAGATAGGATGACTGGGATTCTTGCTAAGGAGGAAACGGATGTGTCCACCAGCTCACAGAAGATTCGAGAGTCGAAGTTGTCTATGACTACTAGATCCGCTGATGGGAGTAGACCTGTTAGGAAACGGAGAGTAAGTGTTATATTTATTATTTGTATGTATTTATCTTTGTGTTAACGGTGAAGGAAAACATCGTGAGGAAACCTGCACACCTGAGAGGGCCTCATAAAGTTCTCGATGGTGTGTGTAGTCCGCCAACCCGCACTAGACCAGCGTGGTGAACTAAGGCCTAACCCTTCTCATTCTGAGAAGAGGCCCGTGCCCAACAGTGGGACAGTAATGAGTTGGATTTATTAATCGACTTCCAAAAAGGAGGAGGTTCTATGTTCGTCGCGTATGTAATTTTTTTTTTAATTTTTTTTTTTTACTTTGCGCTCTATGGAACGTTATATCCTGGATGTTAAATTAACGGATATGGTTCGAAAAAACACTGCGCTCCAATACGCAAATCACAGATGTAGCTCGAAAAGCCGCTGAGTTAATGCTGGTCATCATTGGCCCATGATCTAACAGCATGGAATTCAGGTGTGGAGTGTCATATGGTAATGGATACTCCCTGTATCAGGCGTCGCAGTGGTAAACAATTAATTTCAAATCGGTTGCATACAAAAACGCGCGCGAGTAGCTTGTGCGTATTGCATTATAGAGTATTTTTCGTGTGTGTGTATAGACTAATCTATACAGAAAATTCAGAGGCGTAAATCGATCTTCTTCCTTGTAAACTTATTATTAAAATCTCTGATTCTAAAGAGCAGTATGTAATATATTCTTTCTGCTGTAAGTTTTAATTTCTGTGAATATTCTGACACGGTGTTTATTTAATTTCTAGGTTCGATCACCATCTCCACTGCCAGTGCCAACGAAAAAGAGGGGGCCGGGTCGTCCTAGAAAGGTAAAAATAAAAAATAAAACTTATTACGACTTGTAACACATGGAGGTAAAACGCAAGCATACTGACAAAAAAACAAAGACAATTAACTTAAAACCTAAAAGAAATTTCATTAGTGTGGGTATCCCATCCTCATCGCAGCCCTCTTCCTCTCTCCTAATTTTTGCTGTGCCCGACAGGGTCCATAATGATCCAATTTTATACTTTATAGTCCACCTTTGTAACACATTATGGAATGCAATAAAATTTTGAGTTTGAGTTTGAGTTTGCTATTGTAGTATTTGAAATAAAACTTAATAAATAAATAAAATATTATTTGTTTTTTTAACAGAGCCAATTTCCACATTCCACACAGACACAGACCGTAAACAAGAGAGGGTTTAGAAACACATACACACTACAAACTTACTTTTTTGTCGGAGGTTAATAAAATACCGTCGTGCTAGACAGCAAGGGGGCCATTCAAGTATTACGTAAGCACTACAGGGGGCTGGGGGATCTTTGCTTTGCTTATTTTTGATGACATGGGGGATGGGGGGGGGGTCTGGATGGTGATTACGTCACCAGTATTTATTTTTTACTTTTTAGGATTTGGTTTGTACACATATGGGAACCCTACTTGTCCATGCTTGAAAACGAAACGCATTTTCAGGTATTCCCGAAAATAATGGATAAATGTTTACTCGCTTAGAACCGAATAGGGGAATTACCGCGCGCTATTCACTTGTCTAAATTTCTACCGCCAATCCAGAACACATTAAAAATTCATGTACCAATGTTTACGTAAGCATAGGATGGGGGGGTAAGAGCTTTGCTTACTTTTGCTGACGAGGGGGAGGGGGGCAATAATTGGCAAAAATCTCCTTACGTAATACTTGAAGAGCAACAACGTTGTCTTGTTGATATATCAAATCGCTAACCAACGAGCTCTTTGCCACCACGCTGATCAATCTCCCATCTTGTTTACAGGTGCGACCTCCTCCTTCGGACTCTGATGACGACCACGTCGCTAAAAAGCGGTTGCCCAAGCTAAAAGTAATAGAAGCGACGTGCGACGAAGATTCGTACAGCCACGCCACCAGCGTCGCTCAGTTGTCCACACCACTTTTTATGAAGGTAGGAACTTATCATTGAAAGTCTATTGTAGCGACACCTATCGCCACATAGAATAACTACTAGCAAGTCAACAAGCTAACAATGGCGCGTAAATATGAATTCGACCAATCAGATTACGAGGCCTGCATCGCGCAAGGAAAAAGAATATCGTATCTAACACATATACAACTGTCCGACATCAACCGTCGCGCTTCGGTCCGCCAGGCAATATCACCTCGCCTGGTCAAAGGATCCTCCCTTTTTAATGGAGTAACACTGTTACACTTTCCTCCACATATTAAAACATGGTTCAGAACTCTATGCCAGATGTGCAGAGAATGGAGTCGTTTTCCTCTCTCCTACCAAACCATGCTGTGCCCGACAGGGTCCATAATAGATCCATAGATTAAGCCTACCATCTGTTTTAACTTTACATTATGGAATGCAATAAAGATTTGATTTGATTTAATATGGGAGGAAGTGCCAAAACTTTTAAACTTTCACTTTGTCTCACCAGTGGGAAAACTTTGTGGGGTAGAGTGGATTAATTCAAATTGAGTTCTGTTTCCAAATTAGAGATATAAGAATTACTAATTCTTGGATTTCGGAACTGACTACATTTTCGCCATTCGCGTGTCCTCTAGCACGTCCGCGCCGCCATCACGTCTCTTGATATAGGGCGTGCTCCCTTAGAATTATAGGGCATGAGTCAACCGTATATTGGACGTGATTGTCGGATTGGTAATAGCCGAACGAGGTTGTCCAAATAAGCTGCAACTTACCTCCTTTATAGGTCAACCACTTAACTCAGACGGTTGATGCCTGAAGTCGAGGTAGTTGCGCGATGCGGGGGGAGGTGTGACACACGCCCACTATTGGCTAAGCTAAGCTTTATGGTGCGTATCATGGGCCTGTGACTGACATCTCGCGTCACACCCCTCCCGCACCGCGCAACTTCTTCATAAAGTCTCAGCCGTCTCAGTTATCGATCGGCCTATAATTATTTTCATCTTGTTACAGATATACAACTTGGAGAGATCCAAAATCGCCCCAGCTTTGCCCTCAACTCCACAAGGCATGCAGGTCTCAATAAAGACAGAACCCATGGACCCGGAGCCAGAATCGAGTTAAGCTACTAGACCCTAAGACAATGTAGAAGTAATATGATAAATATCTATTGAAACGTTCGCCTGACGTGTTCTGTCGTGAGAAGCTCTAAGAAGAGAGCTCTAACTAAGAATTGCTCATGTCCTAATTGGAAAGATTCGACCGTCCGTAAATTTCATATCGGCTCTGACTTCCCAGGATTCGCCGGTCCAACAAATATAAAAAGTATGCTATACCATGTTCAATGAACGAAAATACTAAATATACACAACATTCGACTCCTTGTAATAACAAGATTTTCTGTAAAATATTTCAAAACATTTGTTTCTACAAAAAGAAATGATAAAATAAATTAAAGAGGATTTTACGTGATGTTAATCTAATTATAATTAAAACCACTTCTTAATTAAGTTTCGAATTTTTGAACACCCTAATTTCGTGTTACAGCAATAAAGTACATGTTGAAATTGTTTTTAAAACGCTTTTATTAGCTTCACCTGTAACTAACTATGTAAAAAAATCTTGGAAGTTAAATTTGACCCACTTCCCGGTTTCCGATTGAGCTGAAATTTTGCATACACGTTTAGTTTGGATGACAAAAGCGTTTTCTTTAGTTTTTTTGGTTTTTGGATATATATGTAATATATTTTTGTAGAAATATTTTTTTTTAAATATTTTACAGAAAATCTATAACGGATTATAATGAAGTCATATAGGTACTCGGAAATAAATTAAAATACATTTATTTTACAAAATATCGGTCATTTTCCATTGGGTTTATACATATTATAATAATTATGTATAATAAAGTAGAATTCGAGCTTTATGTATATATATGTTGTATAAAAATAGAAATACATATTTGTATGTTAATTGTAATATAGTAGATATGTGGTTGTTGAATTGGTATACTGAATTATCGGGCTGCTGCAATAGGCCGGCTACAACGATTACTTACCTAAGGACCATTTTCACCGACAACATAACAGACTGATGTTTAAAATTAAATCGGCCGATCACTCATGCAAAAATTCCTGTTTAAACGGCTAATTTTGCTCTAATCAATTGTTATATTTTCGATGAACTAGAAATTGGGCCCTAATAGGATAAGTAATATGCGTTTAAAAAATACGACCTTACATTTGATACAAGTGTCCAAAAATTCTTTCTTTACTTTTTTGTACTTAGGTACCTACTCTCTACGAAACCTTTTTACTAAACACACAACGAACAGCGATGGAGGTATCAGATAAAATGTAACAAAAATCGTGTAAATCCCTTAAAATCACACGTTCTGAGTACAGCTTGAACAACTATAATGGGACCAACCATAAAATCACAATAAAACCAGTTGTTCCATACAAATAAATCAATACTACTCAACTAAACCCGATTATTTTTGTGATTTCTGTGTTGTCCCCACAGATCCGTGGTTGTCTCATTTTAAAAATTGTTCATTTAAGCAGTAGAGAGATTTTTGTTACACCTATATGTCTAATAGTTTATTTATATTTACTTCTACACTTGTAATATTATCGCTTATAAGAATATGTTGAGAAACTGTTGCATTAGGTTATTTAATATTTGTTGAATACAGATGTTGATTTAATTTTATCAAAATAATAATTTGAAATGTTGAATTAATCCGTACCAACCTATAATATATCCAATAACAGATCAAAGAGAGGTAGAAAGCGAATTTGGTTCAAATTATATAATGTGGTATTATTTGTCTAACAAGAATCCATTTGTTTGTTTGTATATTATTCTGCGGCACAGATTAGTGCATATACTATATGTTTCAAATCAGTAAACAGACTTCATTTCACCGAAGTAAAGTCGGTACGGGACGGGGGCCATTTTGAATATATCAAATATTTACAAGATGGCCCCCGTCTTACTGTTTTCTTATTTGGAGCGCATAGTACATAAATATTAAGTACAGGACCTTGCTTCTTGTTGAAAATATGTTTAAATTAAACCAACTTCTGTATTTTGGTGAGAGTGGTGTATGAAATGTGATATAATATTAGTTTCGCCATGTAATTATTTATAAGTTAATATACATTATAATTAAATTGAGTTTTTTTTTTGTGAGATCAACAGTGTTTGTCAGTCTAAGTTGAAAATGCTTCATATTAGTTCACGATCTAAATAAGCACAAAATAATAAGATGAATGTTATAATATTTGGGTTGATGTAACCAAACAATTACCTGATACTACGATGACTGACCTAATTATGCTTTCTTCACAACGAAATACTAGTTGTTATAAAAAATAACAAGAATATAATTATTTTTACGCACATACCGTGTACAGCATTCGATCAAATTGTCCGATCTCAGAATACGCAAAATGATCGATGTAGACGTGGCTTTAAAACGTAATCAACTAAAAAATAAATCTTGGTCTATGAGCGAAGGAGCCATTTTGTTTTGAAATTAGCGTTTCGCGCTGAAAATGCGGCAACAAAATTAGTTTTGATTTTTGTTTTTGGAAGTTGCAAGTCCACGTTTTGAAACTACGATACAATAATAAATTGCATTAGAATTTCTATGCTTTCACGCTACGCGTAAATATGTAAAAAATACACTAGTTTAATCGAAGAGCATTTTCTAGTTATTAATTTAATTTAAAATAAGTTACAGTCCGTCAATAAAATCATGAAAAGTATTTTGAAGGCACTAAAATTCTTCTTCGCCTGTAACCCTAAATAAGTGCCTTAGGGTGCATGGTAGAGTGTCCGTTTCGGTTCGACGCTGTGTTTAATTTTGCAATTCTGTGTAGTTTTTTTGTAATAAAAATGTATTCGATATTATTATACTAAAAATAATCTAGACAATTTACCAATGGCGCCCTCAATCGTTGTCATTTCATTTTTTTGACGGATTGTAATGTGTTGAAATATCTCTATTTACATAATTATAGCGGGGATAGTAGAATCCCAATACCAAGATACAATAATTATGTTGTATTAAGTGTAAAATAGTTCTTGTATTCACTGGAAACGGGACAGATTTTTTAACGGATTTTGACGCATTGACTCCATTTTCTAATTTCCGCATCTTAATACAAAATGTAGTTTTCTATGCGTTTGTTGCGGAAAAGTGTGTTTAGTCCCAAATATGTCGAACTTCTTGTTCTAACATAGGAGTGTGGCCAGCGTGGTCCATTATGTCAGGACCATAATTTTTTATGTGTCGAAAACACATTACGATGTTAATATATATGTGTAGTGTTATGTCTGTACATTCCTTTAGTTAGGAATTTTATAGGTTTACGAGAAATTATAGCGGAATGTATACCGCTGAAATAAAAATAAATATTTTTAGAATATTGTTTTATTGTGCATTTCTCTTCAAATTCGCAGCAATTTTTATGGCCGTTCTGAAGTTGTCGCTCCTCTACAAAGCAACGTACATCCGTCCCGCTCATACTAGTTCTGCGGCTACGTTCAGAGCGGCCACAAAAAGATTAACGCGACCACTACTTATTTCAAATTATTCTGCTTTATAGCCGATACGGAACAAGTTAATTCTATACCTAGAGAAAGTTAAGTTGTGCAGAAAGTTATATTTAAAAAATTCCTAAGTAGTCTACTCAATTTTACTGATGTGGTACCTACCTACTTGAAAAAGTGTAGAGTACAGGCGCAAAGTTGTTCTACTTAGGTAAAGTTAGAAGCACCGGTTAAGCTGCGCAGTACAATTATAATAGAAAGGAATTATTGAATGTTTATGCATTTTATTTTAAGGTACAAGCATTGTTTCTTGTTTCCCAATTAATTGGAATGCAATATATCTTGTTCTGGCACAGTAACAGATATTCCACTGAAGTTGACCTTAAGGCCCTCCCGTAACGGAGTGCAACACATTGGGCCAATGAAACATGGGTTAGGGTTCACAGAAAACGGCATAGAACACAATCTTAGTAAAGTCCACAATTTATTATCTGTGGAGTATTTCACGCACACCACGTCACCTTTCCTGGTCATACGGAGATAGAACTCCCGAGGGTTTCCGGTATAGATTCCTGAAAAAATAAATTTCGTTTTAAAAATAACTTACTAAGCGTTTGAAATAAGAAAATGGAGGGGGCCCATTTTGTAAACATCTGCTAGCTTCACTTGAGTGAATGACTTGACTTCACATCACTAGTTCTGAGCAGATATTTACAAGATGGGCCCCACCCCTCTTACACGTTTCCTTGTTGGAAACGCAAAATTATGGTTTTTGGCCACATAAAATATAATACCATAAACGTCCACTGCTGAACATAGGACCTTCATCAACAGCTTCTTCAAACAGTCACAAAGAATATTGCCGTAATCATTCGCAGGCGGACATTGGTGACCAAATAGGGACAGCGGGGGTGAGATGTATAGCTGTGTCACAGTTGTAGTGGGAGAACTCCGCCACTAAACACACACACACACTAAACACTATCTTTGCTGGCTAAGTTCAATTGAGTAGAACGCAAATAAAAACCTAAGTACCTGTGGCCCAATCGGATAGTTCGTTCGTGAGTACACTGCCTATCATGGGCTGCCCGTCGTTGTACTCAATACCTGCTTTCAACCAGTGCTTTTCGTCTAAGTATATCATGAGGCCTGCTTGATCGTACAGCGACGTGAAGTCTGCTTTCACACAGACCTAAAATAAAAATCTAAACTGTCTACTCGTAAAGCTATAGGCCTACCGCATAAGACGGTTGATGTCTGAAGTTGAGGTAGTTGTGCAGTGGAGACGAGGTGTGACACAGACCTACTATTTATTGGATAACCTAAGCTTTATGGTGCGTATCATGAGCCTGCCTGTGACTGACATCTCGCGTCACACCCCTCCCGCACCGCGCAACTTCTTCATAAGCTCAGGCACCGACCGCCTCAGATAAGCGGTAGGCCTATAAGTATGCTATCTTAACAAAACAAGAGGTTTAATACCAAATCTTACTGCCAGATGATCGAAAATTGGAAATATGGGCTGCATAGATCATAACATTTGTGTTAGAACTCCTGGTTATTTCAAATTATTATATTGTCACACTACAAAGTAACTCTTGTCTCTCTGTCTATTTAATACCTTTTCACGACTAAACGGCTGAACCAATCTTGATGAAAAACAAGGAAATAGTGTCCATCATGAGGACACACTTAGGCTAACTATTTTTTTTATCCATATTTTGCAACTTCCTAACTCCACGCTGACGGAGTCGCGGGCACAGCTAGTAAAAAATATTTTATTTTATATAATTTTTAATAGATTACTTTGCGTATGGAATAAACTCACAGATGGATCAAATAAAAATATTTTCCAATCCCTCTCAGGGACTGCCGCGTAATCAATATTTTCTCATTGACCCCCGTTGGAACCAGACGGGAATAACCCAGATTGGTCTTCTCGTCTTCTCGTCTTCTCACTCGGAGAGGCTCATTCCATGCACCATAGACTAAATTGAATAAAAAAAACAACTTACCGCAAAGGTAAAATCATCTTTGATTTCTATTCCGTAAACATGGCCCGAATTATGGTGGAAATTATACCAAGTGCCTTGCCAATAATCTGTCTTTTCTTCCGTGGTTACTTCAAGGACATTGTCATCCGCATTCCATTTATTTGGTTTATTCAACCATTTGAAATCATTGAAAGTAATTTTATTAAAATTACTAGATTCCATTCTTGTTATTTTAACTCCACAATACAAATTAAACTCTGAAGTTCTAACTAGTTAATTAACTACTTTATCTCATTGATAACATTTTACAAGTATTAAAAAGTGCTCTACACAAGTGCTTATCTTGACAAACTTTTCCGATCACTTAACTATATTAATTTAAACATTTACCTACTAATTCTCTATAATTGCGTCTTTGCTTTGTTGTGTAGGTATGTTTTGCATTGTATTAGTTACTGATTACATAAAAGTAGTCAAGTCGTACCTATCTCTGCCGTGCAAAATAAGAAACAAAAAAATCTGGATGCATCATGATGTAATGTAACCTATTTCGGGTAAAAGATTTTTTAATGACAGCAACTCTAAAAAATATTTTTTATAACTTTTGAAGAGAGCAGCAACATTGTTCATTTAAGATGGCGTCATTTCCGGGGACGGCTGCGCGGCGTGATGGCTCCGCGCGGTTTATGAAGAAATTACTATTTGTTTTTGTGTTTAGATAGCAAAAGTTACTTGTTTAAATTGTAGGATATTGTTCAAATAACTAGTGATATCAAAATGGGCAAGCCAGGTAAGATTTTTCTTTACTCATTCAATACCTATAGATTTTGGCACATGCGTGGTCGCGGCGTGTGATATTTGGTCAATTTTTCTTATAAAATACTATTCTTATTATGGTTTATAGGCTATAAACATGTTCATCAAAGATATTACTGTCCAAGTTATTAACAATTTTACCAATTTCTTTCAACATTTTTTCACATGTTTATTTTTAGGTTAGTTTGTACACCACTCACGAAATTGTAGCATTTATGAAAATAACAGCTCTCCTAGCTTCCTAAAACCGTTTAATTAACGTGCAAATACTGAAGTTATGTACAGTATTTATAACATTATGCTGTCACCAAAATGTTTATTTTCCCACCACGCCGCTACCACGCGTTACTCTTAGCAACCTCCCCATGTGTTGATCTTAAGTAACTTATCATAAAAACTGCCTTCCTGAAGATATGTATGAGGAATACTTCTATATATTGAGCTACATATAGGGAATAAGGGGTTATTCCATCATTTTAGCAAATACCACAATATTGTTTCAATGAGATTTCTGAGGTCATGTACACCTGTTGCTAGTCAATGGACAAAGAAACATCGCCACCACGTGGAGATACTGTAGAGGCTTTTGAAAGTGCCTGCAAAGGCCCAGTTGCAATAAAAAACTTTGACTTTGAGGCTTAAAATGTTTGAGTAAATTATGTAATATCATTGTTTGGTCAGTTTCATCTTCTCAGGGCTTAAAATGCTCTATCAGATAGCCACAACAGTTGTGATGAAAGACTAGAATGTATATGAGAATGCGCACTTAAAAATATCTCAATTTCAAAGTTAATTTATGATTTGCTGGAGCCCTAAGGTGGCAGTCGTTTTTTTAGCAACATAAATGTTAGATAAATTGGACTTAATTCAACAAAAAATATCCAACCCACCTTCTAGCAAAGCAAATTTTGAGATAATTCATTTTTTATCATATAAAATATGAAAACAAACATAACTACACATTTTAAAATTAAAAATGTCAGCTAAATGTGGGTTGGATCCTATTCATGTAAGTCTACCGCATAACTAAAATGGTAATGAGCATTGAAACTGGTAATAAAGTTCAATACAATCATGAGGCCAAGCTTTGAGCTAACTTGTAAATTTATTACCGATCATGCTGTTGGGACTCCCATCTTTATGATCGGTTATATCAAATTCCTGTAGAAAACTTATTTTTCTCATATTCAATGTCAGTATGTAAATCAGTGTTCTTATATAATATAATATTCTGTAAACCAAGCTTAATAATATGTTTGATTTACAAATTATTTTGGTATTCCAATTGTATGAACTATGCATGCTCCATCAACCTCTTAACAAGACTGAATGCCAGACATACTTCATTATTGTCTCTCACCTTATTCCACTCATTGTGTCTCGGCAGAACAATATTTTCAACATGTGATTTTTCTACAGAATTTAATGGCGGTCGTGGAGGCGGAGGTGGACGAGGTGGAGGTCGCGGAGGAGGCCGGGGCGGATTCGGAGGAGGCCGAGGGGGATTCGGCGGAGGAGGAGGCCGTGGCGGATTCGGCGGAGGGGGAGGGAGTTTTGAGAAGAGAGGAGGCGGAGGGCGGGGATTCGGCGGCGGACGTGGAGGAGGTAAGGATAGCTAAGAATTTAGATGTATATTGGAAAACTTTAAAGAATTGTGATCTTGAGATTTGCGAAGAAAAAAGCACAGAACATTGTTGTAATATTTATCATCTGATGAGCCTTTTGTCAACTTTTTGTTAGCGATGGCTTCAAGGTATAACTTTCGTCAATAAATTTAATGTGACTGCACCATATCGTGCATTAGATTCATATGATTTTGATAACAATCATGACATTGAATATTTGACAGAGCTTAAAAATCACTTATTAGCATGTGTTCTAAAAGAATTACAACACATACTAAATTAAAAATAGCATTATTCTCTTTTCTAAAAATTGTCTATTACAAAATCTGTTCTCTTTTAGTCTCAAATCATAAACAAGCTTTCAAATGATGATTGTGGTCCCTCTAATCTAGACCTATTCATGAAGACTATGTCCACATACCCACTTCTGATGCCAACATACACAAACCAACGATATTTCTTCCATTATTTTGTTCTAAAATAAACCTTTATATCTTAGCTCGCGGCCGCGGGGGTGGGGGCCGTGGTAGGGGCGGTGCGGGCGGTGGTTTCAAGGGGGGGAAGCAAGTTATTCTTGAACCACACAGGTATGTAGCGTTTTTTCTTGTTTAATATAGATAAATCTCCCTTGAAAGAGGCCTTGTTGGGTATTTTATATATTATTGTTTGCAACACTGTCATTAAATGTAAGAATAACTGTATTCTGTGGCAACTCTCCCTTTCAATTGTGATGACAACGGTCCAATACACCATGTATAATTTCTCGTCCACTGTTTTATTTACTCTTCTGCGGCACTACAGCTGCCAGCACCTAACACCACAAATACACTGCTGCACAGGAATATATGCGGTATCTTACATCGTTAGTTACATGATAAGGGACGATATGTATTTAAAATGTACCCACTAAACAGGAGAAATCCTCATGTTAGGCAAATACTTTGAAATGATGTAATTATAAATAACTTTCGTTCTTCTGAAAGCGAATGCTTGAAGACATGATATTTCACTGATCTTCTCCTTATTACCCTTAAGTGTACCTTACTTTATATTTTACCCTTTTAACCATAGTGTCTCTTCCTAGGCACCCTGGAGTATTTATCGCGAGAGGGAAGGAAGATGCACTAGTGACTAAGAATTTAGTGCCGGGATCAGAAGTTTATGGAGAAAAGAGGATATCTGTTGAGGTTTGTATACACAACTTATATGTATTAGGTATTTTGTTAAAAGTTTGTTGTTTATGTAATGGAGATGCATATAGGTTTGATTAATATGGTTATGCTTAATTTCAAAGTACCTAGTTAGTGATTGCATTGGGTTTTGAATTTACAGAAAGAAGAACAGAAGAATTCTAAATTAAATTGTAGTGTTTATTGTTTAACTAAAAAGTATTTAAATTTTTCGACTATGTATTAAGTATATTTTTTTATGTAGTGCGAATAATTTATAGAGTGATTCAGTGACTTCCTAAATGCAACCGCAGTATTGGGATACACTTTAATACAAAACGAAAATTCTACTTAGTATGGGGGACACGCATAATTTACGAGCGCAAGCCGTACAAAATCAATTTTTTATTTTGTTTTGGAGCGAATTTTTTAATGCGGTTGCGTTTAGGAACGGACACTGAATCGCTCTGCAAATTTTGTTTTGTGCACTACATAAAAAAATATCCTTATATCCTTTATAGAAAAGGACATTTTTATTTTACAATAAAATTATTAATTTTTTATGTCATTAGGTTATCAAAAACATTTAAAATGATGATTGTGGTCCCTCTAATCTTGACCTATTCATGAAGACTATGTCCACATACCCACTTCTGATTGACCCTACCTTATTACCCTAACCCTTCTCACTTTTACCCTTACTGACCAACATTACCCTTCACAGACTGAGGGAGAGAAGGTTGAATACAGAGTATGGAACCCTTTCCGGTCAAAATTGGCGGCTGCGATCATGGGAGGAGTGGATGCCATTCACATGCCTCCAGGGTCAAGAGTCCTGTACCTTGGTGCTGCTAGCGGTACCACTGTCAGCCATGTTTCCGATATTGTTGGACCGGTGAGTTTTTTTATGTTCAGTTTTTAATTTTGATTATTTTACATCAATAATATGGTAAGGCTGATATGACTATAAATTTTTGTTTCCAAATATTTAATATTATTACCACAAATTCAATATTTTTGGAATATAATGTTTTATTGCATCATATCGGCCTAAGAGTGTATACAGATGGACTACAGTGTCAGAAATGCGTGGTCATATTTAAGGGTGTGGATCAGACCATCAAACTGAACAACTTTCTCTATGGGACCAATATCGTAATCGCGAAAAAATTATCAGCTGTCCCATACATTTGGGTCGAGTAGGTATTAAAGTTTTGTATGTACAGCTAATAATTTTTTCATAATTACGATGTTGGTCACATATAAAAAGTTGTTCACTTTTATGGTCTGATCCACACCCTTAAATATGACGACGCATTTCTGATACACGTTATATTAATCTGCAAAATGTTGTCGGCACAACTGCAAGCAAACCGCATGAGTATGACCACTTCTAGTGGAAATGAGTTATGATGCAGTTGATCCGACTGCATTTTACAGTTTGAACACTGTACACATTCTTCCATAAACAAAGAATTTATCATGATGATTGTGGTCCCTCTAATCTAGACCTATTCATGAAGACTATGTCCACATACCCACTTCTGATGCCAAAATACACAAACCAACGACATTCTTCTATTTTCATAAACAATAATTTATTTTATTTGTCGTAACAGGAAGGTCTTGTGTACGCTGTGGAGTTCTCACACAGATCGGGCAGGGATCTAATTAACGTTGCCAAGAAAAGGACCAATATTATACCTATCATTGAAGATGCGAGACATCCACTTAAATACAGGTAAACACTTGTTCTGATAATTCTTAAGTGTAAGAATTTGATAAGATTGGAAGCTCTCTGAACAAATTGCACTTATTGGTAGATAGGAAATTGTTATTCAATCTCTAAATATTCGCTCCTCCTCCTAAACCACGCAACGGATTTTGATGCGGTTTTCATCATCAGTTAGATAATTTTTCACGGAAGGTTTATATGTATAATACTTTGATGTTTAATGTAAGGTTAGTAGAGAAATTGCACACGCGCGAAGCCGAGGACGGGTCGCTAGTTAAATAAATAAAATAAAATAATAAAAATCATACTATGATATAATATACAATTTCCTATCTGTCTAGTCTTGATCGCCTTAAGGGATTATTGTACTCATTATTATGAGCAACTTTTACTATGGGACCAACACCGAAATTGACAAAATAATATCATCTGTTTCATACAAATAATTCAATACCCATATTCTCACAAATAAATGATTCTTATTTCCTAAATGTATAAAATAGCTTCTTGCTATTTCCCATAGTAGAAGTTGTTCATAATGAAAAGTACAAACAAACACTTTTTATTTATTTGTACAGATAGCTCCTAATTTTTTCTATCAATAAATGTTAAACATCTTGTTAACCTAAAAAAATCCTCTCAACACAAACTAAAATGATGATTTCTACAAACTTAATCTTTCATGTTGATATATTTGAACTCTCTCTCTGATGTCTACAACTATTACCATCTCCCTCTCACTCCAAGCACCCGACTCTACTCTCTCTCTCTTACAGAATGCTGGTAGGCATGGTCGACGCTATATTCGCTGACGTAGCCCAGCCTGATCAGGCTAGGATAGTCAGTCTGAATGCCCAACACTTCTTGAAGAATGGTGGACACTTTGTCATTTCTATAAAGGTGAGTTTACTAAGCTATTTCAATAACTTCAATATGGTTATTAGCTATCCAAGAATAAAATTTTGTTAAAACCTGAATTTGGGAAGGATAAAGCATATTATACCTATTTTCAAGGCCATAGCCAGGGTTTGTGGGTTCCCCGAAACCTCGGACAGTGAAATTAATTCGTGATCTTGGGGTAGAGATAACATAGCCTGCCCCTCGAAATTACTGTTTCAATCAGTGTAGTCACATCCTTACCAAGCAACAAAATCCTTGGATTTATTTTTGTTTGACGGCCGTCTCAGTACGCACACATGCGTTGTGAGTCTTGGTGGCGGTTTGGAAATACTTTCAAACGTTTTAAATTTTCCAAAGATATTACTTTACTATGATGACAATAAAAAGCTAAATTTTTCATGTTGAAAATGAACTCTCTCACTGAGAAACTAAATTTACTATAAGTATATTTCCAACAACTTTGCCAATATTTGACCACATTTATCTGTATTCTAGGCCTCCTGCATAGACTCAACGGCGCAGCCCGAAGCGGTTTTCGCAGCAGAAGTGAAAAAATTACAAGCAGACAAACTTAAACCACAAGAACAGTTGACTTTGGAGCCTTACGAAAGAGACCACGCGGTTGTCGTTGGAATCTTTAGACCACCAGCGTCGAAAAAAGCATAGGAATAATATTTTTAATATATAAGTTGACACAATTTTAAGTGCCGTGTGGTGCCGTTATTCTGATTTTGTATAGGGCTTCGGAGTAGATGGCAACACTGTGATGTAAGGTCTTTTGAAACTTTAATTAAATTGCCAATTTAAATCCACATTTGTTAAGAATGCTGCTAGACGCCCTTTCGGACCTCATTCCCTATCTAAACACAATTTTAAAGAGTTATTTTGTATAAGTTCTGATTATATCAAAGTATTAGTTGTAAGTTTAAACATATGATAACTTTGTATGTTACTAGTTAAGTGTTGAATGAAATATAAGATGGTGCGAATGACTACTTGCGTTGTTTTATTTTATCAGTTTAAAATAACATATTCCTAAGCACAAGATAGCCATTTTATTTACACATGTCCGCACACTGCATAGATTAGTAACAAGAACCAGGATTCTTAAGTCATTGACTAGATCACTAGAACACACATCCCTCACAAAATAGTTTGTCGCGCCTACGGATATGGTTTAATGTCATTAGCCTTGTATATTATATCCGGTGGCCGAGGCAACTGCGACTACCCACTTTCGTAGTTAGTTTGGCTATCGCAGGCAGGTTTCAGCCTCTTATCCGAGAGACTAGTCCAAAAAAATATTGATTTTTGTTTTGTTTTATCACTGCGGTTGCATGTTGCAAAATAAAATATTATAGTTTAAGGGTCAATTTATACTAGCGCAGAGTCGAAGCGTCAAATTCTTTACAAATAAAGCGAAGCCGCACGAATGCGCGCGTATTCGCTAGAATACGCACGCACTCTTACGTGTAGCAAGCATTATTGTTTTGGAATGTTTGTCACATAATTTTTGGCTTTTGGATTAAATAGGCATTCATATTTTTGCATCAGGTAAATTAATTTTTCGTCCGAGTCCATCGTGATCAACACCGACGCAGGCCAATTTCCGACTGATGACGCGTAGGTTCGCTAGTGAGCGCATGGATACGCGAGAATGCGCGCGCACCAATCAGCGTTGTTCACGCGCAGACGCGCGAATTCCGAAGAATGCGTTACGCTGTGGAGTTAAGGTTGAATTTGTTATGTTCAGTTTTGGATAGACGCTTCGACTCTGCGCTAGTATAAATTGACCCTAAAAGAACTATAGAACACGCTTTAGTCATCCAACAAACTAAACGTGTATGCAAAATTTCAGCTCAATCGGAAACCGGGAAATGGGTCAAATTTAACTTCAAGATTTTCTTACATAGTTACAGATGAAGCTAATAAAAGCGTGTTAAAAACAATATCGTGTATAATTATACCTGGAAGTGTGTTATTCAATGAACAAGTTTTACTTTGAGAACCTGAAATCGTGATAAATCTGCCGTTCCGTTTAGTTGAATAATATAGAAATACTAGCTATGCCCGCGACAACTTCGCGTGAAATTTAACAAAAAAAAATTAATACCTTATTGTATTTTATAACCCTGATAAATAAAGAAATCTTTAACTTACTTCTGCGAGAACAAAGGATTGAAATAACACACAGTGATATGAAAACGATCTATTTATTATATAACGTCAATTTCCGTCGGACTCTGCGTCGTCATCGTGTGCCGTCGCGTCGCTCTCAAACTTGTCGTCGCCCCACGACGCGCCGCTGTCCGACTGGTACGGCTCAGCTTCCATCTCCTCGTCTGATGATGTATCTGAAATTATTTTAAAGTTTATAGGTGACTGGGTCTTGCACGCGACTTCATTCGTATTGATTCTAGATTTGTCCCATAGTGACTTCAATACCCCATTGCACCTCTCAGTAGAGGTTGATAACCTAACCGTCAAAAACCCCCGACTCCAACTAGAAAAAGAGCTGTAACTTTTGTACGACTGAACTGATTTTCATGAAACATAGCTGATATCCGAATAAACTAGCTTTCAATTAAAAAACTGCATTGAAATCGGTGCATCCGTTTTGGAGCTAAAATGCCACAGACATACACACTACAAAATTATAACATCCTTTTTTTTGTGGGGGGTTAATCATAGGCGCAATCTAACTCAGATGGAGGGTCCAAGCTTGTGATCTACAGTGCGTACTTAGCTTAGACTTTACTTCTACTTTGCTAAGGTTTTTCACATGCTTAGCTTATTGTACTTTGATTTAGAATTTATAGCCACGAACTGTAGGCTAATTCACGTAACTAAAGAAGTGCAGTTGCCGCGCAGTTGCAGTGAATTTTTTATCAAAACAACACATTTCGTATTCTCTTAGCTTCAGTGAGACGCTCGCGTCACTGCAATATGATCGGCGAGTCATAAAATTACGTGAAGCCCTCTGTTTGCTTACATTATACGGAATCTCTGTGCAAAATTATTATATTTTGATGTATGAAAGATAGCGTAAGGGGCGTCGCTCACACGAGCTAGGGTCGAGGCGCGGGCGCACAAGCGACGCGCCGCTTCTACGTTTTCTTTAGGAATAAATGGCAGTGCGCTCACATACTGGCGACGCGGCGGGTGCGAGGCGGGGGGGCACTGTGGCCGACGGTGACGCGACTCCACCGCCATTTTGTTTCGTGCAGAGATGCGTTTTTTGAATTGGAATGTGTGAAAGAAGCATAGTCGCCCGCGCCTCGACTCTGCATAGAGACCACGATTCGACGCCGCCGCGACCTCGCCTCGACTTACCAGTGAGCGACGCCCCTAAGATGTAGCAGTACTTACCATTATAGTTGAGTACTGGCTCTTGTTCATCCGTCGCGATGTCGGCGGCGCTTCGCTGCGATATCGTCAGGTCGAGGCGACCTTTGAGGTTAAGAAGTTGACATAGGTGGGACCGTCTGTAAGAAAACAATGATAAAACATTAAAATTATATTTAAAAATAATACAATAATAATGTACCAATGGAAAAAATGTAATTTCGGGAACTGGATAATTTTCAAAGAGCTAATTTTTAAGAGCTCGTAGCTACATAGCTACCGCGCAGATCAGTCGATCAGCGAGGTTAAGCTGCGGTTGCCGCGGACAGTCTCTGGATGGGTGACCATTTCTTCGAACATCGAGACCCCTCCGTGCCTCGGATAGCACGTTAAGCAGTTGGTCCCGGTTGTCATACGAATACCTTTGACAGTCGTTACCGGAGTCAGCAACCCAAAGAGTCTGACAACCGGTCTAACTTTACGGTATCAGTGTCTCCCAATAATTGGGTGGCGGGGGTCAGATGGCAGTCGCTCTGTATAAAATACTGTTACTCAACCGCATCTGGTTAGATTGGGAGCCGACCCCAACGTAGTTGGGATACAGGCCAGGCAGATGAATATAAAACCTTAGGAAACTCATCTTTATAGTAAAAAACTTGTTAAAAAACCTTACTTCATTTACATTTCGATATTTGTCTTTTAATAACCTAACCGTCAAAAACCCCCGACTCCAACTAGAAAAAGAGCTGTAACTTTTAACGACTGAACAGATTTTCATGAAACATAGCTTGATACCCGATTAAACTAGCTTTCAATTAAAAAAACTGTATTGAAATCGATCCATCCGTTTTGGAGCTACGATGCCAGACATAGATACACACTACAAACTTATCACAACCCCTCTTTTTTGTCGGAGGTTAAAAAGTATTTTTTTATCTTACCTGTGTGTAAATATAGCTAGCAGCTGCGTGAGGTGGTCTGATGACCTGGACCCCATGGTGGCGAGGAGCAGCGCTGAGTGACACCGCACCACCGCTGACAACCATGTGCAAACTGAGGCGCATCTGAAAATATTAACTATTATAATATGACTGCCTACAGCATTAATACCGCCTTTGTACATGAAGCATCTCTACCTAGTATAAATAACCAATAAGCAATAGAAATCAAAATAGGTTGAACAACACTGCAAAAATTCTTAATTCTTTATTGTACACGAAAATCAGATAATCAAATACAATTCACTCGTGTGTCACTGCAGGGGTGCCAACTGAAAATCAGCGCTGGGTGTTCGTATGCCCAGCAACCCATTTGGTACTGGCATTCCGACAGCACGTTGTTTTTATTGTTAGCTTTTGCTTTTTTATTTTTACTTTTTTATGTTTGTGCACTGTGTTGTCTGATGTCTAGTCCAAATAAATGATTTTTCTTTCTTTCTTTCTTTTCAATTGAGATGGTATGTACACAGGCGAGCTTAACCCAAATTTGAGTTTTCTACCAGCAAACCTTTGAGTGATAGAGAAAGTATGATGGTAAATGTACCCTTACAGTCAAGTACACTACTATAAATACCTATTACAAATTAAAATATAATACCTACTACTAATATTTTATATATAATAAATAATATCTAAATATAAATACAATGATATACCTACATAAATATGTATATATATACTGTTAGCGTCGATTTGTGAAGAAGAGGGAAGTAATGGGCGTGGCTAGCCCATCGTACGACTCTACGTAGTGCTGACGTCATCAAGCCAAGGAGGTCGGCGCAGGCGCTGCGGAGCCTCACTTTTTACCGGGCACGCGCAGCGTTCACTTGTTAGGCAAAACTCTTGTCGGTTTAATAAATAATATTTAGTTGTGTGATTTCAGTATTTAATAAATTATTATAATTGTAGTAAGAAATAAATCTTTTGTTGTTCGGATTGTTTTTTTTTAATAAAAGGTAAAAGTAGTTGCTAACAATACTATATATATAATACATTATTCAGACAAGTAATGCTCCTTCACCCTCCTCTTGAAAACGTTCAGAGAACGACTGTCACGTATTGAGTGGGGAAGAGAATTCCAAAGTCGCACTGGACGAATGGTAAAAGAACCGTCATAACGGCTGGAAGTGTGACGCTGAGTACGAAAAAGAAGAGAAGAAGCAGATCGACAGGGTTTACCCCTGGGAACGAGATATTCAAAACGGTCCCGAAGATAAACTGGAGAGTTTAAAAACCAACAATTACGAGAGCACGTGAACGGGTGCCGTCTGTCGGAACTGGTCAGCTTGTAACTGCCATGGCAATCTTATTCAGAGGCATATCTTTATTATCCTATTCTTATTTTTATTCACATTAAATTACATTATTCTCGCAGCTCTTACTACAAAGATCAAAATTGTAACCTATTATTTTAAAACAGTTTCCATGGAGTTTCTTGTCGGTTCTTCTCCATAGGACGTACTATTTGGAACCGCGCACCTAGAGTCTCGACAGTTCATAAGTGGTTCATATCTGGTTTACATGAAATAAAGATCTATTCTATTCCATTCACCATTCTGCCACGATTGAAATAGCAGAAATAGGGCCCTGAAATCACTGGATATCAGGAACACATGATCCTTTAGCATATTTCAAGCCAAACTCAGGCAGATGTGGTGTGTGAGTGTGTGTGTGTGATGTGTGTGAGTGTGTGAGTGTGTGTGTGTGATGTGTGTGTGTGTGTGTGTGTGTGATACAAGAATACTAACGTAATTACTTAGCCTAGCCTTGTTTATGATAATAAAGAATTTATAAATTACTCACATAAAAAAATAAAAAATCCTATATTTACTAGACTGTATTTTAATTGTAAACTTTGTATTTATTCGCTAAGTGAACAATGTATGTTCTTTTGAATAAATAAAGAATCTTTAACCTTTAACCGATAGGGCCCGTAGACGCGCGCTAAAAACTAATTATAGCCGAATCAGATGATTTTTAAAAATGCAAATAATGGCGGGGGGGCTTAATAATAAAAAAAATGTTGAAAATTAATTAAAATGTAAATAAATGTTGATGAGTCATGCAAATGACGTCATGGGCCGCGCGGCCTATACGCGATTGCACGAGTTAACCTTAAATGTACTCTATAATAATTACTCACTGGCTCGTCTTCCGTGTCGCCATATCCGCGAGCTGTTCCAACAACTGAGGCACGTAGTCTGCAGGCAAGTTGCTCACTGTCCGTAAAGCGACGAGCGGGTCGTCCTTCTGGAGTACTGTCAGAATTATACTGGAAAGGAAATTGTGATAAATTAAATACACAATAATTTTTTTGATGCAAATAAATTTCGAGTGAAACCGCGGGTAATATTTTTAATAAATTTTATTATTATAAAAATAAATTAGTTATTCTAGCATATACAAAAAGAAAAGAATGCATTACCTTTTTTTGTTTATGTAAGAGATTTTTTTTGTCGGAAATTGGTATTTTTGGTTAGTAAATAAAAAAAATACTTAGTTTTAATTTTTATTATAAAAATACTTATGTAGTTCTATTTTTTATTATAAAAATAAATTAGTTATTCTAGCATAAACAAAAAAGAAGAAATTGCATAACCTTTTTAGTTCTTTTTATAATTATGGTTGCCCTGTGGTCGAAATTCGACCATAATTTTAGCTTTCTACACTCCTTCTTCAAATAAACTTTAACTATGCCAAATCTCACACTCCTCCGTGCGCGCAATATTCTTAAAAAGGGGTACAAAGGTCAAAGGTCCTCTTCACGTTTTAATATATAGATATATATATATTTTTTTTTTTTTTCTATCTAGATAGAATTTACAACAATACCGCAAATGGCAGTACAGGAGAATGCGCATTTACAAAATTTCTTGGCTATCAAAGTGTTAACTCACATAACAGAGGTACATGATTCTAATGGTTTCTCTTACCCCTTATCCTTGGAGTGCAGTCCCTGCATCAGCAGCTTGGTGAGGTTCTGGCTGACGGCCGACCTGCCGCGACCCTTCACGTCCAGAGCTAAGTTTGCTAGACGAGCCTCCATTGGCACTTCCACCTAGTAACAATATATTTATGGAAATCTTAGTTTAGCTCTTGTCGGTGTCAAATACCGTATTGCATTTAGGGGGGGGTGTATTTGTGTGATTTTCCCTACCAGAATTTTTGTATGGAGAATAAAACAGGCGCCCCTAGCGAAAGTAAGACAATTCCCAATTTTGAGGGCAAAGTCCCGCTATGCAACTCTTAAAAATCTTTATCTGCTCTGTAATGTAGTGATTACTAATAACCTAACCGTCAAAATCCCTGACTCCAACTAGAAAAAGAGCTGTAACTTTTGAACGACAGAACAAATTTTCATAAAACATAGCCAAGACGATACCTAATTAAACTAGCTTCCAATAAAAAAATACTGCAATGAAATCGGTCCATCCGTTTTGGAGCTACGATACGACAGATACAATCGTATAACACCCATATTTTTTGTTGGGGGTTAAGAATGAAACTGACCTTGTCTCCAGGGGTGGCCCTCTTCCTCGCGACGCCCCCCATGGGCTCGACGTACGTCACCTGTGAGGGGTCGTGGGCGGTCCGCACTTTGTTCACCTCATTGTTTTGTTTAGATTTCTTCTTCGGTTCCTTAGTGTCGCCGCGAATTAGAATCTGGGTCTTTGATTTAAGGTCAGGCGTCTGTGGATGAAAATTTATTTATTTATTTATTAAACATTTATGTACACACATGAAAAGACACAGCAAACATTAAAATAGGAGAACAAAGTACAAATGTACTGCTTATTTCACAAAAGAAATCTCTTCCAGCAGACCTGCGAGAGGAGAATTTAAAACACGAAATACGAATTTATATTATTATTGGCTACGTTCAGTAATTAATTTTTCGGTGTGAAAGTTGCGTGCGAATATCGCTTCCTCATTGGGAATAATTGAAAGCTTGGGGCGACCCCGATAAGCGAGTGTATATAGCTTAACGATGCTGACGCATGCGTCATACTCGTGAACTGGTGCCATCTGTCGGGACTGGTCAGCTTTTAATACCATGGCAATCTTATTCAGAGGCAAATCATTACAATCAATCAAATAAATTACATTATTCTCGCAGCTCTTACCACAACATTTTACTAATCAAGATTGTAACCTATTATTTTAAAAGAGTTTCCGTGAAGTTTCTTGCCGGTTCTTCTCCATAGGACCTACTATTTAGAACCGCGCACCTAGAGTCTCGACATTTCATAAGTGCCTGTATCTGGTTTACATGAAATAAAGATCTATTCTATACAGCATCCAGCTTAAACACCATCAAATTCCAGGATACGTACCACTCTCTCGAACATCATGACGGGTCCATTCCAGTAACCCAGCAGCAGGTCCCCGGTGGGTGGCAGCCTGCAGCACTGGAGGGGCAGCGGTCGAGCCTCCCCACTTGATACCTGGATTGTTACTGATGGCTTGATCGGCTTTGTCGATGAGCTACAAGAGAAATTATGAAGGTTATTGAGTAAGAAGAAAGATTTTGAATGATTGGGTCCCCGCTAAAGTGTCCGAGCCAAAAGAGTTCCAAAACGAAAAAAGAGTTCCAATCGCGCGCCAGTCTTTGTTTTGTCAACCGACATAATACACGTCAAAAATGTCGTTCTGTATTGTAAAAATTATTTAGTAAAGTAAGAAAATATGATGGTGTATCATATTTTCGGTAATATTATAATTATTAAATTATATTATTTTGTAAAATTAGGCTGTTATTACTCTGTAATGTTAATGATTAATTGTTGAGAAATATTGTTGCTTTTCGAATTACACGCGAGATACGTGATTTAGATTAACGTAACGTTACGTAAACTCTAAGGCTGATATTCAGAGACGACAGAAACGAGTCTAAGCGTGAACTTACGCTTCCATCTATTAAACTTACGAACAAATTTTGACAGATGGAAGCGTAAGTTCACGCTTAGACTCGTTTCTGTCGTCTCTGAATGTAAGCCTAAGATGAAGTCTAATAGAGATGAATGGAAGAAGAAGACATATTACGCCGACCACAAATAAAATGGGATAAGGGCAGGAGAATGATGATACGTGATTTAGATTTTTTGCTATAAGAAAAAAAAAGAAAATTCAAAAACTAAATCCCGACTACTGAAAAGGTATGAAATATGACTGTATATGTATTTCAATGCCTCGAGCGTCTGCTAGCATTAAACGTATTTTTGAAATGTGCTAATTAAGCCCTTTCATTTGATACCCAACACGGCAATATTAAACAATTTTTTTTTTTTGATTTTTGCTGAAAGAAAAAGCTATAAAAAATGTAAAATCTCACCCATTCAACATATGTCCATAATAGTGCACAACTCCACTCCTGGTGGCAGCCGCTAGACTAAGCCTGGTAGCCCCGTCTTCCTCCTTCAACTCCACATCCACGATCTTGGGTGCATCTTCCAGCACAAAGTTATATGTTGGTGTGGAGGTAGTCACAGGTTTGGTGAGAGATTTCCTCCGCTGTTTCTTGTGTGGAGTCTCGTCACCGTTCAGCTGGGGGATGTGGTCTTCTGTTATCGTCACATCCCAGAATGAGAGGAGCCGCTCGTTTCTGTGGAGGATATTATTTGTAACATATGGATGCTTAGGCTCACAAGAAAAATTTTAGTGTTCGATCAAAAGCTTGAGACGCTAAGATTTTTTTTTTTTATAACCTAACCGTCACTTACCCCCGACTCCAACTAGAAAGAGAGCTGTAACTTTTGAACGGCTGAACAGATTTTCATGAAACATAGCTAAGATGATTCCCGATTAGTTGTATCTGTGGCATGGTAGCTCTAAAACGGATGGACCGATTTCAATACAGTTTTTTTAACTGAAAGCTAGTTTAATTGGGTATCATCTTAGCTATGTTTCATGAGAATCTGTTCAGCCGTTCAAAAGTTACAGCTCTTTTTCTAGTTGGAGTCGGGGGATTATGACGGTTATTTACTATAACTAGAGGTCACCAAGTGGTTGAAACCGTACTTTTAGCTTTCTACAATCCTTCTCCATATGAACTATAACTATCCCAAATCTCACACTCTTCCGTGGGCGCAATATGCTTAGAAAGGGGTACAAAGTTTTCCCTTCACGTATTAATATATGTATGGATAATAATTCTACTTACTGTGAGCCCTCTATAAGCCAGCACACGTCATTCAACGTAGCTATGGTCAACAATGCGGTAGGCGCAGCGTTGTGTCCCAGGTTCTTGACGACCATCGCTTCTCCATCATGCAGGCGCCACACCCTGATCTGGTATGATGCTGCCACGAGGAATCGGGCTTTAGTGCTCTACGGAAAAAAAGGTTTTGTGAGGGTAAGAGCGAAAATGATTGAAATTAAGCATTGTCTTGCTTCATGTACTCAATTCACATCGAGATGGAAGCAAAAGTTCAGTGGCAAAAATTATGCAGCATTTTTAATGTTATATTCAGTTCTAAAATAGATAGTATCGCTTGAGGGGTTCTAAATATAGGGTTGCCCGGACTCCGGCCGCGGCTTCGTTGGCGGTCTTAGGCCGGCCGGACATGTCCGGTTTTCGCGTCCGGTTCCCTGATACGGTTACGGGATCAGGGCACCGGAAGGCGTCAATTCCATACAATAGAACGGTGCGCCGCACACGCATGATCTACCCGTTCGTTCTTTTGTATGGAGTAGGCACCCTGATCCGGTAACCGTATCAGGGAACCTGACGCAAAAACCGGACATGTGTGGCCGGCCTTAATGGCACAAGCGACCAACCGGTCAAAGGGACGGCGCGCGGCCCCCTCACTTCTGCCTTCCCCCACTGCCACGCGCCTGTACTAATTCACAATCGTTTGGTACCGCGGCGGCTACGCGCCTTCACTTTGTGTCATTCCCTGCTGTGCCGGCAGCTGCCATCTTTATTGAATTGAGCATTTTTGTATTTGAACTCTCAGAAAAGACCATCCTATCTAGCAATGAAAGATAGAATACCAGGAGAGCCCTGCATATACACCTAAAATGCTTTTGACACCTCTATAAACCCCCATATGACAACATTTAAAAACTTATGGTGAAACAAGTATATGTTTTTTTCTCTTTCATTCAATAAGCTGCAGCGGGTTGTCGCCACCCGAGAAAAAGAATTTTGTTTCCTTTCTTTCTTTAAAAAAATTGTTGCCTCTCACTAGGATTTCTCCTGTATTGAGGGTACAGTTTACAAGCCTACATCTCACATGCACACACACCCAGACCCAGAACCCGCAGCACATAGTGTAGAAAGTTAATCGCCTAGCCACTGTGCCAACCGTGTCGGCAATTTTCCATTGTGTATAAGTATATATACAGGGTGTAAGTGACATCGTAATGAAAACTCATACCATGGGTTCAGTACATGATACTGGATCATTCAGCGTTAGAATTTTGCGTCGGTCCTATAAAAAATTTAACGATTTTGTTCACAGATTTTTTTGTTAGTATAAAAACTGCGAACAAAATCGTAAAAATTTTGAAAAGACCGACGCAAATTTCTTTCTCTTAGTCTTTCAGTTTCAGTATCATGTACTGAACCCATGGTATGAGTTTTCGTTACGATGTCACTTACACCCTGTATATGTGTCGAGAAATATGTAAGTGTAGTATAAAATAACACTCACCTGTTTATGCGGTATAATTTTGATGGCACTGATGCTATTCCCATGTTTATTCTTATTATCAATATTAAAATTATACTTATATCTAATTGACGAACTGTGCAAGTCCCACTCGATAACATAATTCTCCTTATTGCAACTGTACAGACCGTATCTTCGGTGCCAATCAAGTGTACTTATACCGCTACTGGTGTTTTCATTTGTGAGTACCGTTTCCACTTTAGCTTGGGCTACGGAGTATATTAGAATCTTTCCACTGGTTGTGCCAAGGGCTATGCAATGTGTTTCTTCGGATAGGCTTTTCCGTTTTGATCCTTTTTGTGGGGATCCCTGAAAACATAGAAATTGTAAGTATGTAGTACAAAATTATTTAAGATATAATCAATTTGGACCACGCGAAGTGTCAACATGTATTTATGAATAGTCGGACTCTAGTTGTCACAAATTGTTGATTTCTCATGGAGAAGAATGGGCAAGAAACTCTATGGTTACGCAAACCCATTAATATAGGTACTTTAACAAAAGGATCTATAAATCTCTTCAATATACTTGGTATATTATAGATATCAATATCACAACCACCTTATCTCTAGCATCTGATTGAAATATATTGTAAAGAATGAATGATATTTGTAGATTTTACCAAGGTTACACCAAAAAATATAATGTGCCTAAATTATGTATTGAGGTTATATTTACATCTACAAAACTTGTTTCTAATGAGGTCAAGCCCTTTTACCTTATGAATGTGAAAGTTTGAATCAGTAGAAACTAGATACAGGTTAGTAAACAAAGTACCAGGACTTCATAGAGGTGGAAATTGGTTGGAATAACTTATAGAGTAAGCCAAAACAAATCACATTATCAACTATACTGGTCGTAGCACTTTATAAATCGATTCTATCACTAAAAGAAACGAGCGCAGCGTAATTTATAGGTTATTTACATAGGAAAAGTCGCGGCAAAACTGTGTATATATTTATAATGTGTGAAAACCACGTGTTGTACATACCGCCGACTGTGTGGCTGAAATCCATTGCAAACAAGAAGGTGGTGAGGTCAAATGTAAATCTGGCGTATACTCCTGTTTGAGTACATTAGTTTCTGTGTCCCATATCCTCAGTCTGCCATCCTGGGTGATGGCAGAATAATATTTCCCATCTTCGGAAAACGCCACCTCTGCCATGGTTCATTCCTAACTGACAGCTCACGTTCCGTTCCGTTGGCACTTGAAATCATCAACACGTGATGATTACAAAAGTTGTTTTGAAAACGTGTTAAACAAATAGCTCACAGTATAGAAAATTGCAGTCCATGCTATTTTTGATAACGTGTTACAATATTTGGTAGGGATCAAAAATAAATAATGAAATCCAAATATTTTGAGGATAAAGTAAATAAAAATACTAAATACATAAGCGTGGAACGTAACGTACCTGCCAAGAATCTGACATTTACTTTACAATGTTACCTTAATTTAAAATGATTAAAGTTGCGTTCCCTTACTTACTGTCTCTAGATTCATGATTAATGGTTTTTAACATTCAGTGATCAAACGAATTAAATAGCATTATTAAAACTTAATTTAATTTTACGTTGCGAAAATAAGGCCGATCTCACATTTTGCATCCTTGCATAACCGTACTGTGTTGCCAAACCAATAAAACAATTAATTACCAATCCCAGTTTCGTGTCGGACGTCACTAACACCTGTCACGTCTGACATTATTATTGAGAATTTCGTTTCCTTTCGCGAAGTTCGTGTGCGCTCGCAATTCGCGAATGTTGTAGGTGGAGCTCGCAATTTTTTTAGTTTTGGTGCTCTCGTTCCACTTTTCGAAAGTAATCTTTTAACATTTCAAAATTCAATGCTTTGTGATGTGATTACCTTGATTTTTTGTTTCTAAAGTGATGTGTGAAGACTGTTTTTGAGTCTGACTGTGATTATGATGTCACTTTTATTCTACGTGATACCTTGAAAACATGAGTGTTAGTGTTGAGGGGGACGTGTCCAGCCCTCTGTCTGACGGGCAGGATGCGACGCTCGATAGAACAATATCGAAATCGTCGTCGGACAGCCACAGTTTGAAAATTGACGAGTCAGAGGCTTGTCAAGATGAGAAATCCGAGCCTAGTACCCCGAAGCCTCATCCGATGGCGTTTACCATCGATTTTGGTGCGACAAAGCCTGTTGACACTCGTAAACTTGAGGAGCTAGCGAAGAAATCGCAGGCTCGTCATCAAAGAGTCCAGTCCATGTCTGCAAGTCTTACCAGGCCGAGCCCAACGCTGCAGCGGCCTCCGATGAGTGCCAAGCTCCCCCGCAAAGCTCAAGGATACAACTCTGAAGGCTACTTCTCCTCAGACCAGGAAGACAGTGGCCTATCCGGTTCCGTTAAAGTCCGGAACAGTCCATTAGCACAAAATGCTACGCACATAACCAGTCCTATTATAAATAGACATATAAAATCTCCTGTAACTGACACTGTCCTGCCAAAACGCACGTCCAAAAGTCCTATAGTTGATAGTATAATGTCTAGGAGTGATAATTACACGAACCGTCAGGGTTTAAACCTGCCGTTGAAAAATAACACTTATATGAGAGAGGTTCACAGAACACCGAGTTATGGTAACATTAATAGGCATGCTATGGCTGATATTATTGATCAGAGTCCTGAAGGAGTCATGTTAACAGACATATCAAGTCCTGAATTAGATATCCTGACACCGGATAATGGTTTATCTACCCCAGAACATTCTAAAAGTCCTTTGATACGCAAGAGTAGAGCAACTTCTGAAACCCCAGATTTGTTTAAGAAGTGCATTACGAAAGAACCACTGTATATTGACGATGAGGTTGATAGAGAATCTAATAACTCATCTACTGGTACGTATACTATAGAAGGGGATAATTATACGGAAGAGCAGAAAGCTAGGATGAGTATTGATCGAAGTTTCGGTGCAAATTCATTAACCAGTGCTATAGAAGAAACATTAAAGAAACGAGTTAATGAAAAAGACCCGGAGCTAGTGTTTGACTTTCCAAACTCTCAAAGAGTAATAACAAAAGAACCAAGAAGAGATATAGCCCTCCGTAGTCCATTAGCAAATCAGATATTTGACATCCCAAAAGTTTCGAAAGACAAAAATGTCCTAGAAATCTCATGCTGCTACGAATCACCAACCGAAAGCGATTTGGCAGCACAAACGTCAAAACAGATCAAATCTACACGGAGCTACCTAGAAAAAATAAAGAATAGAGTAAGAACTATAACTGAAAAAACATTTGCGAAGTCACCCCCAAAACACGAAGATGACGTAGATGTTGGTAGCTTCACGTCAGTCACAACATCTGGTGTTCTAAGTTCTAGAATGATTCCAAAATTAGTACCAGTAATACGTAGATGTAGTTTAACGAAATCTGAAATTGATCAAACTGACTACATCCATAGATTGTCACGAGAATCTTCCGTACCAGTATCGTTACCGAGTAGCAAACTAGGTATTGAAGAAACTAAATTTGAGAGCTCAGCATTGAAAAATGCACAAAAGGCTATACGAGAGGACAGCGGGGTGTCTTCTGACATGACTCCGGAGCAGGTGGTGGGGAAACTGTCGTATTTGAGCCTGAACAGGTGTAAAGGGGATAAGACCTGGATTCAGGACTGGGCGGAGAGTGTTAAGAAGTATAATAATCATAGTCTGACTAAAGAGGTTGTGGTGCTGGATGATAGGCCGCCGTTGAGTCCCAGACCTGTGAAACGTAAGTACTTTTATTTATTTTTTACTTTATTAATATTACTTTTGTTATGCTACAGTTATTGGCCGTTGTTACTGTCACCTCTATAAATTTATTTAACCCTTATTTCGACTTAGTCCGGGAGGAAGGACAAGTACTTAAAAAAAATCAGTAGAAATTTTTATATGGTTTTTATTTAATTTATTTTAACTAAGCGCTAGAAAATATAATAAAGGAAAGGTATAAAAATTAATTTAGCATCTAAAAACTTTTTATCTGTCACTTATCGAACATAATGGTGCCGACACAGATCTTCAACTTTACTCGACATATATAAATTAATTGTTTATATTATTTATTCTTTCGGATTGGTGTATTTGCTGCTTCTTAAATGGCGTATAGTAGTTTTTTTTCCGACTTTTACATGACACGTTACACGAATATTATTTAATATTTAAGTAGGATCTTAAGTTTTAAAGGCAAACAATCATTTGAATTTAAATAAATAAATGTGTTATTGTCGCAAACATCTTAACTTTTCAACTTAAGTAAAAATGCAAAAAAATTGAAAAACATAGAATTTCCCGCCCTGGATGTTACTTTTCACCGTTCGTAAGAGCTGATGATAGAATCTATACGTATCGTATATGTTGTAATGAACAAAGTCCCATAGTTGATCGTATTCCTTCCAAATCAAGCGATTTGTTAGTGTCTCCACTACGGCCCATTGTGTACACAAGCTATTAATTGGTCCAGTGACTACCTCATCAATATAGCTTGCAAAACGTCGCACACAGCGACAGTTACCGATCACTTCACTGCAATTGAGTACATGCTATTAACTTTAACCAAACCTGGCTTCCTTGTAATCAATCATGATAGCATACCATCGCAGTACCTCATTGACCTACTAAGTACAATGGACGGCGGGTTTAGAACAAAATTCTATTTGGGTAGGTTGAAGAAATATAAAAACTTTATGTTCTTAATTCAAACCGTATCGTCATTAGTAAACAGATTAATTTTACTTGCAACAATTTATCAGCCTTTTCAACTTTTTCACGATACAGTAAGGCACTTTTGCCGTGTATTATGTCGGTGGACAAAACAAAGACTGGCGCGCGATTGGAACTCTTTTTTCGTTTTGGAACTTTTTTGAGCGCGGACCCGATGTCCATTTCTAGTAGTAGGTCAATGCAGTACATACAAAATGCAATACGCGGTAGTGACGTCATAGACTGCGAAGTTGATTATCTCATTGGACTAGTCATCGTTATAAGCGCGTCTGCTGAGCGTTAGGAACTGTAGGGTAATCACGATACCCACTCGTTATCGTGATCGATTCACTTTTGACAAGGATGTATAGTCAACAAATTTTCCGATCAACCATCCTTATGGCTATAATAACCTAACTGTCAAAAATCCCCGACTCCAACTAGAAAAAGAGCTGTAACTTTTGAACGGCTAAACAGATTTTCATGTTACAACTAAGATGATACTCGATTACACTAGCTTTCAATTAATAAAAACTGCATTGGAAACGGTCCACCCGTTTATTTAATTTTTCTATTTGGAGTGGCATCAACAATACGTAAACATGCGATCACAGCAATCGCGAGTGATTTGCTGTTATCGGTTGAAGAGTTCCATCGTCTGTCTCCGAAGATCGTCATCAGATCTTATCCAAAGAATTTTCAAAATCGGCGGGTCTAATGGTAACTAAAATTGTAATGAACATCGACATCGGTACTAAACTTCAATACGATCGTGCGAGCCTAAACTTTGAGCTAACTTGTAAAAAAATTACCTATCATATAGTTGGGACTCCTACCTTCATGATCGGTAAAAAAAATAAAAGTTAGCTCAAAGTTTAGGCTCTCACGATCGTATTGAAGTTTAAATACCGATGTCGATGTTCATTACAATTTTAGTTACGCGGTAGACCCGCTGGTCAGATAAGTTTGTGGCACTATACACGCACATCGAAATGACTTTAAAGTTATAACGTTATTATTCTAATGCTATCCTGAATGGTATGGTTTCGGAGTTTACCTGATTCATCTATAATAATAACAAAATACCGAGACGAGTTCGGAATGTCGCTCCTTTGTCTTGTTTGTTTATGCATCAGGAAAAATGTAACAAAATATTTGTCTCTATTCACAATTCACATGTAATTAGTAGGTAATGAGACTTATTCATTAAGTGACCCTCATTACTCGGGGTTTTTGGTTTTGTTTACAAATTATTAATTGTTAATTGGCAAGCTGTCGAATGCCTGTTTACGTAGGGGCGTGGATTTTATAACTTTTCCAGTGCCGTCCGTCGCGGGCCTAGTCAGCTTGTAACTGCCATGGTGGCATTATTATTCTAATTCATTTTTATTCACATTAAATTGCATTATTCTCGCAGCTCTTACCACAACATAGTACTAATCAAGATTGTAATCTATTATTTTAAAAGAGTTTCCATGGAGTTTCTTGCCGGTTGCCTCCCTAGGACCTACTATTTGAAACCGCGCCCCTAGGCTGACATTCAGAGACGACAGAAACGAGTCTAAGCGTGAACTTACGCTTCCATC
The DNA here is from genome assembly GCA_932294325.1 of Allophyes oxyacanthae. Classification (NCBI taxonomy): domain Eukaryota; kingdom Metazoa; phylum Arthropoda; class Insecta; order Lepidoptera; family Noctuidae; genus Allophyes; species Allophyes oxyacanthae. The sequence goes on along the minus strand of OW028635.1, from coordinate 7,979,248 downwards.
TGTCAGAATTTGTTCGTAAAATTGACATATGGAAGCGTAAGTTCACGCTTAGACTCGTTTCTGTCGTCTCTGAATGTAAGCCCTAGAGTCTAGACATTTCATAAGTGCCTGTATTTGGTTTGTATTACATGAAATAAAGATCTATTCTATTTTTTCGAATTTATGTGCGGATTACAATCTTATTATTAACGGCAAAATCTAATAAATACGTCAAATTATTTAAATACCTATCTGTGAGTAACTTGACCCTTGTCAAGGAAAACATCGCAAATTCGCAAGGAATTCTGCACACCTGAGAGGTATCCATAGAGTTCTCGATGATGTGTGCGGTCCGCCAACCCGCACCAGACCAGTGTGTTGGTCTAACGCCCTGTCCATTCTGAGAACTGAGAGAGCCCCATACCCTGCAGGCAACTTTTACTACATATGGGAAAAAAACCGAAATCGCGTAAAAAAACAGGCATCCATACATTTAGGTCTTTAAAAAATAATGTAAATCTTAGTTAGCCTTTGGCAGCACCTCCCCTGATGGTAAGGTAATGTTGAATTATTTGCAAATGGAACTGCCTTTTTTATGGCGATTTCAAGTTTAGTCCCATGTAAAAGCTGTTGTTATTGATGAATACAATGACCCCTTCTTCCGGGTTTATACTTTCCGACTTCCCATGAATTATCATAATATTATTAATTGTTAGCCTTCATTTGCAAACATTATCTTAACATAATGTGCTGATAGCATCTGAAGTTGTTGCTATAGATAAGGTTGTTTTGATAATAATATGCTTTAGCTACGAATATCATTAGTTGCGGATATAAATATAGCAAGGACGATTGCCGACCTTTACTGATTAACATATCAAAGCCCAATTACGTATGAAATATTTAGTAATCTGTGGATCAGGCTTACATCTAGTATTTAGGCGTTGAGTACGGGATTTAAAAAAATTCTAACTTTAAAATGGAACACTCCCATGGATTAAACCGCGGCCTTCTTTTTTTTTCTAATTTCGTTCTTATCATTCCATGTTTGAATTACGAAATTGAATAGAATGAGATGGGTTAGGCGTTAGTCCACCACGCTGACCTAGTGCAGGTTGGCGAACTAAACACATAATTGAGAACTTTATGGTTTATGGCTTTATGAATACTTACCTTATTTTGAGCTCTTATAGCAGTGCTGAAATTGATCTGCCCAGACATTTCCAGTATGAGCTGAACTTTCATTGTACGAAAGGCCTATACAGTGCAAGGTCAGCTCATACTGGAAAATTCTGGCAGTTCAATTTCAGCCCTGCTATAAGAGTTCATAGTAAGCCGGATCCCATTCCAATTTATCATTAATTTTAATTCTTGGTATGGTTAAAATCCACACCATTTCATAAACATCTACTAATGTCAACTACACGCCACTGACTTTTCTCAAAGCCCGTGTAGAGATTTCACTAAATCACTAAATTGAACCACTTTGTCGTATGCAACAATTTCCCCATTCAAATTAACTGGAGCGAGATAAGAGACCTAGCTATAATAATGCTGTATTTGTAAACATTCAGTCCTAGATCTGTTTAACTTTGATGAAAGTTGGTCACGCCTGTGATGTTTCAAGTTGATCTAGACTAAATATCTATCCGCTCGAAAGCTTGACAAATGGTTGCGTAGGACAAATGACAGTCGTTCTGTGTAAAAAAAAATATTTACCCGCATCTGGTTAGACTGGCAACAGACCATGTATTCGAAAAAACTTTAGGAGAAGGAAACACGTTGAAAGGGAGATTTTTTATGTGGATCTAAAATTAAATAATATATTTTTGAAATGTGCTAAATAAGCTTTTTCATTTGATACACAAAAAAGCATCATTAAAAAAAACCATCTTTGCTTTTTATCCTCTAGAGGGCGCCATATTAAATTTAATGTGACGTCACATAGCCTATAATCAGCGGACGATCAAGACGCTTCCAACGATAACTCTTTTGTCAAATTATGATAAGGAGTTTAGAAGTTATGAAGGAACAGATGAACATACATACATACCTGTCAAAAACATTACCTTCGCCGTAGTCGGGTAAAAAACAAATGCACAGATATCACTAGAAAGTCACTGATAACATTTGCACTTACACTAGTGTATAGCTTGCGATACGCAAAAACACAAAACAAGTACCTAGCCACTCTATTTTTGCTTTTATTAGAATTCTATCGTCAATAATAAAGTGCTTTAGGCAAAAAATCAATGATGCTTATTGGTAGTCAAAATAAACATCTGATCATTTCAAATTTCTTGTTAGGTGTTGTGAGTGGTTGACCAACATCAACAGTCAATCATATCAAGGGGCATTAAATTTTTAATTTTCATCATTAATTTCTTCCCGCAGTGCAGCCTCGATTAAAAGCATTCTTGTAGCCATTTCAAAAAGAATTCACACTTACGAAAATTAAAAGGTTAACACTTTTGGTTAACACTTTTGGTTTCGTCGATTTGAGAATAAAATGTCGAACAATCATCTGTCAAATTCTTCGTTCGGAGCCGTCATGTACTAGATGGAATACAGTGCCACAAACTTATCTGACCCGATGACCAAAATTGGAACTAACGTCGCTACGGAACAAAAATGACTTCAAAATTGTCATTTTTGTAGGGAGATGGATCAAATTGGTAAAAGCGATGGCAGCGACGCCATGACCGGGTCAGATAAGTTGGTGGCACTGTACCTAGAGAGATACTAACTATATTTAGAGAATATAAATGTCAAACAATTTTCGTCCGAACGAAATTTCGGACCGAATGGGAACCGTGGTAGGAAACGCGCGAAGTTTCGATCGAAACTTCGTTTTCCGTAGCTTTTTGATTACTTTTGATCAGCCTTTGAGAAACTGGGTGTTTATAAACATACAGAAATTGAAAATCCACATTCTCAGTAGCTTGTTCTGACGCATGTCGATAAACTCTCGAAGAATGTCACACAAACATTCCTTCCATAAAAATTACAATACATTTGTAAAACTCGAAAATACTTAAAATGTTGTACACATAACAGTGGTATTGTCATCAACGATCACTAACACAGACCGCAGTTCGTTTCCCTTTACTTTGGAAACTCTTGAAATATTTATGAGTATACTTTACGAAGGAATTTACGAGCGTGCAATGACCTGAAGGACAAAGAAATTGGATCTTGGAGGCTAGATGACGGCACTGTTGGCGCAGTGGCTAAGTGATTGACTATCTGTCCTACAGATAGTTAAAAATATTAGTTTTGGGCCTACAGATTCAGTAGGCCCAAAACTAATATTTATAACGTATTGTAACATTAACGTAAACAATTTTTTTTGCGTTCGTTATTCACTTTTTGTAAGCAAAAGGCAGCCAACTAATGTGAACGTGCGATTCTGCGATATGTCCAGCGGTGGACTACTACAGGGTGATGATGATGATGTGTATAGTAACCATGGCATATGGCAAATGATGATTCTTAGTCTGTCACGGGCACTCAGAAATCTGAACACCTGATATTCTATCTTCAAGTCTAATCCCAACGGAGCTGATTGCAAAGGGTGCATCTAATGCACTTACCTATCGTCACTCGGGGGGTCTTTCGGCACCCCTTTTCATAGTAACGTTAAGCAAGAAGATATAAACGATATAATCCAGAGACACTGTAAAATGGTTAATATCCGCGACCATTGAACCTAGGGCGTAAGCTTAAGGGCGTGAACTAATCAATGACCATTTGTGTCACAATTTAGTTCCATTGACCTTTTTAATATGCTTTATGGTTAGGGCAAGTTTATGGTCTTTTTTTATCTGTGAGTGTTCACTTTTTAAATGATTTGTTGTTTTTATTATGGATTACCGGTTGCTTGCGGATTCACTCGCATCCTCGGAGAATTACTTCAAGTACCCGGATAAAAATATTGAGTAACAACAATCATCCAATCATCATCAAGATTTGTATTTTTGTTTGTAATGGTATAAACTCGAAAACTACATGACCGATTTGAAAATTTATTTCACCAGTATAATGTATTATCACTGAGAAACATAGGATATATTTTATTTTCAAAGAAATTACGGATCCCTATGAAAACTCCGACAGTAACCCAAGGTGGATTTTTTTTATCTATAAAATGTTTAATATAAATAAATGTCCACCCGTGCGAAGCCAGGACGGGCCGCTAGTAGATAATATTATTATTATTATAATCCATATTTAAAATATTCTCGTTTATTCGAGAAATCTAATGAAAACATAGAAATCTTCTGTTCGTACTTCGTATTCAAATAAATACAGACTTCAAAGAATATTCATTTTTTTATTATAAGCACACCACATCTGTGTTTGAAAGTAGACAGCCAGTCTGTTTTTCTGCCACAATCTAGAAAACAGCTGGGCAACAATGACTATTTTTATGATTAAAGACGTAAAATAATTTTAATTCTCAACGCTTGTTATGGGATGATAAACATCTGCGCTATTTCGTAAGTTCGATATCCGCACGGAAGAAGATTTTTGATTAGTGTACGAAACAGTAGCCTGCTTATGTAGCAGCATTTCTGTTTTGCATTTGCTCTTTGTTGAAATGTCGGATCTGCAGGTCGCGTGTGTTGTGTTTAACTTGATGAATTGTATTCAAATGAAATACAATAGAATATGGTGGCAAATTAATATTTACAATAATAAATTCCGCATTACACGTTTTGCCCGCGCTCGTGTCTTCATGCTCAATGAAGTAAAGTATTTTAAAGTAAACTTTATTGTTTCTGATTGAGTAGTGATTGTTGTCAATGAAATGTTACAGACCAAAGAATAACATTCTTTAAATCCTATTTTTTCCATCTGAGTGGTACTATTGTTAAAACTTATCAAAAACTGTAGAACTATACGGGATGCCACTATAACTGAGGTTTTTTTTGAAATGCTAACAATTCAGATGCGAAGTTAGCATCTCATATTTTCAAAATGCGGATTCGATATCAAAATCGACGGAACTATTGTTAAGATTTATCAGGAACTATAGAGCTATACTAATACGGGTGGATAAATGGAGTTTGTTTTTGAGATGCGAAGTTAACATCTCATATTTTCAAAATGCGGTTTCGTTATCAAAATCTACGGAACTATTGTTAAGACTTATCAAGAACTGTAGGGCTATATGGGATGCCACTATAAATGGAGTTTATTTTTGGGATGCTAACTATTGAGGTGCTAAGTTCACACACGTTACAAGTCACAAATTCGCTTGTTGTTTATAAAATCAAGTTGTAACAATATGATGAGCAGAGTGCTCGATGTCCGGTTCGTGAAACGGGTGACACAGCGGCTCGATGTTATGTTACAAGTAAATGCTCTAGTGTGTACTCACCTTTAAGTGTTCTCAAGGAAATGTCCTATTAGAATTCCTTTAAACCCCGTTAGACTATTACCTATTGGTCTAACGGCTCAACTCTGTTACTCAAGCAGCGGTGATTGTTTGAAAAAGATACCAACAATAAATTCAAGAACTAATCATATTAGTTGACATACTATTTGACCACTGGTTAGATTTTATCAGCCTTTGAGAAAACGGGGGGTCTACCGCGTTACTAAAATGGTAATGAACATCGACGCTGGTAATAAACTTCAATATGATATTGAGAGATTAAACTTTGAGCTAACTTGTAAAAAAATTACCAATCATGAAGTTCGGACTCCCATCTTCATGATCAGTATAAAAATTACAAGGTGGCTCAAAGTTTAGCCTCTCATGATCGTAGTGAAGTACCAGAGTCGAGGATCATTACCTTTTTAGTTACGCGTTTTTAAATGCCATTGTTTGCTACTTGACTAACAACACAGTCGGATGCTCCTGGCTCTCAACCAAATATCTTTTCTTCTTCATAACGCAAGTCACAGTTGGATATAGGTATCTAGAATCTTCAAAGACGCGAAATAACGCCTTCCGCCTTCCATGTACGGTTTACTACCATCTGCCCTTTATAGGCCAGTTGCGTTTTCGACTAGCTAAAAGCATTGGCGCCTTGTTCAGGTCATTGCATCCAATGACATTTTATTGCATCTATGTCTAGACATATCATACCATGTAACGTAAACTACTTCAATAGCAGTTACCTGTATAAATAAACTTACCATGGAGAATGCAGAAAACAGGCAAAGGAAAGAAAGAAAAGAAAGATAGAAAAATCATTTATTTGCCACAAACACAAGACTCACTAGAATGATAGAAATAGATACTAAGAGGACAGGGGCATAGACAGAATACAATTTTAGGATGGCAACAGTGTAAAACTAAGCAGAAAAAATAATAATTTGAAAAAAATAAAAATTATGTGGGTTATGGGTATACTGCACCGACTGAACATCACCTTGCCTTTTGACTACCTATTCGGTGTGACAAAACTGACGAATATGAGCAGAAAGACTGACCCTGGCAAAACTTGATATATAATTATCAAGATTATGCTAGTTAAATTGATATTATACTCAGTTTTCAGGTATTTTTGGAACCTCCGTGTGTAAAGAATAGATGAATAACAAGCACACATCAATATCGTAGGTTGAATCGATTATTCAAGCAAAAGGACGTCTAAAATAAAAATATTGAATACAAAACAAATAGTTTGCATAATAGTCCACGGCCCACACGGCTTGAGTCAACTTCATGGTCATTATGGTAATGTAACACTGCGGTCAGACTAAGTACGACTTGCGACTAATGATGCAATGGATATTGTTGCTAGACCAAACTAGGATCAACATAAAAACGGAGAACTAAGTCCAACATTACCACAAGATTGTAATCTATTATTTTAAAAGTGTTTCCATGGAGTTTCTTGCCGGTTCTTCTCCATAGGACCTGTTAATTGGAACCGCGCACCTAGTCTCGACATTTCATAAGTGCCTGTATCTGGTTTACATGAAATATCGATCTATTCTAATCAACATCACTTGTAAATTCGGAACCCAAGAACCCAAACAAAGTAGGTAGATCATGGTTTGGTCCGTCAAACTTCAAATCTCAGAAACGAGCTCAAAGGCAATTTGACGTCCTTACAATAGGGTCATATAGATCCAAACTCAACTGCTCCAACGCTTTATTAGATTGTGGAGTATCTGACTATCTGATAAGGATAAAAGTTTGAAAAGACAAAGAGAAGTTTTCTAAGAAGAAACTAAGATCGTTGTACCATAAGAACTGGCAAGAAAGACGAGCAATGACGTCAGAAAAAGAACTACGTTTTTTGTGGGCAGTCGTGAAAAATACTTAAGGGCCCATTCACACTCGATACTTTTAGCAGCAGAAACGTGCATTTTCACGTTCGTTGATTGCCTTTTGTTTACAAAAAGTGCTTACAAAGAGTGTGAACGAACGCTAGACGCTGATTGAATTAAAACTTTCTTCTTAGTGTCGTTTGTCATTATCATGTAGACCTTATTAAAGCCCCAAAATAGGGTTAAAATTAAAACATTCGGGGATACACGCGTGACGGCGTTGTCACGGTTATGATCCTCGGAGGTTTTTGTAGAGGTATTTCCTGCGTTCACGGTTGGCTAAAGATTAGGTCCCGAGACTACCATATCACAAGCGACAAGCATGTGGCTAATTTTAACCCCCAACAAAAAAGACGGGTGTTATAAGTTTGTAGTGTGTATGTCTGTGGCATCGCAGCTCCAAAACGGATGGACCGATTTCAATGCAGTTTTTTTTAATTGAAAGCTAGTTTAATCGGGTATCATCTTAGCTATGTTTCATGAAATTCTGTTCAGCCGTTCAAAAGTTACAGCTCTTTTTCTAGTTGGAGTCGGGGGCTTTTGACAGTTAGGTTATGTTTTAAAAAGTTGAACTCGATGTCATTTAATTTGTCTTTCAATTTGCCCGACAGCCACAGCACACCGTGCTTTTTAACAGACTTGCAAAATAAGAGGTTCTCAATTCGACTGTATTTTTCTTAATTCTTTTTTGTATGTTTGTTCAGCTTTATCTTCGTCAATTGTTATCCGATTTTAATGATTCTTTTTTTGTTTGATAATATATTCTTCCGAGGTGGTCCCATTATAATTTGGTGAAGGTCTGATGAAGACCTTCGGAAATAGACAATGGAATTCTTCAATGGATATTAGCATATCACTCACAATTGCTGTAATCTCATGTTTATGCCACTCAAAATAGTATAATTTCTTTCTTTCTTTCTTTCAAAAAATAAAAGAATCTTTATAAAAAGTAAGAACTTCTTCAATAACCTAAAACGTATTGTACAGTCTCTTGTCAGACTACACTTCTTCTTGATGATGATAGAAATGAAATACGATAGTTCAGAAACCAAATGATATATTGTCCAAAAGGTATTTAAAGTAAATGAGCGAATGAATTGTATGAATTGAATGTGAGTGAAAATTATGTTATTACACGCGACACTTGGTAGTTACGTGGAGAACGCACGGCTTTCTTGATGGCTCGAAGCGAACTGATGTAATTATTAAATGAATCACATGAGTCGCGTAAAAATGCTGACTTGAGAAAATGTACGGTTGCACCGTACACGTATTAAATAATGGCCTTTAATTTTTCAATACACCTTAGCTTGGCAGTGGCACCGACTTCAGAAGCTGTAATTTTTTTAAGAAAATTATATTATACGTTTTAGTGTTTTGAAGTTAAACTTCACAAACCAAGCTATTTAACAAAAGTGTAAAGTATTTTACATAATCAGTACAACAGTTATTTATTTGTCGACAGCTCGCAGCCCGCATGCAGTGACGCCCACCAAGATACCGAGCCCCGTTGGCACGCTGCTATCTAGGAGGACGCCGGTGAGTTTCAGTTTTAATGTATTTTAGTAGATATTGTATGAAAATAGTGTGGAGAAATTAGGGCATGAAACTGAAAAACACGGAGAAAGAATCAAATGGATAACTAACGAGCCGTTGAATGTGTACGAACAGTCTTCCTATAGAGCCGCATGGAGATAGCCTACCAGCCACCGTTTGACGTTAATGACTATATAAGGTTAAATTAGACCCGGTTTCTGATTGAGCTGAAATTTTGCATACACGTTTAGTTTGGATGAGAAAAGCTTTTTTTAAACTATAATATTTTATTATCTTAAAAAAAATTTCAATATCGTACTTTAAGTGGTAATCACCGTATAATTAATTCTAATTTCAATTTCATTCTGCATATTTTTGTTGACATGTAAAAATGTTTACCAATATCATTTTATATAACTTCAAAATTCAAATATTTCTGCATACATCGGACTGAATAGGTAATATTAAAAGTGTCGCAAAAAGCATTTCTGTAGGTATATCAATGTGCTCGTATTAAATTCTTTGTAATATCATGACATTTGATACTACACAGCATTCCCGGAAATCACGAAAATTATACATACAATAAGCAACTTTGTTTTGCAACTTTTATGGTAATTGGACCCGGTTTTAAGTAACCGAACGAAGTTGGTTCGAGACAAGGTCCTACCTTTCTAGGTTCCTATCCCTTTTAGGTACTGTTGTTGCTCATCATTATAAACAACTTTTGCTATGGAACCAACTCTGAAATCGCGAAATACAAAGCTGCTGTTACATACATTTAGTCAAGTAATATTAAATTATTTGTAAGGAACAGCTGCTTTATTTGACCAGCGTGTTGCCATCCTTAAACGACACGAAAATTTAAAATAGAATAGATCTTTATTTCATGTAAACCATATAGGTACAGGCATTTATGAAATGTCGAGACTCTAGGGCTTACATTCAGAGACGACAGAAACGAGTCTAAGCGTGAACTTACGCTTCCATATGTCAATTTTACGAACAAATTTTGACAGATGGAAGCGTAAGTTCACGCTTAGACTCGTTTCTGTCGTCTCTGAATGTAAGCCTAGGTGCGCGGTTCCAAATAATTCTTTTGAAATAATTAGTAGCTAGTTCCCAATGACAGTTTACAAATAGACGCGTTGCCCGCGCTCTATATTGGCAAGATAAATGCAAGGTAAATGCCCTGCACCGACTGAGAGAATGAGCATCCAGCAGCTAATGCCACGTAACTAAACGTCTATCTTCATCTTTTTCTAACAACCGACATGGCGTAGTGTGGCTTTCATTTTCTTTCCCTTTCTTCGCGCACTGTATAATTATATGTACTGATATGTAGCTATAGTAAAGTTTACGCCATTTTGTAGTGCATTAATGTTGGTGTATGGCCCGTCATTTATTTTATTTTTTTCAAAACATATCATTTGTAGAATGTCATTGGCTAGTTCCCTCGTAGTTTTCGAAAACTAAAATTAACTTTTATTCTAGGTGCCTACTCCTAAGGACGTGACATTAGCCATGTTCGTCCCTATTAATGGTCAAGATTGAAACGTATTCAAGTTCAATATCTATCAATGTACTATTTGTTAATAAAGCTTGTTCGTTTCCAACGCAGTTTCGTCTATTTATACACGTAATGAAGGCCACGATCTGATTTCTAGTAGAATGTTTATGTTTTGGTATTACGATTTGTTTTTGTATTCACGTGGAGATGAAATGTAGAAGGTAAGTATTGCTTCATGAAAACATTAAGTATTGTTTTTCTGTCGCATCTAAGGTTACCAAGCGTTTGGATTTATCCGGCTTTTTGGCCTTCCGTCCGGGTTTTTTCAGGATATTTTATTTGTCTGGATTTATTGGGAAAAATTACAGAATCATTGAAAATAATTAAAAACAGCAAAAAATATCGGACTTTTTGTAAATGTCAGCCTTTTCGTCAGGACTTTATAATTTCGAAATGGTAACTCTAGTTGCGTCGGTATGAGCTCTCTTTTCAGTCTTGAAAATCGCTTCAAAACGTGGAAAAATTAGCCAGCCACTGTTTGTAACCTGACTAACAGACCTGGGTACGTCAGACGGACTTAGGTTACTCGGGGAGGCGTTTTCAGACACATTTAAAAGTTATGCTCAAAGTAGTTCCAGATATTGATACATCCTTTATTGTTATATGACACTTGCAGCGTCAACTGCTGGCCTTAGCTCCAATATTATTTATCCAGACGATATTTAGGTTAAATAATGAATGAGTAGGCTGGACAATTTCATAGCTAGTTCTGGCTAGATTTGAGCTTAACTGGTGATTCAATAACATGAATGTAGGGTTTATATGTAAACCAGTCTTTTTTATTATACCATTGCCTAAAATTAGCTATGTTAAATATGCTAATAATAAACTTAAATGGAACGTAATACAATTAGTTCATGACCAAATTTAAAACAGTATCGTAAAAATATCAAAATAGGATGTCGTTTATGAAGTAACTTTATTTACTAAGTAAAATATACATAAGAACCGTAAAAAGAATATTAATTCATACCATAAAAGTTTGAATGTGTTTTAAACGATGGTTTTGAAGTTAATCGCTTTTGTATAAAGACTTAGTTCGCGCCTTTTTGTCGTCTATTCCTCCGTAGAAGTCTCAAAATTACTGCGAAACGTCAATGCACATTAAAGGTTATCGGTTACGATAGCCAATAAAATACAAATAGAGATATAGAAAGGTGTGATGGTTGATCAACCAATAAATATATTCACAACAGATGACCATACATTTTAATAGATTATAACCGATTAAGTTTTTATTGCACACATAATATCAAGTTTTTTTATGCGTGAACGATAAAGTTGCCAGTTATAAAATTTTGTACTCGCAAGTTTATGAATTCTTCATTTAAAATGTTTAAGCGTGGAAATAAGGGATCCTTGAAAGTTGTGTCAGCATTCGTTATTTAAAAGTGCATCATAGCAATCAATAGCTTTAGAAAAACACAAATTCACTAGTTATCACTACATATTTATAGACTAAGTTATTGGCTAATAAACGCCAGCTGTTGAACGAGAATAAATATAAATGTTTTGTTCAAAGTTCATTAGTTATCTCGATCACAACAATGTTTATTGAGGGCAACATTTCCTCTTTAGTATTTACGATGATTTAAAAAGTTTGGTATCATTAAAACATTGTTAATATGTTTGTATCGAGTATTGAGTTGCAAACAAAACTTTCTTCACAAAACTCGTTCAACTATAGATTTTGGGGAACCTTTATCACTACACTAGGCAGAGGAAGTGGTGACAGCTATTTAAAAATAAAAACGCTATTTAGATAGTGATGTAGTTGACTGGTTGACTATAGGCATTATTCTATTGAGTTTCGATATCACGTATTTAGACGTAAGTAGACGATATTTAGCCACAATCAGGGGGGTAACCCCTGATTGTGGCTAAATAACATAGTATAGCGAATAGTCCACTTGAAAATATGCCGAAATATGTTCAGTTATGGAGTAAACGAGTTAAAAACACGTCTCGCGTAGTAAGTTACAGATTAAACATAATTATAGTGCAGGGATAAGTGAAATCATGTGCTTTCCACTTTGTTCCAGTCTAAATGATTTGCTTGCTTGCATAATTAAATAAGATTATCATTTTTACAAATCAGTGTACCTGTACAGCCTTGTATGTACCTACTTTTTTTTTTACCGTTGAATAATATTATGCTAGTCTTTAGGTACGGGACGTCAAAGCCGGGAAAGAATCAATTCCGTATAATCTGAATTGGACTTGGAAAATAACCAATACTAAATTGGTCGTTTTCACTGATTCTTCTTCTTCTGTTGTTTTGAATCGAATATCAAGATTCTTTATTTCATGTAAACCGAATTCAGACACTCGTGAAATGTCGAGATGCGCGGTTCCAAATAGTAGGTTCTATGGAGAAGAAACTCCATGGAAACGTTTAAATAATAGATTACAAATCTTGATAATACAATATTGTGGTAAGAGTTGCAAGAATAATGTCATTTTATGTGAATAAAAATAGCGTAATATAATGATTTGGCTCTGGATAAGATTGCCATGGCAGTTACAAGCTTACCAATCCCGACCGACAGATGGCAACTGTTGTTGTAAAAATTACTTGTCGTGGTGATAAGATTACGCAGTCAACAGGGTTCGTAACAGGCCTGATTGACCAGGGTGCGCTAGAAGCCAAACGTAAATAGGTACCTATTGTCAATCAGGCAGACGTTTTTCATGCATAAAATATTGATGCTCAGCCGAACCTGTTTAGACTGGCAGTCGACACTTAGGAAGTCTAGTAGATTCACCATTCAACCGTACTTGATTTTCAGCCAAGTGTACGCATTGACTTTACGTTCGTACGCTATTATGATTGAAGACCGTAAATATTATTATAAGCGCTTGTCATGTTCCATTCATAGTAATCCTTGAAATTTACAAAGTATTGTATGTATTACAATTTTAATGATAGATCTTGTTTTTATCGCAAATACATTACGAATTTACGAATCTTGATGTCTGTAGGTTGTTCCCTACATGAATTTGTCTGCATGACGCCATAAACCTAGACTATCCGGCTCGAAGGACCAAAATTTTTGATTGAATTTGAACCTTTTATTAGCAAATTACGCGTCGTAGCAACGCCAATACTAGTTGAATATTACTTTCAGGGGGCTTCCGTGTATACCATAATCTTGTTAAGTCAATTTAAGCAGTTAAAGAACTGCCTTGATAGTTTGTATTACGAATTAAGTGGTTTAAGTGAGTTAACACATTAGTGTTATCACGGAAACTGAGCTTCATATAATTAGGTAGATTGTTTACTACGGCGAGTGCCTCAACATGGACGTCTTCTACCATAAATTATCAAAAGCCGTAGAGCATGAAAACATTGTTCCTGTTTTTAAGCATATTGCGCGGACGGATTACGAGATTTGGCATAGTTTAAAGCTTATATGGAGAAGGAGTGCAGAAATTTAAAATTTATATAGAATTACGGTCGAATTTCGACCACCGGGGTACCTCTAGTTTACAATGAAAGGTGCATTCAACCTCCTGCATCAATGGAGACATGTATTTTCTGAAGTTTTCACTAAAGAACATAGAGAGAATGTTCGTTAAAGCCCTTTCATTAAAAGGCAAAAAAAATGGCCACCTTGAATCTTTGGGACTGAATGATTCATCATAATTGTCGCGAAAAGCTTTAACTAGCTCTTCAGTATACTAACTATAGAAATAAATTTGTAGAGTGCGACGAGGAACGACCGTAATTATTTCTAAACCCGATTACAGTTAAATTTAGTAACAACCGTCGTGATTCTTATACATTTTGTTTTAAATCGTGACTAAACAAGGAAGCTGTGTATTTGTGTGCTTATCGATATAAATAGTTGAGTACCAGCTGTCGTTAGGCCACTTTTGCGATACTAGTGTTGGGAATGTTACTAATTCGGAACACTTGTGCAGAATCGGGTATGAAAATTGCCATATTCACAGTTTGGCAGGCAGTATCTCAAGAGGACGCTGAAATGTTTTTATTATATCTCATACATTGTCATGATATTATTTTAAATTTGTTTTATGAAAAGAGTATCCATGGAGTTTCTTGCCGGTATCTTCTCCAGGACCAACCCACTTGGAACCGTATACCTAGAATCACGACGTTTTGAAAGTGCCTGCAAAGGCCCAGTTGAAATAAAAAACTTTGACTTTGACATGCATAATAGAAATTGGGGCAAATCCAGAAAGTTATAAAAATGTTGACAGAATACTTATGGAGCCATTGATACTCACGGTGGTGATGCAGGTTGGCTTATAATTTAGTCAAAAACAAAGACGGCCAACCATCTAAATTGCCAGTTTAAAATATCCCAGGTTGGTAATAATCAGCATCATCATCTGTGCGAGAAAGACTTATCTGGTTTTGTAATTTTTGAGCGTGGGCCTATGGGCATTATCCCCCTGTTCGAAGCAGGCCATGATCAGGCCTACTGCGATGAACTGAATATTTAAAGCAAACAACATTTAGTAAGCTAATTTTTGTTGGAAATTTTCTAAATATCTAAGGCATTGTATATTATATCTATTTCTATCGATTGGTTTTGAAGTGTTGCTAATACCAACACGTCTTAAATTACATTTTGAAATAGTTTAACAAACCACTTATTTTAAATTAGTTTATTAAGTGAACGCTGCTCGGCGCTTTCATTGAGAATTTAAAAAGCAACTAAAGTTTTCAGATGTCTACAAACATTACAATGAAAATTATTAATGATATCTATTTCAGTTTATAAGGGTTCACCAAAAAGTTTTTAGTTAATTAATATTATGCTGTATTAGGCTCAAATATTTAAATATTGTCAATGTACTGAAGTTAAACCATAATTAAATGTAAAGTGTTGTAATAAAAATAATTAAGATTGTAATTACATGCTACATTATCAAGCTTACTGGAAATTAGTCACATAGTAATTAACGTAATTACTAATTACAGCTATGGAAATCGAGTGATAGCATCGAAGGAAACAATGGTGGCTGTACAGCAAAGAACCACCGTCTTCAACATGCAAAAAAAAGTTCAAGTTGTATGTACTAGGGTTGCCAATGCACAAATTTTGCCGGTAGTGCTGAAATATAGGTAATTAACACTATATTAATATTTTTTGCACCTAATAAAACCCCACTTTGCAATATTAGCCTTTCCTTTTGTAGGAATTTCCTCATAATTTATGAAATTAATGAATGTGTTTATAACAATATTCGCGATGTTTGCAAATGATATGGAATATTTACGACATTCTTGCCGCTTTATTATAGGCAGGCACTTTATTATTAACACGTTAAGAAAGCGTAGAGAAATCATCAGTGCGTTTTTCTTTATTGTGTGTAGACTTTGAACAACAAATTATGCACTTTAATCTTATCATAATGTCACTCAAAAGTGCCGCAAACGATATCAATGTATACTCACGTGTAGGAAGGAAACACTGCATCACCTGCTTATTATCTACAAATCTTGGGTGACGTCATAATTAAAGTAATTCATAATAACGAAAGATACGCGCACCGACGCTTGGATGCTTGGAAATTATTTAACGAAATATTTCTTAACATTACATAATATGCTGCTGCGTCTTTCTGATTTGGGTGTGTTAGCATTGTTTAGCGTTATGTAGAGTATAACATTGCCATGTTAAAAGATAATAAGGCTTCTAGCCAGCTTCTAGCCATAGCTCACAGGATGCTGTCTTTGAGTCACATAATCATCGCATCTTACCCACCTTAATCTCTGATAGGTTTCGCTGATAGCAGCTGATAGTTTTTGACGATTTATTTATTTGTCATTCAAAGACTTTGAAGAAATATTTTACCTATCTTATCTCCGAACTTCTTGAGCGGGGAAAACATAATTCCTAACATCAAGTGCCTAATGCACTTGATAAACCCAAACCATATTTTAACCTAAAATCTTCCTCAAAACACGCTTTATATGGTGGCAAAGCAGTGTCAAATGTACAAAATCATATTTAATATCGGCCCAATTGGTATGTAATAATGTAACGCAGATGGGCAGTCTACAACACTTAATATGGCAACCCTCCCAAATGTCAAACGTGGTCGTGACTCACCTGTCAAACTTTCGCACGGGGAAAATGGCGCGAGCAACCAACTAAAAAAAGGCAATGTTACGGTGGCCAGTGAATCATTGCGGTTTTCGAACTCTTTATTTTATTTTATCATTCCGGGATTACTACTTTTAAGATGTATTTTTTTATTCGTGTTATTTAAAGATTTGTCGCTATTAACTGTGTCTGTGTCTAATCATTTTTTTTTAGAGAAAGTTCTTATTATAATATTTTTTGTATTATTGATGCTACCGGAGCAGTTGTTTTGAATCTAGAAAGGAAATTGTTATGTCAATGTTCTATATCGGGCATATTCATAGACGGAGCCCTACTTATTATTTCTATGGCCATATTTTTGCCACAAAGCAATAAGTAATTGACTTTGAAAATCGCCAACTTTGTCCGTTGTTGCCTGTGAGTAGTCCAAGTCAAATTAGCTTTCTGAATCTGAATAAAACATGTCGGGAAAATTATTTAATACTGCGAAAGGCAGTCGGGTTTCCACGGCCAATTCGGCGTACTATGATGCATCGCGGGCACGTTGCGCCGACGACGGCGACGCTGTCCTGCATTTTACCATAAGAACTCGTCATGCGCTTACTAATGGGCAGTGTTCTCTACGAACGAAGCATTACAATTCAAAATATTTGAAGCCATATTATGAGAGATGTTTTGTTGAAAATAGTGACGTGAGATTTTCTCAGGAAATGTAATGTTATGGAGTTAAATTGACGCTTCAGATCTTCCCATTCTCTTAGTAAACCACATCCATGGGAAGCTATGGGATTACCTTTCAATTGTGATGCGCAAAGTGTATCCTACATAGGTTGCTGTTGTATTCTAATTGTTCCGCTTAACATTAGCATAGATTCCTGCAAATGCCTGAGGCTGAATACTCATTACCATTGCTTTCTCAAAGATTAATGACTAATCATTTGAACCGTAGAGTATAGTCCGTTCACTGTTCACTATAAAAAGCTTAGAGTAATCCTAAGATAAAAAGTTCTTTCGATTAGGTTTTCGTTTCGTTCGTGTCTCTTAATACAATACAAAACAATTTCAGGCCTACCAGCTCCTGTACAAAAGGACGTTTTACAGTGAACGGCCATAATAACTCTGTGGCTTCAGATTTCAAACCATGACAAAATAAAGTACCTACCTACTACAAACATCGATGTCTATAGATATGCTTAGTGAACTCAAAAAGTGAGACGTGTCAGGTACTCCATTTTCAGAAGAATGGAGTAGTTGATCACCAGTCAAATGCCGTTTACAAACATAATTATTTATTTGTGTATTGAATAAAAAATATATAATAACAGTAGCTATTCCATTAGTGCATGTATCGCTGTTCTATTTAAATATAATTCGAATATTGTTGAATTTAGAATTTGACGTCTTCAAAAAATACGTCTCATTTTTTTAGCTTCCCTTTGTATGACAGAGCGTATCTATAGACATCGATGACTACAAAACGGAAAACCATAGACTTAGGATTTCGCGATTTCGCTCAGCAATACATCGGTATATTTATTTTATTATCACAATGACATTTCATAACACATTGGAATGTGTATTTAGTATTTCGGTAAATCCTGGTTTCGTAATCGGCATTTAGGTGCAGGACTGTTGTTGAAGATTGCGCTAAGTTTGTGACTCATGGATTATCTTGAGTTTAAGATTCGGCTGCAGTAAATAGTTTATGTTCTTGAAAGTATCTATATGTCAACCACTTAACTGAGACGGTCGGTGCCTGAGCTTATGAAGAAGTTGCGCGGTGCAGGAGGGGTGTGACGCGAGATGTCAGTCACGGGCTCATGATACGCACCATAAAGCTTAGCTTAGCTAATAGTAGGCGTGTGTCACCTCCCCCCGCACCGCGCAACTACCTCAACTTCAGACATCAACCGTCTGAGTTAAGCGGTTGGCCTATACATACATATTTTATTTTATATACAAGTTATAAGTTCAACACATTCGCTCAAACTTTTCATATTAGATCACACGCCATGCTGTCATATATTATACTAGTAAACTCGCTAGGGGGGTTCTCGGCATTATACAAGGTGACTGGTTGAACAAAAATATATTGAAGAAGGGTATTATACTCAGTATTATGAAAAACTTTTACTAAGAGGCCAACACTGAAATCCCGAAAAAAATAATGTTCCATATTTGATATTTTAATATTACTCAACTGTATGGACAGCAGAGGGCTAATTCACGTAATTTTAAGACACACCGATCGTATTGCAGTGAAGCTCGAACTTGACGCGAGAGTATCTCACTGAAGCTCAAAGGATACCAAATGGCAGAATAGTCTACATCGGCTCAATTGCCATAACGAAAGAAGAAGAAAAAGATTACCAAATGTGTAGTTTTGATCAATATTTTATTGCAACTGCGCGGCAACTGCACTTCTTTAGTTACGTAAATTAGCCTACAGTTGTCTTTCGAGTTTTACCCTGTTCCCATTGTAAAATTGAAATCCGCGAATCAAGCGTCATATTAATAAAAATCGTGAATCTCTATTGAAGAGACTTTTAAGCGTCTTGTAGGCTAAATAAGATGTATTGCTTGTGAGTTTATTGTAACGGCGATTAAACTGAACAGAGACACAGCATTTGCGTTTTATTACAAAGTGAAAATATTTTATTGCATAGTACGAATATTTTTGCACGTAAATTGCAGGCTCAAGAATCACTGAACCAATTTTGATGAGACTTTCACCTTTCCAAACTTTATTTGCGGTTGATAGCTAATAGCTATAAAAGTTACGACTTTAAAAGTGAAATAAATTGTATTGATGACATTTAAAATTGCTTCGAAACCGCGCGCTAGTGATTTCAAAGTGTAATAAAGATTTTTTTTTTGTTTCGGTTTAGTGTCATTCATAAGCATTTATGTCGCCATCCCTTCTATCGAATGTTTGTCTATGTACCTATATCGCATTTGATTTGGTATGATAAAAATTAGCTTCTTCTGTGTCGCCATGAGTTCTTACCATGCTGGATAGATCAGCCAGTAACGTAACAGTTCGTCTTACTGATTGCTCAGGGTATCACCTCTGATACCCTGAGCATTACATGAATTTCATTACATTACATTACAGTACAGTTACATTAATTTTATGACGTGCCGATCATATTGCAGTGATGCTCGAACTTGAAAGCTTCTCATTGAAGCTAAAAGAATACCAAATGTGTTGTTTTAATCAAAATTTTACTGCAACTGCGCGGCAACTGCACTTCTTTAGTTACGTGAATTTTGTGCTGTTCCTCAGAATATGTTATGTGCTTTTAAAATATGTAGAGAGCATTGTCCTCAAATGGTGAGATAATATATTCAAACATAACTGTATTTACTTAACACCTTTTGGATAATGTATGCCAATAGGTCGGCTGAAACACTATTCACAGTCTTGTTAGCTTTGATTCACAATTTTTTTATCTGTATATTTTTCTATATTTATTTCAGGACTGGCAAAGATTACTGTTGTACTCTTTGTAAGATTATTGATAACAAGTTTTTTTTTATAAATATTATTTCTAAACGCTTACCGACCCGTGACCACCCTACCTATAAAAAAATTGTTGAATAACCAACTTCATAAATATTAACCACCCTATAAAATTAACTTGTAAAAGTTAACTACGTGACATAACTCATAAATCATAATATAGTTAAATAAATAAACAGTGTAAAGATTGCCGGAAGTTATCCCTCGCCATGTTGCCTGCGCGGGAGTCGGGGGCAACGATCTCGTCTATGACTCAGCGGTGCATTGTCTTGAGCAAGTTAAATAAAAATTACAAAGTTAAAGTTGACACTTGAGTACAAGGTTAAAAAATTTAAGCTGTTATTTTTGATATCCGGCTGTATGGGCTCAGTTCTTTGTCAAAATAATTTAACCAAAATTTAACTATGAGACATGATTATAAAAAGACTAGCTGTGCCCGCGACCAGTAAGCTCGAGAGATCGAAAAACATTTGAAAACAAAAATTGTCTGTGTCCTTCCTCATGATGCACGGTATTTCATTGTCAAACATCAAGATCTGAAACATGACGACACGGTTGGCGCAGTGGCTAAGCAATTAGCTTTCTGCGCTACGTGCCGCGGGTTCGATCCCCGCACGGAACAAATATTTGTATGATACACAAATAGTTGTTTCGGGTCTGGTTGTGTGTGCATGTGACATGTATGTTTGTAAACTGTACCCTATACAGGAGAAATCCTAGGGAGGGGCAAAGTTTTTAAAAAGAAAAAAAAAAAAAAAGATCTGTTCAGCCGGTTAGTTATTAAAAGGTAAAAAACACAGACAGACAATAATTAATAAGGATTTGTGTGATAGGTATGTGATGTTACCATAATTATAACAAGTTGATGTCAGCCATTATGTCATAGTAAATTGTTTTCCGTAACTAGCCTGGGAAGAACCGCGATAGCTTGTTATTCTACACTGATTGTAATCGTAATAGTTTTAGAGAATAATATTATAAAACAACTAGGTTAACTAGTTCATGCGAAAAATATACTGACTTATCTACGATCTTGTTCCTTTGAGGCGAGAGTGAGCGATCATTATCAGCCTAGCCTTTTTTCAAACATTTTTTGTCGATTCCATTGTGGGCTAGCCTAATAAAATAACAATTAATTTATCTTCGACAGTTTTAACTCTTCCTTTGACAATATCCAATCGCCAAAGGTCCAAATCGTTAAAAGGCAAGATATGACGGACCTATGTACTTAATAATAATGTAACATCTTCATGTACGATATCTTTTGGCGAATAAATGATTTGATTTGATTTGAAAGTATAGTACAGTGCCACAAACTTATCTGACCCGGTCGTGGCGTCGCTGCCGTCGCTTTTACCAATGTCATCTCCCTACAAAAATGACATTTTGAAGTCAATTTTGTTCTGTAGCGACGTTGGTTCCAATTTTGGTCACCGGGTTAGATAAGTTTGTGGCACTATAATTCAAATGTACTCGACTGACAGCTGTCAAACAGTCACGTGATCCATAAATGTCATTCCCATCTTCCCTTAGCGTAAACGGTTCTTGATCCGAGTTCCCAAACATTCTGCTGGCGTTTCTACACCTAAGTGATGGGGTATCTTGTCTTGAGATGCTGGAGGGTTGAATAAGTACGTCGAAACGATTATTTCGATGGCTAATCACTATTTTATACGACACGACTGCCATCCGATATTATCTGACCTCCAAATTTCCTATTGAGGAGAACCGGTATTCCATCAAGCATGGATTTATTTTCGTCCGTTTTAATAGTCGTTGGTTTTAATCCTCTTAAAATAATAAACTGCCATACAAGAAATATTTCGATATCCATATATGACCGTGACGTTATTATATTGCGTTCACTTGCGTTTTCTTTTGAAAGCAACAAGGCCACGAGGCCTTTCGACCAGCATAACACATGATGACATGACGTCAGAGGTATCATGTAGTATGTTGGTAACATTTGAATTTATGTTCTAAGTTTGAAATGTTTGTGATTTATGACGTTGTTTCGTTCAGTCTTGTTTCTTTACTAGGATCAATGATTATTTATTGACTTAAATGGATCACATGATGAACAAAACAGCTCAAATTATGTTTAAGTCCTTGTGTAATAATGGAGATTTTAGATTGTGTATGAAGAAAAATATTTAATATTACGTACAGAAAAATTACAGCCAGCCAGCAGGATTAACAGTGCCAGGAAGAAGAAAAATGTGCCTGATACCTACATTGCGCAATACAAAATATTATAGCTATTTCGTAACAAGCAATCAATGGATGGGATACAAAACATTTGAATTGCAACAGCACGATTTTACAGACGCCATTATCGCCCTGTTCCACGGTACGGAATGTGAGCCGAACACGAATGCATGACAAGACTTAATCACTTAACCTTCTTGCATTTAACATGGCTTGTGCTTGGAAATACTTGGAAACAAGATATTTCTATTGTGGTATGGGAACTTAAGATAATATATGCTTTAGGAGTCAAAGAAAAATAGAGGTTTATGGTAATTATGCTGAAGGCTCATCCAGAACAAGTTGTATAATCGACTAACAAGTAGCAACCCATTCCCACAACAAAATCTTACTTATAGGAGCGTTCAATAGCGTACGAATTCTAAAAAAAAACGCTTAGTCGATCACACAAGTATCCCGTTTTACAAAAATCCGAACGTACGTATTATATTCCGGTTTTTCTGGAAACCATTGTTAGTCGTTGGAAGCCTAAATCAAGCCTGTTGTCAGATAAGTTTGATTTAATTTTGATATCAAATCGGACCTGTTGTTAGGTCAATAGGCTTGGCTTTGAGGACATAACGTCATTCATTTAGGTAGACGTAACATGAAAGTAAATCCTACGTAACTTTTTAATGAAACGCAACATGAAAGTTACGTACAGCATAACTCCTTGTTTTAAGCCAAATTTTAATTTAGAAACGCAATGTAGACGCTTTTATGATTCATCACAACTTCAATTTGAAGTAACTAGCAACGTTTGGGCGTAAATTTTCAAATATTAAAATCCATTTGAAGGCAACAGTTTTATTTCAGACAGCCACGTTTCAGAATATCACAGATGTTTGGAATAAGATTTATTAACTACCTACTTACTTTCTGTTTAAGTGGATGTTTTAATCCGATTGTGAATATTTCCTTTGCCATTTTATTTTCTGTAAGCCAGTTTAGTGATTGTTCTTTTTTCAAATATGGAAAAAGAAATCGCTCACCGACTTAACTCTATTCCTATTTTACAGCATTGATGAAGCATTGATGAATGCGAATTATTGTGCGTTGTTTTCGTCAAAAAATCATCAATTGTATTCTTGAAGATATGATTGTCATTGATTACAGCCATTGATTTCGATCATTTGTAATTAAAAAGTATACAAGGAAAACATGACCATGTGTTTAATGTGTCTTTGTCCTACTTGCACTTATTATCAGTGATTCATAGAAACAATAACAATAGCATTATGTAGGTAACAAAATTTTATTTGTTCCTTTCTTCTAGCATTAAAATAAGTTGTTCGTTGATAGATCGTAAATCTGACCAAAGGCATCAAATATTAAATTAAATGTAGATGTTTAATCTGGTAAATCTTTTTGTTCAGAGTAGGAGCAGTCGAGTTCTATAATGCTACAATAATGCTATGTTCTATAGTGCGTATGGCACTCGTGGGTTGCAGCTGAAAACCAGCGTCAGATGGCCAGTATCACTGCCTCCTGACATTATGCTGAGCTGCGGCCTTTTGGCAAAATAACTTATTTTATGTTTTCGTTGTTATTTTTTTTTTTGTTTTGCTTGTAAACTCTTTTTTCTTTCTACAAAGAAGGCGAAAGAAAAGACACGTTAGTGTCATTAACTACGAGCATAATCACTAAATTGTTTCACGTAATTGACTCAAACGTTCAAACGTTCATTTCCTATTCAAAACAGAATAAACTCGTTTCATTTTAGTTTTACCATTGTTAAGTCCTATTTAAGCAAACAAAAATGTAGACGTGGCTTAACTGGACTAAAGCTGAATTAACAATCGTATTCATTGTAAGGTTGTTCCATTTACAACTCTATTTTACAGACAGTAGAGTTACATTTAGTTTGGTGCTTAGACAGAGGAGGCCGTATGCATATTCAGGAAGAATCGAGGGTACTGGGAACAAGGGATAAATATTTAAACTCTTGACAACACTGAAAAGTGCTGCCAGTTTAATAATGGTCGGATTTTTTCATAATTGAATTAATTATTTACATTATGTAACTACGAGCTGGAAACAGGCCAGACGGGGTTGTGGTTACAAGTTATAGTCGTGTACGTTTACTATCTCCGTAAGTTAAATAAATTAATAATAAAATATCTTGTTTGAAATTGATAACTTTCAACCTAACCTAACCAAATATTAGGCACTTTTTAAACGTTAAATTCTCTAGGTGCACGGAGACCGTCTCTTATAGATCTTTAAATTAATCTGGGCTTTTTCAATGCAATAATTAATTAATGACGTATTCGTCTGATAGCTTATGTCTATTCAGTCAATTCGGTCCCTTACTAGGCGCTCCGGGATTGTCATATCTAGTTTGTAGTTACTACGATTATGTCATCAAAGTATATTAATTGTATGCTGCAAAAGTGCAAACCATTTTATCATTACCCTGCTTTCGTCTTTAACGATATTTACTGGAAGAGACTATTATATTTCGTAGGCACTAATATAATTCTAAAATGGTTCATGCCGTTAGCTTTGAAGCAGTTTTCAATAAGTTTTATTGCTATTGCAATATGGAAATAAGCTTGGATTACGTCCAACATGTACTTGTGTAGTATTGATGTTGTTTTTTGGCAAAGGACGCATTACTATAGGTATCCATGCCAAATGCCATGAGATTTCTTATGAAACGCGATGGAACATGGGTTAAACTGTTCTAGATACTCAAAGGTTAAACATCATGCGGCCATGCGTACATAGGTACAATGATAATATTACATAGTATAGTGGGAAAGACCATCAACAAAACGAAGGCCATCGAAAAAGATTCGGCATAGGCTACCGAACGCTCTACGGTCTTCGAAAATACGTAATGCAGTTGTTGCAATCGAACGTTAGGTACTTCGGACTTGCGAACATGAACAAATAGATTTCTAGTCTTCATTCACATATGCGCTGGCGGTCGTGCCTGGAATTAGTAGATGTCAAAAAGGATATTTAGCTACTATTACTGTATATTTTATGTGACCATACTACCACTAATACTTCATATTTATTATTTTCATGGCATTGCTGATTGTGGGATTTCCAGCGTCGTTTTTAGCAATCTATAATAAAGAGTTCAATAAAAACCTAATCAGAAAATCTAAAATATTCAATTATTTCCTCTTGGAAAGTGTACAAATATAACGATTACGATGTTCCGAGGATAACTAAAGATAATTTTATAAACACCGTGTTATTAATGTCTAAATTATCAATTTAGGAACGTTACAGAGTATCAAGTTTGAAGATTAATTATAATATTGAATTTAAGACTGGAAGTAAAAAGTATATCTAACCTATAACAAACGTACTGTTACAAAAATGGTCTCTACTTTATATTTACATAAAGTTATTCTGAGTCATACTTTTTGTGTTGGTTTAGTATAAAAGTATTATTAAATTTATTCACTGTGCCAGTTATCATCGAACCTGTAATTATGCTCTCTGATTAGTCACTCTAGTCCAAAGTGCTTTTTATTTGCGCATACCAAAATTATTTCTTCTGATAGGTATAGTTATTAAACCCGTTATTATTAATAATCATGGTCTAACTGTTTTAGAGTGCTTTTAATTTGCACATCCTAAAAGTACTTTACTTGATCCGTCAACTCATGTATGCGCAAGCGCAACCTACTAGCAAACTTTTGTATTTCTTGATGAAGTCATTGCTCCTGTAAATAAATTTATTTTTGAATAGAATTATAGATGTTGAATTGTGAGAACCGTGTACAAATAAATGATTTATGAGAAGAAGACTTTTGCTTAAACTGCGCTAAGCCAAAATTACACTAATTTAATAATAAAATTTACATCAATGTGATGTAAATTTTAAAAATATTTCGTAGGAATAATTTTATTTATACAGGCAATTTTTTTTATTGCTCGTTTAATTTTCTTTTTTATTTGTGTTATTAATTATTCAGAGTTAATATACTATAAAACTTCCAGACAGACATAAATTATCCTTGACCGTCTTGTTTTCTAACCGTTGACCAAGTAACCCCGTTACCTATGCACCTATAACTGGCTGTTATTTTGGTGAAATATGTATTTACAGTGACACACACATATGACCCGGTCATGGCGTCGCTGCCGTCGCTTTTACCAATATCATCTCCCTGCAAAAATGACATTTTGAAATCAATTTTGTTCTGTAGCGACGTTAGTTCCAATTTTGGTCACCGGGTCAGATAAGTTTGTGGCACTATAGTTGCATTCTTTTCAAAGTGTTGTGCGAAGATACTGCGCAGGTGCGGCATAGCGAACCGGTTGGTAAAATATTTCACCTATTTCTTAAACCTCGGTCACACGTAGAGAGTACTCGCTGCGAATGCAAACTCGCTTGGTGTGACAAGCTACTCGCAGCTACCACAGTATATATATACCTACATAGAGTAACTCAGCTAAGACGTTTTTGTGACATCGACAAGCGGAGCGCTAGGGATGTCACTAATATTTTTGGAAAATGGTTTTTATTTTATTTAGTTACATTTACCTACTGCAAACATAAATTAATACTAGTATTGGCCCAAGGCTTCGCTCGTAAGTACGTAAGTAGTATGTAAACTATATGACGATATTTAAACAGGAATTAAAAACATGTGATGATTCTTAAAAAAAAGATGGGAATGGATATTTTTTCATAATTGCGATTTGTTCCTGAGGCCCAATTCTCGTAATTAAAAATGTTCAAAATATAGTTCGGATCTCATTCCGATCTACTACCAATGTCATAAATGTCACAAATGGTATTCTCCTACCCTAACAAACAACGTCAAACGTGACATTATATTGTAATGAGATCGAAAGTTGATTAAAAGGCAAATCGGTATTCTGCTAACATTTTGAACTGACACAGATAATAAAATTGACACTCTCGTCTATACACAAACGTCAAAAATGAGATTGAAATGAGTTTGTAAGAAGATTGAATCCAAATCATACTGGAATCGGACTGAACTTTAAGAGGAGTAGAATACATGACTTTTTGTCAATTCATAATATAATCTCAGTTCGGTCAACTTTCAGTCATATTATAAATTAATTACGAGAATTGGGCTTCTGGTAAAATATCCTAAGCGTTAAAGTATTCTTCAGAAACACGATAATTCAGTGCCGGTTCATCGGCATCGGAATCATCTCGGAAAATCAAACGAAGCAATTTGGACCAGCTGAAAAAGATAATGTCATCACTATCAACTATCCCACTTTACTCGGACCCTCAGATATCGTTTTTGAAAGCAATTGGTCCAGTAACTAAAAAGATCAAAAAGGCGGCAACTTTTTAAAATTCTGACTATAAATAAGTAGGTATACAGAGGTCATAGGGACTCTCAGATATCGATTTTGAAAGCAATTGGTCCAGTAACTAAAAAGATAAAAAACGCGGCATTTTTTTTAAATTCTGACTTTAAATAAGGATTTAGAGGCCATATGGACTCTCAGATATCGATTTTGTATATAATCGGTCCAGTAATAAAAAAGATCAAAATGGCCGCCATTTTTTTTATTTCTGACCATAATTACGATTTCAGAGAAGACACGCATTTTCAAAGCAATCGGTCAATATTGACAACCAATTCGTAGAGAAATAGTTGAACATTCATTATACCTTTCGATATCAGCGGGAAATTTAAAAAAGCTAACTGCTGATTTTATATTGAGAAGTTCAAGCAGCCGTAAACACTACAATATAGTCCTGTCAATATAATTAATATCGCAAAATATGGGAGCAACACAAATCGTGACCGACTTTGTCTCGAAGTAACACCGACTGACAACCTTTGAATATTTCGCTGTTACCTTACCGAACCTAACCGAGAAATTCCGGTAGAGCACACGTCTCTGTGTGTGTTTGAATTCGGAACGTAAGTACGTAGCTTACCAACTGTTTACTATATATTTAAACTGTGCAGCTACTAACTAACGCCTCGTGTAGATCGCTGCAAGCAAACCTGCTTCGTGTGACCTAGGGTTTAGAATAAAGGTATTTTTAAACGAGACAATCTTGCAAGCACCCGCTTCGTGTGACCTAGGCTTCAGATACAAAGGTTTTTTTTAAACGATGACAGTCTTGCTATCCTAAGCTACCATAGACATATTTCATTTTGGTCCTTTCGTCCCTCTTTGAGACAGGCAAGCTGAGCTCACACAGCCATGTCTAAACAACTCTAGACAGGTGGACTTAGGCACTAAGGCCCACTTGCATCACCGTGCGTTATCTCCAAGAATATTATAGAATATTCTTTAAATAGTATGCATTTGCGTTGCTATTGTCTATGGTCATCTTTAGTTTGCATTTATTTTGTAGTTTTTAGTTTAAATACAGGACAGTTTTAGGCTTCCGTTCCGTAGTAAATCTAATCTTCATGTCCAGCTGTTACTGCAATGTCTTTCAGGGACTAAAAGTGACTATGGGGCTATGATGGGTCCGCCAAGTTTTAGAATAAATTATTACTTTTCAAAAAAATACCTACTAACAATACACTACGTATAAATCATGTTTATATATTATTAAAAATATTCATAGATGTCAATAAAATTAAAATAACTGCTAACTTGAAAGCTAAAAGGAGTGGCTTGCTCGAAGTTTGATGTCACATTAATTATTTATGAATACAAAATAGACTTTATTATTAACGCTACAAGGTCGATTACGGACAAGCATGTTAGACTAGGCGCGGCTCGCAATGTTTACAATTTGAAAATGGAATTCGTCTGACATTTCGCATTTTATTTTGGAACGCGAGATTCTTTTTTTTTTTCAGTTTAGGTTAAAGTGTCATCGGTAAAATGTGGTTTTTAATAAATTACGGTTATATTATTAATATTTTTTGACAATAAAATTTGTAAAATGGGTGAAACTAAAAATGCATGTTGAAAATATTTTTACAATATTAGTAGTAGGTATCTACTTACATTTGACGATGTTATGGGGCTATTCAGTTTAAGAATACACACCAAATGTAAATACTGGGAAGCAAGGGTGACCCGAATATCATTTGAACTTGACCGCTATTTCGAAAATGATCACCCGTCATTACTATCAAGATAAGTTTAAAAGAAAAATTATTTCTACAAGTGATCATTGACACTTTGAAATGAGATTTTAATCTCGTATTTATTGCTATAAAAATAAAGCTTACATTGTAAAACTCAGGAAGTTAATATTTTTATTTTATCGTTGTTGTTCTGTTATAGCATAGATCAGGAACGTGGGAGTATTTTTTGTTCCGTTTAAATACTTACGGTTATATGATTGCAATCTCTAGTACACTTAGCTGCTGTACCGATATAAAAAATATTTATCAAATAATTTTACCGTTAACTAGGATATATACCATGTAGGTGGTTATAAATTTAACGGTTTTTTAAAGAGGGTTATGAGATTAATTATATTTATGCATTCTATTGCTTATGAAGCTAAAATTATTCTAGCTAAACCGTTTTCCGCCCACAAAGAACTTATTCGCAAGGTGACAAAATTAACGGAGTGGGAAGCGGTCGCCTCCTTCTGCGAAGCAGTCATGCTATCGAAGGAGGAGGCGGGCCGCTTGAGGGAGAGGATGGCGTCCTCCCTCCAGCCCAGCCGCAGTGGTGGTCGCCCACGGCGTCGGGCGCCGGCCGACGATCTCCGGCCACCGTAGGCGCGGGCATGCGGACAGCGAGTAAAGGGCAACTCGCTGTCCGACCATGGACCATGCCCGGGTCGACGGCGCGTTGTGTTCCACGCGCGCCTCAAAGAACGTCAGCAAGATGACGGGCCCCCCCTGTAGAGGGCCGAAGCCTGCCGGGGTCGCGGGGCTTATCTCATTACCGTGACCCCGGAACGTAAAGGGCTATTGAAGGAACACCGTGGATTTTAGTCAGTACAAGTCTGACAGTCCCTCCCGCCCTGCCCTGGGTGGGAGGACTCATTTGATGATTTTACCACGATAAAAAAAAAAAAAAAAAAAAAAAAACGTGACAAAATTAGGCCAAAATAATTAACACGTAAACTAGTCGAGACGTTAACAGAGACCAATGCTAACACTACTAATAATAGGTGAGTACAATCATAAATTTCCCCAAATTGTGACGTCGTCAACCTCGGCCAACGTTAAATTCTGTTATACAGTAGAGATTTTAAACTGTCATTAGAGTTTACTCGCCTATATTTGACATACAGTACTACCAACTTATCTGTGAAGTGGCAGAAAATGGAACTACAACAAATTCATACGATTTGACAGTTGAAGTCTTGTCAAAAATGCTTTTTCTTAGCCAACAGCGCCATCACTCTGTTCACGGATAACGTGGTGTCACTGTAAAACGTTTAAAATAACATCGCCTATAAACAAGAATATTTAAACATTACCATAGACAAGGAAACTGCACATGACACACGTGTAAAAGAGCAAAGGAAAGTGGTATAAATCCTCAGCCGTCACGTGCCCGGCTTTACGCTTCCGCAATTTCTGTAATGCCTTATCTAAATAATCATATTTTAATGTATAGTCGTGGACGTAAATGTAATAACACAATTTCTCCGCGTTAAAGACTGTGAAATGACTAGCAGACATTTTAAGCCGTTGGTTATCTCAAAAATGCTGTAAAATGTTGTTCGTATTATGTTGAGTTTTTCAAATGACAGAGCAGTTGAGTTTTTCGAATGGCAGGGTGGGTAATGTGAAACTGCAAAGTCTTCAGGTGTTTCGGAAAGTGCTTCTATCTGCGTTTTACGACTCAAAAAGGACTCATAAGACGAATTTCAATGCACCCTGCTTAACTCCTTGTCTTTGAACTGTAGTAGTTTCCAATAGTATACGAGTAGTTTCTTATTTTACAGAACCACAGATAGATTTTGGTATTAATATTTCATGTGATAAAAAATAACAATCCGCCGAATCCGCGGAAATAATGTTGTTTCCTAAAAATTTCAAGGCATTGCGGAGAGTTTGAGTCGTTTGCTTAGACTTTAGTATTAATAAAAATCGATCAATTAAATTATTTATATAAATAATACATGATGTGCGATTTAAAAGTATATTTATACAGTTTGATAATGCAAATACTTAGACCAAAATAATAAGATCGTATTCTTTGTGCAAATAATATTAACAGTACACACATGTACAATTCATAAATAAAATTAATATTGACCTCATTTGCCAATTTCATAAAAACCGTAAAACGTTCTGTCGCCACTCGTAAGTTCAAGTCATCGGTCACGCTAGAGGGAGTTCGAACCGTAACCGCCCATAAAAATTACACTCTAAATAGAAATAAAGAAAAAACCCAATTATCGTGTTCTTGCCAAATTTTGCTCAAACATAAAACATATTTTAGTAGATTCTAAGTATTTCGTTTGACAATTTTTTTACTGTTTCTTGTTACCTTTGCGTTTTCAACCTAAGGAAATGTGACGGTACAAGTCTTAGGAAATAAAATCTGTACCCGTAAGGAACCCGTGTGTTCTTGTAATTCTGTAAAAAAATCATTTTAAATAACATCAAAGGTCAAGTTAGTCTTCCTCCCAAATGAAATGTCATAATTCGAAATTTTTACAGCCACAAACTTATCTGACCCTGTGACCAAAATTGGAACTAAAGTCGCTACGGAACAAAAATGACTTCAATCGTCAATTACTTCAAAATGTAATTTTTGTAGGGAAATGGACGCTTCGTTTCCTGTTGTCCCTGATAATTTTATTCAAATTATTATTTTTAAAATTAGAAATGAAAGCGGACAATTGGACAATTTGGTTTGTTACAAAGGATAGAAAAACGATAATAATAATATGTTTACATTATTTCAACTGAGTTCTTACAGTTTTTCAGTTCAGCTTGTATAGTTAATATTCAAATTATGTAACTGTAATCACGCAATCGGCTCGACCTACAACAGTTTGTTATATTTTTTGGTGTTTACGATAACTATTGCTTTCAACAAGTGTTCCACGACTTTATGGTCACACATTCTCTTCCTGACCGTGTTGTAAGAGTAAAAATATAATTATGAGTGGATTGTACAGTCTGTCAATAAAGTCATGAAAATGATTTTGAAGGAACTAAAATCCTTCTTCGCTCGCAACCCTAAATAAGTACCGTAGGTGTCAGTTTGGGTACAACGATGTGTTTATTTTACTATTCTGTGTAGACTTTTTGTGATAAAAAATGTTTTCGGCATTAATATAATTGTAAAAATAAACAAGAGAATATACAAGTGGCGCCCTCAATCCTTTTCATGACTTTATTGACAGACTGTAGCTAATATACAGAGTGGCATAGATATTATCACATTAAATGAAACCGCGTATTTAGTACCTATCACGTTTTGTGACCGTATCACCGTACACAAAAAATCAATCAAATCCAATCTGCGGGTCTACCGCGTAACAAAATGGTAATGAACATCAGACTCTGGTAATAAACCTCAATACTATCGTGAGAGAATAAACCTTGAGCTATCTTGTAAAAAAATTACCAATCAAGTTTTTTTTTTTTTTTTTTTTGGGAATTGGGACTCCTATCTTCCCGATCGGTATTTTTTTACAAAGCAGATCAAAGTTAAGTCTCAGTATCATATTGAAGTTTATTACCAGTGTCGATGTTCATTACGATTTTAGTTACGCGGTAGACCCGCTGTAGTTTAGCCCCAGGAAAAATTGCGTAAAAATCGCAGATTTTTTGGGTACCTACGGCTTTAGAACATGTTTCCAAATACGAGGTTTCATATTTTAATATGATAACAAAATGCACCAAACTGAATACCTAAAAAAAAAAATTGTTTTACAAGTTCTAATGGTCCTTAAATTCCGTACAGGTCTACAGTTTCAAAAACTCGCCCTTAATATACGGGTAAAAAATAATTAAAATGTATTGTAGCATTATCGAACACTCACGAACGTTCGAAAAGCCAATATGAAACATGTGTTGCCATTTACATGCAACATTAGGGCAGGGCTACACGGCCTCGAGTGGGAGGGATGGTAATATTAAGCTAATTTAATTTTTGGCTAATGACTTGCCCAAGGATGTTTACGTAGGTACACATGTAGGTCAGTTGAAAGTTGTTACTTTGTAATTTGTATAAAGATTAAATTAAATTTAGAATACTCTGAGAGGAACGCCATATTCGGATTGGAACGTCCGAAAGTCCGAATAGACATTGGAGGCTGGAGCGGAAATTTATTTTCGAGGAAATCGAGTTTAAAAAAAACATACGAGTAGCTATGTACATTACAGTGGCGAAGGGTGAAAGTTTTAAAAGGGGAAGCCGTCCCAAAAATGCCCTTCAAAAATAGCTGCATAACAAAAATCCATACCGTCTCTTGTAATCTTAAATAGTCATGTCTGAAAGACCTCGGCCTAACCGATTAACAGACTTTTTTTTTGTCAGTTCTATGAGTAAATAATTAATATTACGTTGGTCTATACAGTAACCAATTCCTAAAGGGAAGCCGATGGGAATCGGGTTGTATGGACTCTTCGCCATTGGTACATTATGAGAAAGAAAGAAAGAAAATATTTATTCGTCGAAGAGGCATGAGACAACATCTTGCAACGATAAAAAAAACTTATGTAAAAAAGTTCAAATTTAAAACCATCCGTGTCTCTGAATGTCTGCGTCAAATCGGTATTCAGCTCAGCATTATGCTTTATATTTAGCTGACACCAGAAGACTTGCGAATATCATACATAAATCATCATTATCTACAAGTATCTGTACCGATTAAGGAATCGGGGTTAATAAGAGTATTTTGATACCTCTTGTTGGACCAATAGCATAACATGAAAGCTATGCACAAAGCATTGACTTATATTCATACTTCAGTGGCACAAAGGCACAAATAGTTCAGCGCAGGTCATTAGGCCTCAAAACTTTCGATTATTCCCCATACCAACTTGAGCCAGACTTAATTCTTCGTTAGGGTATCAAACCCGACCCCTAAATATTGAGCAAGACGAGTGTAGTCAATGCCGGACCCAATTGTGACGGAAGTCATGTCTTGGTTTAAACAAAAGTAACTTGACACGAATTGACAATAACAATAACGGCTGAGGTGTCACGCTTAAGCGGTCACGATGCAAGTGTGTGGCGCTGTGGTGCAAGCTATGGGCTGGTGTTTTTTAACCGACTTCAAAAAGCAGGATGTTCTCAATTCGTCGATAAGTTAAATTTAAGTATATAGTATAAAGATAAATTATTTTTTGGTTGAAAGGGTATACTCTCGAGGTGGTACCATTTAAATTTGGTGAAGATCTGTTAAAAACTTTCGGAAATAGACAATGGAAGTAATGGAACTCTTGAAACAATATCACTTGCGATTGCTGTAATCTCATGTTTATGTATTGCCACTCAAAATAGAAAAATAAAATACCCTTTAAAAAAAAGTTAAAACCGACTTCAAAAAGCTTCTGAACTCGGGGTATTTAATTCTTCAATGCACCTAGCTTGGCAGTGGCACCGACTTCAGAAGCTGATATAGTTTTTACTTTTTTTAAAGTTTATTTTATACCAATATGGTGGCAAACATGTATACGGCCCGCCTACGCGGTTACCGTAACCTATGAACGCTTGTAACACCAGGGGCAAAAGCCTGGCGTTGCTGACCCTGTTAAAAATATTTTCACTTCCATCATGCTGTTAGTCTCTTGGGAATACCTCGATGGGGAGCTGATTCCACAACCTGAGCGTGTGTGAGAGAAAACTCTTCGGAAACCGCACGACACAAGTCCGGTGTGGGTCTAGTGTATGCGAATGAACTGCCCGCCGATGGTGATGGACTGGCAAAGTTTTAAGCCGCCTATTAGTATAAATCTGGCGATCTCGTCCTCTGGTGACAATAAACCAGCTCGCCCAGTACAACTTAGCCCAGAGCTGAATTCTTTCTGATAACGTTAGGTTCTCACCTGGTTATAATGCAAGCCCGCAAAAGCTAACTACAGTGGCGCGAAAATATGAATTCGACCACTCAGATTACGAGGCCTGCATCACGCAAGGAAAAAGATAATCGTATCTAACACTACAACTGACCGACATCAACCGTCGGGCTTCGGCCCGCCAGGCCTCACCTCGCCTGGTCGGAGGATCCTCCCTTTTCAATGGAGGAACACCTTACCTCGTTCCTCCACAAAATAATCGTGAACTTAAAGATGTAAAGATTTGATATAACGGGCAAGATAATTAGGTTACGTTGATTTTACGGATGAAGGAGATGCATGCCTGTTTTAATGATAATTCTAAGAGTAATAAGATATAATCTATACATTTATACATGAAGAGAAAACTTTGTACCCCTTTTTAAGCATATTGCGTGCATGGAGGAGTGTGAGATTTGGCATAGTTAGTTATAGTTTATGTAGAGAAGGAGTGCAGAAAGCTACTTAATAATATTTAAGATGATTAATTTTCACTGTTGCCCATCCAAAGGTTGCCTGGAAGAAATCGCTGTGTGCGATAAGGCCGCCTATTGTACAATTTACTCATGTTCGTGCAAGTTTTATGTGTATATTTGTTTTACTGGTGTACCTACAATAAAGAATATATAAATAAATAAATGATCATTATAAAAATAATAAGATAATTCTAAGCAGAATACATAAGAATCCAAAACATAAGTTCATAACTCGTCATGTCACAGCTGTGAATATAAAATATACACAATATTGCCATTAAAAAAAATTATAACCTTTATTTACACTTTATTCACACCACAAGTCAATACAAAATTCTATTATGGAATCGCAAAATTAATAGATTAGCCTACTAGTCGAATAACGTGTCATGTTTTACTCATAAACTTTCTGCTTTTGGTTCATTCTAGTAATTACGAGTACCAGACAAATATGGCGTGCATATTTTATATTTAAAAAATTAGGCCAGACGGTCACGCCTACTTGACTGCCATACAGATGTCTGCCGTGGAATCAACAAATGCTTTGTTATTGTTTTTTTCATAATAGTTATGTTTTTGTTTTTTTTTTTTTGTTTCGGTTAATTGTGAATGTACTCACGACTACATATCAAGCTAACCCATACATTTTTGCTTATTATAATAGATTATTATGATTAAAAAATGCGCTAGTGTAAGATCTTTCAGAGTAAGACAATACCGAACCAAAATATGAAATGCGAAAAATGTGAAATGCGTTTTGGCGTAGGTATGCTGTAAGTTTACTATTAATGAATAAATAAATGTAGGGTTACCGAGGTTTTGCCATCAAATCCTTCACAATTACTTGAAATACTGATATTAAATGTTACTCAATTACCTACCTATTAGATTTTTCTTTTATCTTGATAAATCGCCTCCCACTTCTTACTTAGACCATTTAGCGGTATAGGGGCGATCTAATGTTACCTGCACCTGCTGCTGACGTCATATCCGTGCATTGTCACTACCGGCCCTTTGTCCCTTTTAAAACAATATGCTTTTAATTTTTTTGTAACTGAAATGACCATTTTATTTTAAACTTTACATACAATTTACCTAATCCTAGTAAAATAATTCTATTTTAGTTTTTGTTTATTAGTTTTTGTTGTTTTAGTTTATTAAAATTATTGTTAATTTGGTTTCTCCGCCTACGTTAATTTCCCACATACCTATTTATTTAAATGTCAAATCAACTTGCCGCCAAAAATTAAAATCTGATCCGTTTTCTATCTTCTTTATGGTGTCTTTGAAACTCATGTGAAACTTATTGTAGGTAATTATCACAGATAGAGATAGAGGTATCATTATTTAAATTAAACTTATAACAAGTAGATGACATAACGCCGAAGGCCAAGTTCAAATAAGTATAAAAGACTGACTTGCCATTTTTGGTCAAGAGATGTAACTCACGTGCTGAGTCATACTGATGTGCGTAGTGACATCATATTGTGGTCATTGCTTTATTTGTAAACCGTAAATCACCGAGGTAGCAGTAATTTTCTAGATGAATCGATTGATTAATCGATAAAAATCATCTAACGTGACATAAAACTATAAATAATAGATGCGAATGTGTGTTTATTTGAGGTTGTAAATAAACAGCATTTAGTAGTTAAAATAGTAATAAATATTTCAGTATATGGTAGTGATGTGATTAAATGACAGTAAATCGACTATTTGTATTTAACGATTATATGCAAATGATATCTATCTACTATTATAATATTATACTTAATTCCAGTGAAAAATAGTTTTTGTAGTTATTAAAGAGATGTAATTTTTTGCGAACTCAATTTAATTGCGAAGAAATGCGAATTAACAAATTGTGCTTTATTTTAAAACTGTCCGATATACGAGCAGTTGTTAAAGCAGCAATTCTGTACAGAAACTTTTCCATCAAGGAGACGCAAACCGAGCTAAGTGAAGAAGACGTAATTGGAAACCTGACCTTAATAGTTTGATAATAGCAAGCCGGGATTTCGCTACGAAGATGAAACATCCAACAACTATAATAATTAATACTACGAAGTACAATCTGAAGTATAGAGAGAATAAGCTAAAGAACAGAGAAAGTTAGAAATGAAGAGGTATTGAAGAGAGAATGAGAAGAAGATACTAATGAAAACTATTTATATTAGGAGAGGAAAGATTATAGGACGTGATAGTTTCATTAAAAACATAATAGAAGGAAAGATAGATGGAAGGAGAGGTAGAGGAAGGTCCCGCATAAGTACATGAGCTAAATAAAAGAAAAGGTTGCTGTCATATCGTATAAGGAGGTTAAGGAGACTGCATTGGAGAGGAAAAATAAAGAGAGCTGCATCAGCTACATCGATAAGCTCTTAAATTTGAAGAAGATAGTCTTATGAAAAGTATTTTGGAAGAAATAAAATTGTTCCTAGTCTCCAATCTTAAAAAGAGTATCTACCAAACCTATCAGTTTGGATTCGCAGTTGTGTTAATTTTATTGTGATAAAAGAAGGTTTCGCAACTATTACTGGCGACTAAACATGGATAGGTCAATTTATAAATGGCTATAAATCGTTTTCTAATCTTCCTTGACCAACTGTAGTTGCAAGGTATCAAGAACAAGTTCCCCACAATTTGCCCTTAAACAAACTTCTAGCTTTGACAACGGTAAATTCAATTTGTCCTACTAACCACAAACTGATTACAGAACTGTACAATTTCAGTCGTTTGAGTCTAGAATTTCAGTCCGATCTAGTTTAGTGAGACAATGACCGCTTGGTTTAACTTTCACTTAACCTTGACAAACATGTCTGAAATCGCCGCCTAGACGTTAAGTGTCAAAGCAACGCAGTTATTGTAATGATACGTTGCCATATGCTACAGGTAGTCGTAGAGATTGGTATTTATTTCTATTCATTTCCTTGCTAAAATAGGCCTTATTTGTCTATTGTTATATGGTAATAGAGAAGGTAAGTATAGACATGGTTACATAGGCCCTAAATCTTATAGATTAACATTTATCACATCAAATATCTAGAAATGTTGTGACTTATCATTATCAGCTTTCTTAAATAACCTAAAAGAATGCTCCAAAATAGCAATTATGAATAGATTTGACATGTAAAGATAATTTATTAATAAATACATTTTAGTAACTGCGTTTAGGCTGAAGACAGTTATTTTTTTTAACAAAATCCGTGGTATCGCGTCGTTGTATGGAAGGAATCATTTACGCTTGATTGTGCTAATTAATTTTTCGCGTTTATTAACAAATGTAGGCAAAATTCGCATTCATTCGTATCTGTTTTGTAATTTACAAAAATAACTTAGCGCTTGTAATTTTGCAAAGTTTAAAGTTTGCGCAAGATTGGCTTAGAGAGAGGTGGAGGCGCGAGAGACCACTGATATTCACGTTCTTCAGACCATTCTTCCTTCAGCCATGAGGATTCGAAGAACTAATGATACCTACGTTTACCTACTTTCAAGGTTTCTTTACTTCTTGTCTTCTGTATGATTTTGTCATCAATCGACAGCACCTTCTGCTGGGCTAAGCAAGGCAACAAAAAATGAGGGAGAAAAAACCAAGGAGAAAATCATTTCTCTACAGCTCTTTCTCTCGATCTTTCATTTTGTCTTGAGTCATGGAGACAACGGGTTTCAAAGTCAAGTTCAAAGTTCACATCATCCTAACATTTTCCAAATACGAAAGGTCGGCTTCCACTCTAACCAGATGCGGCAGAACATTCCTGGACGTAAATTTTTAATGTATTTACTACAGCCACTACGGCTATTTTCGCAGTTTAGTGCCTTAACATCTTCCTACATACCAAGTTTATTTATTCTATCTATTTATTTTATAGCATCAGCTCCAAGTATGACTCAATCGACTTAACATTGAACAGACAGGCAGGCATTTTAGACAGACCAAAACAAAACCAGATCGCTATAATCAAAACAGAGAACAGCTTATAATTAATTAAAACAAACTGACTAAGGGCAATACCAACTTTTAGGGAGAGTCTATGTTGAATAATGATGCATCTTATTCATCGTGTGGATGGTTCAGGACGGCAGCCGCTCCGTGTAAAATATTGATATTTAGCCAGTTTAGAGTTTACTCTATAAACTTATGAAGGATCTTGATGAAACTCTTACGTGACATCATAAAATAATATGGTTATATCAACAAGCTGCGCGTAAAGGCATCAAAATACTCGATTTCCGTGAATATGATACTAATTTAAGTCAGCTACATACATCTGGACTGGATTTCTGCATCACTAATACCGACAGAGCGAAAAGCATACAAGTCCATATATCTACTACTATCCACTATGTTCGTGGTCAGTGAGTTTTCATTTTTCATACTCCAAGTCATTTTTGTTCTGTAGCGACGTTAGTTCCAATTTTGGTCACCGGGTCAGATAAGTTTGTGGCACTCTTACATACTGGCCGATACTGGCAAAAAGGTGGCACTATAACATGGACAATGGTGACTGATTGACAGCAGTCAATCCAATGTTTTTCATTGACGTTTCTATTCTTTGCCATTCGGAGTTCGCCATTTTGACTGGGTTGAGGGTTGATGGGGTTGATAGTGGTAGGGTTGATAATAAGCATAATTAATATACTTTTTATGATTTTTTGTCTTTTACTTCCCGCTACCTAATCACGATGCACGCTCGTAATCGGAATCGACTCAATTTTGACACTACAACAGTGTTCATTGCGTTGCTCAAATTGTAGGGCATAGTGGTTTTAAAAGCATACCGCGCAATGTAGTTTGTTGGACTGTCAAAATTGAATCGATTCCGATTGCGAGTGTGTATCGTGATTACCCTGCCGGTTATCGAGCAAGAAAACTAAAGAGTTAAAGTTAAGAGAACAATTAAAATAAAACACGTCCGTATTTCATTGTACAATTAATTACTTTGTAGTGAATGACCGTTATCGTGTCGTACGTGCTCTTTAGTAAGTTTACTGTTAGTCGATTTTACGGTTATTTATCACCGATTTTTAGGATTGTATTTTTTTAAACAATACATGTACCGGTTTCTTATCTCTAGAGATAAATGTCAGCAAGGGAATTGTATTACTGTGCCCTGATACTTTTGACCCACTTCTTCATTCTAGCTTTTTTTTTTCAGATTATTGTCAGAGTCCTAGGTACCAACAACATCGTCATTTTGTATCCAGAATGATATCTTGCGACTGGCATCTAATTTGCAATAAGAGCTGATATTAGCCCCTATTTGGTCCAAAGAAATGCCAATGCACGATAATAAACTTATCCTCGACAGTCAGCAGCAAGCAGCTCTATCGCCACACATACGCCCCAAGAGTTCAGGCATCGCCCATAATGCCAAATACTTTTTTTTTTCATGTAATTGCTACAGTTCCACTTGTATTTTTTTTTCTTAAATCTATTATTAAACTCGTCGAATATAATATATAACTAAATGCGGTATGATCTTCTCGCCCGTCTGACTCGTAACTTTAGACGCACTAATTCCAGACTAGAATAACCGATAACGTAGGCGTTAGTCTAGAAATAAAACTGAAAATAACAAGATTTCAAATATAGCTAAGTTTGTTATGCTGTAGCAAAAGTAGAACTTGTTTAATAGAAGAGACACAGCTGTCTCATTCAATTGCAGCTATATCGCCGCAATCAATCAAAATAATTACAGAATACAAAAAGTTTTAGCTAAAGGCAATATTAAAATACTCACCAAAAAAGGCATAATTATTATACATTAATAAACACTACCGCAATGACAAAGCTTTAGTCTGTAGACATCGAGATGGTCTCTCGGATGGTCTATCACATAGAATATAATATATCTTTATTTCATGTAAACCAGATATAGTGCCACAAACTTAACTGACCAGAGGGCTAATTCACGTAATTTTAAGACGCGCCGATCGTATTGCAGTGACTCTCGAACTTGACGCGGGCGTATCTCACTGAAGCTCACAGGATACCAAATGGCAGAATAGTCGACATCGGCTCAATTACCATAACGAAAGAAGAAGAAGAAGATTACCAAATGTGTTGTTTTGATCAATATTTTATTGCAACTGCGCGACAACTGCAGTTCTTTAGTTACGTGAATTAGCCTACTGGTGACCAAACTTGGAACTAAAATCGCCACAGAACAAAAATGACTTCAAAATGACATTTTTGTAGGGAGATGACATTAGTAAAAGCGACGGCATGGCATGTCCCGGGTCAGATAAGTTTGTGGCACTGTACAGGGTAGAGGCACTTATGAAATGTCGAGATTCTAGGTGCACGGCACATAGAGTAAGGACCTTACTAAAGGTCTATCATGATTAGTAAAGTAGAAAGTAGGCTAATTTTTACCAAGTCAGTCGTTATCTCATTATCTCATATCGATTGTCTATGATAATATTGTTATAAATTTCACAGCACATAGATTCGAACGAATGAGGTCCGTTTAGGCACGTTGCATTCCAACACGTAACAAACTTTCACTTTTAAAAATATGTTTTCATTTTATTCAGCCTCGCATGGCGGATTATAGTAATATCTTTGCTTGACACCGTTGTTCAATGAACAGAGATTATTTAAAAAATAAAAACATTGAATATCTTCTATTGATTGGTAATCAGATTTTGCTTTTTCATTATACCTGTTGTCAAGGGAATAACTAGCGAAATTAAAAGAGATCGATTGCTGGCACAGTTTGCTAAACGATTAGCTTTTTGCTTTAGATACATGCCGCGGTTCGAATCCCGCTCGAAACAAATATTTGTATGGTCTACAGATAGTTATTGTTCCGCGTCTGGGTGTGTGGATATGAAATTTTGATGTAAACTGTACCCACGATTCAGGAGAATTTTTTATGTGGGTCAACATTCAATGAAAGAATCAATAAAGTTATAAGATCAGTATTTCGGTGAACTAATGGCAGGTTGCTATTTACTAATTCATTGAATATTGCAGTGCTTATGTCACATCTCGACTTGACACGATTTGTTTGCAATGTGACGTCACGTATTTCCAGGCTGTTGCGGATGTGCTTATTTCATATCTAACCTTTTTTATTAGCAATAAAATCCACCTGTTAATACTATCCTAGGCTTTTCTAAATCATTTATTTCATTCAACTGCAGCATCCAATCGGATTCAGATCGTAAGGGGCAGTGCCGGATTAGCTACGAAGCAAGAGTAGCAAATGCTGCGGGCCCCGCGCATTTGGGGGCCCCGCGCACCAACGTTTTCTGACCATAAAAAAGTATTAGGTACCTATTTATATATTAGATTTAGTCAAAATTACTAAGAAGAAAATATTTGCATCAAAATGATCAACAATAATTTTATTTTTCTATCTGCTGGTCATACCAAAAATCATGTTTCGCACCGCACTACACGCAAGTTGGCAATACTGCTAAACAAAACGGGGAATTCCCTAATATTTTCTCCGTGCTAGTCGTAATAACCCGACCGATTTGAAAAGGGTTATATTGACTACTAATCTATAAGGAATGATCGATATTTACGTTTGGATGATAATAATAGTACTTTCGATATGAACCATTCTTGAGAAAAGTGGTTTTCAAATTAAATCAAGAAAAGTTTGTTTGTAACAGTTTTGTTTTATTCAATGCCATAAACTCGATAAGTATCTAACCTAAAACAGTCTAAGGGCCCCTTGATAGAATTTGCTACAGGCCCCGCGCTGGCTTAATCCGGCACTGGTAAGGGGTCATCCATAAAGACTAGCGTTAAAGCTTAAAGAAGCTTAAAGAATTAGCGTGACGGGCTAATTTCGTGACTTTTTTGACCCTCCCCCGTCCTTGTCCGTGATGATGGTACATTATGTTATGTTTTCATAAGTTATATAAAGTAAACTACCTAGGTAAGTAGAGATTATGCTACTGGCAGAAGAGACATTGCGATGTTTTACTTTTTAAACTTTTATTTCGATTCATTTGGATTTTAACATAGACATCCCTATTATTCCCTCGGGACATCCCTATTAGAATTTAAAAAAATAAACTTACGATTTGAAATAATCTGATTTAATTTTTTACTTAAAAATTTTGAGAATACGAGAATACATTTAAAGATATTGAATTGTATAAAAGATAAAATGTAAATTTTATGATATATTTTAGCTGCAAGACAACACAATGATTTAAAAAAATAACCGCCATTTTATTTTTATTTCCCTCCAAAGCGATGTTACTGTAACTCGAGCCGTTCCGAAACTTTGTCCCACATTGACCTACCTCACAAAAATAACACACATTATTAAGTAGGTCGGTTGATTCGCGCCAGATCGTCTTTTATTTGCCACCGCATGTGACGTAAGAATCGCAATGCAGATTGCACTATACCCTTGTAAAGTGTTTTTTATCAGTCTTCTTGTATGGTAAATAAAGAGAACTGCTTGCAATTCCCTATATAGGTAGTAATTTGGTTGAATATAACATATTAATTTAAAAAAAGATTAGAAAGCTTGGGTGCCTGCTGACCCTTTATAGATCTATGAGATTGGTATAATGTGTAATGTATGCACGTTCCTTGACTCATTGC
This sequence comes from Allophyes oxyacanthae, assembly GCA_932294325.1. Classification (NCBI taxonomy): domain Eukaryota; kingdom Metazoa; phylum Arthropoda; class Insecta; order Lepidoptera; family Noctuidae; genus Allophyes; species Allophyes oxyacanthae. The sequence continues at coordinate 7,935,055 of OW028635.1, read as the reverse complement.
GCTATAGATAAGCACTTTATATAGGTGAAAATTTCTCCATAGCTCTGTGACACCATTTTATATTAATCTAATCATGATTTCCGCTGCCTGGTAGTTTTATAGATAAAGTAAAAACATTGACCTATTTAATTTGTATTGTAGTCAAAACAATACATTCAATATAACGTTGAAAGATTTCATAAAGTATATTCTGTATCCTATCGCACGATTTTCCTATAAAAAAAAGTAAGTAGGGCAAAAAAAAAATTATAACTGCACTAAAAAGTGATAAATCGCCAGCTCATGGTTCATTTTTATATTACATCAGTGTGAAAGAGAATTTTCCTTCTAGCCTTTTCTTTTGGGTCGCTTTCCAGTCTTAACAGTAGTGGCTTTTAGTAGTAATAACAGATTATTTATTAGTGTACAACAGTGGCGAAGGGTGACAGTTTTAAAAGGGGAAGCCGTCCCAAAAATCCCTCTAAATATTGCTGCAATTAATGCTGCAAGACGAAAATCCATACCGTCTCTTGTAATCTATATGTATAGTAATATCTGGAAGAGCTCGACCTAACTGAATAACAAGCAATATTTCGTTGGTCTATGCACTAACAAATTCCTGAAGGGAAGCCGATGGGAATCGGGTTGTATGGACTCTTCGCCACTGGTGTACAACCATTGTACAACCTTGTTAAAATAATTACCTTGTTATTGTTATATGTTTTATAAAGACGAAACTTAGTCTAAAAATTACGTTAGTTATTAAGTCATAATGTTATTACCAAATCATGTATGTTTATTTTACGATAATAAAGAAATTTCAAAATCAATCAATCAGTAGTGGCTGAATTTTACAATTACCAACGGAGTAATCCTCGATCTACACTGGTTATCAGTGCTGGCAGCTTGAAAAAAGCATAAAGTTATTATTACTAGAATAATAACTTTATGGGAACAAGTGTCATATTACACATTAGCACGAAAACAAGGACGAACGGCCATTACTTAACCACAAAGTAACCTTGACCTTGACTTATTTTCTCCTGTAGCTTCAGTGCTCTCTGAAGCATGAAGAACTACACAAAATATGAGCATAAAAAAATTGTCTCATTTATCTATGCTAATAATAAAATGAGGTATTTGTTTGTCTGTAGTGGGTTATTTCTGGAACTATTGAACCGATTCTATCCCTGAGCGATATAAGCTGTATTTTTATTGTGATAAAAATTAAACGTGCGCGTGAATCCACGGGTAACAGCGAGTCTACAATATTTTCCAATTTGTGGAGGAACGAGGTATGGTGTTCCTCCATTGAAAAGGGAGGATCCTCCGACCAGGCGAGGTGATATTGCCTGGCGGGCCGAAGCCCGACGGTTGATGTCGGACAGTTGTATATATGCTAGATACGAATATCTTTTTCCTTGCGCGATGCAGGATTCGTAATCAGATAGTAGTTATTCTATGTTGCGATAGATGTCGCTACAAATTCTTTGTCAGCAATATCTCTGAAGTTACTTTGCACTCAAACAATAGGTGTTTAAAACGATAATATTTCAAACGTGACCATTGTTTTACTGGTCATATCTTACTACAATTTAACTTGATTGTTATAACATCTTGACAAGGACTTCTATTCTAAGTAAAACACGCGAAAAAATGTCGCTTTGTTTTTGTTTTGGTACCAAATTTTTCTTTTGTGTGAATTATTTTGATGTAAATATTTAATTTACCTATTATAATCTAAGTAAAATCTTATTTTCTGTATATTATATTTTCGGGTTTTATAGCCTTGATAATTGTAGATACTTGTTTTTTAATGTTTCCGTATTTGATCTGAAGATGTCTATTAAAACCTTGAATTATTAATTTGTATATTTTTATTATACTAGTTTTATAAATTATGCGAATATAAAATAGAATTTTACGGTATCATTATGCATGCAACTCAGTGTGGGGTCCCAGTAATGAAGGCTGGCGAAACCAGATGTAGATGCCAAGGCATTGTACACGTTTGGAATTTTTGGCGTAGGTGTCCTCAGGGTCGAATACATACAAAGTGATTCAATTAAACAAAGTAGCTTTCGAAGCGATAACTTTCCCCTGAGAAAGGATCTAAGCAATTATTGTCGTATCCTCTGTTAGGTCTATGGACTATGACACATGGCTTGAGACTTTGGTTGAACAGTTGTGCCCTGCACTGATAGAGCAAAACGAATAAACACAGGCATTTATAGTATAGACCATAGAGCAACAATAATCAATAGATAGTAATTTATTGGTAGTTAAGTTTTTACATGTCGTTATATTTACATTCGAATGATGATGACATTTGTACAAATAAAATAAAAATTTAATGTCAATAGTATAAAAAATAATAATAATAATAAAAAAAAAAAAAAAAGTTTAACTACACAAGTAGTGACTTATTAGATACTGGTAGGTAAACAATACTACGATAGTGTACGATGTTTATATTTTTGTTTCTTTTGTTACAGGACCTCATCCCCCCTCAAGACACAGAATCCTACCTACTGAAGACGCAAAACGCTATATCAAATCTACAAGCGAAGCTCCAGTCTTCTAAGACGAATAATTTCAGCAGCATTCCCTCCCAACTCACCTCTAGTCTCATCAGCGAGAAGACTGCGATCTCCCGTCTCCCGATCTCACAGCTCAGCCGTTCCAATTCACTCAACTACCGTCTCAGAAGAAAAGAACACTCAAATGACAGCAGTCCACTGAGAAGTCCCGGCCATTACGTCATCACTGGGTCCACGAAGGTCCCAGAAACCACTAAAATACTTGTGAACGCTGCTACGAGGTCTTTAGACACTGATAGGCGACATGACTTAAATATGAATAGTCCTTCGTCCGACCGAGGGTTGTTAAGTAACAGTTCAGATGACAAGACTTTGTCTAATAGACCACCTTATGATGTAGAAGCTATTCTATCTCCTCACAGAAAGTCACACTCACGAAACCGAACGTTTGAAAGTAGGAATATAGAAGTTAATGATGTTAGCAACGCCAATCCGACGGTGTGCCTCAAGACTGTTCTGAAAAACAATGCCTTGGAGTCGAAATATCCGAGAATCGAACCAACGCGTTGCCAAGGAGACAAGAAAAACCACCAGAGAGTACTAAGCGACGGTCTTAAGTATAAATCGAATAACATCGGTTTCGGTTCATCGATACGAAGATCGAGCTCCTTCAATACTGTCAATAAGAACAATAACTATATCGATCCCAGAATAACGTCGAGAAGATCGAGTGGCCATTCGGAAGAGTACAAAGACTATTCAGACGACTCCGACAACGGTTACGACAAGTCTCAAGATTGTAGATACAAGAGACAGATAATTAATAGAGGCAGGATTGATTCGCCAGATTTAAAATCGATAGCGCCGGCTAATTCGCCGAGAAGATGTCCGAATACTCCCGAAATGCATAGGAAATTCGGGCCGGGATTGGTCAGGAATTCTGTTAGAGTGACCAATAAGGAGCGTTTGATGAGTCCAAGGGTGTCTGAACAGCCAGTCGTGAGGGAGGAGAGAGTGAAACCGGCCAATCATCAGAGTAGAAGGTCAGCGGAACCACGTCAGACGACGTTGAATAGGCTGACTAAATCTAGGTCCTCGACGAGGGAAGTCCAGCCTAAGAATCTAGACAAAGGTTAGTAATAAAAATCTTTCTCTTGTAATTAGTAAGTTTTGATGACAATGATCGATTGGGCTAGATTATGAAGGATGTCAGTTAAAAGTGTTAACCACAAAACTATTGTAAGTAAGTAAATAGTAAGTACAGTAAATAATCTTAGTATTAGAGGTCAAAACGGGGTATTTACTATTTACCATGTTTATATCTTGTTTTGAGTTCCCGATATTTCGGCACTGTTGCAAGCGCTATGGTCACGGATAAACTAAAAGTATTGAAATATCGGGAACTCAAAACAAGATATTATGAACATGGTAAATACCCCGTTTTGAACTCTTAATACTAATGTTAGTAAATAATATATTTAAAAAATTAATTAAATGCACCTTTGACCTTCGTTCTTGTACCTTCTATAAACAGTTGATTGTTGATTTGATAAGTTTGTAGTGACTAAAGTCCCGTTATACAAAACAGCAGTTATTTTAAAGACTCCTTGACAGTACTTTCAGAAATGTCACCACAGTAACCACAGGGTTGTGATTGTGTTGCAGTCTTCCTATTGCATCAATATAACGGCTATAAGTATACACTGTCTACAAAGGATGTCCGTCATAATAATTTACCGTCCATTTCATCGTCATTCGTCGTGACGAAGATTTCAAAATTATCATCGTACCGTGGCACAGTGTTAGAAGACCATTTTTTGGACATCGCATTTTTATTCCAAAAGCTGATAGATATAATCATTTAAATGCAAGATTTCGTATCCCCATTTAGCTAGCATGTCTAGTTGTCGAGTAATATTTTTTAAAATTCTATTCTATTTAAAGTCTATTCTATTCTATTCAAAAACTTAAAACCTAAAATCTTGTAATACATATATCTGGATCTAACGAAGTTAATAAATAGTGAATAAGTAGTTTATTGCGTACTGAGCTGAGCCTATATCAGGGAAATAGACAAAAGACATATTCTGCGGACTGTTGTCTATTTTATAAAAAAAACGTCCGATCGGGGTGAAAGAATAACATTCCTGCGTAGTAACACAAAATAGGCAATGCAACCTACAAAAAATAGGTCATCCGTATCCGCTTGACCTTTGTACAGCTCGATCCGATCCGTCCCAGTACTTTAAAATAAAATAAAGGAAACAAAATCAAAGGAGGTTGCAAAATCTTTCATAGAATAAAGTAAGAATACTATTGTTAATTTCTATTTAACACACACACCGTTACTAATAGAGAATCGAGTTATCCTTGAATTGAGTTTATTAGGCAGTAGTAGTTACTGATTCGTCATGCTTGCAACAGCGGCAGCCATAGTGGATAGGAATGCAATTTGGCGCCAAATTACGTTTCGATTTTGACAGATTGTTTTGAGATTAGGTTCGGAGATAAGATTACTATTTACTATCACAACTTATTTTGTTGCATAATAAATGGATATATTTATTTCACTTTCTAATGCCCTACATTTAATAATGCAGTCGAAAAGGGATAGGTGCAGAAACTTCCCGTATCAAGATTTTAAGGAAAATTTCCCATATTCTAAACCGAGGCTTAACTTGACTTAGCTGTTCTTTACGTGTTTTTTTTAGTGGCTACGCTAATTTTCAAGGTATCTACTTAATTTACGATCAGCCGTCGAGTTCTTTTAAAAAAAAGCTTTTTATCTTTCTCTATGCTTTCTCTTCATTCTATCCATTCTATCTTTGAAAGTTTTTATAGCCATAGATCGCCATAGATAGAGGCATGGTGTAGGGGTACTATATATTAACTCTATGGGTGTAGGATTTTCTTATATTACAAAAACAGAAAAATCCAAAATGATTTTTATTAAATCGGAGCTACAATATTTGCTACACCGAAAATGTTATAGAAACATAAAGAGCGTATAACCCACAGGCCTCACATGAACTAACGCCATTACTGATAACCGGAACGAATGTATGGTGTAATACAAATCGATTACACCATTTCATTATCGATTCTAAACTCCATAACACTCGAATGACACACTAAACAAGTGATTGATTCGATTAGTTCTATAACATAGCATCACGCCTGTATTCCCCGCCGGGTAAGGCAGAGGTGTACAGGTGTACTGTTGTACAACTTGAATTTTCTTTATTAAGTCCGTTGTGGTAGCGAACCTAGTGCCATATACTGGTACAGTTCAAAATACCGTGCTGCTAGTAAGAATTTCCGGCAAACATGTAGGTAGGTATTGGAAAGCCAGCGGGTCTACCGCGTAACTAAAACGGTAATGAACATCGACACTGGTAATAAACATCAATACGATCGTGGAGACTAAACTTCGAGCTATTTTGAATTTTTTACCGATCATGAATATAGGAGTCCCAACATCATGATTGGTAATTTTTTTACAAGGTAGCTCGAAGATTAGTCTCTCACGATCGTATTCAAGTTTATTACCAGAGTCGATGTTCATTACCATTTTAGTTACCCGGTAGACTCTCAGGTTCCATACTAAAATCTTCAAAACCCTTAGATTATCTGAAGTGTTTTAACAGGAAAACTAGAAAAGTGTTACATTGCTAGCTAACCTAAAATTCTTCCCCAGGACCAAAGAAGCCAAGCCAGCACCGCTCATCATCAGCCCTGGCCACCAAGGAGGTGGAGTTCTCCAACTGGAAGAAGCGAGCGTCGTACGATCCTATGAAGGCGGCGCAAGAGGGCAAGCGAAGGCAGCTGATGGCTAAGAGACAGGATTTTAACAAAGATGATCTAAGCTCGCCTAGGTAAGCAGTTTCTTGCGTAAAACTACTTCTTGGCGGAAATATCTGAGGACCTTAGTTGCCTTTGCCTACCTTCAGTCCTCAGAGAAAGTTGAAAAATGCTTTCGGAAGAAATGTTCAAAATTATGGTGAAAACCGCATCAAAATCCGTTTTATGGATTAGTGGATAGGTATGTCGCAGGAATCATTGACCGTCTCACAATTTAACGGCCTTGTACATACAGTGAAATTATCAAAATATAACTGCCTTGCAATATCACTGCGTGGGTCCAGTGGAATTATAATGTCACTGAAATGAGCCCGTGAACTTGTGAGAAATGATGGCGGTTGACAAAGTTTCGGGCAATTATAATTTCACCACTGGTTTGACACTATCCCTGCAACAGATATACAGACAGACGCGGAAAGCGACTTTATTTTAGATTATGTAGAGACGCATGCAAGAGTCCCCTGTACTCGCAATAGTAAAACTTTGAACTTTGAACCATCTACTTCGATGTTTTTATTATTAATTCCAGCCACTCATCACCCGTCCATCGCTCCCAATCGTTCCACACGACGAACATAGCAGACCTGGAGACCCTGGACTACTCCTCTGAAGAGACGGAAGATGACCAGCTGCTAGTAACACTGCCGGTAGACCCCATGATCACGTCCACTCATTCAGACATACTGGATTTGAGGCCCAAGGACTTCAATTTGAGGAGACAGGCCATGAACAATGATGTGGTGCTGTCCAGAGACTATATCACGAATTTCCAGGTGAGAATAATCGTCATTACGATGGCACGGTTGGCGCAGTAGAATAGAATAGATCTTTATTTCATTTAAACAAAATACAGGTTGTTATGAAATGTCGAGACTCTAAATGCGCGGTGGCTAAACGATTGACTTTCACTGTCTGACTCGGTTTCGATTCCTGCATGAAATGAAATTCCTCAGATGTGCAGGTTTCCTCATGATGTTTCCCATCGCCGTTAACGCAAGTGATAATCAAATTCTGATCCGCACATAAATACGAAAAGTCAGAGGTGCGGGCCGGGTTCAAACTCAGACTCTGCTGCATGGAAGACAAGCGTTCAACCACTAAGATATCACTGCTACGTCTTAGCTATTTTAAATCAGATTAGGAAGACGATCCAACAATTTTATATGTATATTGTTTCCAGGTAAACCAATCAACACACGACAAGAAACGCCGTGACGCTCGCGAAGCGGACAAGCGAAAAACCTTCATTATCGACGACATCACCCCTACCAAAGAGAACATAGACTTCCTAACAAAGACAAGAGAAGACTCGGCTATAGACAAGCGAAAAACTTTTATCCTCGACAGTGATACCAACTCTACAACAAATGGGAGTAGTCCACGGAATTCGTCGATATTTAGTCATGAGAAGAACTCTTTGACTACTGGGACAAGTGATACGGAGGGAGAGAGTGGGACAGAGAGCGCTCCGGTCGTGATGAGGCATCCGGGAGGGAAGAGGAGCGCGCCTGTGCAGGCTAAACAGAGGTAAGTTATGATTTTTTTTAATTTTTATTTTTACACTCACACTGTCTATCTGTCTACGCAATTCGAATTTCAAAAGTATGGTAAAATCTATGTGCCTGGAAGCAAAAATATAAAAAAATATAGAAACAGACATATTGAGAGAAAGAAAACGACCCGGGAAAGTAAAGTCTTCCTTGTTTATGTCCCAAATGCTGCCCTGTATTGTTAACCAAAATCGCACATCACATCTTAATGGGAATATGGATTCGGTAGAATTTCACTGCTGAACATGACTCACTTCTGAATGAATAATTGATCTTGGGGGGGTTGGGCTATTAACAATCAGGCAATGTATTTTATTTTTTTCTCTACGTATCTGTGTTTTTTAGTTTAAATTTTTATGTTATCTTTTATTTTTAACCTCCGACAAAAAAGACGGGTGTTATAAGTTTCTAGTGTGAATCTGTATGTCTGTGGCATCGTAGCTCCAAAACGGAAAGATAGATTTTAATACAGTTTTATTAATTGAAAGCTAGTTTCATAGGGTAACATCTTAGCTATGTTTCATGAAAATCTGTTCAGCCGTTCAAAAGTTACAGCTCTTTTTCTAGTTGGAGTCGGGGGTTAATGACGGTTACGTTATTCTCTCATGTTGTCACTGTGTTTGTGCTGAATAAATGTATTTTGTTTCTTTCTTCTATATATGTGCCAAATCCATTCAGCAGTTTATGCGTCATTGAGTAACAAACATCCAAACATGTTCACAAACTCTAACATCTATAATATTATTGTCTTGTGGTATTTCTTCAGGTACAGCGGTGACTACTCCATGTCATCGTCGACCACCTCAATCAGCCAGCGCAAGCCGACGATCCAGCCGCGCTACCTGGACATCTCCAAGTACAAGAACGAGCAGTCGCCGAAGAACTTCCTCCGGAGGGATCCGAGCAAGACTTACGTGGGGGTACTCAATACTGATAAGGCTGTCAGCAAGGGCAGTGCTCAGCAATATGAAATGGGTGAGGATACTACTTTTAATTTCGTTACGGTATATCCAAGAAACACTAGAAAGTTACTGTGGACAAAGTGTCAAATTACAGCTTTCATAGCTTATCGGGTTGAAATGCCTCAAGGCAGTATATTAGGACCACTACTCTGTATGCTCTATAAAAACGACGATGTCTTTCCGATGGTGTCCAAAATCACATTGCACCCAATATAATGGAATATCACATGGAATCTACAAATAGTTGTTTCGGGTCTGGTTGTGTGTGCATGTGACATGTATGTTTGTAAACTGTACCCTCGATATAGGAGAAATCCTAGTGAGGGGAATGTTGTTAAAAAAACAAAAACAATCTATACTAGGCTTTGTTAATGTTTGGATACAATACGATACAGTACGCTTCTGTCTTACGACAAATACGCAAGTGTATTTGTTACGCCTAGTCCTTTTAGCGAGATATTCACTAACTGAAAATGTTTTATTTCTCAGAACAAAAGAAACAAGAGTTAGAGAAGTGGAAACGAAGAGCTTCGTACGACCCGAGGAAGGCGGCTGCACTCGGAAAGTCGACCAAAACGCCGTCAAAGACCGCTAGGTGAGTTTCCTATTTAAAAAGTTAGTAGTCTATGGTAGACTGTATGTGTTCGTACCTTTGCCGAAATTGAGATAGTGGGGGTTAAAAAGTAAGTTGTATATGGTAGGCTGTATGGCTTCGCCGAAATTTAGATAGTGCTGGGTAAAAAAAAAACATTCTAGGGGAACATTTTTTGTAGTTTTGGGTTGTTGGATTGGCTCGTTGAATATTGCCGTCACATAGTACACAGTGGTGTAGTGGGTGTGTTCAGTTATTACGGCGGACGACGCTCGACGACGCGGGCGATCACACTAAACCGTTCAGTTATTTGAGCGCTCTGGTCACTCCGTGAAATAGTAGGGTGAAAGTCGCACTCGGTCGCACTGCTAACAACCGACCAATGACTGTAGTCATAGGATACAGCAGCAGATAATTTGAGATCGTTCGATTGGTCCGGATTGGTCACTCGCGTAACGCAGTTGTGGATCGTTCAATTATTCCCGATGAGCGAGCGACATTCGCCCGAGTGACTTTCGCACCGAAAACTGAATTACTGAACGTAGCCAGTGGCGTGCAAAGATATTTCTTACAGTGTAGGCAAAAACAATTTAGTGTTGTATTGTCAAGTTATATGATGCTTGTGACTGGCCACCTCACCCTAAGACTTAATTAACTGATATTACAGACATATTAACGTTTGTATTACTTAATACTCAATTTATTAGGGTAGGTAGTGTCTTTTGTCTTTATAGAGTGCACGCCACTAGTACTACATAGAAGTTTTATTGTGTCTACAAATGCGGTATTCTACCGGTTAAATTAATCGTAAATTAATTTGGGAATACTAAAATATAGGTACTAATATTCAGTCAACTCTAACATATTTTGGAAAAGGTTAGCAGTTTTTTTTTTTGTAACATCAATTTTATTATTGTGATATTTAGAACTACTAAGCGGGTCTAATAAGATTTTATCATATTTTTTGTTTGCCCTATATACATTTAACCTTTTGTTTTTTATGGTAAAATATATATATATCCTTTAGTTGTAAATATTCTTTTTTAACATTCAGTTTCTGTTAACTTTAACGTAAGCTTAAGTATATTACTAAGATTATAACATCATTTGTTGTAAATTTTAGAGCGTGACAAATCTCAAAATGCATGCAATTCCGTGTAAGTGACATGCGGGCCGCCATCTTGACGTGTAAGGTTAGTCAAATGTCAATCTGACAGCTGTGGCGTCCGCGGAGTTTTAAAATGACAGCTGTCAAATTTTATTGCCACCCATTCTTGGTGTATTTTTTCAATTTGCTTCAAAAGCTTTACACGATGCTGGCTTTTAAATCTTGATATTTCATTTGTACTATATTTTTATTGTTCCTTTTTTTACTTGACGGTTTATATTATTTTTTCGTCTGTATCTATGTGTGTTGTATGAAAAATCAAGAATATACGCTTTTTTGTTGCTTGGTACAATTGAAAAAAATCTTCCTTAGTTGGAAAGGATCGCGTAAATGTGTAAATATAACAGATATTATTTAATTCGCAATTTTCTACATAATTATCTCTTAACGCTTGATATGTGTGGTTATGGGTAACTATTTAATTGTAACCTTATTTTATTTCTTTCTATATTTTAAAGTATTTCCGTTTCGATTGCACAGTTTGGTGTGCAACTTTATATGGATTTCAGAAAATGCAAAATAAAAGTTTTAGTCTATAATTTGTAATTAGCGGCAATTTATGTACTATTGATATATTAATAGAAATAGAAATTGCTGTTTTTAACACATTTTAAAAGATAAATCGTGTATTATAGAAGTTGCTGCAGGATTTTTTTATTAGAGTGCTATAGATATTTTTGAATATTAGCACGTGTGCAATAGTAAAGTATTAGTCACTTAAAACCACAGGATACAATACAAAAAGTGGGACATAATAACACAATACAAAAAAAACATACTTCAGAAAACACAGTTGAATCCTGTCCTGATCAAGCTTGAGCACTAACCTAACATATTTAACAAATAAAAACAATTATACCTCCACAAACTTTTCTTCAATGTTTTAACCTGAACTATTTTCCACAGTAGCGTGCTCCGTTCTCAATCGTTCCATGGTCCGATGCTGGCGTACCCAGGGCTTCGCCCCTCGCCCCCGGACCAGATCTGCGAGACGTATGACGCTTCTAGCGACAACGACTTCTAACGACACTGTCGACTTCGACTTGTGATAACCGCGTTTGTATTTGAGATAGACTAGTTTTTGTAGCGTTTATATCGATACAAAACTCGTTAAATAATCGACTTGAACCGTCAAATAATTTAACATTAATATTGTCAAATGATCTCTCGTTTTTTCGACGTTTAACGGATTTTGTATCGATACAAATTTGAGAATACAGCGCAGTGTGTTCATACTAATTGATAGCATTACATTTGAGTTTGATGTCTCTACAAAATTACATTTGTATCGCTTTTGTATTGATACAAACTGAAAATTAGATCAGTTAGTACTGAGAGATGGCGACGTGCAATGTGATGAATAATATTGCAGATAATCCTAATTGTTGTTCGTAAGTGTTGGATTGCGCGGTAAAATAATTTCGAACAAGTCACTATTTATTTGTTGTGAAATGGTTATTAATGTTACGATATCGTAAAGTTAGCAATTAAGAAACAATTTAATGAAATAATTATATCTTTTCCTGCACATCTTTCGTTACAGTTCAGTTGTGTATTCCAATAAGGATAAAAATAAGTACATTATAAATTATTACTTTGTTAATTGAATACTAGACGGTATTGTAACATATTGAAGGCGTGTTCTGTATTTGGGGATTATAAGTTAGTGTGAAAAGAGGTGATCCTTAATGAAATAATAAAAAACACGATAAAATAAAATAAATAAAAAATATATTATAATTATTCTTGATTTAGCATAAAACGTAATGAAATAGAAAAATATTGACAATGTACTCATAGATTTTAAAAAGAAAATGATTTAATCCAAATATTCTAATACCAATAGAAAAGAACAATCTTCAATCTCAATCAACTACTCTCCCTTCCCTTTCTTTTCTTAAATTTTCAATCTATCTCTGTACAATCTATAATTTTTTTCAAATTTAGAATTTTGTTTATGGATTTAAAATTATACATTTTCTTGATTTTAAGCATGGATATCAAATATCAATAATGCTAATTCGCACAAGTTTAAACAGTACAATATTTTTTCTATTTAAGTAAGTAGGATATTAAAATTTCTTGTAGTGCGTAAATTTAATTGAACTCCATCTGATTAGTAAAATAATTTATTTGAATTCGAAGTCATGTGTTTTCAGTTCATGAGCAATGAAATTCTTTACAATAAAAAACGTTAAATTGACACTTCGTTTTGCCGCCAAATACAGAATATAAACCTTTCACTACATGTGTGATTGATCAAATTATAGTCATGATTTTTTATTACTTTGACGATTTTAATGAAAATGTTCATAGATTGGGAGCGATGCAATTTTTTTACTATTTTTATGTTATTCCGCACAAATTGAAATTCTTCTAAGATGTTATGTTAAAGCATCAGTTTTTTTTAAATTGAATAAGTATTATTTTATATATTGAAGTAACTACTTGGTATCTTTGTAAAATATTATTTTCTTGTAAAATTAAGATTTAATAATTAGGATAACATATTAAATAATAATTAAATGTGATTTAATTAATAATGCCTCCAATATCTTTAGGATTGGATATTATTATTAACCACTAAAAGTGTATGAGATTAGCTTTTTTTCTATGTCCGATTTAGATAAATGTATGTAGAATGAATCTTCGCTAAAGTTTATCATACTACCTATAATAAAATCTTTATATTGCTCATATCATTCATACATCGATGTATTTTAGAAATATTTAACCTTTTTTTAGTTATAGTTTTTTTTTTATAGTGCAATACCACTTTATACCACATCACATTTTATTAGCCACAGCTTGAAATATGAACAAATGTATTCGTTTGCTGATATTTTTGTAATTTTCGAGTATTAATTAATGTGTTAGCGATAATACTCAAATTTACCAAACGAAAAAAATATTTTTGCGTTTTTATTGTTTTTTCACAGCACATAATAAGCACAGTATTTTTTTGCGATTTTTCAATAACTAGATGCTGTGAAAAAATATGAAATAACCTAATCTTATTAAGTTTTGCCAGGCTATAAACTTCGCACATGAAGCTTTAATGCTAAATAAAATGTCTCTTTATTTAAAAATATTATTTAGAATACTTTTCGTTTAAAAATTAATTCAGTTTAAGTACAATAACGTCGTTTGTGAAGACTTCTGTAAAAAAAAGTGTAAAAATTACTTATTTTTCTCTAAACACATATCGTTTTGTTTTGTCGATTAATATTTTTAATTAAAGAGATAACAAATTAATTTCTAACTCAAATAAGTCTGCTGAAATGTTTATTAATGTAATTCTAAGTATAAACTTACAATATTAGCACATAAAAACATCGGAGATTTTCTAAATTGCTGATTAAATTCAAGATGGCAACTTTTGTGTTAAAATTGTGAGTTCGTTATCTCAATTTTGAGTAGTGATTTTACTATAAATAGTAGTAAGCCTGGCTTTATTTAAAAGAACGCGATAATTATTGTACTATAAACGCTAGAAGCGTTAAGATTTGTAAAACATAATTGATGTTTAGAGTTTTGTAAAAATATTATTTAAATAGGAAACAAATAAAACGAACGTTTAAAATTACTTTTATTGTTTTTTTTCGTTATTAATCCCTTTCTCATCTACAGACTATACAATCGTATCAGCTCAAGTAATCATATTATAGATTAGAAACTGAGTACCTACATAATAAAATTGTTAACCTGAAATTTGTGCCCAATCAATTAGTCAATGGTCAACACAGCTTATATTTATTTGAAAAGTCAATCTCCAAATTCAAAATATAATTATTTTTATTTATTGTAAAATGTCATTGATATAACGACCATAGATTTGCGCTTTTTTGACAGTACCAAACTAGACTAAAGGCTAGACCAGACTAATCTGTCACTTTCTTTGTCTATTGAAACAGAAAGAGACAAACGCCCTGAGTTTAGTTTAGTGCTGTTAAAGTGCGCCATCTGTAATCGATACCATTATTTGTTCTATTTTTTTTTATCACAATGTGTTGTAATTCAGATCGAACATGGCCGGGGCTGCTATCGTGGCCGAAGATAGTATTGAGAATGGTATTATTTTAAAAGAGCATCCATGGAGTTTCTTGCTTCTATCTTCACCAGGACCAAACCACTTGGAACCGTGCACCTAGATTCACAACGGTGCGTGACGTATTGAAACTTGAAAGTTCTTGCAAAAGGTCCAGTCCAGTTGAAATAAAAAACTTCGGCATAAGAATGCTGCAAAGTACAAAATGGAGAAAAAATAAAACAACTTATACATTTATTAATAATGACTTTATCCTTCGATATCAATTACACTTTTTTGATTTATTGTTATTTTATAAACTTTACAATTTGATTCATATTTTATATACCTATAATGTAATATATAATCGTACCATTACTAATTATTTTAGCATTACATTACTTAATACAAGAGGAATACAACAAAAATAAATACTGTTTCTTGTAAAGTAAAAAAAAACGCCTGCTTTATGACAAAAAATTCATTTTCGTTGTTCTAAACCAGTACACAACACTTATTTTAAGAACTTAAAATTATGAAGAATAACGTTTCAAAGTCACTCGATTTTTTTTTTAATAAAAAGGAACTCTTTACTTCTCTTTCTCTTGTTCATCCGTAACTATACTTACTTCACAACCACATTACACATTTTTTTATTAAAAAAAGGTTTAAAAAGATTGTTCTAGTTCAAAAGTAATTTCTAAATTGAGCAAAGTTAGAAGTGACAATAAAACGTTATTCGTCAAAAATGTTTTGTTTTAATTTTAAAGTCGCTTTGACGACTACGATTGACATTTTTTACTATTTTTTGTAATAATTCTGGAATAATAGTTCATCGTACGTGATTAGGGTTTTAAATATACTAATGCCAAATTGAAATATAGAATATTGAAAACAGAAAATTGCTAAAATATAGTTAAACTCAAAACATTGAGCATTTTGCGTAAAAATCCTTTGGTGTTACACTGTAAAACTGCACAAAAATACTATTTAAAATAAATATTTCTGTAACTGTACATCTTTTTTACAATATATTTATATTTATAACTATTTAAAGTATCGGATAGTAGGTACATTTAAAAAATGATAAGGGTTTATTAATTTTGTGTGAAGATTTCCAATATTTTTTTCTGTAGAAATGAAATCTATATACGATACATAAATATTTCATCATAGCTTAGCTTTACTCTTGATTTCTTTAAACTTTTGACTAGAGAAGACTTAAAACACATCAATAGATAGGAATCTAGGTATACTTAAGATTTTGAGAATAGAACAGGCTGAAAATTGTTTTGAATCGACATCGATGTCTATGTATCCGTCACGTCTGTTCGTCATCCGTCTGTTTTGTTATATGACATTAGAAATAATGTCATATAACAATAAAATATTATAGTTTAAAAAAAACTATACAACACGCTTTAGTTATCCAAACTCAACGTGTATGCAAAATTTCACCTCAATCGGAAACCGGGAAGTGGGTCAAATTTAACTTCCAAGATTTTCTTACATAGTTACAGGTGAAGCTAATAAAAGCGTGTTAAAAAGAGACGGGGCTATCTTAAAACCCGGGTTTTACGACACTTCCTTTAAACCATATTTTGCATTATGGGGAAAAGGGTTTACACTCAGCAGTTGGAAGATAAGTCATTTATGACAATGAGAACTAAACCATTACAAGAGTTAAACTAAGCTATAAAAGTCCTGCACAAATTCAACATTATGCTCAAATTATTAGAAATCAAGAAAATTTTGCATAAAAAAAAATGATTTTCAGAAATGGGAAGGAAAGTTTTTTTATGTATTACGGGAAAGAAAGGAAAATACCATGATACCCTGTAATTTCATGCCTAAACGAAACTAAATGCACGTCAAGTAGGTAGTAACACAAATAAATGGCACTACTAAGAGTGAAAATAACAAACACCTTATATCTTACACTATCTTACAGTAATTAAAGCATTCATGTGTTTGTTCACATTTTAATTTCATATATATATGTAATAAAATTATTTTTATATTCACTAAATGTATGTTTTTATATCATGGCAAATCTAACAATGCGTTAATACTAAATGAAAGTCTCCAAAATACCTTATTTAACATCACATAAACTTTATACAAACGAAATACATATTCCATTTATTTTAAATCTACGTGAACCGTAATATATAATATATTTTTATATTATAAGGGCGGATGTACACAAATTTCTATTTTTTTTAAATATTATTTACAAACATTTCAAGCGATTCTACAATTATCTAGTTATTCTAGGAATGAGAAAAGGGCCTTTCGTGATTTTATCTTGTATATAAGTAAAAATTTAAATAAAAAACAACAATTTGCTTCACAATGTAGGTACTTCATGTCATCTTACCTCTTTTAAAATCTACGAAAGGTCCTGAAAGTTTAACGAAAAAGACAGACACGTTTAATTCGTAATCGTAGCCTTATTTTATAAATATTTTACGTTATCAAGCAATACTTTTGCCTGTGCGTTTGTTTCCAAAATATGTTTTTTTAATAAATATTCAGATCTCATTTGTTCACAAATTTTTAAACAAATGTATCACTGGGTGTAAAATTTCAAATTCTGTATAAAATTCGGTCTAATTCACAATCATTTGGATAAATAAATGGGACCAAATGTAGATCTGATGTCGTTAATTACAAAGTTTGTGGAAATTATTATACTAAAATGTATAAAAATCTGCTACAAAGCACTTTATTTACATTTCTCATACATAACGGATTTTTCGATAAAATATCTAAGTAGAAAAACTAACTGATGTTATATTCCATCTAGGTAATATTTGTTTGCAAAACATTGAGCTAATTGAGCAACAATAAACTATGACTATAAGCATAAGGAAGCCATTTTGTCAAATAAATTACTATCCGAAAAAAAAAAACATTTTGTACACGTATCGATAAAAATACAAATCTCGAAATAAACATTTTAATACTTAATTTACCCTCTCAAAGTCTTATTTTTTTAATATTTACATCTAATAATATGCAACATTTCACTTAGAGTCACGGTGGTACAGATTACACAACCAATGTGTCACTGGCGCGATTTAACAGCTAATTTCGGAGTCCCCGACGTGTTCGCCGTTACTACCCTGTTTGATCACTATATTCCTATCTTCGAATTTCTTGCTCATCTGATTACCACTTGAACTCGAAGACGCGTTATCACTATCTGCATACGGCACATCAGTCATCGGTCCATTGAGCAAACTCGCCGCAGAATTAGATTGTTTTAACTTCCCCTTCTCCTCTCTCGGCTCGGCTTCTTTAGGTAAATCATCTATAACCGCTTTTTTAGGGTCTATTTGAATAGTTTTCGATTCTGATAACTTATTTGGAGTTACGACGTTTATGTATGGTGGCGGCAAAATTTTCATGGTTGTCAAGTTGACAGATCCGCTATTTTTTTTTAACGCATTTAGATTCTCCTCCAATTTTGCGGCGTCTAAGCAAAGAGGTTTTGGTTTTAGGTTGTATTTTGGCGGTTCGTTAGCCCAGGCGTTGATCCGGGGAGGGTCGGGGGAAGCTATAGGGGCTGCTTTACGTTCGGGTACTAGTGCGTTCTTATGATTTGTTTTATCTATCACATTTGCTTCCATAGCTTTGGACAAAGCGTTTTCAGGCGGTTTAGGTGAAGTTGGGGTTATGCTTATTAGTTTTTCGACCTGTGAGGAAGATATAATTAGAATAAAATTATAACGCAGCTTTCTATAATAAGTCTCTCATAAAAAATTAAGTTCAGTGCACGGGCACTGAACTTAATTTGTAACTGGACATTGAAGAAACTTCCTCAATAGAATACTTACATGAAATAAAAATCCAGGTCTATAATAACTTATGGATTAAGGCTGAGACATACAAAAGGCATTCTATTGAGAAGACCTTTAACCCAATAAGAGATCTATGATGCAAACTCAAAAAGTGGAACAAACAATAAGAATAGTTCATAAACTCACGGCTGGTCCATTATCGATGCTCTGTCGCGGCGTGATGGTGCGCGGTGGCTCGGTGAACGAAGTCTCCCATATTACCGGCTTGTCTTCTGCCTCCGAAGCTATCTCATCGTCCAGTGACGGACCCTCCACTGAACTTAGCAATCTATAGGAGAGAGAACGAAGATAAGGAACGGATCCAAAATGGCGTGGAGTAACCGTGAGAAAATGAAAGGTATGAGTTTTCTTTATACCTGTTCAAGATTTTGGACGTTATTGGTTTTGGCAATGAAGAAAAGCCACTGGGCTTGTTTACATTTGAGCATAAGTAATCAGTGGTGGGTGCTAAATACAACAAATATCCAAACTTAAAAAGAAAGAAAGAAGAGACTATTAATACTTAATCTACTTTGTTGAAAATCTAAAATGTGATGAAAATGTGCATTTAGGTAACATTAATCTATGAGTATCATTTTTTATTCTTTAGTGAATAATTTTATAGCATCAGAAAAAGGTTGTTATAGACGAATTAAACCTACTTTAATAGGACCTTTACGAATTTGAATGTAACCGAAAATACGCTTTAACACCATTTAACACAGACGAAAGACATTTGTCTGTGCGCTTCATAGAGATAATACATAGTACCTATAACTAGAGAGCTTACTGCTATAATTAGTTGTACGAAATTTTGTGCCCACATGAAAGTCACCCGAGATTTAGCGGTGTCCCTCTCGCACACATGGCCATTACTCATCAACTTAGTAATCTACTAAATTGGTATTTTCAGAATCGTTTTTACATACATATTAGAACTAATGTAACTTCTACCCACGGCTATCAAAATAAACATAATAAAAAATATAATTGACGTGCTTTAAATATTATATTAAATATTATTATTTCCATACGTTATTCAATAAGATTGATTATTACAATATTTGGATACCAGTAGTTAAAGAAGTTTGCATGCGGGAAACACTACATCATTCAAAATGGCTTACATTGTCAACTTAGTTGTCAACCTATTGTCAACATTCGTGGTTTTCATAGTTCAGAAATAAACGTGATCAAACATTATTTTTGTGCCTAGAATAATTTTTTGGCGACAAGATGGTAAATACTTGAGTTATAATTGGGTGCAAGCGAGAATATTATCCTGGTTGTGGAATATCGTTCCATAGGTAAGTTTCATTGAGTAGTGTGACAATATATTTTTATTTTGTGGGATATAGTTGCTCCAAGTACTTATTTTAGATCGTTTCACATAACATACAGTCCACTAAGTTAAATAATTTACGTTCTTTAATAAATTTGGATTTGTTTTCCATAATCTGTAATGCGTAGCATATTTTCGATGCATTTATTGTTTTGTATAATTTGAGTGATTCCAAGTATAGTATAAGTATACATACAGGGTTATTTGTAAAACACCGGCAACGCTTTAAGGGGTGAAACTACTCATCAATATGAACAACTTTTACTATGGGAATAACCATGAAATCGCGAAAAAAAAATCAAACTTTTCATACAAAAGATTAACCTTGCTCCATCAAAATGTATGAAAAGTTTGAATTTTTTTTTCGCGATTTCTTGGTTGGTCCCGTAGTAAAAGTTGTGAATGATGATTATACTTGAGTTTGCCAAACAAGAATATTATAATAAGTGATATTCGATTCTGCAGCACTAAGCATGGGTTACCCTTTCTGCTATAATAGGAAAGATCTCATAAAGAAAGGTCGTAGGATGGTCGCAAAGCTAAAAGAGAAAAAGAAAAAAGAAAGAAAAAGTAGAAGAGGAATTAAATTTGTATCTTAAAATATTAAAATCTAATGTTTCCTATGACTAGAGCTGCCAGATGTCCGGAATATTCACGCATGACATTTTATTATACACGTAATCTGTGTATAAGAAAATGTCCGGATTTTTCCGCAATGTCCGAAATTTTCTCTAAATTTTCTTTTTTATTATATAGTAACCTTGCATATGCCTATTTATATATTATGCCTTGCCTGTGACTCTAATTATAACCAAAAGGGTGTATGTATATTTGTAAGAACGTTTAGATACACTGTATGGACCGTATATTTCACTATTTACTAGGAAAAAAACAATTCTTACTATTCGATATCAGTAGTTAATTACCTGATAACTATTCTCATAACATAATTAAATATTTCTATCATGTCCTACTTTTAACTAAAATGTATGGTTACCCTATTAGACAATGACACGGCTACCACAAAGTATTCTCCCTCAGACCGGCTTTACGGCACTAATAAGCGTTCCAGTACTTGTACTATTTCTATGGTGCGCTTTAATAAAATTAAAAAAGCAACCCCAATTTAAACTCCAATCACTATAATTACATAAATATCAAATATTATTAAAAATATGATGTAGTAATGTTATCTGTAAGTAACTATAATTAATTTTTATGTCATTATTGGCAAAACATAGCGGACTACCTAATTACCTAAATAATATGCTTATGCCTATACCCATCGATGTCTATAGATATGCTTAGTGAACTCAAAAAGTGAGATGTGTCAGGTACTCCACTTTCAGAAAAATGGAGTAGTTGATCACCAGTCAAATGCCGTTTACAAACATAATTATTAATTTGTGTATTGAATAAAAAATATATAATAACAGTAGCTATTCCATTAGTGCATGTATCGCTGTTCTATTTAAATATAATTCGAACATTGTTGAATTTAAAAGGACATTGCTAAAGCTCCATACATGATTAGCCCTGGAGTCTACAAA
Organism: Allophyes oxyacanthae; assembly: GCA_932294325.1. Lineage (NCBI taxonomy): Eukaryota > Metazoa > Arthropoda > Insecta > Lepidoptera > Noctuidae > Allophyes > Allophyes oxyacanthae. Next base: position 7,913,639 of record OW028635.1, on the reverse strand, counting down.
ACAAAGATTATGCTTACCATGTACAACTCGATGAAAACAATATGTTTCAAGCAATTTTAAAACACGGACAGTGCTGAATATATTTTTATTCATAAAAATTTAAATTAATTTGAGGTTATGTTTTGCTTTCTTTCAAAAGTTGTGTCATGTCAACTACACTACAACGAAGATTTCAGTCGATGCATTTCAAATGTATAGAGTATTTATGGAGTGTATGGAGTATTTTTTTAAAACGTTGCTTCCTTCTAGTCGTCCTGTATCTTGGGTACAGTTTACTAAGATAGGTATATATCTCACATGCACACCCAGCCAGACCCGGAACAAACATTTATAGTCCATACAATAGTACAATAAAATACAATTGAGCTAAGTTAGTCATTATAGGTACTCGAGGCTGGATTGCAGCCCAAACCGAAAGCAAGGGATGGAGCGTAATGGAGCCAAGAATGTAATGACCAATGCTCATGCATTTCATACGACGTTTTTCAACACACTTGCGAGGAAAAAATAAATAGAGTTAAAATCCTATTTTGCGTATTTCTTCGTTTGTGATTGGATGAGTTAGCTATGCGCGCGCAGGATGAAGTATGCGCGCGCAGGTGGAAGAATGCGCGCGCAGGTCGAATGAGACGCACTGAGGAAGCCGTAAAACCTACTATTAAAAATAATATAATAAACGGAATATTTGTGTATTTATGTTAATGTTCTGTTAATTACATAAATTAATGTTAATTTGTTGACAAAAGCAAATAATTTAATGAAATTAAATTAACGAAAGAAAATACAAAACAAGTCTTGGCAGTATAGATTAGTGCCTTTGTCTGTCCATGAAAAAGACGTATGTTTATCTCGGTATACCTACTTATAAAATGTTTGGGTTATGTTCATGTTGTTTTTATGTTGTATAAACGATCAAAATAATTTTGAAATTAAAAAAAACAATAGCATATTTTTATTTAGTCGAATTTTGTTTCATTGACTTAATTGTAGCTTAATTGTACTACGCTATTGGCAAACAAAAACAATATGGACGATACTATCATTTCCGATAACGTCATTATTGAGTTGATTACTTTTTAAAATGAAAAATGATTCAAGTACTGTCCGCATAAAATGAAATTAATAGTAAGTACTAATAAAATACACTTGTAATTGTAGTATATTGTTCATCTTTGTAGACGATGGGGCCAACCGTAGCAATGTCCTTTGACGTCTTCAAAAAATACGTCTCATTTTTTTAGCTTCCCTTTGTATGACAGAGCGTATCTATAGACATCGATGCCTATACCTATGTTTCACAAATAAAATATTCTATTCTATTCTTAACAAAAAGAATTTCATGATTAAACATGTGGTGGTGAAATTTGTAAAATGTCATTGGTTATAAAATGTTTAGTCTCACCTATCTGTAGAGTTAGACTGCAGAAACTTTGTGTTGGTCCTTGTCTCGGCGGCGGAGGTAGCACAGACATCGCGTCTTGCTGCACTTGCGCCGCTGCGGGACCCCACTATGTTGCCATATTCTTGTGATGCTACAAAATAATAAAATATTATAGTTAAAAAAAATATAGAACACGCTTTAGTCATCCAAACTGAACGTGTATACCAAATTTCAGCTCAATCGGAAACCGGGAAGTGGGTCAAATTTAACTTCCAAGATTTTCTTACATAGTTAGTTACAGGTGAAGCTAATAAAAGCGTGTTAAAAACACGTTTCATTTGTTAGTAACTTGTAACTGTTATGGTACTGCTATAGTCACATCTTCCGGTTCATTGTTGCTGGTGTGGCAAATGTTTGGTATGGATACTGCTATTTTTAATGTACCTATGTGTGTCCTGTTTTTGCAGAAATCAATTATTATTATTATTATTTTCAGCCTGGGTTGTCCCACTGCAGGGCAAAGGCCTCCCTCTCCTTTTTCCACTCACTTCTGGTTTTAGCTAGTACAGACCAGTTTTTTCGGTAGGAGTCAAGCTCGTCCCGCCATCTTCGCCTCGGTCTGCCGCGATGCCGTCAAGAAATCAATTATTTTTCTTTATTTATTTCTTATGGTATTCTTATTCAAAGGCAAATCATTATTATTATCCTATTATTATTTATTTTTATTTACATTATTCTCGCAGCTCTTACCACAACATTGTACTAATCAAGATTGTAATCTATTATTTTAAAAGAGTTTCCACGGAGTTTCTTGCCGGTTCTTCTCCATAGGACCTTCTATTTGGAATCACGCACCTAGAGTCTCGACATTTCATAAGTGCATGTATCTGGTTTGCATGAGGTAAAGATATATTCTGTTCTATTCTTAGTTTCATTACAACTTTACCTTTTCGGTACTTAGCATGTTTAATCATTGTTTAGACGTGGAATTTAATAACAGACAGTTTAGCATAGACAAGATGATTGCTGTGTTTTAAAAAAAGTCACTTGTAAATGCAGAATAACGAATGGATGCTCTTCGTATCGGGGACAGATTGAAAATTGACAATCACATTAGGGACACGATGCAGTTTCTAAATTTCAATACAACTGGGTTCAGTGACATGAGCAAGGTTGTTAGTGATTTTGGTTCTGCACTTAAAAATAAACCCTCGTACTAATAAACTATGTATAAAATTATGTCAACCTTATAAGTCAAAAAATGTATTGTTAAAATGCCGTTATTCATGAAGTAACTTTATAAACAGTTTATTCAGAAGAGGAAAAATATTTACCTTAATCGCGTGCCATAACTCTGAACCATCATCATTTGAAATCCATACAATTTCTAATTTGTCATATACAGCACTCAAACTTTACCGTTTGGGTTCTAAAATGTACTAAGCAGACCTCGCAAGACCAAGTTCCTTAAAGCTGATCGCTCGTCTGTAGATCGAGAGAGTGCTAAAATACTAATACCTTTCAGAAGAGGTGGAAATTGTGAATCCTCCGTTTCTGGTTGATCCTGCACCACCGTTTGCGATCTGCTATGAGGGACCAGCAGTTCCGTTGGGCTACAACAATGTTGTCGCATTGATATAGATTATAACTAAACTTAAAGTGAACATTTAATGTGCAAGATGATTGAGAAGCTTTATAAAATGTTGATTTATAGTCATGTTGCTTTGATTGTTTATAATGAGTAATTACAGCAAGTTCTTCTAGATAATCTTTTGTCTAGCTAGGAGAAAGCCCAAGTTTTGTTAACAAATTTTTTTTTAAGTTATTTTCTTTTGCGCGACTCATTGTAATATTATTTATTAATTTAAAATAGAGCTCTTTCAAATTTCTTCTCTCTTTTACATACTGACCAAAAGGAAGATCTTAAAACTATAGTTTATGAATAAGATTATAAGTTAAATTAAGATGACTCTTAAATTCGGCATCAAAGCAACTGACATGGCATAAAAATTGAAACAACAAGAATCCTGCTTTAAATAGATTTAAATGTAGCATATTATTTGATTGTTTATAAGAATCGCTTTTAAAATCTGAAAATGTTTGCTGTAAGGAAAGATCGGCGTCTAGCGCATGCTGCCACTGCTCAGTCTTTCTAAAGCAGTTCGATACTTTGTTACTGTGCGCTTTTATGTCTAAAGTTTCTCAAATATCCTCGTTTCTGGAAATTACTATTTCGCAAACTGTAAAACCTACAAGTAATTTAAATATATAAAGTATTTTTTAAACATTTATGTAGTTATCATCATGTTATTTGAAGCTTAATTCCAACATATAGCAGCAAGATTGCTAAGTCAGGTTGCTGAAGCCAATTCAACTTGCTGTGTCGCAAACAGCCTGCATTTTCTGAAGAAATAAGTTATTCTAAGTATTAATAGTGTTTGAGAAAACTTAGACATTAAAAAGATATCTGACAGTTTTAAAGTATTTCTGTTACTATACGACATCGAACTGTGAAGGAAGTGCCACATATAAGTTAGATTTTAAAATTAGCTGAGTAATTAGTACTTGAGGATACTGGCAGGAAGTTAATGTTCAAGTTTAAATATTTGCAAATCAATTATTAATCAATCAATAACATTAAAATCGAAAGATCATCATCCTTCTTGATTCGGCTTTGGCTTATTATCAAGTCGTAATGTGATCTCATGTAATAGTCTTATATTTTTTATTTAATTACAACCTTCCCTATTTTCCTAAAGTAATCGTTGTGTTCCGTCTAAAAAAGGATTTTTATAAATATTTGTGTTTATCTTGATAATTACCGTGATAATGACAAACTGTATAAATAGTGTATATGGATGACATTTTAATTTTTTGTAAGTGTTCTAATATGCATGGCAATTGCAACTTACATGTCAATTGTCAATTAGTATTTTTATAAAAGAGACACAATATTTTTTCGTTTCCAAGTTTCCTCCTTTTTTCATCCTGCCAGCGTCCTCAGATATAAAAAGGCGTTACCTATTGTTCGCCGGCGGGTTGTCCTGCGGCGACATCGGCACGAGGTAGTCGCACGCCGGCGCTCGCTGCCAACATGCCACGCTCAGTACACGCACACGACCACACAGGGAGATTGGTATAGCAAGGGTAAGTAAGGGTTCGGTAGCTTTCCGGAATCTTTGGGTCTTTTCCCTCAGTAATTATCATTTTTAGCTTTAAATAGGGAATAAAATAAAAAGTTTTTCGAGATGTTTACAACTTTACGTGAAAATTGAGAGAAAGAGTGCAACAGTAGCTGCTAGAATCTGTATAATATCAGTTTCGGGTACAAATAATTTTTAGATGAGCTACACGAAACAAAGTTCCTCCCTCAAAAATAGTTATAATTCGTGAGATATTCGTGGGGATTTTAATCCTCCTTTTAATATTTTGATATTTCATTTTATTCAAGTTCGAGTATTAGTATCAATTTTAATTTAATGTTTCTACCAATTTACTTTCATAAAGATCGCGGAATACCTTTACATAATTAATATTTATTTCATGATAGTATAATCTCCCTGTGTCTCACTTTTAATTCTACGCGTGCATTCCACTAGGTTTTGTAAATATATTTGTTACAATACTCATAATTATATTCGCTTCTTCATTAAGTCGTATTTTACAAAACCCAGAGGCAGGGACAGAGGTAATAAAGAAAATAGATACATAGGTAATAGATTTCCGCTATAGCTACTAGGCAAGTAAACACCAAAGTCTCAGAAATACCCGATCTGAGAGATTCTTTGAAATGTAAGCAATGATGGCGGAAGAAAATTAAACGATGAATTTGACCATGTTATGAAAAAACATGCGATTATTGATGATTTCTTTTCACATTCCAATGAATCTCTGACTAACTACAAGGGATCTAGTTTACTACGCGAATTTCATTCAAGGAGAGGGCAGGTAGATTTAGAAAATAAAAATAAAAATGGTGGTTTTCATGCGAACTCGTAAGCACGAGCTCTGATTAGGATCGCTAACACCGAATTAAAGAATAATTGTATTTTTAATTAAAAAAAAAACCATTTACTTGCTTCTAGTAGCCAGAGCGAAAACATTTGGAAAAAAGAGAAAAATGTAATTACACATTAGTATTTTTGTTTTATGTTTGTTATTTTTTATATTAGGTGGGCTATACACTCAAATGTGAAGGGCCTTTTATCATTTTTTTTATGGTTTACTATTTATTAGAGGCGTTGTTCTAATCGTCTAATATTTAAAATAAAAAGTGGTCTACCTTATTAACAGTAAATCTAGAATAAGTATATTGTATTGTACAATTTTTTGCTCTAAAATAATATTGTTACAAAATAGGGGGATTCTACAGAAGTGTATACAAGGTGTCCAAAGTATATTCTACTAAAACATTTTACTGTAACAAATGTTATTATGAAATCAAGGTGTTATATTATTTCTAATATAAAGACCACATCATAGCTAGAATTTAATAAAATAATTTATATTATGAATAATTACAACTTACGATACTAGATATTTATTTCTAATAAAATTAGAAATTCCTAACTTCTACAAAAAATATATTTCCAATCGTATTTACTGTTTTTCGCCCATTCCTTTGTCGTTTTTCCCCCAATTTATTTTATTATTATCTCTACATCTATAATATTATTACCCCAAAAAAAAAAACTTTTCGAAATAATTTTAATAATTCTCCCCAATTTAATTTTATTACCTTTTTCTCCTATATCTTTACTTTAATTTCCCCTTCCCTACAATAACCTCGCTTCTTATTCGTTACAAAAATCGACTGCTCCATACATTTTGACACAGTCAGATATCCACTTTTCTATGAAACATCTCTTTTTTTTTCAAATTCAGATTTGATTTTTTTATTAAAATTTTGTAGAGCAAAGAGCAAAGCCCAGTTTTTTTCTGGTAATTAAAAATTTGTGGTGTATTTTCCAAAAATATATATAACACAATAATTTACTCAGAACAACGCCTCGCAATAATTATTATAATAAAATCAACTCAAACACTCACCTGCGGCCCGTTTGCACTGGTATGTATTGCTGTGTGTGGGGGCAACAGGGACCGCACTATGGGGAGCGGCGCGCTTACTATCGCTGGATCCTGTGGGGTATGGGGGCAATAAGTTATCATCATTGTGGAGGAACGAGGTATGGTGTTCCTCCATTGAAGAGGGAGGATCCTCCAACCAGGCGAGCTGATATTGCCTGGTGGACCGAAGCCCGACGGTTGATGTCGGACAGTTGTATATGTGTTAGATACGATATTATTTTTCATTGCGCGATGCAGGCCTCGTAATCTGATTGGTCGAATTCATATTTTCGCGCCACTGTAGTTAGCTTTTGTTGCTTTGCTAGTAGTTATTCTATGTGGCGATAGGTGTCGCTACAATCATCTTTCTGGCTTATTATCATCATCATCATCATCAGCTGCATGACGTCCACAGCTGTACGTAGGCCAGGATTTCCACGACGATCGGTTCTGGCCTTTTATTTATCCGTAAAAGCTATTACGGCAGTCATTTCGGGCACGAGGCAGACAGAAGTCTGTTAGCTTGACAATCAGCTTACAGTCACTATAGTACGATCGGTTAACGGAGGCGGTCGGTGCCTGAGCTTATGAAGAAGTAGCGCGGTGCGAGAGGGGTGTGACGCGAGATGTCAGTCACAGGCCCATGATACGCACCATAAGCTTTGCTTGGAAGCTTTTCATTAGCAACTTATTTTACATATATTGTACTGTATTTAATAAGTCTGTAAGCTTTCCAAAGAATAAATAAAAAAAAGCTTAGCTTAGCCAATAGTAGGCGTGTGTCACACCTCCCCCCACCGAGAAATTACCTCAAATTCAGACACCACCCGTCTTAGTTAAGCAGTCGCGGTCTAATTATAGCTCCTTGTATAACTAACTGGGGGCCTAAAAAGGCCACATTGAGCAATTCATCTAATGATCTGCTTAGTAACTGTCAAACAGATGATTACTGAATATGAACCTTATGCGGATGACATTAAGAGTCGTCAATTAAGTAGATATTTTGACATTCGTAATATGAATCATATCATGATTCATCTAAAGCGGCCTTTTTAGCCCCCCTGATCATATTTGACTCATATAGTTCAATGGACATACCTGCACAAACCGCTGCATCCGCTCGTACATGTGTGCGAAAGATGGCCGCTCGGTCGGCGTCGGGTTCCAGCACTCGCACATCAGCCTGTATATCTCCTGTGGACACCCTGTATACGAAACAAAGTGGATTTCAAGGCCAAACAAATTACGAATTCTGATGAACAGTCAGTTACCTCATGGTAATTTAGAATATTCTCGGAAATATGTGTCTATTTTACCACCTAATTGTTCAGGACAAAGTTCACGCTTATGTTGGTACAATAATAAAGAAGATGCAGCATCCGATGCACCGATCCGATGTAGCATCAATAGAATCGCTGAAACGCGCGATTTTGATACCACCAAGCTGTGCCACCAAGAACCTTATACTATAAGGTTCTTGAGCCCTACTTACATAGTCCACTCTAGCGTCCAAACCGCGCGAAAACTCTTACGTCACCCGTCCGCGCATGAAATGTCACTGTCATTTTTACGACCGCGCGAGACCCTCTTAACAAAAACTATTACTACTGAAAAACTGCTATAGCTACATTCGAATAAAAAATACTCACGGAAAGCTCAAAGAATCCAGAATTTAATTTGATTACAAGTAAATTACTTTAAGTAATAATAAAGGATGTAAATAAAGTTTAAAGTTGGGGAAATCAAAAAAATTCTCGTATTTATTTTTTATTTCGAGTTTTACAAGAAAAGTATAATAGTTACTAGCAACAATTATTACATTATAATAGTACATGATATACCCTTTAAAATGACACCAATATCTCAATATAAATATTTAGTTTTCCGTCATGAAAAAATAAACAAAGTCAAGTACTTCTCAAATGGTCCCCGGGCCTCGGGCGATCTAAAAATGTGACAAGATGGCCGCCCGGCTAAGGGCGTGCACAAACGACGAGATTATTTTAATGAAACACAAATATTAAAATTCGGCATGTTTATTGAACAAACACATTTACGTTTATTATATATATTATAATTATAGATATATATTATATACAGAGTGTTTTTTTTACAGTTTTCAATTTTTTTTTAATTTTTTGTGAACATTTTTTATGTTTTAGTACTACTATTTAACCTTTGATATTAAAAACGAAAACATATTAAATAAACACCACACTTATAGTAGGTATATAAGCAAAGCCAAAAAACCACAAAACCTTCCCAAACTTATCATCAAGCACTTCGTGTGTAGAAACACTTATTTACGTTGTAAGTTGAGTTGTCCATGGGGACTCAACTCCCCATGTCCAAAATCATGATTACCGAGTCACATTTTAATCATTTCTAGGCTCTATCTCAATATATTTCGTTTGTAAATGGCTATTAACGTGCTATTTATTAATAATTATCTTATATTTAGCATTCATTTAACACAAATAACCAATTAGAATACATTTTAAATTAATCTAAAATCATCAAACGATGATCGCGTAGTGATCGTATAACTTTTGCAGCTAAATAATTCCATGTAAACGTTTTGAAATTGTCGCAGTAATGCATATTTCGAAAAGGAAATATCTTCACGTTTAATTTGATGTACAATAACAATAGAAATAGGGTATAAAAACAGCAAACTTACCACATTTTTGTTTGTTTTCCAGTACACACTCTAACCTTGTTCACAACAAAGAAGAACTGTCATTTTCTTTTTTTTTTTCTGAATCGAATGTTGCCGTTCCACAGGTTAAATTTACTCTGGCGGATGACAAATTTAATACAGCGCCATCTCCAATTTTTTACTGTACAACAATCCAACCAACTTTTATCGCGGTACGCGTTTAAACCGAACGATGTCGCTAGGGGAGTGTACTCCCCGTGATCGTGAAAAGTGAAAGTTTGTTCGGGGAGTGTAGTCCCCGAGCACGCTTGAGTGGTAAACTACTTATTATTTCTATAAGTGTGACTGACTGACTGACATTCAGAGACGACAGAAACGAGTCTATAGTGCCACAAACTTATCTGACCCGGTGACCAAAATTGGAACTAACGTCGCTACGGAACAAAAATGACATCAAAATGACATTTTTGTACGGAGATGACATTGAAAAGGGACGGCAGCGACGCCACGACCGGGTCACATAAGTTTGTGGCACTATAAGCGTGAACTTACGCGTCCATCTGTCAAACTTACGAACAAATTTTGACAGATGGAAGCGTAAGTTCACGCTTAGACTCGTTTCTGTCGTCTCTGAATGTCAGCGTCAGCCGTCAAAATACTCCTCCACATGGCTGTCATCTGGCAGCGTGCCCAGAACTTGTCACCATTATTTCTGTATCCCTCCATCAAGATAAATTCCTTAATTTTTCTACACAACTCACCGTAAGGTTTCTCCAGCCTGCCCCCTCCCGACACCATCTCCATGACCTCCCGGTTGGCGCAGCCGGTGTACGGCATGACGCCCAGCGAGAACACCTCCCACAGCAGCACGCCGAACGACCTGCGACCATAAACACCATGTAGCAGAGCGCGGACCTAGCGTCTGCGGACTATACAGGTATATGACTATACAGGTGAACAAAATCGTAAAAATTTTGAAAAGACCGACGCAAAATTCTTATGCCCAGGTGTTCAGATTTATGTACTGAATCTATGGTATCAGTTTTCGTTACGATGTCCCTTACACCCTTTATAGGGGACTATATACGCGGTTCCAACTGAAAATCAGCGCTGGACTCTTCGCGCCCAGAAAATGCTGGCTACCCTTTCGGCATGGGCATGCTTGACAGCAATATACAATAGGATGACTATTTCACTTTTTTTCTTTTTGTTCTCAGTGTCTTTTTTATTTTTTACTGTTTAAAGGTTAAGTTAATTTTTATTTTATTTCTGTCTCGTGTGTTGTCTCTGTCCGTGCTGAATAAATGTATTTTCTTTCTTCTATATATTGCAATGGCAGGAGGTTCAGATTTTAGTCAGAAGGAGTTTTGACACTACCCAGACTGGCTCACAAGTGAGGCAGCCTGGGTGTCAAAGATGGATCACCCGCTGTTCCCAAAAAAACAAAAATTGCCACGTAGCAGCGTATGGGACTTTTTTATGAGGGTATGACATGGTGATTTTATCACTTGATCTGCCTAGCTTTTTTCCCAACTACGTTGGATGGCCCAGTCTAACCAGATGCGGTTGAATATCAGTATTTTACACGGAGCGACTGCCATCTGACCTTCGCCATCCAATTACTGGGTCTGAGTTTAAACCCGGCCCGCACCTCTGGCTTTTCGAATTAATGTGCGAAATAGGATTTGACTTCTACTTGCGATAACGGTGAAGGGAAACATTGTGAGGAAATCTGCACATCTGAGAGGGCCTCATAAAGTTCTCGATGGTGTGTGTAGTCCGCCCGCACCAGGCCAGCGTGTTGGACTAAGGCCAAACCGTTCTCATTCTGAGAAGAGGCCCGTGGTCAGCAGTGGGACAGTAATGAGGTGGGTTTATCTAAGACAAACATCAGAAACTCCGGTCGAAATAAAAACGTTTACCAAGGACCTAAAAGTCTACCTTCAATGTTACTCACCAGACATCAGTCTTGATGGTGAACACGCCATCGATGTAGGCTTCAGGCGGCATCCACTTGATGGGCAGCATGGCCTTGCCGCCCTTCTTGTAGTAGTCGGCGCGGTAGATGTCGCGCGCCATGCCGAAGTCCGCGATCTTCACCACGCGCCCCGGACCCCGTGACGTCAGCAGGCAGTTGCGGGCCGCTATGTCCCTAAGGCCGAACATTCCGCGTAAAGCAAAGTCCAGTCAAACTCAAAGTTTTTTATTTCAACTGGGCCTTTGCAGACACTTTCAAAACGTCGTGATTCTAGATGCACGGTTCCAAGTGGGTTGGTCCTGGAGAAGATACCGGCAAGAAACTTCATGGATACTCTTTTCAATAAATGTTTCGGTGATGGTGGCGTTGTGTTCCCTTCATTATGGTTGAGCAGAGCGATGCTGACGAATGAGTCATGCTCATGAACGGGTGCCGTCTGTCGGGACTGGTCAGCTTGTGTCATGGCATTCTTATTTAAAGGCAAATCATTATTATTATCATATTCTAATTTATTTTTATTCACATTAAATTACATTATTCTCGCAGCTCTTACCACAACATTGTACTAATCAAGATTGTAAACTATTATTTTAAAAGAGTTTCCATGGAGTTTCTTGCCGGTTCTTCTTCATAGGACCTACTATTTGGAACCGCGCACCTAGGCTGACATTCAGAGACGACAGAAACGAGTCTAAGCGTGAACTTACGCTTCCATCTGTCAAACTTACGAACAAATTTTGACAGATAGAAGCGCAAGGTCACGCTTCGACTCGTTTCTGTCGTCTCTGAATGTCAGCCCTAGAGTCTCAACAGTTCATAAGTGGTTCATAACTGGTTTACATGAAATAAAGATCTATTCTATTCTATTCAACTCGCCGCCGATGACGGGAGATGCGATTGTAAAAAGTAGCCGTTGGAACCAAATCAAACAATGCCTAGAAATGACCTACGTATGTGTTATTTTGAGTTTTACTGTTGTTTTTTTGTTTTGTTTTATCCTTGTTTACATCCAGATCCCGCACCCATAGATAATAATTTAAGTAGAGACTAAGGAGCGGGCTGAAAACCAGCGTTGATCCGTGCTGTAGCCATGCTGCAGACGGATCAACATCCGCTGAGCCCATAGACTAATGCTGAGCCCACTCCTATTGCCATACTACACATTTTTAATTTTAAGACGTGTATTAGAGATTTAGTTTTTTTTTGTTAATGTCGCAATAAACATTTTTTCTTTCATGCATGCATGCAGCATGGCATACTTGACAGCATATACCTATTTAAAAATATTTTATTTCTTATTTGTCAACTATTAATGTTACATTTTTTTATTTTTTTTTTCTCTCTTCTCTTCTTCACTCTCTTATGTTGTCAATATGTCTGTGCTGAATAAATGTTCTTTTCTTTCTTTCTTTTCTTTCTTTCTTTCTTTCTTACCTGTGTATGAACCTCTTGCTCTCCAGATACCGGCAACCCTTGCAGACGTCGATGGAGGACAGTAGCAGGTCCTTCATGGTGAGCGCGCTAGCTCGCTCGGGCTTCGGTCTGCTCTCACGGAGGAAGTTCTTCAGGTCACCGCCCGCTAGGAGTTCCAGGACTATGAACCTGGTGGTGGAAAGATCTGATTAGGCTCATAATTTGAGTACCAAGGAATTCGGTAAAATTATTGGTTTTATAAGCGCCCCTCATTAGGGCGAGCCGGGGGACGGGGGACGGGGTACGGGGGACGGGGGACGGGGTCGAGGGACGGGGGACAGGGGACGGGGGACGAGGGACGGGGGACAGGGGACGAGGGACGGGGGACAGGGGACGGGGGACGCCAACGACGCGAGCGCCCGCGCCGAGCAACACTCCTAAGTAGTCTGTGGACACTCCGCAAACTACATCCGACCGCGTATAAAGCTTCTCTGTTAACTTTTAAAGTGTTCTACAATATTTTTATAATATAATTACTATACAGTTTTACTATAATAATTGTATAAATCATAAACAAATTGTAATGGCTGCCACTTGTGTGTGACGCCGATAAACTCGACGCTTTTTCTTCTCGAATTTAGATCGTTCTTCACTGGTCGCCACTTTTTTATGATTTAAATAGCTAATATAGTAAAACTTGCACTAGTGAATTATGCGTGTCCCCCATACTAAGTCGAATTTTCGTTTCGTTTTAACGTGTATCCTAAATTCCTAAGACTGCAGTTGCATTTAGGAACAGAGACTGAATCACTACATAAATTATGCGCATTACATTAAAAAAAAAACAGTATAATATAGCGTTCATTAATTAATTTAATATGCCTCTCATTTAAGTTCGTTTTTTGGTGCATCTACCTTCATTGTCTCTGCATCACCCTAAGGTTGTCTGGTAGAGAATACCTACGGCATTAAGACCGCCTTTGTACATTGTACATGAAGCATTTTAATAATAAATCTATTAAAAACCAATAATTCGGTCCCTAGTTTCTACATGTTCAATACTAACCTGGGATGCCGATCAAAGCACACTCCGATGAGATGCACGATGTTGGGATGGCTAAACTTGGCCATGATGGCGGCTTCCATGAGGAAGTCGGACTCGGCCTGCCCCGTGGACAGCTCGGGGAGAGTCTTCACAGCCACCGGCATCTCCAGCGAGTCGCCCGAGCGGTGCCGGTACAGCCCCTGGTACACCTCGCCGAACGCGCCCTGCCCCAGCGCTCTGCACGGAACAGTGGGACCATTCAAAGTCAAAGTCAAAGATTTTTATTTCAACTGGCCCTTTGCAGGCACTTTCAAAACGTCGTGATTCTAGGCGCACGGTTCCAAGTGGGTTGGTCCTGCAGAAGACCAACATTCACATTTCATTCACAGCTTTATGGTCTAGGACAGCGGCAACAGCCACATGCGGCTGTTTGGATGTAAAGCTGCGGCTCTTTAGTTCCATACGCAAATGAACGTGAACGTTAGACGGCAAAATTAGAAGGCAAATAACGTTAGAGAGAAAAGTGAATCATGCGCTTACTTGACCAGCTTCAAGCTCTCCCTGGACACCTGCGGCAACCCCCTCACGTCGATGCCCTGCGGCAGTATGCTCTCGCTGCCGTAGTGAGGGTTGAAGGCCATGGTCAGGTTGTCGTTACCGCCCGGAGCGCTCCGCAGCCGCTGGAGCTGCACGTCTTGTTCCAGAAGACGCTTTTGTTGCTGTTCTGCTTCTTTCTTGCGCTGATAGGTGTTGTCTGGAGGAAAGAAAGAGATATAGGTACTCCCACAGAACATAGAGAGTTATTTGGACGTAAATATACGAAAGGGATCCAACCCACCTTCTAGTAAATCTAATTTTGAGATATTTAATTTTATAATATCACTACATAGCATAAAACAAAGTCGCTTCTCGCTGTCTGTCCCTATGTATGCTTAGATCTTTAAAACTACGCAACGGATTTTGATGCGGTTTTTTTTAATAGATAGAGCGATTCAAGAGGAATGTTTATATGTACAATACTTTCATATTTAATGTAAGGATAATAGATAAACCCGGGCGTAGCCGGGGACGGGTCGCTAGTTATCTATAAAATGAAACCAAACCGAACTACACATTTTAAAGATTAAAATTTGAAAATATTGCCCTTCAATGTAAAATAAAACAACAAATTGGCGATAGATTTTCATCTTCATTTTGAGGAGACTGTCATTTTGGGCTAGCTTTTGCATGCTTATTTAAACATTTTTATACTGATTACTGCGAAAGGAACCTAATAAACATGGGATTTAAAAAAAAGGGGTTTTTCCAGGATTCCCGGGATATCTACATGTAATATGTATGTATGTGTAGATAGTGTAGAGTATAATAGTGAAAATTTATGGTGATAATGCCTGTGGTTATGGTGAAAATTATGAAGTACTTACATAGATACAAACAGACGCAGAGGACAGCGAGTGCGCAGACGAACACAGCGACGGATAGCACTATGATCACTACCCATGGCGTTCGGGGCCATGCGTCTTCCACTGAAAATAATATTCACAAGCATTCATCATCATCTGCCTAGTCTTACCAATTAGGTACGTTGGGGACGGCTCCCAGTCCAACCAGATGCGGCTGAATATCAGAATTTTACACGGAGCGAATGCTATCGAACCTCCGTCTCCCAAATATTGGGAGATATCCTAAGGTTAGACCGGTTATTAGACTTATAAGCAATCACAAATCCAATATGATATCTATAATAGTTCATCTTATAATATGAGACGGAGGGAGGCAGATACACTGGGATGCCTACCAGAGTTGTTGCTGATGCATATTTTTTTCACATCAGCGGATGCGGGTGCTGATCTTTTACCATTGACATCAGCCGATGATGATGCTGATTTTAATTATTTTCTTAAAAAAGCAAGAAAAAGTAGTGAACTTTCTGAATTTATACCTAAAAGCTGCAGTTTTCCTTGGTATTTAAATAAAAGATTGTTTCCAAATTTTTGTGACTCATAAAAAATAGAATCAAACTAAGTAGTCTAGTAATCATTAGTACTAGATTAGTAATTAAGTACCTAGACCTACTAGGTATTCTGTTTATGCTCTAGGTGCATAATGTCGTGTGTGCCTAGTGCATAAAGCCGATTCTGCGGACATGTCACGACTTGAACATCAGCATTAATAATCAGCATCGATCAATGCGGATGCTGACGCTGATGTTCGCAACAACCCTGATGCTTACCAGTATCTGTAGTGTTTATAAAGCCATTGTTTCCAGGGAGACCAGTTTTATCGTGAAGATATTTATGTGTTGACTGCAATAAACATTGACGATATGACTATGTTGAATAAGTACCTCAAATTTTCGCCTTGCAAGAACATGTCAAGTCCAAAAAGGTTTTAATTGTTAGCGAAGCAATGAAGAGGTGACGTTGGTACAAATATAGACTTACGTATGCACTTGGTGGGATCATGAGCGTCTGTGGTCCACGTGGCGGGGCAGTAGCACTTGACATCGCTGCGGTACTCGTTGAGGGCAACACAGCGGTAGTCACAGTCACAATCCTGGACACGAGACAAGTTTAATATTACTAGTGGTTGCCCAGTTTTTAGTGGTAGTAGTGTCTCGCTGACATGCCAGTGTGGAGCGAAGAGTCGGGGTCACCACTATGGAGGAACGAGGTATGGCTAAAATTCGCTCATGTCGTAGTGGAAAGGTTAAATAAAAATAGTAAAAAATAATCCAGATCACTACTGTCCCACTGCTGAGCACGGGCCTCTTCTTAGAAGGGATAGGCCTTAGTCCACCACGCTGGCCTAGTGCGGGCGGACTACACACACCATCGAGAACTTTATGAGGCCCTCTCAGGTGTGCAGGTTTCCTCACGATGTGTTTCCTTCACCGTTAATGCAAGTGACAGACATGATTGAGAAAAGGTAGATGTGCGGGCTGGGTTCGAACTCAGACCCTCCTGCATGGAAGGCAAACGTTCAACTGCTAGGCTATCACTGCTATTAAAATGAAGAAGAACAAAGATTATCCAGTCAGCAGTGGTGGTATCGAGACTGCCCAGGGTGCACCAGACGATCTCAGGTTTCGTCTAATCGTGGAGATTCTTCCTTGTTTAGTAATTTGTGAAGACGGAGAAAATTATAATGATACAGTGATTAGGATGCATGGAGAGATGCTTGCATCCAGACAGGAGGACCAAGATTTGTCTCCGATACTTACATGTCATCATTTTCCTGCCCTTATCCCATTTTATTTGTGGTCGGCGCAATATGTCTTTTTCTTCCATTCATCTCTATCAGACGTCACTTCCAGATTTACTTCCTTCTCATTCATGTCATGTTTCACACAGTCCATCCATCTTTTCTTTGGTCTGCCCCTACTCTGATAGCCATCCACATTCATACTTACAACTCTTTTTGTAACATGATTTTCATCTCTCCGCATTACATGTCCATACCACGACAATCGGTTACTTTGCAGCTTTTCTGTAACTGGTGCCACTTTCATACTTCCTCTAATTAAATATACTCATTTCATTCTTACGATACTTACATGTATAGCCGGAAATATAAGCAGCTCTCCCGGGCCTGTTCTCGGAGCTACGGCAGCGTCGCTATAGTCTCTCACAGCTCGACTAGCTGCGATATACGACCAGCCACCTCCACCGTGGGCTCCTTCACCGTCATTTGTGTTTCCACCTGGATCAACCAAGGAGGTATGTTTAATGTAGGGATTGAGATCAATTGAAATTCAAAAATCGTTTATTCATAATAGACTGGTTTTAATCAATGACATTTTACAAATAGACGCGTTGCCCGCGCTCTATATTGGCAAGATAAATGTAAGGTAAATGCCCTGCACCGACTGAGAGAATGAGCATGCAGCAGGTAATGCCACGTAATTAATCGTCTATATTCATCTTCTTCTAACAACCGACATGCCATATGGTGGCTTTCATTTTCTTTCCCTTTCTTCGCGCACTGTATAATTATATATATTGCTACGTAGCTATAGTAAGGTTAACGCCATTTTGTAGTGCATTAATGTTGGTGTATGGCCCGTCTATTTGTAACATGGTTTTAATAGGACTTTTTGACGTCAATATAATACAACACAAGAACAAATACAAACAACAATAACAATTATTTGTTTGATCACAGATAGTTGGTTGTTTCGAGTCTGGGTGTGTGTTCTAAGCTCTAAGCTTTAAGCTAAGTTAGTAATTTGTTAATGACTCTGTAAAAGTACGTATATTTTTCTCATAGCGAGCGCATTTCAAGCGTGGTGTTTTTTAATATGCTCTGTAGGCAAATTCACGTTACTATAGAAGTGTAGTTGCCGCGCGGTTGCGGTAAAATTTTAATCAAAACGACACATGGTATTCTCTTAGCTTCAGTGAGATACGCTCGCGTCAAGTTCGAGCGTCACTGCAATATGATCGGCGCGTTATAAAATTAGATGAATTAGCCCCCTGGAATTGTCCTCAAAATTACAAAACGTTGGTCTATTGTAAATGAAGAATTTAATGTCTTTAAATTGTATTTAAGTACTCACCAACCCAGCCTCCTCCCCCGCCGCCCCGCAGACAGCCGCCCCCCCCGCCCCCGAAGCCCCCGCGCGCCTGGCCCGCACACGCGGCGCCCCCCGCGCCCCCCTCGTGCAGCGCCGCCCCCCGCACCAGCTCGAAGCCGGGAGTCGTAGGGCCTGACCGAGTCAGCCAGCCTCCACCAGCACCTGGATCAATAGATAAACATCTAATTAATATTAACATTTAAAATACAGGATAATTTTTTATATAGTGCGCATAATTTGTAGAGTGATTCAGTCTCTCCTCCTAAATGCAACCGCAGTGTTGGGATACACTTTAAAACAAAACGAAAATTCGACTTAATATACACTAATGAAGTACATAATTGCTAAACGTCGTGTGTTAAAATTGTAATGTGTAAAATTCTAAATAATGTTTAATTTTTATGGCGTACCACGCATAATTTACTAGCGCAAGCAAACAAAATCAAATGTTGATTTTGTTTTGGAGTAAATTTTAGAGTACTGCGATTGCATTTGGGAACGGACACTGAATCACTCTGCAAATTTTGCGCACTACATAAAAAAATATCCTGTATTTATCGTTGTTAACTGAGATAAATGAATTACCTGAGGTCTTCCCCGGCTGTCCATACATGTAGCCCGACTCAGGAGTGGCGTTCGTCAAAGGCCTTGCATGCTGCGACCCATCATCTCGGAAGCTGCCAACGGATATACCACCACCACCCCCAGCTACCAGCAGCGGAAACGCTTGACCATCTTTGTCCAGCTGAGGTGAATTTACACGAGTTAAAATAAGGTACGAGGGATCGAAGAAATATTAAACCAGACCCGTACAGTACTTCACCAAACTGTGTTTTAAGTAGAATTCATCACTATCACTACATACTATACATATAAAACAAAGTCGCTTCCCGTTGTCTGTCTGTCCCTATGTATGCTTAGATCTTTAAAACTACGCAACGGATTTTGATGCAAGTTTTTTTAATAGATAGAGTGATTCAAGAGGAGAGAGCTTACAGAAGTAAGCTGTTTGGTCCAAGAATCTGGTATGAACTGATCTGGGGGCCTAAAAAGGCCACATTGAGCAATTCATCTAATGATCTGCATAGTAACTGTCAAACAGATGATTACTGAATATGAACCTTATGCGGATGACATTAAGAGTCGTCAATTAAGTAGATATTTTGACATTTGTAATATGAATCATATTGTGATTCATCTTAAGCGGCCTTTGTAGCCCCCCTGATCATACATCGAATTTGTCTAAAAATGAGCGGAATCCCTGTGCCAAACACTTATGTACTTATTTATATTTGTGGAGGAAAGAGGTATGGTGTTCCTCCATTGAAAAGGAAGGAACCTCCGACCAGGCGAGGTGATTATGTCTGGCGGGCCGACGCCATTGCCGATGTCGGACATTTGTATATTGTGTTAGATACGATTATCATTTTCCTTGCGCGATGCAGGCCTCGTAATCTGATTGGTCGAATTCATATTTTCGCGCCACTGTAATTAGGTTGCTGCCTTGCTAGTGGTTCTTCTATGTGGCGATAGATGTCGCTACATATGTTTCGTTTATTTTAATTATTGTTGTGCCGTCATTATCACGTACCGATTTATTTTTATTCAGTCTTTCTTTCTAAACATTTTATCGATATCTAGTTCAATCTACATTGGATCCTTTTAGAGTAAATTAAGAACCTCCACTTCCAAGTCTCTTCCACTTACCAGGAACACGTAAGTAGCTCCGCCCCCGCCTCCCCCCCCGTCCGACACGTGCGTGTTCCTCACTTCGTGCGTCTTGCTGGTGAACACCTGTGTCGTGTCGTTTGCCTGACGCCGGGAGCACTCGTGCTGACCCTCTTGGGCTGATAGCGTCTGAGGGTCAAAGGTATTGATTAGAGTACTAGTACAAATATTTGTAAATCTGTGAATTGTAGGATGTATATGTAAGAATATCGAACTGCGCTTCCAATTTATTTTGTGCTTGATTTTTTTAACCCCCGACAAAAAAGGGGGTGTTATAAGTTTGTAGTATGTATTTGTGTATCTGTGTATTTGTCTGTGGGATCGTAGCTCTAAAGCGGATGCACCGTTTCAATGCAGTATTTTTTAATTAAAAGCTAGTTCCGCTACCAGTCTCTTACCTTCTTGCAGGCGCTGAGCCCCTGCTGGCCCACCAGCACGTACACGCGCTCGCTGCGGTGCAGCTCCACCAGCGCGCGCACGGCCGCCGCGTGCGACACGCCCGCCCACGCCGAGCCCAGCCCGCCGCTCGCGCCCGTCGCTATCAGCCTGCGGGCAAGGAGCGGTGTGGACCAATTACAGGAAGGAAAACACAAAAATTAGAGCATGGTAAGTATTTGTTATGAGAGAATTCTTGTTCCAAAATCCATGTGAATTGACAAAGGCCTTTGATAACATAAGTAGGTAGTTAGATAAACTTTTAGTAATTTTGACATTCATTTATCAAAAAAGATAATGTTTATTTTTAACTAACCATTAAAAATTACGCTATGCATTAATAATTAATAACAATAAGTTATGAAATTCATAAGCTGTACAATAGAATAGAATAGATCTTTATTTCATGTAAACCAGATACAGGCACTTATGAAATGTCGAGACTCTAGGTGCACGGTTCCAAATAGTAGATCCTATGGAGAAGAACCGGCAAGAAACTCCATGGAAACTCTTTTCAAATAAATAATAGATCTTGACAATCTTTATCAGTACAATGTTGTGGTAAGATCTGCGAGAATAATGCAATTCAATGCGAATACAAATAAAACTAGGATAATAATGAATTGCCTCTGAATAAGATTGCCATGGCAGTTACGAGCTGACCAGTTCCGACAGACGGCACCCGTTCACGAGCATGACGCATGTGTCAGCCTCGCCAAGCTCGACCACAATGAAGGGAACTCATTGATGATCAATGATTCAATTTCAGAAAATATCCAGAATCAAATCCATTTTATACAAGTTTTATAAGCCAATAGGTTTTCTTATCATTATCAGACCTTTCCTGCATAACACGCTATACATTATAATTGTTCACTTTCGATTTGCTACACCTCTGGTTTTAAAAACTTTGGAGTACCTCAGGGTTCACACCTAGGTCCATTATTCAAACTATCATTACATGATCCCAATTATTCTGATTATGGCAATTTTATTCAAAACTAGTGCTCATAAGTGTTCATAAAATCATAAATAAAACATGTCTTCAGCATGCAATCCTATAGATATTTTGAGGACAATTTCTTTAATTTGCCTTTTTTTGCTATAACTGTGAACTGGCTCATCCCGGCAGACACAACTGTTCCATGGACACTCATCTTTTATCTCTTCTCTACATAGTATAAAGTCGCCTTCCGCGTCTGTCTGTCTGTATATCCACAAACTTCTTCTAATTTACGCAACGGATTTTGATGCAGTTTTTACCCTCAGTTAGATAATTTTTCACGGAAGGTTTACGAGTATATGTATAATACTATCATATTGAATGTAAGGATAGTAGAGAATGTGTACCAGTGCGAAGCCGGGAGCGGATCGCTAGTATATCTATAAATCACAGATAGAGGTTCACTTACGTGTAAAGTCCTTCCGCCGGCACTTCCCACAGCTGGATGCCGTGATAAGGAGGGTTCTGTATCACGCTGACTGAGAGAGGCGTGTTGTTATACGCGATGTCACACATCGTCTGGTTGGGCCCGTAGCTACCTGTTGCCCCGCAGGTCGTGAAGCGGTAGACTGAGGAAGAAAACCTTTGATAAGCGCTATGACATTCATATTGAAGGAAAAATTCGACTGTAAGCAGGTCTTGAACCAGCCACTATCTACATATTATTATTTATTATATTTGCTATAATCGTCAAAGGACAAGGTGATGCTCAGTCGGTGCAGTACCTATACATAAATTTTGTTTTTCTTTTGTTTCTTCTTAATTATAAACTGTTGCCATCCTAAGAAAAATGTCTTCTCTGTCTAGGCACCTGTCCTCTTCTTATTACCTATGTCTATCATTCTAGTGTGTCTTGTTATTTTTTAGTTCAAATATTTTATTTTTAAATTAGGTAATACCCTAAATTCGTGTATACAAACGATATATGTAAATAACTCACAAGGCTTATCCACGAATGCAGGATGCGGAGTAGTCTTCTCCTCGAACACGGGATCGTAATAGTTGTAGTCCCCGAGCTCCCCGGGGTCCATGTTGAGCCCGAAGCACTCGGGGGCCATGGAGAAGTCGTCGATCGCTGAGTCCGAGTAGATGCGCATACCCATACGAGTCTTGAACTCCAGGAAGTATCTGGAACAAAGGAGATAAAACTAGTCAGATTTAAGGTTATATTAATGCTGATCTAGAGACCAAATTCATAGCGTCATGTTCGTGAAAGGGTGCCGTCTGTCGGAGCTGGTCAGCTTGTAACTGCCATATAGCAATCTTATTCAGAGGCAAATCATTATTATACTAGTCTTATTTGTATTCATATTAAAATACATTATTCTCGCAGCTCTTACCACAACATTGTACTGATCAAGATTGTAATGTATTACTTTAAAAGAGTTTCCATGGAGCTTCTTGTCGGATCTTTTCCATAGGGTCTATTCTAGGGTTTATTCTATATTATTATTATAGGGTGAATTCTAAGAAGGACTTATAAAGGTTTCACCATTTCATAATTTTCTTACCTAGATTTTCTAAAGGTAACTTTTACCATTTTGTGTATAAAAACTCACCTTCTTGTAACGTTCGGCAAGAAGATGGAAGCTCTGTACCAGTTCTCCCCTTTGTCTTTGGTGGAGAACCACACAGACGTGGTGATGTTGCCTCTGTTCGTCAATTCTACCACGTTGACGCTGAGAGAGCCGTAGTTCCGGCCATTTTGTTGGTAGTAAAACCTTATCTGTGGAGGGAAGATCTTGGCTATTACGTCTGAAGACTAATAATGATAAAAATTCCAGTACTGGTTCAGGTTTAACGTTGTTCTTTGAAGCAACAGCAACAACACGGCTCAATCTTTCTTTACAAGATTGATTTGTATGTATTTCAGTGGTGTGCAAGACATTTGTTACAGGGTAGGCTAAAACCACTTAGTGTTGTGTTGTCAATTTATATGATACTTGTGATTGGAGTCATCCTAAGACTTAAATTAACTGATACTATAGACATTTTAACCTTTGTATTACTTAATACAAATTTTATTAGGGAAGCAGTGTGTTTTGTCTTTGTGAAGTGCACGCCACCTTGCACGCCACTGATGTATTCTCGCTACTATTCAGGATTGTCATGGATAGAGATCTTTGCAAAGAGCTCTCTGCCAACCTTTAATGATGAAGTGGCATTCTATGAAGAATTCTCGGAAAAATTAAGTCACTATTACGCACTATTTTACTTCAATGATTGTTGCGAATATCTCGGAAAAAGTATTAGGTAGTACCTAGTATAACAAGTTGTATACCATATTTTTGGAGAATTATCTTATGGTTAGAACACATGGACACGACACCTATAGGAAGAATCGAAGGAGTAGGAAGATTAGACACTAAATGTACCATTGTACAGTTTAAATAATAAAACTCACCATACAACAATTATAATATCTTGACGTAATATTCCCGTGAACTTTCGGCGGTGGATTGAAGATCACAGTCCTCATCACAGCTGTTGACGCGAAATCCGCCTTCTCCTGATTCGGGCCAGTGACATTCATGTTTACGAAGAAGTAGTAGCCGACGCACTGGGCAATGGTGTAGTTCAGATGGGCCGGGGACAGAGGCGGGACCATCACGGTCGGATGAGGGGTGATTGGGCCGCAGGTGTGGTCGTAGTTGGGACCGGTTTTGTCGGTCGGTGTGGGCCCGTTGTGGCGAGACCATTTGAGGATTGGTCTGTGAAAAAAGAGATTATTAAACTTGATGAATTACAAAGTTGTAGTAAAACAAATGGGTTCAACTTAAGTTCTGATAAAAGGTCAGGTAAACGCTCTTCTACTTACTGAGGAACATTCTCGAATCCACACGTGTCCACCTCGAAGTTACAGTACGAGCCATACGGCATTTTGTCTGCAACAAAAGATTTTCAATAGTAGGTATATGTACTTTGTTTTAAACCTCTAAGGCAAGGTGGCAAACAATCATACGGCCCGCCTAATGGTAAGCGGTTACCGTAATCTATGGACGCTTGCAACACCAGGGGCATCAATAACGCGTTGTCGCCCTACCACTAGCATCATGTTGGCTCCTACTGCT
The DNA here is from genome assembly GCA_932294325.1 of Allophyes oxyacanthae. NCBI lineage: Eukaryota > Metazoa > Arthropoda > Insecta > Lepidoptera > Noctuidae > Allophyes > Allophyes oxyacanthae. Next base: position 7,889,283 of record OW028635.1, on the reverse strand, counting down.
AACACGACGCGTCCCCAAGTAGCACTGGCGACTTAGCTAACCGTTAGGAACACAATACTGCGAAAGAGCAGTGTTATTTGTCTACGATATTCTGCAAGATGGAAGTACTTCCGGGCAGCTTCAATTTGGAGCGGAATGTCCCGCTATTCCCTACCTCACTTACACACATTACGCAAATATGCTAGCTTACAAAACTTCCTTGAATACTTTATCTCTGTCTCATACTGTTTCAATACTTAATTTCTCTTTCTGCCTTATTGAAACTCCTTGATCAAGAATGTCATGGTCGTCGGTCGTCGTGGTCGTATTTTTATTCTCTATCTGCTTTAGTTGTTTACAATTTTATGCTGTCTTTAATTTCTCTCTCTTGTGTTGCCACTGTGTCTGTTTGTTTGTATAAAATATTAATTGTCTTTTCTTTCTACAAAATATTTCTAAATCCACTTACCACAGTTCTGATTCTCGTCACTACCATCATCACAATCTTTGACAAGATCGCAGACCTGTTGCAGCTTAATGCATGAATCCTTCTGCAAAGAGAAATTAACTCATTTAATCAATAAAAACAATAAGTAGGTAATTGCTATTGCAACGAGATCAATTTATCCTCTTTTACTTTATACTTTTTTATCTATGTAATGACGTTTTTTAAAGTTTTTGTTTTTCTTGTAGTTTTTGTTTTTAATTTTTATTATTTCATGCGGTGCCTTAATTTTGCAACCAGTTAAATTATTTTTCTTTCTAATTTTAAAATCCATAAGCTTCTTAAATATCACATTATTAAATGTTAGAACATGTGAATGAATTCAATGAACATTTTAAACGGGCAGTTTAGAACATCAAAGTCCAACCAAAGTGGCCATAGCATTTAAAACCGCGATCCTAAACGTGTTAAAACTGACTTCAAGAAACTAAAACAAATAAAATCATTTCCATAATAATCTTATCCGCTTCTGAAGTTGGTGCCAAGCTAGGTGTATTGAAGAATATAGTTTAAATTTTGAAACCATCAAAATCGGTTAAGTCCTTTACGAGAAAAAAGGATGAAGTTTTGTATGTTCACTGGAACAAAACATCTTCCTTTTCTAAGTCGGTTTAGAAACTTACATGCATAATCTGGCACTTGAGCTGCCCCGGAATGCATTGCCCATTATACACTGGAGGTTCCGGCACACACTCTATCATCCGAATGTTGTCTATGGCTATATGGGGTAAGCTCTGCGATAGACTGACGTAGTTTGGGCGCGTGATCTCTATGATGATCCGGACTTCTTGCAGCATCTTTCCGATCATGAAGCGCATTGGATGCCAGCTGGAAGAGAAATGGAGATTTTGAGATTGTGAAAACGAGCCTGCTTACACGAACGTTGAACAGATGAGAATTCTTAGTCGGAAACCACAAAGCTAAATGAGCAAATTAACAAACTCTCGAGTTATTTCACTGTGTAACTAGCATAGAGAATAATGGACATAGTATAAGTACTATAAGTAGTACTTCCATGGTAATTAGTTAGCGTAGTATTAACTTACATCTCAAAGTTATTGCCAGCGACCTCTTGCAGTATCCACTGGACCTCAGACGAGGTGGACTCAGAAACCAGCCTGATGCTGGCGTTCTGCATCTTAGACTGGTGTAGCTTAGCCTCGAACTGTAAAGCAAGGTATAGATATTATTGTTTATGATAACCGGATTTGCAGATTCTGTCGCGAGAAGTATGAGACGCCCATCATAGGATGGGCGTCTCGTCATCGTCAAACATTCATGCTCGGCCCTCTGATTGTATATCTCTTTAAGAAAATAACAGGGATGACCTTACCTTACAAAATTCCCAGAGGCCTCTGAACGGAGGTGATTTGATCACCATGTTCTCCATGGTGGGGTCCACCGGTAGGTAAAGGAAGTGACCTGTAACAAGAAATAACATTATAGTCAATAATATTCCTTTATTCGTTTATATACACATACTAGCTGACCCGGCGAACTTCGTACCGCGAATTAAAGAACTGTGCACCTACCTACCTACCCACCTACCTACCTACCTTACCTACCTACCCTAGCCTATCTACCATACCTACCCTACTATCTACCCTATCTACTATACAACTTGTAACAAGTAATTATTAAAGGAAAGAAGAGTAGACTCTGGTGTGACAATGACATATTAAAAATAAATATATTTTAATTTTTACTAAATATAATTATTATTGAGGAATACTTTGACGCCTAGGTGCTCAGCTTTATATTTGTATATTTTATTTTATGTTTTATTTATTTAACAATAATTATTAGTTTAGTTAGAATAAAAAATATCCTGTATTTTTTAAAATTATTAATTTATTAAATGCTATCGCACTTTCCAGCAAAGCATGTGCGTACCGAGGGGGGCAGGGGGCCCGGCCACCCTTGAGCCCTTCCTACCGCCCATACATTTAGCTGGTTAATTATGTGCCTATGGCAAATTATTATTGCAAATTCCTGATTTGCAACAGGAAGAAAACGGGATTGAATTGAATCCGGTACAACTATGAAGTACCCAGAGATCAGTAGACGTCCGCTTCGTTCTGTTATCTGTCCAAGCTAAGTTTTACCTAAACATGCTTCAGCCATCGATAAATTATAAATTAATAAATTCCTTCCCCATCATATTAATTTAATTTTAGCTAGTTTAGATATTACTTCTACGTGTTAATTTAATTAAACATGAACGTTTGCCACGTGGGCGGTAATGGGCCCCGCGTAGGGAACACCATGATGAAATATAATAGGCAGAAGATCCATGAGTAAAACAAAAAGTAAAGAATTATCAGATTTAACACAACGCAGGCTTGTAGGCTAAATATATCAGGTACTCGTAATTTCGGAAACATTGGCATCTACTCACATGTACACACACACTCACTCACCCCCACACCCTTTTACTCACCCCTATACACACTTACCCATACACACCCCTACACCTAGAGCAGCTTATGAAAATTTACATAGTACTTATATAAGTTTTTGTTACCAACGAGGAGGTCCTGCGACGAATCGGTAAGAAGCGCGAGCTTTGGGATACCATCAAACGAAGGAAAGTAGCATATCTGGGACACGTATTTAGACACGATAGATACGGCCTTCTGCAACTTATTATGATGGGCAAAGTAGCCGGCAAGAGACACGTTGGTCGCAGGAAGAAGTCGTGGCTGAGGAACCTTCGGGAGTGGACTGGAGTCTTGAGTGCTGCACAACTGTTTCGCCTCGCAAAAGACAGAAAGAAATATGCAGAGCTGACTGCCAACCTTCGCTAGTCGGAGAGGCACTCTAAGAAGAAGAAGAAGTTTTTGTTTATCTTTAATTAAGTACTTTTCTTTTTCTTTAATAATGGTCTCAGCGTTGTAATAGATAATTAAGGGAAGTTGCGAGGGAACCCCAACACAAGTATTTTTTTATCTTACTGGGGTTGTCTCAATTTCTATGATGCATGACAATTTATGAGATACAATAAAAACATTTTTATTTTATTTATTTTAGGGTAAATTACGACAGAATTTTATTCACAGTCGATTGCAAATCTGTGCTATTTTTCTAGCTGTTTTTTTTGTTTTTTAGTTGTTTTTTTTTTATGATTTTTTTTTCTGTTTATTTTTAGTCTGTTCACAGGCAATATTAGACATTTATGACAAAATCATCCGTTTAATTTACAACCGATGCAAGATTGCGATATTGCATTGGTGTTTTGTTAATTTTATATTTACAGTACCTACTTATTTATACTGTACGATTCATATGAGTTATTTATTTATTTATTTTATTTATTTATTTATTTATTTAAACAACAAATTTTATCTTCACAGGTATACACCCAATACGATAAATTAGCCACCATTATTACTAGAGCTTAACCAATCTATGGTCACCCTAACGAACTCCGCCAATGAACAGTTAAAAATGTCCAGCCTTTGTGAGATACTATTCAATATTCGCGTGGCTCTCGCTCCCGGAGCGAACTTGGCTAGATTAGTGCGAGCCGCCGGCATCTCAAACAGCCTCTCCCTCGGCTCCCGCCGCAGCCTGGTGTTAGGAACAAGCAGCCTCAGCGATGCTAACACGTCCGGGTTATTTAGCCTACCGCGGAACACCTCAAACATATATTTTGCTAGCGCCAAATCACAGTCAGTTGACAGATCTTTACAAAAATATTTCTCCTCTGACAAAACCTCTATCTTTGTCCAATTCGAGTGCCTAGTACCCTACCCATTCATCAATATTGTAGTAATGTACAAGCATGTTGAAATGTGTAGAAAGAATCAATGAACTTGCGAAAGCCGCCACGTGGGTGGGTAATGATTAAACTGATTGCGCCGAGGGAGTGAGGGACGGATGCGACGTAGACAAACCGTGTTAGATGTGGAAAATAAACGAATTCAATGCTCTGTGGTAATTGAGGTGGGGATTTGATGATACCACCGTAATGTAGGTACAGTCTGTCAAGAAAGTCATGAAAAGGATTTTGAAGGAACTAAAATTCTTCTTCGCTCGCAACCTTAAATAAGTACCGTAGGTGTCAGTTTGGGTACAACGATGTGTTTATTTTACTATTCTGTGTAGATTTTTTGTGATAAAAAAATGTTTTCGGCATTAATATATTAAAAATAAACAAGAGAATATACAAGTGGCGCCCTCAATCCTTTTCATGACTTTCTTGACAGATTATACTCTGTGTAGGATAAAATATAATTATAGTGTTTGATATTCGGTACTATGGCAGCATTTGGCAAATAGCAAAGAAAAAAATAAAAAAAGTTAATTTATTTTTATTTTTTTATTCTAACAAATAAATAAATAAACTTTCTTGAAACGACCTTATTTGTTTTATTATTTATTTAACGATTAATGCACACATAAAATAAATGAGAAATATGAAGTAGGAGCTGCTTATTTCTAAAGAAAGGTACTGCTTATTTCTAAATCTGATCATACCTTTTGGAGCTACGATGCCACAGGCAGACACAGATATATCTACAATTTAAATAGATACACCGATACACAGAATCTGTGTATGTATTAACTCTATCTGTGGCACAGATAGAGTTGAACTACGATAACATGGCGCGCCCCTCCAAATTACTGTTTCAACATTTCTAGTCACATCTCCTTACCGAGCAACAAATCCTTGGATTTATTTTTGTTTGTCGGCCGTCTCAGTACGCACACATGCGTTGTGAGTCTTGCTGGCGCTTCACTACAGGTACATACTTCACTACATAAAACAAAGTCGCTTCCCGCTGTCTGTCTGTCCCTATGTATATCTTGAAAACTACGCAACGGATTTTGATGCAGTTTTTTTAATAGATAGAGTGATTCTAGAGGAAGGTTTATATGTATAATACTTTTATATATAATTTAAGGATAATAGAGAAATTGCACCCGGGAGTAGCCGGGGACGGGTCGCTAGTTGTAAATACTTTGATTTTGGAGGGGCGCGCCATGTTATCGTAGATTATCTCTGCACACTACAAACTTATCTTCTTATCTTCTTGTTTTCTTTGTTATTGGTTTTATTTATTTTTTGTTGTGCTAATAAAGTATTTTTCTTTCTTTCTTTCTTTCTTTCTTTCTTTATAACACCCCTCTTTTTTGTCGTTGGTTTAAAATACAAGCTTCCAGTGCTTCCCGTTATCTTCCGCGTTTGAACTACTGTGTCATCTCTTTATTGTCAAAAGGACATCTGCGGTGGGCATGCCTTCAATTTAGGTAATAAAACATAAAGTGGCTGAATTCGGCTTAATTGACACATGATCGTGTTGGACAGAGGAAAGGGTGTGAAGTTGGTCGAAATGTAAATATGTTGGGTTTGAACTGCAGAAATGTCTGCAATATTTGTATGGGAATTTTTTCAGCGCCTCTAGCGGTATAAATAGTGAACTAAAGTCACTATACAAATATTGCATGTGAACATGAACGTTAGATGGCACGGAAAACTCATGGTAGAGGTACTGCGCTCACATTTAGGTACCGGAAAAACTTCTCAACTTTGCCCTAGACTCCTAATTTTTAACCTACGCCAAAAAAGAGGGGTGTTTTAAGTTTGTAGTGTGTATCTGTGTATTCGTGGATATGGGTATCTGTCTGTGGCATCGTAGCTCCAAAACGGGTGGACCGATTTCAATGCAGTTTTTTTAATTGAAAGCTAGTTTAATCGGGTATCATCTTACGAATCTTCAGTTAGAGTACCGATTATAGCAAAAAAATTGTTGCACCATTTGACAATAATTGTTAGTTAACGTCATAATTTTAACTGTAGGTAACGGTTAACCGCCCACGCTTCACTGGTTATTGTTATTGTTAGTGAACTACTGTCAGACGCGTCGAATATAGGTAATCTATATAAACCGTCTGGTCACTTGTCAAACTTTTAACTTTAAATTTTCGGTGCAACAGTAGATAGTTAAATCCTATGGTCATTGTTAATGTTACTGTTAAAATTAACTTTGACAGTAACAATGACGTAGCCCTTGGTGCAAACCACCGAGTGATTCGAATCGAGAAGAGATGCGAAATGTTCTTTTACATAGCTTAACTTGACACCCAAATGCAAAGCAAGGGTGATCTAAACGGCTCAAATCAAACGGTCAACGACCTTATCATTCAACAGTTCTATTTTCTAAAAGAAATAGATAAAAAAATGCAAATGCTTTCTTCAACTTACTTACCGCCCACTCTCTGTTAAGTATAATAAAATACGTCTAATTAAAGTGGCCGGAGTTTAAATCTATTATTAGAACGTCTCGTCGCGTTGCATTCAAAATAATTGCTTAGAAAATGGCGGAATCTGTGACGTCACACAGGGAGGTACTCTGTTCTATGCAATTCAATTTATTTCCATAAATATTTACGGTATAAAATACCTTCCATTGGTCTGAAACTAGGCTAGGCCTGTATCTTGGGCATCTTTGGAGGTAGTTGACAAAACTTAATTAATATATATAGATATATAAATTAAATACAAAAATGGTGTTAGCAAATAAGGCTTAGGAATATATTAGTAGCATTTCACTTTGTACTGTAATAAGTATATGTAATAGACGACATGGTTGGCGCAGTGGCTAAGCGATTAGCTTTCTGCGCTACGTGCCGCGGGTTCGATCCCTGCACGGAACAAATATTTGTATGATCTACAGATAGTTGTTTCGGGTCTGGTTGTATGTGCATGTGACATGTATGTTTGTAAACTGTACCCTCGATACAGGAGAAATCCTAGTGAGGGGCAAAGTTCCTAATTTTTGTATTGAATGTATTGACAGTTTGAGGAAGATTTGTCAGGCATATAGTTTGTACTAACAATAAACATTACTAGCGACCCGCTACCGGCTTCGCATGACACTTTCTCTACTATCTTTACATTAAATATGAAAGTATTGTACATATACATACAATATGATGATGATGTGATAATGATGATGATATGATGATGACTCTCTTTGATGTGTGTTATATTTATTAAAAAAAAAATTGTTTTTTTATCTTCTCTCTCTTATGTTGTCAATGTGTCTGTGCCGAATAAATGTTCTTTTCTTTCTTTCTTTCTTTTTCTTTCTTATATAAATTTTCCGTGAAAAATTATCTAACTGATGGTGAAAACCGCATCAAAATCCGTTGCGTGGTTTAGGAGCAGTTAGCGGATAAACAGACAGACGCGGAAAGCGACTTTATTTTATACTGTGTAGAGATAGATATATGTAGAGATGTCTGGGACAACTAAACTAATACCTATTTTTAAATAGATTACTTTAATCTTGCTAGTATGTATGATTTGAACGTCTTTGTGTTTATGCTGTTGTGCATTATGTGTAAATAGACAAAAGATACGAGGCATAATATAATAACCTTATCAGTAGTAATATATTTGAGCCTTTTGGTGGCGAAACGCTCGGATCATGGGGTCCGAATGCATGTCTCCTATTCAGAGACATTGCAAAACGGTTGGTCGACGCTACGCGTGACCCGAGGGCTGGCCTATTCTTTGGTCAAAGAATAAGCATTGCCATTCAACGTGGCAATGCTGCCAGTCTTCTGGGCACGCTACCAATTGACAGTGATGAGGAGGAGTACTTTGACGCCTAGGTGCTCAGTTTTATATTTGTATTTATTTTATTTTATTTTATGATTTATTTACTAACAATAATTATTTATTATGGTTGTAAATAGTTCGATTCCCAGGCATAATTGTGTATTTTTTGATAATTTCAATGTCAATACAATGTCTTTTAGTGCAATATAACCTACTATCAAAAACCCCCGACTCCAACTAGAAAAAGAGCTGTAACTTTTGAACGGCTGAACAAATTTTTATGAAACATAGCTAAGATGATACCCGATTAAACTAGCTTTCAATTTAAAAAAACTGCATTGAAATCGGTCCATCCGTTTTAGAGGTACACAGATAGGTAACACCCCCCTTTTTTATCGGGGGTTATAAACAAAAAAGACTGCAATCTAACATTAATAAAATACAATACCCACGCAATTATTTTCGAGAGTAATGATAGTTTTCTTTTCGATTTGCAACTTGCAGTAGTATACTTATGTACGCAAAAAAAAACGAATATAGCAGTATCGTATTATCTCCCAGCTTCTTCAGCCACAGCGACCAACAAACAATGCATCCCTTTTTCGCTTATAGACGTTTTAATAAGAGGATAAGGAATAGGACGTTTATTTACGACAGCTATTTACGACACATAATATTAGTAATTGTTATTTTATAAAAAAAATTGGAACGTGTTTTTAATTTTTTTACTTTTTTTGTCTTCATTTTTTACTTTTTTTTTGTTTTAATTTTTTACTTTTTATTTGTGTCGTAATTTGTGTAAAAATAAATTGCTTTTCTTTCTTCAGCTGTCATAATTTATTTACGTAATCAGCGGCCGTACCCACCGGTCGAGCTCGTAACATGTACGTATCTCTTCTGCAACTAAACTTCTAGTACTTATTTCATAGATGGAGCCACGTTGTCTTACGTTGTGGTCAGTCACAAATAGCTTTATAGGTCACTTCCTTTTAAAATAATCCAGACGACACACAATTAGGTACGAGTATGTGTCAATGTTACAAGCAAATATTTACACGGTTTTCAATGCTGATAATGTTTATGAATTTACTTTTATATTTAATAACCACGCATAGGTAATAACTGACGGGTTTAAGCAGAGTTCCAACTTAATTCTTGATACTTGAGAAATAGACCAGGGTCGATAATTTTTGAAAACAAAAAAAATAATAGTAGGATGAAACCCATTGGAAAAGGAGGAGAATATTATAAAAATGAAAGGAAAAATAATTTACGGGCGATCTGAGGTCGGGAAGGGGGAGAGGAGAGCCGCTTTTAACATGTATTAATATATATATTTTTGAAATGTGCTAATTATGCCCTTTCAATTGATACCCTACACGACATCATTAAACAAACATTTTTTTTTAGTTCATCACTCTATGTCCTCTAGAGGGCGCCGTATTAAATTAAATGTGACGTCACATAGCCTATAACCAGCGGACAATCAAGACGCTGCCAACGACATCGCATTTGTCGAATTATGATAAGTAGTTTAGAAGTTATGAGGAAATGGTTAAAAAAAAAGTTTTTTTAGATTTTTTGCATTTTCTGAGAAGATTTACTATAGTATTTTTTTTTTTTCACCATCGGAATGTAGAGATTTCAAAGAACAGAAAGCACACCAGCTTTTTGAAAAAAGCTGATATTTTGACGGGTGAATTTTCGATTGAAAATTAGGGTACTTTTTCGATATTAATTTAAAATAAGGTGAAAAAATAAATATTTCAAATCAAATAAATTACAGCGTATTTGGCACATAAAAAGGTAACTTTTCACCAAATTTGATGAAAAAAAATAAAAAATTGTAAAAGATAAAAATAAAAAACCAAAAACTTGGTTTTTTGAATTTTTCACATAAATTTTGAGGTTATGTGAAAAAAGTGAAAATAAAAAAGTTTTAGATCTTTTTATTACCTACAACTTTGCCATTTGACTTTTTTCCATAGGACTTTTAGTTTTGCCGGAAATCGAGAAAAACCGTTTTTTACCCTTAAACCCCCCCCCCCCCCCTCTCCCCCTTCCCGACCTCAGATCGCCCGTAAATTATTTTTCCTTTCATTTTTATAATATTCTCCTCCTTTTCCAATGGGTTTCATCCTACTATTATTTTCTTTCACTTTTTATTATTTTTAAAGGCTTCTTTCTACCCTGGTCTAAAAGGGTAGTCAATTTTTTTTTTAGACGTTTTTATAGACGTTATCTGGTTTCGGATAGAGTGAATAAAGAGTACAGAAGTGCATTTAGCCAATGTCTAGTGAAGGAGTACGGACTTATAAACTGTGCTTATAAAGAATAGGATTAGGAATAAAAATTATTTAGTTGCAGAATATGAGTAAGTATAATATGTTGACACTGTTAATAAATTAACTTCCGTCATACTCTACCAGATGACTGGTGAGCAAACATTTTAGTAATAAAATCTGATAAAGACCATATTAATTATAAAAATTCAATTCAATAGGTATTTGAATTACTAATAATAATTCAATTTTCAGTATCTACTAAGTCAATGTCAATTCAATTCAACTAATTTAAAAATTCAATGTCAATATTTAAGTTATTAAAAAAGACTATTTATTATTAAAAATATTTTTTGTTTTATCATATGTATGGAGCTTTGTCCCAAAAATGTAAAAAGAGTATTTTAGCGTACTTTATTAGTGTTATAGATTATAAAGTACACCTTTAGGTATACTCTTAAAATAGAGCACAATATTCTGTTTTAGAGTACAGTTGCCTACCATAACTTGAGAGCCGTGTAGCTAGAAAGCAGCACCCCGCTTAACGCTACACGGCCCATCCCAAAATCATTGCGACTTACCTAGATATGGTTTTAACCAAATATTTATAACACTACGCTTTCCGTAAGTTTATTTCAGGACCATTTGGTTTGCGTAATTCTTATCAAAACAATCAACATCCTATGTTGTTTTTAATCTCAGATTAGCTTGGTGGCAATAATTTTGACGTTACATACACAATATGAAAGAATTAACGAAAATATCAATTCTATAAATAACAGCAGACGTTTCGTCATGATGTTGTGAATAAAATTATGGAAACAGATTAAAATACTCTCTCCATCGTCTGTAAATAACTTGTATCTTGCTGCGAATGCATTCCTTTAATTCGATTTCGTTACGTACTACCAATAGTTCACGAAGCTCCGTATTTCAAAACGTCGCACTATTTACGCATTTGAGTTACGTATTCAGTATTTGTATGAAATAACACAGTCAAATCTGGCCTCAAGCACCGGTGAACATCTTTCTGTAATATGGACCTAAGTAGGTACGGAATGGTAACTTGTTCGAGAAAATTTAAAGGGTTTAAAAATCCACGCGCGGAATCCGGCCCTGTGTGCCCTCCGCGGAGATTTGCGGAATGTGGAAGCGGAAGCACAGTACTAATTAAGGTTGGGTGTAAAAACCCTAGATGGTTCAAATTGATAATACATAAAATATTTAGCTCTAATATCAGTTAGGGGTATAATTTATGAAGATTATTGATAAAGTTTCATATGCTCAATTTTATACAGAAAATGTATCATTATAGGTTAGCTGGAAATTCGCCTAATTCATAAAATACTTCGGTAAGGATTTTAGGGAGGCCGTGCTCTCAGAAAAATAATCAATTTCCTCTTTTGGTACAAACGCTGCTTAAATATCTGTCAAAGATACCTAAGGTCTAGTGATGATGATCTTATGGCTACCGTAGTATGAGGAAGGAAGCACACTATCAAATATAATGTCTGTCGCCTTGCCATCACCATCGACCATAGATGTGAAAACAAGCTCTTCTCAAACAAAATTGTCCTAAATATTGTACGAATACGTCTGTGCACCTTAACTTTTATAAAATAAGTATTCCAAGTCCGCCCCTGTCGGTATAATTAAATGCACATACAACAAAGGGACGCTAAAAATATCATACGTTTACAGGCAAACGCAGTTTAACTCCATAATATATTTAGTTGCACTTCGCCCTAATGACGTGGGCAGAACGAAATCTTTGAAAAAAAACAATACTGGTCAACTTAACCGTGGCTATGCTTGGTCTGTTAAATGACTCCGTTTTTTTAGGCTATTTTTGGAAAGCCGCTGAGGCACTTGAAGGCAGCATTTTTTTTATAACACTAAGGTGGCACACAATCATACGGCCCGCCTGATGGTAAGCGGTTACCGTAGCCTATGGACGCTTGCAACGCCAGGGGCATCACTCGTACGTGGCCGACCCTGTAAAAATCTTTCACTACCTTTTTGAAGAACCCGGTGTTGTAGTCTCTGGGTAAAACCTCGGTGGGGAGTTGATTTCACAGCCTGAGCGTGGGTGGGAGAAATCTCCTCTGAAACCGCACGGTACGAGACCTGTGGCTCTAGGGTATGCGGATGAACTCCCCGCCGATGGCAATAAGTGTGATGGTAAAAAGTAGCCGTTAGCATCATTATCTAACAATTCTTCAGAACACTTTCCGTTGTTCCGTGTTGGAGTTTCTTGCCGGTTCTTCTCCATAGAACTTACTATTTGGAACCGCGCACCTAGAGTCTCGACATATCATAAGTGCATTTATCTGGTTTACATTAAATAAAGACCTATTCTATTGTATTTTGTACAAGCAGTAGAACACACAGCATTCAACAAGACATCAAATCTGATATCAACGGACTCGTAGTTAAATGGTTTCTGTGCAGATAGGCCGAAATAATTGGAAAAAGATGATAATGACGGTTGTATGTGCATGTGACATGTATGTTTGTAAACTGTACCCTCGATACGGGAGAAATACTAGTGAGGGGCAACGTTTTTAAAAAAAAGAAGAAGAAGAAGAATGACTGGACATTTATACAACTAATAAAATTTTCATATCTGTGTACCCCAAGACCGGCCCTGTGTGTATAATTAAAGGGACATAAAAAGACGTGCTAAAAATATCCAGCGTTTAGATGCAAATGTAAACTTCTCTTCTTTTGCACTGCTTTTTGTGAGAGGGTAAACAGCGATGCGTGGACAGTCTTATGATGCAGCTGAAAATCTACATTATGTGCAAATTGCAACTTTACGCCGCCATTGTAAATAAAACACGAACCCAAATAAGTTGTTTTTAAAAGAAAACTATTTAAATACTATTTAAGTAATAATTAAGTGTTAAATAATAGGTGTGTAAGTGGGATCGAGATCATCTGGTTAGTGATGTCAATGCCACCACTGAGCACTATTATCTAATAAAATCTAATTTGTTTAGACTCACAGATCCCACAGTCAAACCGATTACACGGTTTTGTGGGACTATGCCAATTCAATAAAAAAAAACAACCAAACCCAACTACTAAAAGAAAAACTACCAAATAGAAAAAGAGCTGTAACTTTTGAACGGCTGAACAAATTTTCATGGAACATAGCTAAGATGATACCCTATTATACTAGATTTCGATTAAAAAAACATCATTGAAATCGGTCCATCCGTCTTGGAGTTACTAAAAGAGACTATCTTAAAATCTGGGTTTTACAAGACTTGCTAAAACCATTTTTTGTAATACGACAGATAGAGTTAGCCAACTGATACGAAAACTATGCTGAGATAGGGGCCATTTTTGGTCCCCTCCAGGTTGCTTTAATTATTATTTTTCTTTTGTTATTATTTTTGTATTTTATTTTTATTTTTGTACTTTTATAATTTTATATTTTGTTCCTGGCGAGTCCAGAATAAAACTGTTTTCTTTCTTTTCTTTTTCTTTCTTAAAACTAGACGCAAATTATACAGATAAATTATGCCCGTTTACTCCTTCGAGTTAAATATGTTAGCGTAGGAGTAACAATGGTTTAACAGATTGTGGATTCAAACCTGTGACCTTTGACAGTTAGGCCATTAATCCGAGTAATAAATAAACACGATTCTGCTGTGTCAGACAGCTACCCCCCCGCTTGTCGTGGGTGTTGCAAAGCAACTTGGGATGATTTAGCAGGTAGGTACAACCAAAATCAAAAATCGTTTCCTATGTTTTACACAGAGAAAGAAAACTCGTTGTAATTACAAAAATTCTCGTGCTATATGTGACAACAAGAAGCATTTAGTAAACTTTACCTTGTTGTAGTAATTATAAAAAAATTAAACCCCGAAAAAAATAGGGTTGTTATAAGTTTGTAGTGTGTGTCTGTGGCATCGTAGCTCCAGAACGAATGAATTCCATTGATATGCAGTTTTTTTAATTGAAAGCTAGTTTAATCAGGTATCATCTTAGCTATTTTTCATGAAAATCTGTTCAGCCGTTCAAAAGTTACAGCTCTTTTTCTAGTTGGAGTCGGGGGTTTTTGACGGTTAGTTTAGTTGTAAGGTTAACGCAAAAGCTTTATTGATAAATAGAATAAACAATAAGGAGTACTAACGCTTAGTTGAAGTAACTAACAGAGGCTTACATTCAGAGACGACAGAAACGAGTCTAAGCGTGAACTTACGCTTCCATCTGTCAAACTTACGAACAAATTTTGACAGATGGAAGCGTAAGTTCACGCTTAGACTCGTTTCTGTCGTCTCTGAATGTCAGCCTAAGTGTCTAGTCTTCTTATCTCAATATTTATCTTCGTGTGTAGCTGTACAGGATACTTTTTGTGTAGTGCGCAAGTTTTGCAGAGTGATTCAGTGTCCGTTCCCAAACGCAACCGCAGTGCCTATTCACTCCAACACGAAATAAAAATTAGATACCTATTTTATGGCTTGCGCTAGTAAATTATGCGTCCCCCCCATACTAAGTCGAATTTTCGTTTTGTTTTAAAGTATATCCCAATACTGCGGTTGCATTTAGGAACAGAGACTGAATCAGTCTACAAATTAAGCGCACTACATAAAAAATTATCCTGTACAAGTTTAGCCAATAGACATCCCAAGGTTTCAGAGTTCGTATCTTGTGTTCGATTGAATACTTTAATCTTCTGACTCAATCTCCAAGAACTATATCTTTAAAAAAAAAACACCATGCAAAAGATGCAACCTGTTTGTTAATGACACGATTTTATTAAACAATACACTCGGTACAACTCGGTAGGTACTTATATAGGCTAGTTTGACTAAACCGCTTGCTACATATACGAAAAAAAAAACGATACGAGTCTTTTGATGGTACGAAATGACGGCCACCCGATAACATTCGCAACAACAATTTAGAGCTGCTGATGCGTTACTGACCTTTTCCACCATCACAAGGTTACTGTTAGCCTGTCTCATCCCACTGCTGCGAATTATAACCTAACCTAACCTAACTAATAAATATTATAGTTTAAAAAAAAAAACTAAAGAAAACGCTTTTGTCATCGAAACTAAACGTGTATGAAAAATTTCAGCTCAATCGGAAACCGGGAAGTGGGTCAAATTTAACTTCCAAGATTTTTTTACATAGTTAGTTAGTTACAAGTGAAGCTAATAATAGCGTTTTGAAAAAACTGCGAACAAAATCGTTAATTTTTTTATACACAGACGCAAAATTCTAAAACTGAGGGGTCCAAACCAAGAATACCAAGAATATTACTAGTCCAAACTAAGTTACTGAATCTATTGTAGAATTCAGTTTTCGTTACGATGCTTTGGATAAAAAGTATACTACTAACTATGGGATATTCAATCTAGAATATAGAATAGACCTTTATTTCATGTAAACCAGATACAGGTACTTATTAAATGTCGACACTCTAGGTGCGCGGTTCCAAATAGTAGGTCCTATGGAGAAGAACCGGCAAGAAATTCCATGGAATCTCTTTTAAAATAATACATTACAATCCTGATCAGTACAATGTTCTGGTAAGAGCTGCGAGAATAATATACCTAATTTATATAATAGGATAATAATTATTTGTCTCTGAATAAGATATCTACGAGTACCTACATAGGAACAAGGCCACCGCGTTTTCGCTTATCAAGTTCAGAAAAGAAAATTTAAAAATGCTGCATTCATAGTAAGTAGGTAAATACGATGTATTAGGTAGGTAGGTATTAGACCAAAAGAATTAAGATTGTTATATTTATTTTGATCTGCTTATTCGTATTCTTATTCTTTTGGTCTGAGACTATATACGATTCAGCTTAATACGCAATAAAGCTGTTGTCGATACGATATACCTTTAATACCAGTAGCGGATCCAGGGGGGCTAAGGGGCTACCCCTGACATTTTCTTAGTACTACATTACCTACAGAACTATTTTCATCACTTATCCTTACAGAAATCAAGGGGGGAGGCCTTTGCCCAGCAGTGGGATGATACAGGCTAACAGTAACAGTAATCCTTAGATACTTATCCTTACTTGACCCATTATAAGTAGATACATACTAGTAGATATCTATAAGAAGATGTTTACGGGTAATAAAGCTTACTCTCAGCTGGGTCAAGCCCCTCCCAAACTCCTGGATCCGCTACTGTGTATTATACCAAAAACAAAAGTCTCCAATTCGGCATTAAACAGTTCTAATAACCTAACCGTGAAAAACCCCCGACTCCAACTAGAAAAAGAGCTGTAACTTCTGAACGGCTGAACAAATTTTCATGAAACATGAGCTAAGATGATACCCGATTAAACTAGGTTTCAATTAAACAAACTTGCATTGTAATCGGTCTATCCGTTTTGGAACTACGATACCACAAACAGATTTATTTGAAGAGGTAGGGTACTAAGCCCCTTTGTCACTGCGACTTGCGAAGATCTATTGTGACGCGAACAGACGGATACACACTGCAAACTTATAACACCACTCTTTTTTGTTGGGGGTTAAAATAACACCTATTGTAACTCTAGAACCCACCTCCGACATTCCCGTCAGCGTCCATCGCGGGACCCGAGAACTTCATTCCTCGTGTTGTCTGGTTCATGGCCACCACATCCGCGGCAGTCACCACTCGGAACCCCAGCCCGTGACTGGAAACAGTTGAGTTCCATTGCCACATACACATGTTCGCGGGATTGTCCGTCCCGTTTCTTTCGAAACTGCAATACACGCCAGTGGCTTGAGAAACATAAGAGTTCTTGTTGACGGCCTCATACATTGGACCGTTTTTTGGTCGAAGAATCTTCATTTTGTCCGTCAACGAGAATGTTTCATTGTCTGAGATGTTCTTCTGGTTCGTCGTGATCGCTCCTTCGTTATCGTTCATCATGTCGTTGTATTTTTTGTTCATCTGCAAAACTTTATCCACCGAAAATTTCTTGTCTTCGCGTCTTCGATTCTGGCGTCGGTCATCGGTCCGGTTCATTAAAGTGGTCAATTTATGAAATGATCCACGCTCCTTCCCGGGGTTAGCACTCCTATATTTTTGGTCTTTCTCCGACGCCACGGTTTTCTTTTCTTTATCCTCTTTTTCGACCTCATGGTCGCCAAGAACTATGGCTACCACGATTAGTACAGCGAAAAGCTTCGCCAACGCCATTTAGTGTTCTAATTTCGTTTTTAGATTATATGGCCGCAGAGAGCGGTCGGTAGAACGGGCATTATGCGTGGTTACACTCATAACAATAGTTTAAACCAGAGTTCAGTGCGAAATCGTCCGCGATTATCTCGTTAAGCGTGTACAGTGGGGCGAGCGCGCACAACGCAAGCTTGGATATTAGCCAGCCGTGGTGGCTCGCTCGATACACTCTCGTACAAATACATGTTGCAATAACACTCATTTGTTCTACTATTTTACATCAAGACTACGCACTATCGCATTGGGGAATTTTCCGATTAATCTCACACACCCTCCACTGCCCCTGGAAAATCGTTTTTAATGGACGACACGGATCACACAAACCAGCATCGTGATACGCCCTGTTACACTAACAAATATACATTTTATACACTGTCACGCAACACTGTTTATTAATATTTCATTTCAATATATTATAACACGTAATTTATCAATTTACAATACTGTTAATACGTTTTAAAATCCATATAACGATGTACGTATTCGCGGTGGAACTCCCGTGCACAGCGCCACCGCGGGAGTATGCGGAACTAAACGCCCGCGGACAGAAATAATCATTACTTTTCGCGAGATGTGATCTTGGAGCGGCGTCTGTAGGGATGCTGCGCAGGTGTAGTCCCACTAGGACCGTTCCCGGGCTTTTCGCGCAGGATGTAGTCGCATCGCACACCGGATATTGCATTGGCTCAATTAGGATCACTGCTCACGTAAGATAGCTCCCATTGGCTGTATCTACAGGTGGCCCATCGTGATTGGTAGATGGTGGAAATGCCGCGAAAATGCGCCAATAGAGAGCCGAACCGGATATTGCATGAAGAAAATTTCCTCAGAAATTTGTTTACGCGAACGGCGGGTGGTCGTCGGGTTTTTGCCGACTGCGGATATCAATTTAGTGTTTTTATCGGCTCCATGACTGTTCGTTTCCCTAGAAAAACGTCGTTACGATCTGTGCGGAGGGATTGATAGCAATCTCATTTGGATCAAAGGCGACGGACAAGTTTCATATAAAAAAGTGATCGATATGGACAGGGCTCCTATTTTTTACTGTTGAATTAAGAATTATGAACCTATCTGTGTAATGGGTGGCTTATAATTTCCTGGGATTAACCATAATCATGACCGAATTATAATGTGAGTGAATTCATAAACTATTCGTAAACAATTGAACATTTTGATTAATTTGTAGTGAGTGTGGATTAGGTATTGTAATTTTAATGTACCTACTTTCCGAACTTATAGATAATAACACAGAGTCTTCAACTCTAAAAAATATTGTTTAGGATTCCAAGTTACATTTTAAATTATTAAATACGTTTTAAATACATTTAATTCATATACAATCTTATCTATTCATTACGATAAGGTGTTATTTGGTCTATAAATAGTTTGACAGAAAATTTATTACATCGGTTTCCGAACGAACGCATACAGTCAGTGCAGTGCCAGCCAGTCAGTACGTACCACTCCTTGCGTTGTAAATGTAGACTATTTTCGTCTCGAATACCTACATTTTTTATAACATAATTAACGCTATTTTATTTAACTTGCAGAGTTTGTGAGTAGCTAACACCTAATAATGTCTGGTACGCATAAAGTGACGGTTCTGTTGTGAAAGTGGAGTAAAAATCTATTGTTTATGTTAAACGGTGAGTATCCTAACAGTACATACCTATTACCTTTGCCCTTAATTTGAAAAAAGTAGCAAAGGTTATCGATGCTTTGTGTTCTGATTTTGAAAAACATAATAATTTTATAGAATACCTAACAAAAGTCAAATTATTACTCAATCAATTACCGTTTGGTAACATAGTTATTGTAATATTGGGAATACCATTTGAGCATGAATCATTTATATAATTATTTTATTTCTATTATAATCGCCCTGATTGTATTGAATAAGTTAGAGGCATGACATAGTAGTTAAATTCATTTTTTTAAATGCCTCTGGTTTCTATTTGGTCAGGTCTATAGATCCTATAGAATAGAATAGGTAGGTACCTACTATTGTATTTCCCTGTTTTTATTTAATAACATGCCTAGTTTTAGACACGGAATTAACCTGCCTTACTCACTCCTAACCAAAAAATAGCAATTATTTCTTTAAATATCATGACATTGCATTAACTGGACCTAGCACAAAAACATTCATATTTTTACTTATAAGTACATAAGTCCTTGTAACTACTTGTGTATAAATTCTTTCAAGTTGTTTATACCATGTTAATTTATAATTTATAAAACAACCTACCATCACATTCAGCGTCTCTTCATGGCTACCTTGTACATCAATGGATCAGCAAGATTAATCAGCATTTGCCGTGGTCAGTCCTTGGATGGGTGACCGCTTCTTCAAATGTTGAGACCCCTCCGTGCCTTGGAAATCATGTTAAGCAAGTGCTTAACATGGACCAATTCGTCCTGGTTGTCATATGAATATCTATATCAGTCGTTATCCCAGGCATCAGCCCAAAAAGTCTGACAACTGGTCTATAACCTTATCAGTCCATCCCAGTAATTGAGTGGCGCCAGTAATATGGAAGTCGCTCCATGTAAAATATTCATATTCAGCCGCTTCAGTTTAGACAGTTGAGAAGTTGAGAAATAACTAGGCAGATGATTTGAACACATATTTCCCGAAGGCTAAGGCATAATTATACAGTATTATACAGTCTACGGGCACTTAGCTGCCCTGTAAGACAGCCAGTTAACCGTAAAAGTCAGGTGACAGTAGCTCTAAATACTGATATTCAGTAGCATGCACTGATTTTTCTTACAACCCTAGTCAAAAACAATTGTTGTATTTTCGAGTTAAATAGTAATGTTTGTGATTGGCCACTTCACCCTAAGACTTATATAAACTGAGATTACAGACATATTAACATTTGCATTACTTAATACCTACTTAATTTATTTTGCTAGGCACTGTCTGTTTGTCTTTATGGAGTGGATGCCACTGCTGATATTCAATAGCACATGGTTAGACTGGAAGCGGACCCCAACATGTGACCCCAACGTAGTTGAGAAAAGGCTAGGCAGATGAAATGATCATATATTGTCAGAAATATTTTTGACTTTTACAAAAAACAGGCATAAATTAAAAATGTTAACAAAAGAAGTGAATAATGAATTCATTATGTAATGTTCAATTGTTTTTATTAAATCTTAATTGTGATTCTTGAATAGCCAATTAGCTGGTAATCTACAGATTAACATCAGTAGCAATTACTTTTAGTATTATTTCTGGAAATTCCATCATCATTTTGGTTATCATAGTTTGTTTATTTTGATAATATTGATAGTGGAAAGGCAAAATGACTAACGCGCGAATTCACAAACTTTACAGAGGTACATTTTAAAGTTTTATTTTTATTTCTGTAAAACATATATTCTAGTACTTATGTCTTAATATGATTTATTGGAAATTAATGCTTTACAGAAAATTGTACATTAGATAAATATATAGAGAAATATATGTATATGAATTTTGTCGTAAAAATGTGATTCTGTAAAGTTTACGAATTGACGTGTTAGTCATTTTATATTTTCACTGTCAATATGATTTTTAAGTTTTGTCATTTATTGTATAAGAGTGACCTTACGAGGCTGGCATAGTCACCACGGTGAACTGAAGCCTCAATAAAAATTTGAATAAAAAAAAAAAAAAAAAAATTGATTTTATCTTTATGCTGTGTGGCTTTTCGAAAGTAATGAGCCAACATTTATCCACCTTTGTGTCTCACAATGAAATTATTTATTTGCAATTACGATTTTTTTATAAGTCCCAACCTTTCTATTAGAAAATCTCTAGTCCTGATCTCGGGGTTTTTGTACTCATCAGTAGGAATCACTTTTAGTATGGGATCAATAATTTATGCTTTTTTAGTTTCCCCTCACTAGGTTTCTCATGTATCGAGAGTACTGTTTACATGTCACATTCACACAAACCCAGACCTGGAACAACTATCTGTAGAACATACAAATATTTGTTATGTGCGGGGATCGAGCCCGCGGCACTTAGCGCAGAAAGCTAATCGCTTAGCCACTGAGCCAAAATGAAATGGCGAAAAAAAATCTAATTTATTGTCATAAAAATATCCCATTCGCAGATGCTCTGAAAAAATGTCAGGCGGCAACTCTAAAAACAAGGCTCGCTCCAAAAAGCAGGAAGGATGGGAGGAGGCTGGTGGCGAGTTCTACCAAGAGTTGTACCCTGGAGGCGAGCAGGAGTTGTTCGACCACCTGCAGCGCGCTGATGCTGCTAAACTAGCGACGCTACTGCCGTCCAAGCAAGCGAGGAACAGTAAGTACTAACACCATCTTGACGGTATGCGTACCACTACCGTACGATTCACGCGTCAGTTTTTGCTTTGATCGGATTTGGTTAAATTTTTCTGTACGATCACAGGACGTGATACTAAATACGCAACATCTACGGCAGCCTGTATAAGGGGTCATCCATAAAGGACGTCACACTAATTTCATGATATTTTGACCCCTCCCCCGTCCTTGTCACATTGATCACATTTGTGTGACCGGGAGGGTCACACAAATGTGATCCCTAGTGTGACGTCACATATTTTGCATTTGCATTAAAACAGCAGTTCCGAAATTAGTTTTATTTCCATTTAAATTATTTTATAATACGATTTTGAAATTTGATGTCACGAAACTTAGTACCCCTCCCGCCCCTTGTCACATAATGTCACACTTCCTCGACCCAACGTGTGACGTATTTTCTGGATGGACCCTAATGAGGAGTGCGAGGAATTGTTAATTCATTCCAGCCGCCGATTTTAATTACCGTACCACCCGTTTCAAATCCAGACTCCACCCCCATTTTGACGGTATGGGCTCAACTACCGTACGATCGAATCGAACTCGCGACCCGTAGCCCAGAAGGCCAATTGTTTAGCGACTGTCGCGTTAGTAGTTATAAAAATTATGCGGTATTTCCCACGATAAATTAAAACAGCCAAATGAAAAACATCCTTTATCTATAATACTGTAGTGATACTGATAACGACTGTAAACAGTATTTTTCTAAGTATTAGTCCCTATCAGTTGATAGTTTGTTAATTATAAGCTTTTATACCGATCAATACGGTTATAGAAATATATTTTTATCAGTCCAATAACTCGTGGAAATTCCCGCTCTGAGTGAGTGTTCGAGATTGCGGTGTGAATGAACGCCCCTAACCGGTAATTGGCATCTGTGTAGGGTGTTCTTTTTAGCTATCGTATGCCAAATAAGCTTGAATTTCCGGGATTTTACCGTTTATTTTTTTGCTCTTTCCCGACTGCTATTTATTACTCTGAAATCAAACAGCTGTTCCATACAAATAATTCAATATTAATCGACTAAACGTATGGTTTTTTTTTTCGCGTTATTTCATTTTTTGTTTTTCTCGGTCACTCGGTGTTGCCACTTCATTAATTCAAATAAGTTTTTGTTAAGCTGAACAATGATTATGTTTTTAGTATTATGTGGTCTTGATGTAAGGTTATAATTAAGTTTCGGGCGTAAAAATAAAAACTTTTTTTTTCTACCTTTTCTTTATGGTAAAAGTTGTTCATATTGATAAGTACAATACCCCTTAAAGGGATTTGGACTAAAAAGGTAGCACTTTGTATAACAGTTACAGGAAAATATACACATAATTATAATTATTTAAAGAAAGAAATGTATGTATGTAATAGAGGTGTTATAAGTTTGTAGAGTGTATATGTATCTCTGTCTGTGGCATCGTAGCTCCAAAACAGATAGACCGATTTCAATACAGTTTTTTTAATTGAAAGCTAGTTTAATCGGGTACCATCTTAGCCGTGTTTCGTGAAAATCTGTTCAGCCGTTCAAAAGTTACAGCTCTTTTGCTAGTTGGAGTCGGGGGTTTTTAACTGTTAGGTTAGGTTATACAAATATATTGTTAAATAAATAAATATAAGCATTTGTCCACAGCAACAACAGTGAAACGCGCCCGGTCTCAGAATGAGCGTCGCCAGTCAACATACGCGCGCACCACGCAGAGCCGAGACATACATCTGTCTATGCTGCCAGATTTGTCAGGTAAATGTCTACCACATCCATGGGCACTGTTGTATCTCATGGGCATATACCCGGGGCTAATACGCCAAAAAAGGGGGGAGAGAGAAAATCGGAGACAACATCATCTCTTTACCGTCTTCTCTTCTCGATTTTGTCTTCTGTCAAGGAGAAAAGGGGCGGAGAAAACTTATTTGTCCACGGAAAAGTAAGGAAAAAGGGAACCGAAAATATTCTAAGTTTATGGAAAAAACCATTTATTTATATAAGAATTTACACTGTTGCCATTCTAAGAATATGTTTTCTCTGTCTATGCTCCTGTCCTCTTCTTATTACCTATGTCTATCATTCTAGTATGTTTTGTTTCTTGTGGCAAATAAGTGATTTTTCTTTCTTTCTTTCTTTAAAGCTGTCTTTCGGAACTGGTCAGCTTGTAACTGCCGTGGCAATCTTATTCAGAGGCAAATCGTTATTATCCTATTCTTATTTTTTATTCACATTAAATTACATTATTCTCCCAGCTCTTACCACAAGATTGTAATCTATTATTTTAAAAGAGTTTCCGTGGAGTTTCTTGCCGGTTCTTCTCCATAGGACCTACTATTTGGAACCATGCTGAAGTCTCGACATTTCAAAAGTGGTCTAGTTTACATGAAATAAAGATCTATTATATTCTATATCTTCTAAAGGATTGCTAAGTATCAAATGCTAGTTTGAGTGATTAGCCGTAAAAATAGTAAACACTAACCAAAGTGGTCGATTACTCAACTCATGGGAACGAACGCGAATAGCTTCAATTATAATTAGCGACTCGCAATGGACGGGTCAGGGTTTTTGTACCATTACCAGTAACATTTCCACACTCACGTAAAGCATGCGTTGTGTTGAAATTTGTATTAAAAGACACAAATTTCAACACAACGCATGCTTTACTGTGTGTGTGTTTTTAACCGACTTCAAAAAAAGAAGGAGGTTCTCAATTCGACGCGTATGTTTTTTTTTTATGTTTGTTACCTCATAACTCTCGACTGCGTGAACCGATTTCGATGATTCTTTTTTATTTGAAAGCTGGTGCTTTCCGAATGGTCCCATTTAAATTTAGTGAGGATCTGATGAAGATCTTCGGAGATAGACAATGGAACTCTTGAATGAATAACAGCACATCACTCGCGATTGCTGTAATCTCATGTTTATGTATTGTTTATGCCACTCAAAATTGAAAAATAAAATAAACTTTAAAAAAGAAGTAAATACCGACTTCAAAAAAACTAAAAAGTATAAAATAATTTTTTTAAAAAACTTAACAGCTTCTGAAGTCGGGGCCTATAATTCTAGCTAGTACCAGTTTAAAGAGGGGTACATAGCGGGACATTACGCTCAAGATTGGGAGCTACTCGACTGGGGAAGTACCTCCACCTTGCAGAATATCGTAGACAAATAACACTGCTCTTTTGCAGTGTTGTGTTCCTAACAGTGAATGAGGTTACCAATGCTCCTTGGGGAAGTTTCGTGTTAACGGTGGAAGCCCCCCCCCCCCCCCCCAGCTTCCATAGGTTACGGTAACCGCTTACCATCCGGCGGGCCGTATGATTGTTTGCCACGGGAAGCGAACATATTCTAAGTCTATGGCCACTTTAGTAGAATTAAATAAGCATGTGAGTTCGAACTATTATTCTCGTGAATCGAGTTTTTGTAAAAGCATATTAGGATAATGATCGTGCGTCTGGGCTAGCCTCGCTAGGGCGGTGCGGTGGGGGCGTCCGCCACGGGTGTCACCTTCTCGTGGGTGTCACCCGCGCAAAGGTACATTTAATACTTTGTCCCTACGAAGAAGTATGCAATGAATACTGTTGCAAAAAAAACCAAATTATTAGCAACCTTGTGGCTAAATAGTTTTTTTACTAAACCATCTCACTTATCCGAAAGAAACATTTATTATTTTATTTTTATTGTTTCTAACCAAACAAAGAAATGCATTATTTTTTCATTTTAATTCGGTGACACCCTATCTATTCGTACTGGGTGCCACCCACTGTGACGACGCCATACGCCATAGGTCTGGCCTGTATCTCAGACAAGTGTGTTTATATTATAAATCTCTATTTCTTATAATTTGTAAAATATTTAATAAACCGTGTAGTCGTGTGTTCCCAGATAGTTTCCATTACATAAAACATTAACCGATACACATTTTTAAAATATATTTTTATTTCGCTATTTGTAGATAGACATGCATACATTCATTTTTCCTCATGCGTACATATAATATGCCTATAGTTCATCCCACAGAACATTGTAATGTTCCGTGTGACAGGAAAATGAATTTATGTGAAAGGATATTGAAAAAGGTGCGAAAGCACCTATTGAATACTAGTTGTTTAGAATAGAATAGATCTTTATTTCTTGTATACCAGGTTTAGAATAGAATAGATCTTTATTTCATGTAAACCAGATACAGGCACTTATGAAATGTCGAGACTCTAGGTGCACGGTTCCAAATAGTAGACCCTATGGAGAAGAACCGGCAAGAAACTCCATGGTAACTCTTTTAAAAAAATAGATTATAATCTTTATCCGTACAATGTTGTGGTAAGAGCTGCGAGAATAATGTAATTTAATGTGAATAGAAATAAAACTAGGATAATAATGATTTGCCTGTGAATAAGATTGCCATGGCAGTTATAAGCTTAAATAAGCTTGATTTAGGTGGAATTTGGGAACGGACACTGAATAACTGCTGCGCACTGCATTAAAAATTACTGTCACTGTCACTGTCACTGTATAACAAAATCCCACATCACCGCGTCTATTGACACGCTTAAATAAAGGACTATATTTCCAGAGAACCTGTCAAACGAGGAGCGCACATGGGAGGAGATCATGCAGATCAAAGCAATGCCTGTGCCCATGAACCAGAAGCGGGAACTGAAGGCGCGGCTACAGGTACCGTGAACAATTTCAATCTTTATAACACTTTACGTCTGTTAAGAGTCCGGCGGAGGCTACAGGCAGCTACGATTCGAAGCAAAGTGCAAAAATTAGCCGAAATATTGCTATCTCAGTTTGACATTAGGCGCGCGCGGGAAGCTGTGACGAGATAGCACTAGAGCCGTCGTGTTCCATAATACCAAGAATAATGAATGAAAATTTATTTTTTTATTTGATCATCGGTAATTTGACAATATAAGCTGTTTCTCAATTATAAATTATAACCTATGTTACTCTCTGATAATATAGCATTCTGCTGGTGGTTTTTTTTTTAAATCGGTCCATTCGTTTTTTAATATATCCATTACAAACAAACACAAAAATTCATATCTTTTCTCTTTATAATATTAGGATAGTATAGTATGTATAAATGTAGACAACTTATTATTGTAGTTTAGATAAAATGCCCAAGCGAAGCTGAGTCGGGCCGCTAGTGCATTATATATTTAATCACATCATGAGGTTTTTATGAGACATTTTAACCCTCGCTGGTGATATAATATTTATTTATTTATTTACACACATAATACACAACATAACAATGTAACACCAAGGCGTTGTGTAGTTCAGATATGAACACGAAGTAGCACAAAAAAAGATTAATTTAAAGAAATTAAAAGATAGTAAAGTTTAAAAAATAAAAAATAGTGATACAAACTAATGATAAATAATAATACAATAAGTACGAAAACACCAAAATTATCAAACTATAGATATTAAAACAAGACGTAAAATAAATTTAAAGAAATAAAAATAAGATATATACGATATAATATGTCGTGAGGTCTTAGGCTACCCCAATATCGCGTGTATTTTTTTGAAAGACACGAGGTAAGTGTTATCGTGAGAGCTAAATATTGTTATGTTGCTTTTTAGATACAAATTCGCTCGCTCTGGACATCCCCTGGTCGCACGAAATACACGTGATTGTCACATCGTCCCCTCATCGTGATCAATCGTGTTTTTTTTCCAACCCCCTCCCCACACCCCGTTCGAACCTCACATGGTTAAAGGATGACCCCTAATTGAATATGTATACATGAGTCGCCCATGACGACGCATACAGTCTGTCAAGAAAGTCATGAAAAGGATTTTGAAGGAACTAAAATTCTTCTTCGCTCGCAACCCGTTTGGGTACAACGATGTGTTTATTTTACTATTCTGTGTAGATTTTTTGTGATAAAAAAATGTTTTCGGCATTAATATATTAAAAATAAACAAGAGAATATACAAGTGGCGCCCTCAATCCTTTTCATGACTTTCTTGACAGACTATATATGTACTTAAAAAACATTATTATTTCCACAGAACGCCACCAAACTTCGTCTCCAAGGCTTCGAGCAACTTCAATGGCGTCACCGCAAGGTCTGGCACCGGTTCCGAATCCGATTCTCCGAAGTAGTGGGTAAGCTGGAACTGTGGCAGTCACCCATGCGGGAGATCGAAGGCAAGTTCGGTACCGGCGTGGTCTCATACTTCCTCTTCCTAAGATGGCTGCTATTCCTCAACATCGCCATATCAATTCTAATAATCCTCTTCATGATTCTCCCGAAGACTTTATTGACGGAAATGGAGTATGATTGTGAATATGATCAAAATTCCACAGTTTGCTGTTCAAATTATTATTTGTCAAAAAATTTGACGGATTCCAACATATTTCTCGATGTTATTCAAGGCACTGGAGTCATGGAACGGACTATTTTGTTTTATGGAGTGTACTCTGACCAAATTTATTCGTACTACGTCAAGAATTTGCTGGAAAATGAGCTTTATTTCAATATGCCTATGGCTTATATTCTTGTGGCTATATCTTGGGTTCTTCTGTCCTTAATAGCGATAGTCAAAACAGCTGCAAAGGGTTTCAAAGAAAGGTTAGTTGAAAATGAAGGACAGTTTTATAAGTATTGCAATTTAGTGTTCGGAGGTTGGGATTTTTGTATACAAAACGACAAATCAGCTAAAATTAAACACAAAGGTATTTATAACGAAATAAAAGGTTACTTGGAAGAAGAGAAATATATTGAGGAGAGACTTTTACGAACAAGAGAATCCCAAATTTTAATCTACTTCAAGCGATTAATAATCAATTTAATTGTCTTTATAATTCTGATCGCGTCCGGCGTTCTAATATATTTCGCGTTCAACTACTCAACTGATAGACTGAACGAAGATAACACTGAACAGAATTACGAATTATTCGATAATATTAATAATACACATCCGGCAAAATTAACAGTTGGCATTTATAAAGGAGAAATGTCATTTAGCCAACTTGAAAATACATTACTAGAGTTCTTACCTTTCATATGTATAGTAGTATTAAATTTAATTGTCCCAGAGATATTTAGTTATTTAATACAATGTGAGAGCTACACTCCTGCGCATGTTCTAATAATATCGTTACTTCGAACTGTACTGCTTAGATTGTCATCGTTAGCGGTACTACTAAGTCAAATGTATATGTACGTTAAAGCAAATGGCTTCGTCTGTGCGTTGAACAACGATGATCCATCAAAACTTGACTGTTGGGAGACCTATGTAGGACAACAGCTTTATAAGTTAATTTTAACGGATTTTGCAGTACAATTCGTAACTACGTTCTTGATAAATTTGCCTAGAGCGATCTTAGCGAGGCATACATCTAGCCGCTGTCTCAAAATAATCGGGGAACAAGATTTCTATCTCCCTAAACATGTTTTAGACATAGTTTACACGCAAACTATAATATGGATGGGATCATTCTTCTGTCCTTTTCTACCAATCATTGGAACAATATTTTATTTCTTAATTTTTTATATAAAAAAATTCACTTGTTTGACTAACTGTACACCTTCTCCCGTTGTATACAAAGCTTCGAAATCTAAATCTCTATTCATGTCAGTGCTGCTTTTAGGCTTCATAGTATCGATCGCTCCTGTCGCGTATTCAGTCGCAGAAGTGTTCCCTTCAATAAACTGTGGGCCATACAGAGGTTATAACAACGTTTGGGAGTTCGTGGTACAAACTTTTGATCGATTCCCATACATTATCCGCGAATTCATCTTCAGAGTGGGTACTTCTACATTCGCAGTACCCGCATTTGCAGTGTTATTATTCTTTTTGTACTACTATTGGGCTGTCGCAGCGGCGAATAGGCATATGGTGACGGTATTGAAGAATCAGTTGGTGTTAGAAGGGCATGATAAGCAGTTCCTATTGAACAGGCTGAGCGCGTTTATAAGGCAGCATCAGAAACGGTGTGAAAGGAGGAATAGGGCCAGTTTTGCAGACGACGACTCTATTCGGCAAAGTTCTAGGTAAAATATCGTAGTTTTAGATAGTATGGTCTACTGTTTTAATAAGGCTTTTCTCTTACTACATAAAAATCAAACCATATAGTCGTAATGACTCAAAGAAAGAAAGAAAAATCATTTATTTACCACGAAAACAAGACATATAGTGCCACAAACTTATCTGACCCGGTGACCAAAATTGGAACTAACGTCGCTACAGAACAAAAATTACTTCAAAACCTTCAAAATGTCATTTTTGTACGCAGATGACATTGGTAAAAGCGACGGCAGCGACGCCACGACCGGGTCAGATAAGTTTGTGGCACTGTACTAGAATGATAGACATAGGTAGAACCGCAGGGTAATCACGATACACACTCGCAATCGGAATCGATTCAATTTTGACAGTCCAACAAACTATATTGCGCGGTATGCTTTTAAAACTACTACGCCCTACAATTGGAGCAACGCAATGAACACTGTTGTAGTGTCAAAATTGAGTCGATTCCGATTACGAGCGTGCAACGTGATTAGTTAGCAGGATAGATGCATTGACAGAGGAGACATTTTTCTTAGGAAGGCAACAGTGTAAAAGCAAGTAGAAAAAAAAAATGTTAAAAAAATAATGTGGGTATACTTCACCGACTTATGAGCTGACTTATTATGGCAAATAACAAATTGAGTGCCAGGGACCGACGAATTCCAATCAATTTTGTCACATTTGCGGGGGTACTAACCCACGTAATTCCTGACATGGTTACATCTCAATAATGTCTCTATTAAAGTACGCGCAAATCTTTATGGGCCCTCTGAACTCTCCCCCTCTAGCACCTATAATAGTAGGTACGCTTATTATGGGTACTAGAGAGAGAGTTCAGGGCTCATAAAGATTTGCGAGTACTATACCTTACATATTTTATTTAATCCCCGGTTTCTTTTGCCTTTTTATACTTGACAAAAATCATCTAAGATAGTCCAGAATTGGCACTACTAGAAATTTAGTCTAAAATAGTAGACCATAATTTGATAAGTAACTGTAATGAGCAGTGAACGGAATAGGTGATGCTAATTCACCTAAACTTCGAGGCACAGAGACAAAAGTGGAGACTGCCTTATGACAACATTTTTTCTGGGACAAAAATTGTCCTAAGTTTTCGGGACATCACTTAAGTACATTAATAATTAATGGTAGGTATTATATTAATACAGCTAGCGAATTTAATTTTGTTTAATTCAGGATTTTATTTCCTAAAATTGTCAAAAATAAAGGAGACACGCTTTTCTCGTTTAAAAAAATAGAAGACTAGTTATTTTAAATTTCTAATTCTATTCGTTCTTACTATCTTAAGATATAGAAAATCTGATTAATAATTAGCAATAGTGGTAAACGAATGGTGTCTACTTAATTTTTGTCAATTCTGGGAAAAAAAAACCTGAATTGAATTCGGTTACTGTATTAATTGCATTAATTTTTAATGTACCTACTTGATGTATGTGATGTCCGGAAACCTGGGACAATTTTTGTCCCAGAAAAAATGTTGTCGTAAGGAAGTCTCCAGTTTTTATCTCTGTGCCTCGAAGTTTAGGTGAATTAGCACCACCTATTGCGAGCACTGGTAATTAGAATGTAAAATATTAATATCATAGCATTTCTCTTAGACTGCCATTATTTATTCCTCCCATTAGTACCGATATAACATGCCAACTTTGCCTAAACTCTAGACACGGGCGTTTTTGGACTTTTACGCAATCGGATAAATATCCGATTTCAGATTTTGAAATCGATTTCAAAATCCGTTTTTAGAAATCGATTTCAGGACCGACTGCGACTCACAGTTTCGATCGTCGAGAATCATCATAATAATAACAATCTGAATTAGATCTTATTACTTCCTAGTGTAGTTTTATTTTTCAATGAAGCCCCCAAAATCCAAATATATCGAGTGTGGTGACAGCCGCCATCCGCTATCCCAGGCAAAGTTAGGAGTTTAGGCAAAGTTGGCCAGTTTTACAGTACTCGATGCCATTAGAAACTGATATAGTCATATTTTGTGCTATTTCAATATGATTTAGAGATTAAGTGTATCGCTCAAATTAGCTGCTTATTATCTGAAAGTCTTGATTTATTTATAATAATTATTCTACTATTTATATTGCGCTCGAAACAACCAAAGGATTATACAGGGAGGCCCAACAATTTTTTTTTTAATATTGTTAAGTTACGGAAAAAATTAGTAAAAAAATATATTCCAATATTAAAAAGTAAAAAAAAATATTCATTTTAAAATCTGCTCAATAATTACGTCTCCCGTTAGATAGGTCACATTGGATAATCCCTCTATTTACCAAAAAATGTAAAATGATTGCAGTTTCGTTTAATTAAAATGAAAATTACATACTTTATCTACTTTAAATCTTTTTTACATGGAAAAAGCTATTGAAGTACCTAATTACTTGCAAGAGACTAATCAAACGTTTATAGACATCAAGTTATGAATAAGTGAAGTTGATACGTAGTTTACTTTGCATTTTATTTAACCACATTCCTTTTCATTACTAATATAATAATCTTATTAATAGAATGCCAGAGTTAAGACTGACAAACCTAATAATATTATGTCAAGAAGCTAATATTGTAATACAAAATACTAACCGCCGAATAGTCAAACGAATTTTAAGGTGCAAGGTAACATCCATGGCGGAAAATTCAGTATTTTTCCAGATTTTTGCATTTTTACCTGAATTAACATTATGTAACAGATATAATTTAGAAGTTTGCGACAATAACACATATTATATAAATTCAAATGATTGTTTGCCTTTAAAATAACATTGCTAAATTAGTATTCGTGTAATGTATCTAAAACTTGCAAAAAAAAATACAGTATATACACCGTTGTTTGAATTCAGAAGACATTTAAGTACATCCAAAATTACTGTTGTTATTTCCGCAAATAATCATATTACTTCTCAAAAAATTCACTTACCAAAATAGCAAAAAACAAAAAAAAAATGAATTTCCCGCCAAAAGCATCCCCTAAGAAGCTGTTAAATCGCATACTTTCATTATATAATGCAAGATTTGTATAGAAACATTTTGATAACGGAATTTGTTGTAAAACATGTCATGGGCTATGAAATGACAAACAAGTTCGTTTCAATAAGTTACGAGACAATGCAAACACGGTTCGATACATTGACAGAAAATAGAGGTTTTCAACGTGTTTTTATGTAAATGTTTCGTCAGTGCAAACACACAGTAAGGTGGACAGTAGCGAAAGAATGATTGTTATGCATTTGATTATTCGGCCGGTAAGCTTGTAAAAGTGCTCGATAGCAAAATTTGAAACTTCTTTATGGTGAGTAAGTTATTGTGAAAATTTTAATACTTTCTGGAGTATATTTTATGCCAAATTTTAACGTGTGAAATACCGAAGAAGTTGTAATTTTTTTATACATACATATTGATGATTATATATAACTATAGGTATTTGAAAATTAACATTTTGGAAATGGAAATAGCTGGAACGATGTAAAACGAACTTTCCTTGTCTTTTTAATTCTATTGTTTCGATGCAAGACGAATCATTAAATTAAAAATTGTAATGTCACAAACGATTACGAACGAAATTATTTAGTATTTAAACTAAAACGCAATTTTATATGCATGTATATTTGCAAGACAAAACTAGAAAAAAGAGATGTGGAGATATTCACAAGGATTATAGCGTAAAATCGTGAACCTTTTATTAAAAAGCAAGACTGTTTTTAAATTTATATAATTTATAAAAATTACGTCTTGCTCAATGAGTCTGACTTACCGTACGTTATTTAGATGATTTTATCGTATTATTACGTAACTTTGCCTGCACTTCTAATTTTAGAAAGAAAGAAAGAAAGAAAAAAGTATTTATTTGACACAGCACAAGAACATTTTTTTTTTTTTTTTTTTTTTTTTTTTTTTTTTTTTTTTTTTTTTTGCCAAAGATAACTTGCCAATGGCTTTATTTCTGTTGAACTTCGCACTAAACTAATTTTAATCACTCTATCTCTTTCTTACCTTTGAAAAAGGATACGAAAAAGGACTGAAAATATTTAGAACTGTCAAAATTAAATAAGTGTATCTATGCCCTTGTCATTTTTTTTAAACTTTGCCTTTAATCTCTTGTCTTTAATCCTGCTTCGTGGGTGCGTTTATAAACGCAAATCTTCACATGCACAAACATTCAGACCCGGTACAACTATCTGTAGGTCATACAAATATTTCTACCGTGCGGGGATCGAACCCGCAGCACGTAGTGCAGAAAGCCAATCACTTAACCACTGTGCCAATTATGCCGACAATTTACCGCGATCTATGGCAACGGCGACTTAATTTACGTTGATAACAAGCAAGTGGACAAATTTTACAGGACTAAATAGTATCTTCCATCCTTTTCCGATGATTTTTGTTAGAAAGAAACATAGTGAGACGAAAGACTATTATAAACAACAGAGTGAGCACCAATAACTGTTCAATAACTACTAGATTACTTAGGGCCATTTTCACCGACACGATAACAGACAAGTTAGACAAAATCTGTCGTTTACAGTGAATTTTTGTACTAATAAACGGCTGATTTCAGTTTAAACATCTGTTATGTCGTCGGTGAACACGGCCCTTACTAGTTCATATTTTAACGGTTATTTCAAAAATGTATTAGGCAAAGTTGCTAGTAAAGGCAAAGTTAAGAAGTTTGACTTTATAACTCAATTTTTTAACTGTATTTATTAAGGTTTTTCGTAACTCTTAAGATGGCTCTCTTTTTGTAAATCTGTACATACATACATAGCATTTATTAGTATTAAGTACATAGATTTTTTAGTGATCTCAATATAGAATCATTGTATGTAAACTAGAACGGCCCGTGGACCGCGATACGTATTTTTATTGGGCGTGTCGCATTTATACGACGATGGTTGTCGTATATAGACGACATTGACTGTCATATACGACGTCAACTAACACAACTAAGAAGTTGCATTGGCAACTTCGTAAAACCTATAATTTCTGAACTGAGTGCGACTTCAAGACCACGAATGTTTATTAGTACTGCAGAAAAAAATGATCTTTATGCTGACGCAATAAGTTGTAAAATTATCTATGGGAGTGAGTGCCATTGGTTGTTCGATCAGGTACATCGATGTAACTTCTTAGTTGTATCGTACTGTAAATGTCAGATAAATGCGACATACAATTTAATTTTTTAAGTACAATGTTTATACAATTTTATTTGTATGGTTCTGTAAAACAAAGCTTTAGTTATTATTATAAAACAATGCAACACATTTATATTTATCTCTTGATGTGAATAATGTCTAGTCGGTCATGAAAATCCAGTTTATTCAGGTCATGCAACCGTAAATAATATTTATCAAAATGTTTGGTTGTTGACTCAGGCCGAGATCTATAGAGCGCTTTACTTACGTTAAACTTTGCTAAGCTTATAAGTTACGTTAATCGTAGCAAAGTTTAACATAACTCTGCGAAAAGCTAATTACGTACTATAGATCTCATTGATCAGCCTTAAGCGGGTGATACCCTTGACCCCCTGTCTATTCACACCGGGTGTCACCCACTATAGGTACGCCACTGAAACATCCTAAAAAAGTCATCTTTTATGGCTCAGGCTACGCACCATAATATAAACAGACATAAGTCACCGTACTATATGAACTGTCTGATTCTACTATGAATGCACCAATACCTTTGCGGTTCGATAAAAAGATACCATAAACTTATTATTATGTTGTAATAATGTTAATTTATTATTAATCCAGTCGCATTATAATTTCCCTTAGTTCCTTAGGCAATTATACAATTTTGTAGTGTGTCCAAGTATTTAGTATAATTTCTTATTTATAAGCCATATTCCTGAGTGTTGGTAGGTATTTTTGTATGGTTATTAATATTTTAAAGTTTCGTAGTTAAATAATATTGTGTTGTCAATTTATTAATATTCTAAAACATTAAAATTAAAGTTAAATGTACATAATTAAATCGGTGATTGTAAATATTGGTTTATTTATTTGTCAATACAAAAATAAGTACATTTTTATATGTATCATGTCTTCTTTTAGATATTTGTCTTCCTTTTTGTGCAATGTTCGTATGAAGTCGCGGGTTGTAACTCGTATGTAGCTAATACTGTAAGTTATAAGTATAAGAACTAAAAAATGTTACCACAACACACACTGCCATAACATCTAAATATTTATTTAAAATAATGATTATAAACATTATTATGAAAATAAACAATTGTACACTTTGTATGTTTTTTTTTACTAGCTGTTATTCTACCCTTTGGGAGAGTTTAAAATATGTAATATTATATTAGCCGAAACATACGATTTTTTTTATTTTCGTATAAAATCAAGTCGCTAGTAGTTAGGTATGTATTTGCGTAAAGTTTACAATCATCCGTTGCAATCAATTCGCATCATCATTAATTTAAACCGAGTTACGATATTTATGCAATAACCGAACCAAATTGGCATACCTACCTGATAAATATTACACTAGTAACAGTAAAATAAAACGCAGGCATCGTAACATAACTTTTATTAGGAATATTATCTTGCAGTACACAAAATACAAAACTAAATTATTCTATTCGATATACTCTTGCTTTATCTATAACTAAATATATATACTATGCGGCTTATCTATACAATCAAAGTATAAATAAGCCGGGGGCCATTCACTATGACAATAACGTGTCATAGAACCACACGGATCTGTCATTCTCATACGAAATTCGACAGATCTTGGCAAGCTACGACGAGCGTGCTTGTCATAGAGAATAACGACCCGTAACCCTTCAAATGTCCATGTCGCATATTTATGACTTGCCGACCGTCGTATATAAACGTCCATTTTTATAGTCGTAAACTATTTTTATGGCTGAAATATTTCTTTGTTCGTGTTCTCGTTTCCCATAGGTGTCATTAGGGAAGATTATTATGTTTATTCTGATTATTACATCAGCCTATGTGTAATTTCGTATCACATTGCTATCAACGTTTAATACGAACCTATTTAGTAAGAGGTGTACAAACTGCAATGGTATATTTTGACGACAATACAATAATGTAAGAAAATATAGATAAATCAATCAATCAAATTATTTAAGGGTCACAATCATTTAAATAATTTGGGGCAACCGTGGTTAATTATAATAAAGGTCTTATGCGCGGTTGTTGGTACGAAATATTGCCACGAGATCCTGGATTCGATTCCCAGGTCGTGAAATGCAAAATTTGGGGTTTTCTGTGTAGAAATTCTTGATTACAGTCCCCAGTAAGAATTTAACGCGCTTAGTATCCAAATCAATCTCACCCAATTATACATTATAGGGCAAAATACCAAAAATCGCGGCCTAACCTTTTAGAGATTACAGGAAAGGCAATTTACTTATGCAATCATAATTATTATAATTACGTAAAAATATATTAATATTATTATAAGGACAATCAGACATATAAAGGGTTAACTAATGGGGTGTTTCGCTCAGTAAAGTATCTCAAATAGGAGCACCTTGCTATTATATCTATACCCTGTGTCAACAATATATTATTTGCTTAGCATAAATCAATTAATAAGTACCTACTACAAGTACAGATAATTATAGAAATCTAGATATATTGTACTGTAAACTTCACTACTTATACCTGAAACAGAACAATATTGTTTTTAGTTTATTTCAACCACCCCAACTCTTCCTATGGATATCGTAAAAACTAACTAAGGGATCAAGCAGATGGGAATCAGCGCATTTTGCTAAGAATTTATTTCACCTGGGCCTTTGCAGGCACTTTCAAAACGTCGTGATTCTAGATGCACGGTTCCAAGTGGGTTGGTCCTGGAGATTACCGGCAAGAAACTCCATGGCTACTGAGAACATACTGCGGTCACCAATTAGAATGCTAAGTATGGTGATTATCACTGTCACCGCTAGAGAGGTGCGGTGGGGGCGGTCCGCTTCGGGTGTCACCCTCTCATGGGTGTCACCCGCGCAAAGGTACACTTAACACTTCATCCATACGAAGTATGAAAAATTATCTATCTATATATGAAATTAAACAAAAGCTTTTTATCATAAGGGGTTAATTCCCCGTTCCAATACAATAGGCTTTTCAAAATAACATATTTACCACAATCAGTTGATAGTAGCAGAGTGTTCGAAGTCTCCTTTATCGAGATGTCGTTGTGGCGTCTTAGTGGGCTCGTAGATCAACATGGACGCGCGTTCCGGACTCGTCTTGTTGCGTTGCATGTCTGGAACATACAGAGAATCACTGCTTTCGTAAACTAGTGGTATGTGGTATGTCTATCTGCGGTTTCATCTACTACTACTTATACGGAGCTTACGTCAAACTTTTTATAGAAAAAATATTGGGTTCCAGTGTAATCTACACGACCTACGCGGTACTTTAGAGACGGGGTTTGCGACTTATGTGGTACTTAGATAACAGTGGCGCAGCTCACGCGGTACTTTTATGACTAACAGGAGTGCGTGACTTAAGTGGTACTTTAATGACTGAGGGGCGCATGACTTAAGTGGTAATTTGATGAAGGTGGCGGGGGTTTTTTTTTATAGTATCTAGATCACCGCCGCCCATAAACTTCCGCAACGCCTGGGGAGTCACCGTTGCGTTGCCGACCTTCTAGGATGGTGTTAGGAAAAGGGAGGGAAAGGGACTAAGGGAGGAATTGGGCCTCCAACGCTCCGCACTCATCGGACGAAACGCAACAGTATGTATACTGCTACTTAACGCCGATATTCTGTGGGAGGGTATTACTTTCCCGTTTGTCCATGACTGTATGACGTGGGGCGCATACGTGTTACTTACATCTAAGACTCAAGCGTCGTTTGTGTTGTCCGCACAGCTCCAGCTGTCTTCGTACTAGTTGCGAGGCGGATGCTGGCCGAGGACTCAACGGGAGAGTGGCTGGCTGGAGAGTTACTTCCGAATACGCTGTCTTGCTTGTGTAGTCTTGAACAATACAAAGACTGATTTAAACGGTTAATCGGCCCCAATTACGTGTCTTAGTACGGAACAAGACACGTAATTGGTGCCGATTTTTTTGAACATCGTACTAAACCAATTTTAATCACATTTATTTATTTAAAACATAAAAGATTTTTAATATTGATATGGTCACAATAAGATGTTGTTAGGTTAGCTAATTACGTAATAATTTTTGAAAGAAGGTTCCATAAGTAGGGACTGAATAAATTAACCGACTTGGTATTATATGGATCTCACAACTTTTTAGGGTAGAAGAACTGAATTGCGAGACTTGTTTTTTTTTACAAGTTATGTTTTTGATGGCATAGGTATTTATTTCTTACACATAACATTGATAAAGGACAAAATTATTTAAAATGAGACGTGGTCTATTGTGAAAGTGACTAAATTCACGTTGATAATTTGGAGTTGGGACTAATTTGACAGGAATAAATACCACATGTATACTGTATAGTGCCACAAACTTATCTGACCCGGTCATGGCGTCGCTGCCGTCGCTTTTACTAATGTCATCTCCCTACAAGTACACATTTTGAAGTCATTTTTGTTCCGTAGCGACGTTAGTTCCAATTTTGGTCACCGGGTCAGATAAGTTTCTGACACTGTAACATAATAAACGCACACCCTGAAAGTAGTTTAAGATTCGGCTACTGAATCGATTTCAGACATTTTGAATAAAGGTATTTAAAACAAAATTGAATTTGTCATTCTGACGGTCGATTGGGCCAAAGAAAATTCGATCTTATTTCAAGGCAGTGAGAAACAATTTTAAATGCATGAAACAATGTTAGGCGTAACAATTTATTTTAATTATGAATAACTTTAATAAAACTTAAGTTATAGTTATTATTCTAATTAGGGTGTATGGGGGTGTGCATTACATGTTGTATATTCCATCCATTTCTCATGGTTTTTGTTAGAAAAAGACTTAGACTAAATTATTTTAGTTTATCAAGAATAGAATCCTCATCATTGTCATATAATTAACGTCCTGATTTCTCCGATCTAAACTCCATATTATATTTATATAAAGACATCTGTCCTAAAATGGTTAAGGAAGGTGGAAGGAAATTAAGGAGAGTCCTTTTTATAGCAGCAGTGGACAGTGATCGGTTGATGTTTACACACCGCTGAGTATAAGCCTCCTCTTTTTAAGGGATTTTTTCGCGTATAAGTGTCTACCGCCAAAAATTCGTGAGAGACTATAAAGAATTTATGGATCATGTAGTTGGGAATCCCAAATTCATGATGGGTAAAGTTTCTGTTGCAACTGGAGTTCTGTTTGTAACTGCAGCTGAACGAGCGTAAATAAGTACCTAGTAGGAAACCGTCACGTCGACCCGGATTCATATAGAAACCGATTGAAATGTAAGCAGGTAATAGGAAACCTTCACGTCGACCCGGATTCAAATAGAAACTGATTGAAACATAAATAGGAAACTGTCACGTTAACCCAGATTCAAACAGAAACTTATCTATACTAATATTATAAAGAGAAAAGATTAGATTTTTTTTATGTTTGTTTGTTTGTAATGGATAAACTCAAAAACTACGGGACCGATTTTAAAAATTCTTTCACCAGCAGAATGCTACATTATCAGAGAGTAACATAGGCTATAATTTATAAAGATATCACCCGGCGAAGCCGCTGGCGGAAGCTAGTTGAAACATACATTAGAAACCGTCACGTTCACCCGGATTCAAACAGAAACTGATTGAAACATAAATAAGTAATAGGAAACCGACACGTCAGCTTGGATTAAAACAGAAACTAATTGAAACGAAGTAACTTGGCCTACAGAACTTACCTCTCTCAGTCAACACGATCTCCCGATGCATCTGCGACAGCTCAGCGTCGTTGACCAACACTCTATGCTTCTTCTCCGACCCGTCCCAAGTTCGGTTCCGGTCGCCGATGTACATTGTAAGATCACCGTCAGGCTTGAGATCTTCGTCTTGGAGGGACGTGTTCTTGCTTGGCGGTTCCAACTGGGATTATCAGAGAGGTAAAATGCTGATATTAAGCATCGGGCTTCATTCTTGTTAATAATACCGAATTGCAATAACGCGAAGTGTACCTAGACAAGTGTATAATCCCTAGAGCCGGGCTTCCACTGACAGCGGAGCGGGCTCCGTACGTACTCCGTTTAACACGTAACGGTAAACTTCATAGAAGTGCTTCCACCAACAAAGAGTCTAGCGGAGAGGACTGAACGATTAAAAATAGATACTCGTAATAACGAACTCTGTCTTCATTTCTCTTTTGCAGTGGAAGGCAACTGTCAAAACTCTTTCTTATTGGAAGGTAAAACCTATTTTAGCTAGTTGGGGTCCGTTCCGTCCAGCTTCTAGGTCATTGCCCTTTCGCAGTGGAAGCCCGGCTTAGCGAGTGGAAACACCAGTAAAATGTACTGAATTGACATAAGGGGCCGTCCATTAATCACGTGAAGTTTTTTTTACTATTTTTTACACATTTTTTAACCCCACCTCCCCCTTGGTGATACGTGGTGAGGTTTAAGACTGATATTTTAAATTATTACAATAAGACCTTAAATAGGACGCCGCCGCCCACAGCGGCACCGCAACGCAACATATGGACAGACCCTTACTGTTAAAAAAAAATTCCGATCGATCGGTACCTATAGTGCCACAAACTTATCTGACCCGAGGCGTCGCTGCCGTCGCTTGATGACCAATGTCATCTCCGTACAAAAATGACACTTTGATGTCATTTTTGTCCCGTAGCGACGTTAGTTCCAATTTCGGTCACCGGGTCAGATAAGTTTGTGGCACTATAGATATTGAAATTATGTCAATTCGCACCTATACCAGCGTGACATTATGTTAATGTTGAGCGAAATAAAAACATTCGAATTGACGGTAAACAAAATAAATAATTTTAGAGTCCACTGGATTAGAGGTTTTGCCATTTGTGACCTTTATAAATTAAGAAAGAGTTGAAATCCGTTGCTCTGGTGGTAAGTATGTTTTAGAATCAACTATAGTTTTTTATTTAAAATATTATAGAGGGGGCAAACGAGCTTGCGGTTCACCTGTAGGTACGGATCACCGCCGCCCATGAACAGAACAGAACAGAGGTGTCACCGATGCGTTGCAGATCTTTTAGGATGGTGTTAGGAAAAAGGGAGGGAAAGGAGAAGCAAGGGGACTAAGGGAGGAATTGGACCGAACGAAACGCAACAGTACCTATGCACACCACTACTTAACGTAGATATTCTGTGGGAAATTGTCAATCTAATCAAATAACGCTACCAATTTGCACAAAAATTGTGGATTTGAATGAAATATAATTACCTTAATATGCCTCTTGAAAGTAGGACTCGACTGTGGTCTATTCTTGAAATCGATGTGCTGGTTCGCGCCACTTTTATTCCTCACTATAGGCGACAATTTCCTGAATTCACTCCGCGGCTCCAACTCTATCCTAACAGTTTCTACCGTAGAGTTACTGGCCCTACCGAATAAAGGAGACAATTTCGGCTTCACAACACTAGTCACATCCGACTCTTCGACGCTCTCGATTGTAATAGTCGAGTCGATGCTGTTGGGGTTGTGCGTTATCGGTTTCACGACGATCAGTCCCTGGCTGTCGAGTTTAGTCGATTTTTCTAGATCATAATTCGGGTTTTCGAAGCCAGTTTGCGTTGCTATGTCGTCGCTAACTGCCGTGAACGTCTGTGAGTTGGTGTTCGATGCTTTGTTGAGCATCCGTTTGCGTCTTTCCAAGTCGGCGTGTATGTCTGTTTGGACGCGTAAGTTTATGTCTCCGTAACGTCGGACGATGTAATTCAATAACCAATGGTAGCCTTTACGAAGGCCGGGGTCGATTTTCGGC
Source organism: Allophyes oxyacanthae (assembly GCA_932294325.1). Taxonomy (NCBI): domain Eukaryota; kingdom Metazoa; phylum Arthropoda; class Insecta; order Lepidoptera; family Noctuidae; genus Allophyes; species Allophyes oxyacanthae. The sequence goes on along the minus strand of OW028635.1, from coordinate 7,846,512 downwards.
TTTTTGGTTTTTGGGTGTTCGGCGTACGCGCTGTAGGATTCGACTAGAGTTGGACAGCGGTACCTGAAAACAGGATTAAGTTTATTAAATTAGCTAGAATGGGATGGGATGTTATTTAAATTTCATTTTGGCGTTTAATACAAGGACTCGTTTCTCTTTGTCTAGCAGAGACAGCACAAATTGTTGCTTGGTTGGGCCGACGCGTCACGATATGACGTCATTATTTACGACATAATGTTTCTCTTGAAATATTGATCGCACTAGACGTATTCTCCACCTGCTATTTTTAAGAAGACACACAAAGAAAACCAGAATAACAGAACGTATTCTAACATGGATTGGAAAAATGTAACACACGACATAGCAACGAAATTTCCTACGACGCGGCGTCGTGTCGTAATGTGGCCTGGCGGTAACATCAACGTCATCGCTAATTCTGCGATCACAACGGAATTTTCTACGTCGCAACGTGTCACAACAACGTCGTATCGTGGTGATGTGGCCTGGCCTTGGAACCAGAACCAACGCTAATTCTGGTAATGCCAAAACCGGTGTGGATGCAGTTCTGTAATAACAAGGTATACTCACTTATTAACCAAGGGCTCTATGTTCAGTTTGTCGACGACATCTATGTCGTCTAGGGCTCCAGACTTGTCCTGTTTGTTCGCTAGCACCAGCACGGGTTTACCTGATGACGGAAAACCTACTTGCTTTACCAATAGTTACATGGACGAAGCGAAGTCATTATTCTGTATCATAATTTAAGACTGCACATAAATCTTGGACACAGTAGCAGCGTTTGGCTTTCCGTTGCTGGTTCGATCCCTGCACAGATCTAGGATATGAGATAACCACATTTGTACGGCCTACAGAGAGAGAGAAGGATGAGGCGCCCATACATATCCTATGCGAGTGTGACGTAGTACAGCACACAAGAAGCCAGCACCTCGGAGGCCACCTAATCATCTGATGAGATTAAATTCCTTCACCCCAAGACTATAGTCAATTTTATAATTGGCTTACGGCTAGAGGAACTGCTGTAACTATGAATGAGGCGTCACAAGAGATCCTCGCAGGTCGCAGTGAAGCCAAGCCCCTTGACTTAGCACCGTAACTCTTCCCCAAATAATAACTAAAATCAAAAACCCCCGACTCCAACTAGAAAAAGAGCTGTAACTTTTGAACGGCTGGACAGATTTTTATGAAACATAGTTAAGATGATACCCAATTAAACTGCAGTGAAATCGGTCCATCCGTTTTGGAGCTACGATAGCATAGACAGATACACACTACAAACTTATAACACCCCTCTTTTGTCGGGAGTTAATAATGGCCTACAGATACCTAGTCATTCTGGTGAGAGTACGTATGCATGTGAGATTTGTTGTATCCATGATACAGAAGGAATATTTCTACTTGTAGGAAAACACTAGCTATTAATACAATCGATAAACGAAGAAAATTTTAAGGAGTTTGTTAACCCGCCTTATCGCTTTCCGACAGGAATCTATCGTGTAACAAAAGTAAAAAGAATTAAGTTTTCGTTAACGAGTGACGCATTACCTTAGCCACATGCCAAGACAAGGCCAAGACAAGGCCAAGGACCTCGTAAAACAAACTAATTTGTAACAATTATACAGTAGTCTCAAAGTCTACAGAAATAGAAAGAAAAATCATTTATTTTCCACAAAAAACAAGACACTAGAATGATAGACATAGGTAATAAGAACAGGACAGGTGCATAGACAGAGAATCATTGCATTGCAGAGATTGCAGAGGTGCATTTTTCTTAGGATGGTAGGTAACAGTGTAAAATTAAGTAGAAATAAAATAATAATTTAAAAAAATATTAAATATGTGGGTAAATGTCATTGGACATACTGCACCAGGGTGCGCCGACTTGGTACGATAGAAATGAAACTTGCACACATATACATTTTTGTCTTTGTGTTAACTGGGCTCCAAAATTAAGACGAAATAGAGCATATATTTATCCTTTTCTCTCATGACAATTTTATGAGTACTTATTGCTATATAAAAAATTACTTTAAATTTTATATTAAAACTTTGTATAAACATTAAAAATATGGTTTGAAACAATTGAAATATATTTTCTAATTTATATAATGTATTTATATTTGTAGATTAGGCTATTTATCTAATTATTATTCATATTTTTATCATAAAATTTTTATTTTTTTAGTACTGGCAACATCAAAAGTAAACGTTATGAAATTAGGCTTAAAGGACATGTATCCAGGGCCGTAAAATAAATTAAAAAAAAAAACGTTATGAAATGTACGTCAAACTTTTTAAAATTAAGTTTTCAAAACTTTTCTCGTAAAGAAAGTTGCGGAATCTTATTTATTTTTGTTAATTTTATAAAATATTGGTTGAGGTTTGAGCTTGCTCCCTCCCGTATTTCTCGTTCTGTTTGCTTGAGTGTCCTGACTCGCAACAGTGCATTTATAAGCTTGTGAAACAAGTGTTTGGATTTTGAGATATTGACTCTGTTATTTTTAAGTTTTACCAAGGTTTTACCATGTCTGATCAATATCGGAAATGTGTCAAGTGTGGAGTGACTGCAGTACAGGATCATACTATCACTTTTCACAGGTTTCCCAAGATTGGGAGTGAAAAACCTGAAACAGTCTTGAGGTGAATATCTTTTGGCCAATTGCAGTCATATTTTGCTTTTTTATTGTTGTACAAGATTTTGTCGTATATAATAAACAATTATGTTCACAGATCTCGTATTTGGGCCGAATTCTGCTTTCCTGAAGAGAACTGTGCAGATGCAGATTTCTTAAAAAAAATGCATACCAGCCACAAAATGTTATGCAGTAAACATTTTGCAACAGATTCCTTCATCTCTAAAACACGACTAAATAAGTTTTCTATACCTATTGGTACACAACCCATAATGGAAAAACTAAGAAATATACCTGGTTCCTCTGGTCAGGTAAGAATATAATGTTTTATATTCCATTATCATGGTCTGTGTTTGCTTAGTTTCCTACATATTCAATTCGACATAATCTGTTATGCAACAAGCTAGAATAATAAATGTTGTTTTAAATTTAAACACTGTTCAAAATTTAAAGTTATTGAAAGAATTTGACTGAAATTATTTGTTTAAGTAACACTATCAATAGTAAAGTTAACAATAAAATTTTAGGTTTCACCTAAAGCGGGGCCTTCCCATGTACATGTACAGGATGAAACGCATATTATTGAAGTTGAACAAAATGTACCGGTATGTATTGCACATCTTTCAGTAATGATCTAATATCCATTTACAATGTTTTCTTGAGAGAGGCTTGTTCTTAAACAGCATCCACGCAGATGATCTGCAACACTATGTTTGCCAAGGTCAGTTTTGGGGTGATGATGTAACTATTCTTAACAATTAAAGTTATCGTGCTAAACCAAAAAAAAAGCCAAAAGCCCAAAAGCCCAAAAGTTGAACAACTGGTTAAACCTTACAATATCAGTATAACATCCATTAACTGGGTTGCAGACTACTGTGATTCAATATTAATATTAGTGAGAATCGACTATGTTGTGAGCTTAAGATGACAATATAGGTAGTTGGTAGAAGGCATGAAGACCATGACCATAATAATATAAGTAATTTGTATTATTTTTTTAGATTACTTTACCTACATATCAGTCTCCACCTCACATTAATGAACTCCAGAGCATCGATGAAACTTCTGGAGAACATTCTACAGTTGTCAAGTTCACATCAAGATCTAAAAAGCATGTAAGTAGATACTTCTACAGTTACAGTTAATATATTTAGCTTATCAAAAAAAATAGTAAAAACCGACTTCAAAAATTAAAAGGTATAAAATAACTTTAACATTTAAACTTTAAAATTTAGTTTTTGAAGTCGGTTTTTACTTTTTTTTTAAAGTTTATTTTATTTTTCAATTTTGAGTGGCATCAACAATACATAAACATGAGATTACAGCAATCGCGAGTGATGTGATGTTTTTCATTCAAGAGTTCCATTGTCTATCTCCGAAGATCTTCATCAGATCTTCACCAAGTTAAAATGGGACTACTTCGGGAGTATATCCTCTCAAACAAAAAAGAATCATCGAAATCGGTTGGCGTGATATTGAGTTATTCGACCATTTGTCGCGCACATACTTAATGCAAATTTAAGACTTATATGGTTTTCTCATGGATCCCATGGTCAGAACTGGACCAAATTAAAATGGGACCAAACGGGAAGCACCAGCTTTCAAATAAAAAAAGAATCATCAAAATTGGTTCTCCCAGTCGACAGTTATGAGGTAACAAACATTAAAAAAAAAAAAACGTACGCGTCCAATTGAGAACGTCCTCCTTTTTTTGAAGTCGGTTAAATAAAATTAATACCGCACTGCAATTGTCGACGATCCAGGCTACTGGTGGACAGAATGAATATAATTTTTTTGATATTGTGTTTATAATGAAAGCTCTTTAAATTTTTCAGAATCGCAAACACTGCATTTTGAAGCCTTTGGGTGTTCAAAAAGTTCAAGAACTTTCACCAAGGGAACAAAAGCTTTATAATATCTGCAAGCAAAGTTGGCAAAAGATATGTGTTCTGAAACAAAAATTAATGCAGAAGAGGAAAATCAATCACATTAGTAAATTAATGAATGATGATGATGTGAGGAGATTGTTTAATAGCAACATCAGTGATAATTTGGTACTTTTGCTACAAAGCCAAATTCAAAATTGTCCCAGAAAGCCTAAAGGGAGAAGATATAATTTGAAGCAACAAATTTTGGCTTTAACTTTATATAAAAAGTCACCGGCATGCTATAGATTGTTACGACGTATGTTTGCATTGCCTTGCCAAAGCACATTGAAAAAACTTTTGAACAGAGTTCCTCTTAAACCAGGCATAAATAGCCAAATTTTTGCTGGCTTAGCTACCATGGTCCAATCTAATACAGATGAAGAAAATATTTGTAATTTAGTATTTGATGAGATGAGCATAAAAAACAATTTGTCATATAATAGAAAGTTGGACATAGTAGAAGGTTACCAAGACCATGGCAAACACGGGAGATCTCATGATGTGGCAGGCAAAGCATTAGTTTTCATGCTTTCAGGCATTAGAAAAAAATGGAAGCAACCAATTGCCTATTATTTATCTAGCAACTACACTACTGCTGACAGATTAGAAATTTTGATTAAGGAGGTATGTAGTAAAGCTTATTAAATATTATTAAGCCCATTGCCATCCCAGTGCTGGGTACAAGGCTGTTCTCAGTTGGTCTGATGCAGGATGGAAGACTTTATTGTGTGTAGCTGTCTCCCGCTGTCACACATGCTTTTCATTTTTTTAAAATTAAATATAGCCTATATCACTCACAAATAGTGGAGCTTTCTATCAGTGAAAGAATTTTTAGAATTGGTTCAGTAATTCCAGAGATTACCGCCTACATACAAACCAACAAATAAAATTTTACCTCTTTATAATATAGTTGAGTATAATTTTTTTAACTTATGTTTCAGGTTCTCGAAGAATGTTTTAAAGTGGGTCTGAAAATTGTAGCCACAGTGTGTGATCTATCACGCGTTAACATCAGAGCCCTAGACATACTTGGGTCAACAAGGGAGAACCCTTGTATTAATTTTGCTCAGCAGGAGATTGTTACAATCCTGGATCCTCCTCACCTGCTGAAATGTTTCAGAAATCTTTTTCTGAAGCATGACATTTTATGTTCTACAGATGTACAATTAAGTGGAGAACCCATATATGGTATGTACTTAGAACATCTATATAAATACGTGAAGAGAAAACTCTGTACCCCTTTTTAAGCATATTGCGCGCACGGAGGATTGTGAGATTTGGCATCGAGTTTATATGGAGAAGTGCAGAAAGCTAAAATTATGATCGAATTCGAACACTAGGCGACCACTAGTTTTATTTATTGAGCTTAACTAATACGCTAAACCCACTCAGTGACACCAAGGAATCCAGGATAATTGCATTTGATTATAAAGTTTCCATTTACAACTAATTTATGAAAGTTGTATTAGATCATAGTACAATAATTGCTTTGACGACACGGTTGACGCAGTGGCTAAGCGATTAGCTTTCTGCGCCACGTGCCGCGGGTTCGATCCCCGCACGGAACAAATATTTGTATGATCTACAGATAGTTGTTTCGGGTCTGGGTGTGTGTGCATGTGAGATGTATGTTTGTAAACTGTACCCTCGAGACAGGAGAAATCCTAGAGAGGGGCAACCTTTTTTTTTAAAAGAGAAAACAGAAAGATTGCTCTGTTTGTGGAAATACCTACATTTAATTATTATTAATTTTCAGGCACAGCTAAATGGAGCCATTTAAAAACTTTTTATGAAATGGACAAAAGTAATCCAAACTTTGTTTATGCTCCAGCATTAACGGATATTCACATTAATCCTAACAACAGGCAAAAGATGCGTGTTAAATTAGCCGCACAAATTTTTAGCCATACTGTAGCTGCTGGTATATTGGCTAAAATTGCGTCAAGTAAGTAATATAATAACTATTGTACTTTATAACTCTGCAGCTAAAGTGCACCTGTGCCATAATGAACATCTTCTCTACATAGTACAAAATAAAGTCGCTATCTGCATCTGTCTGTCTGTATATCCGCTAACTCCTAAACCACGCAACGCATTTTGATGCGGTTTTCACTATCATTTTGAGCATTTCTTCCGGAAGGTTTATATGTATAATACTTTCATATTTCATGTTAGGATAGTAGAGAAATTGCACCCGTTCGAAGCCGGGGACGGGTCGCTAGTCAGTTATAATTATAATACATTATAATTATGAATAGAAAAATTTCTTCAGCATCAGCATGTTATGTATTATTTCAGCATATTATTAGTAAACCTGTAGTACTTCTGAATTCAATTTCATATTTTAACTTTCAATCTGTATAGATACTTGAGCATAATGTTAAAGTACTAAGCTTAGCACTTCCACTAAGCATTTCCACTACTAAAATTAAACTACTACTGCTACTACTGCTAGAATTAAAGATATCAAATAAATACTAACTTACTGTATGATCTACAGGGTGACTGGTTGAACGAGAGAAACATTGAAGGAGGATATTGTACTCATCATTATGAACAACTTTTATTATGAAACCAAACATGAAATCCCAAAAAAAAAAAACATCTGCTGTTCCATATAAGTAATTCAATATTACTCGACTAAGTGTACAGAACAGATATTTTTTTGCGATTTCATAATTATGTGGTCCCAATACCCTCCTTCAATGTTTCTCTCGTTCAACCAGTCATCCTGTATATTATCATAATAATTTCGTGAATCTTTGTAAAACTAATTAAGTTTTAAAATATTTTACAGATGAACTTCCCGCTGAGACGATCGCCACAGCCAATTTTCTGAGTAAAATGGACGAGCTATTTGACGCCTTAAATGCAGATTCTAAAGATCTACGGCGCGGCAAGAAACTGTCAACTAATATGACGAACAGGAGTCCACACTTGGAATATTTCAAAATAATGAAAACTTATATTAGTGGAATTACATTTTTAGGATCGCGAACAAATCCACCGTCACAAGAAGGATGGATACGCACAATGAACGCAGTTACAAAATTGTGGCATAATTTAAATAACGTCGGTATAAAAAGTTTAGCGACAAGACGCTTAAATCAGGACGTCCTTGAAAATTGCTTTGGTTGTATCAGATACAGTTGTGGATCCAACTATAATCCCACTGTTTCTCAATTTGTCGCCGGAATCAAAACTGCGGTAATAACTAATCTCAAGCACAGTGGTCGTCGTCGAAATTGTGAAGACGATTCACTAGTGCTTGCGAATAATTTACAAGCATTTTTGACATCCGGTGACAGTGAAAATGACCCTGCCACGGAGGACATATGGGATTTCGATTCACAATATTGTAATGTCGATAATATAGTTGGTGAAGCAGTGGATCACATCAATCAGGCGACTTCCGAGGCCCAAGCCTGTGCATATGTGTGTGGATTTATGGTCAAGAGGCGGAATATTAGTTGTCATTATTGTAATCAATTATTTTTATCATCGGACCATAAATCCACTCACTTATTTACAGAATTTAAAGAATACGACCCCAAGCAGGCTAGTTTAAATTATGTCAGTGAAAAATTTGTAGAATGTGTAGAGATATGTGCGACGTTAATTAAAAAAGAGCTTTCAGCTAATTCTTATAAAGAAAATATTTATAAACATTTAAAGTCTATTCTTAGTGACGTGGTGGATTTCAGCTTTCTATTAGAATGTAACAGCCATTACGAACAAAATTATAATTCAATTACAAAGTCTGTAATTTTTATATGCTTAAAACGATTTTTAATTTTAAAGAATCGCGAATTTAAATGATTCGCAAAATAAATACTTTATAAAATTAAATTAGTCGTTGTTTCATTTGACGCAATATTTTGGTAAATTCGAATTATTTTGGTACTTATTCTTAAACAAAGCTTTTTCTAACTTGTATACATAAACATTAATGTTTTTAAGTACCAAATAATTCGAATTTACCAAAATACCAGAAATTACAAAATTTGCAAAAAGGACCTGCCTAGGTACTGATTCAAAATTCCCGCACAAATTTGTTGTATATGGGTCACCACCGCGGCGCTAGTAGTGTAAGGATATAGACACGAGTTTCGTTTTTTTTAATAGGAAGATACCATTCTTCTCTAGTAATAATGTTCCTTGTACTGCACCGACTGACTCACTGTGACATACAGTACTTGTACTATTAGGTATTCAGTGGTGTCCGAGGTAATAGTTAAAACTACTTTTGTCTGAAGAAATCAGGCATTACTGACCGTTCCTTGTAGTCAAAAGTAATGCCTAGATTGGACTTACATGTCGATAGATAAAGTTTAAATTGAAACAGCTCAGAAAATGGAAATACCGTGCCTCCATGGCTACAGTCTTACCAAATGTCACTGTCATCACATGGCAATACCTCTTTTTAGACAAGGAGTGGGCCATCTAACCTCTGCCATAAATCTACAAGTCCATAACCTAGTGGGGATAGTGTAGTGATATCCAAAGTTTCGATCGGTGCCACCTGTCTACCTTCATTGACTTTAAAATGAGTCATGCAATAAAAAACAAAGTTATGGTTTCATCATAGGGGTGAAACATGGTAGTCAGCAGACAGACACGTCATTTATGACGTCACTATTCTAAGCCGTGAAGGGTGACTGTTGGCCAATGAGCTGGTACTATATGACTAACAATTTGTTCGGGCAGTTATCAACCCTTTGATCCTGAAGGTGTTCCTACATACACATACAATCGGAAAACTTTCCAGTCGAACATCCTTTTAAGGCAAAAATCTTTTGCGAACTTTCCAGTCGAACATCCTTTTGTAGCTAAATTCGTTTGCGCCCGGCGTCCAAACGCAGAGTTACTACTCTAAGCGTGCCGCAGTCGTTTAAATCTTTTTTTTTGCGAAATGTAACACCGCGACGTATCATGACTGTACAACCACAGGGTTACTACGAGCTCTTCTAGCAGGACAGAAATTGAACTGCCTAGACATTTCCAGTATAAGCTGACCTTTCATTGTATGAAAAGCCTATACAGTGCGAGGTCAGATCAGTTCGTAGTAAGCCCCCAGTTCGCCAATGATAGCATTTTGAATGTTTTGGGTCAAGCCAGTCGCCATATTTGATGATAGGAAAGACAATCATTCGATTGTGGAACCACAACGTGTTCTAAATTGTACGAGTTTAAATCCTAAAGCCGTTGTTAGCAAAGTGCATATGAAAATGGGGTCAGTAGTCGCGATATCGGCCGTAGCCTGGAACAGTGGCATAGTTTAGCCTTTTGTGCGGTCGTGTAGCGACATAGCATTGTGGATAGTTCAATACCGCGTAAGCAGCATTGATAAATACCGCGTAACTATAAAATACCAATTTTTTCAGGAGAGAGATTCAACGGGTGCTAATCAGCGTCAGCAGTGCACTAGCGCGAGACCTCAATTTGGCTAATTTCGTCACTTACGAGTTACGCGGTGTTTACTAATGATTGTTACGCGGTATTTTACTATCCCCGACGATAGCTTCGATCGTGCTTGGATTTTCTTTCACTTGAAATTTTACAATCATCGTGTTTTCCAAAAACTCTTGAGATCGCAGGAAATGGAATAATTCCATTCCTTTTTTTAAAAATATTAATATGTACCTAGTTTTATAGAAATATCGGAATAATATTTTATAGATCGCAACCATTAACATAACTCATTTTATGTTTTATTTATTTTTTATTGTGCGAATAAACTCTTTTTCTTTCTTTCTTTCATTATTATTACGAGGAAAAAATGTCCCAACACAGCATTCTGTTTTGGATCCTAGCGGAATGTTGGATCCCTTGTTATTGAACATTTGGTTTCCTCATGGATTCGCGGCTGTGTAAGCACTTAAGGTTGTATTTTACGACGATTTCTTACTTTTGAGGGGGTGAAGTATCAGCCTAAGCCCCACCCACTAGGGGAGCTCCGTTCTCGCAATTACGCAATTGACGTATCAGACTGTGTGACACACGTGTCACAGAATAGCAATATTAATTAGCAACATGCAGTATGACACCAGCAAATACTTGAAAAATATAAATCCATAATATCGTATACCCAGTGTCCTATATTACGCTAGAAAATCTGTTCCTCCGTTTTGTATTTGTAGATTTTATACCTATTTAACTATCTACTTATAAACTATCAGTCATACCTATTGTGTATGAGTTTATGCAAGTACACATAATTGTCTCGACCAACATTGGGAATTTTCACACTAAGCCAATAATGCCGTAACGAAACCGATATATCGGCATGACAAACCTGATGACACTGCCAATGTGTGTGTAATGTTAGAAGAATAAGCCAACTCAAATCCATGCCTTGAGATAATAACCTACTCTCACCCACACCTGTAGGAGTCGTCCGTTTCCGTAGTCATACCTACTTAAGTATGTTCACAGGGTTGCTTTTTTACCAAAAAAGAAATTGCATATTCATAGATCAAAACCATATTCCTAGTTCAGATTCCTCGCTATGTATGCAGATGAAGAGCTTCAAAATTGAAAGAAAGAAAGAAAAATCATTTAAATCGGACTCGCACACGAAATTACATAAACACACAAAAAATTCAAATAATGATAACAATAACCTAACCGTCTAAAACCCTCGATTGTAATTAGAAAAAGAGGTGTAACTTTTGAACAGCTGAACAGATTTTAAGAACCATCCCGATTAAACTAGCTTTCAATAAAAAAAAACTGCATTGAAATCGGTCCATCCGCTTTGAAGCTTCGATGCCACAGACAGACACAGATTCACAGATACATAGATACACAGATACACATTATAAACTTATATCACCCCTCTATTTTGTCGGGGGTTAAATAGTCCTGCAAGAGGCCAAAGAAAGTCCCTATCTCAGCATATCCTGACAGTTAATCCTGACACAGATAAAATAAATACCGCAGCGCTGGTTTTCGGATAGGACCGTGGTGATGCCACGGACAACCACGATAACCCATAATACATAAATAAAGGTAAAGATTATAATTTAAATTGGTGAATCATTTTTCTAGTGGACTGCAAAGCCCATAAAGAAATAAAATTAAAAGAAGTAAAATTAGGTTGGGCCACCGGCAAATCGGTACCTATAGGGCCGGCCGACACATTTTAAAATGTCAGCGTTTAATAAGGAACAAAATTATACATAATCTAAGGAAACGTAGATCAGTTCAATACGAAATAATAGTAGTTTATGAAACTGTTGCATAATAATAATAATAAAGTAAAAATCTTTCAAAATTTTAGGGTGAAAAATAATTTTGATTGATTTTTGTGTCAAATCTACAGGCATTCTGGGATTTTTAACGATTGTGGTGGATAGTAGTGCTACTTAGGTTGCCGGCACAAAAAGAAATTCAGAAATATCTGAAACATTGTGGTCATGGTAATTAAAAATATCTTAAGGGGTGTAAATTTTTGAAGGATTTCAATTTTTTAATGTAACTTCTTAAAAATTGAGATTTTTTTTAATTTTTTTTTGTTCTCGAATAGTCATGAGCTGGTCAACCCTCTGGTACCCGCTTATCGTTGAATTTTGGGACATGGTGTATATAAAACTTCATACTCTTTGTTCTCAACACTACAAAATTGTCGTACTGATTTTTCTATACTACATCCTATAAAATGAATTCTTACGAAATACTTAGATTTTCTGAATAAAAGGCAAGTTACTTATACTTCCTGTTGCTTTTTAATAATTTTTTTAATGATTTTACTGTCATTCTTTCTTTTGGTTTTGAATAAAGTGTAAGCGCAGGAAAGTCAAAAAAAATTGCACAGGTCCGACCTCGATGCGCGCCGAAACGCGACTGATTGATGGCAGAGATGACAGAAATCACGAATTTTGTGGTTTTTATCAAATTGTGACCAATATACGTAATATTATAAAAAAATAACAACCGATTTTGGTTGGTATATTTGCGACCAATATTGTGATGTAAAAATTATTTGAAATAATATCATGTTTTAGAAATAATCTTGTAAACACTTTTTTAAAAGGGGTAACTTTGCGATTTTTTTTTATCGAGCCAACTTCATCCATTCATGTATCGGACAACCGTGCAGAGATTGTCACATCTTCAAGTTTGATATATATTTTTTTCGGGACAAAGAAATAAGAATTTCTATTCAAAAAATTGTAAATACAAATCGGTTTTTGAGGCATTCCTGTAAAATACCCCCTTAATTTATTATGCCTCGTCGCACACGAGCCACTCGCGACAGCCACACCACCGTCGAACTATGGACAGTAGCTTTGTTTTTTTTTTTTTTTAGCGTGGTAAAATCATCAAATGAGTCCTCCCACCTCGGGCAGGGCGGGAGGGACTGTCAGACTTGTACTGACTAAAATCCACGGTGTTCCTTCAATAGCCCTTTACGTTCCGGAGTCACGGTAATATGAACTCGCCAATCGCCACACATGGTTTTCACCTGCACGGGCGGACGCTACAGTTTCAGGTAATGGCTTTTTGTGGATGTCGGGAGTGGCCCGTGTGCGCCAGCGCGGCGATGAAAAGTTGCAAATAATCACCGGCGCGCCCGCATACAATAGCTTTTCCATTGCTTCTACTTTGCGTCCTTTGGTGGGAAGCATAGCACACATTATAATAAACTATGTACCTATTTTCAACAAGCAACACGATATCGATAGCCCAACAACCGACACGGTGCAGTGGTTCGATAAATATTTACTAGGTATAGGTAAGTACTATACCCACCATATTCATTTGATGTCGCCAACAACACTGATAAGCACTTTAATTAAAAGTACAGAGTAGTTTTATCAGTTATTAGTGTTGATATAGATACACTATTAATTGGTTATTTTCACCGCAATATAGAAAGAAAGAAATAAATAAAATCAATTTATTTTTTGCACACAGGACACCGAGCATGCACACTTATCAAACATAAAAAAAAAAAACAAAAAATCAATCGATCAATATCATGGTTATCCTGACTTAGAAGATAGGTACGCTAAGCCATCGTGTGGCCTATGCCCAGCACTGGGCTGCAGTTATGGTTGCCATACGTCGGGAAATTTCGTACATTGTCCGATTTTATAAAATGTCCGGAATTTTCACACAAATTCGGGTATGGGTACTTGGTAGGCGAAGTACTTACACGCGTCACACATGTACACGTAAGAAATTCCAGAATGATCTCCAGATTTACTTTTTTTAACCACCGACAAAAACCAAAAACGTCGGGTGTTATAAGTTTAATAAATAATAAAATAAATAATAATAATAATAAATAATATGTATTTAAAAATGTAAAAAATATGTTTAATGATGAATAAAGGAAACTATATTAAATAATAATTTTATATTTTTAAATGTATATTTGATTTTGTTTTATAATATGTATTTAAAAATGTAAAGAAATATGTAAAATAATAAATAAAGGAGATAATAAATAATAATAATAAACTTTATTTCATAAAAAACAGTTTGTAGTGTGTATCTGTGAACAACGTGAACATTCCTGATTTGTCGAAATTGAATCTATGCCGATTACGAGCGTGTATAGATTGCCCTGCTGGTTAGACTCTGGGAGTCGACACTAACATGGTTGGGGAAAGGCCAGGCTGATGAGATACCAACAGATATTGTTTATCGTAAGGTAACCTTGAATTATCAGAGATTGGTTTTATTTCGCGATCCATATCGCAAATGAGTTCTTAGATAGAGGTAGGTACTTATTAGTTGCAATGCGGTATAGGTAGAGGTAGGTAACCTGTTTATTCAAAATCTTTTTTTATGTAGACATCTTATTTTAGTAATATAAAGCAAAAAGTTTTTTTGTTTTTTTTTTTGGTCGTTATTTGTGTACAAATAAAATGTGGTCCTTTCTTTACTAAGTATCTAGCATGGTCAAGACAAACTCGGCTGACTTGACTGATCAGAAGTGGCCCATATAGGTAGTTAATTTCTAAGGGGTTACTAAACTATGACTAGAACTTTCTTGACCTCGAAATGAAGCTTGCGTGTGAAATCGATAACATTTTTATAGCAATTTCAGAGCGGGAAATGTGTAGGAATTGACTTATTTGAATATGGATGGACACAGAATCATGTTACCCTTGGATGGCGCAAGCTGATGAGATGGTAGTCCGAATTGTCTACGTACGATGCGTAGGGAGCTGTTAGCTATTTAGACTGTTTATTATACACCAGGGTTTCCCAACCTGCGAGTCTACCGCATAACAAAATGGTAATGAACCTCGACAGTCGACACTGGTAATAAACTTCAATACGATCGTGAGAGCCTAAACTTTGAGCTACCTTGTAAAAAAAATACCGATCATGAAGATGGGAGTCCCAACTTCATGAATGGTAATTTTTTTACAAGGTAGCTCGAATTTTAGGCTCTAGTTGATTACCAGAGCATGATGTTCAGACCGGGGGCCCGAAAAAAATTTGAAATGAAAATTATGAATTTATGATATAGCATCACTATGCTAAATCATAATTTTAATTTGAAAGAACGTTCTTTAGGGTTCGCGGATCGTCGTGATGTGATGTGGCGCTAGGGGTTAGCCCCTGAAAAAAGTTGGGAAAGGCTATTTTACACACTGCCCCACTGTAGTATTTTTTCTGTATCATGACTATGAGTCATGACAAGTTTAGTGTACAGCACAAACCTCACAAGCACAAACACATAACTAGATACCTACCTATCTAGTTATGTGTTTGTGCTTGTGAGGTTTACGATCTACCTAGATCGTAGGTATTTGGTCCGTGCGGGATTCGAACCCAAGCCGTGATCTTTGGCACAGCAAGGCACTGCTACTGTTCCATCGGGCCATCGATAAGTTTTTGTCTACCTATGACCTTTACTGGAATATTTTTGATATCGGTCTAATTGTACGTCTCTAATTTAAAAGTTTTTTTTTTTCAAATAAAATATTGTGCAAATTATATGAAATCATTATGTGAGTCAGCCCACCAGTTACCATGGCGATATTTGTAAAATATTAATAAAAACCATACCTGATATTTTGTCGTGCGATAAAACCTCTTCGAGTACGGCTCTACATTCGTCCAACCGTGAAAAATCACTTGAATCGATGACAAATATTACTCCGTGTACCTCGCTGTAGTACTGAGGCCATATCTGACGAAAGTGAGGGCCACCGCCTAAATCATATATCGTCACAGGTGTATCTTTATGCACTAAATTCACAGCTTTAAAACCCACAGTTGGCAAAACCTTATCATCCTTCTCGCCGGCCAAATTATTCACAGTTTTTGTTTTTCCCGCGTTATCCAATCCTATCAGTATCAATACGATGTGACGACGCACGTTTCGACGCCGAAAAATACTTCCGAGACAATTACCCATAATAAACACGACACATACAACTAGATTATCGATAAAAATCACTGTTCATATCACAAATACGTGTTTCAAATTTGAATTTGTCACCAGTGGCCATTTGTAAACAAAAAAGTTTTGTTGACACAACGGTTACCAATAGCGATCGAGTTCGATGTGGCCAGTGTTAACTGTTGGTCTGTTCTCTTTACCCATTTATATTGAACAAAGCTTGTTTTTCTTTTTACTGCAATTTTTTTTTAAACAATAAACAGAAATGATTTATTCTATATTAATTACATAGGTAATCATTTGTTTATTTGGATTATTTATTTATTACTAAATTAATTTTATTTCGTTCTATATTTTAACTATTGTAAGTATCCACTTTTTATCAATAATTTATTACACAAATTACGCTTTGAAATTACGAGTCGTCAATTCACTACGGAGTATGGACGTCCATTCCGAATTAAATAAATAAATAATAAATGTATAAGCAATATCAGCATGTTTATCTTCTTCAAGGCGACAGCTGGTGTATTAAACAACTCTACATAATAACGATTGTATTCTACATAAAAGGTCACAGCTGTTCTGTAATAATTACGATGTCCTTTCGGTTTGTATGTTTTTCTTATGAGTACCTACATAGGCAGAATGCGTAGTGTCATTGCCTTATTGCTCATCACAGCGAGCCAATCTTGTTAACTAAATAATAAGTAGGTAGGTCCCTGGCTTAAGGTAAACCGAGAGACGACCGAGAGCGAGGTAAACGGTAAACAATGAAATTATGCCACAGCTTAACTAAACTAAAACTAATAATAATAATTTATATTTAATGGCGCAGTGGCAGGCTGTCTGCCTTCCACGCAGAGGTTCAATTCGTTAACTAGTAGAAAAACTTATATGGCCTACAGAAACTTCAGCGTCGAGGTATATACACAGTTATATGTTTTATGTAGTAAATAAAACAATTAAATAAAAATACATAATTGAACATTTATTTTGAAAAAAATAATATTCACCATAAATACAGGTACAATTTCGACATAACATTATTTACAAAGCTCAATACAATTTATAAATAAATACAGTAAAATGCGCGCCAATTAAAACCAACGACAATCTTGATTTGTGTTGCAGTCGTGAAAATAAAATTATCTGAATTTCACGAGAATTATGTCCCCGTTTTTGACTGAAAAGTAGGCTAAATCTTTCATAACGTTGTCGAGACATATTTCTGCGCCTTTCATTTGATCATCAAGTAAATATAAAGTTGGTGGTCCAGTGTGAACAGCCTTCGGGAACAGTCTTTGTGCGAGTGTGACCAGCTTTTGAACGAACATGGAAGATGGGAACTTCTTTTTGAAAGACTTTCCAGTTTCGTCTCGGAGTATTATTTCTAGGAGTTGGGATGTGAGAGTTGTGTTTTTTATTTGTTTTTCAAGCAAACTGTCGTCGGGGATGCCATATTCTGCAAAAAAAAAACAATGATAAACATTATGGCCTCATGCCCATTTGGCTATCTTACAGTTATTTTAAAAAGATTATAGGCGATGTCTTCTTTGCGATTGCCTTTTATTTCTACTCTTTTTTGCTAAGTCATCTACCTAGTAGTTGATTAGTATAAATGAAGTCAACCACTGCCTGACTTCTCTAACGATGAAGGGTAATGTGCAGTTCTATTTAATCCACACAACTGACTGCCTCATAACTTATTATTTTCACTCTTGTCCATCCAGAGGTTGCCTGGAAGAAATTGTACAATACCATTGTACAATTTGCCCATGTTCGTGTAAGTTTTATGTGTATATTTGTTTTACTGGTGTACAATAAAGAATATATAAATAAATAAATAAGGGTATATAAGCCATACGAGAGCTTAACATCAATGGTAAGGACATATCTATGGGACGGAAGGGACCTTTCCTGCCTCCCATAAATTTAGCTGGTTAATAATGTGCCTATACTTAATAATAATGAGAATAAGGTCAGGAGACTGATGATGACTTAAGACAGTACTCTCGAAATTCCTGATTTGCCCACCATGCCAAAATCTGGTTACGCCAATGATCAATAATAATCGACGTAGCAGTTTCGAGGAATAAGTATGTAATATGAACTTGGAGTTTTTAAATAGAGGTATTTTTTATAGTATGAAAACGATGGCATCTTTTAGAATTGTACACTCTTTTTTGCCAAGCTTTATTATGTGTTAGTATAATGCCAGTAACTTACTATTGATAAGCTCAGTGAACCGACAATGTTCAAGACTGAAGGCTCGCTGGGCAGCTGGGTCCTTCTGCGCAAGCTTCCATTCCGCCCCGTAACGTTTCAAGTAGTCGTACTCAGCGCCGCGACGCAGTTCCCGAGTTATTGTTGAGCCGTTCAGTTCCTGGAGATAATTATGTTAATTATAATCAGTGATTGGAATAGGTGGTGCTAATTCACCTAAACTTCGAGGCACAGAGACAAAAACTGGAGACTTCCTTACGACAACAACATTTTTTCTGGGAGAAAAATTGTCCCAAGTTTCAGGACATCACTTATGTACAATGAACTTCATAATTAATGTACATAAGCAGTGCAGTTCTCAGTGGCATTCCGAAGTCTGAAGCCCAATTCTCGTAATTATAAATGTTCAAAATATAGTTTAGATCTCGTTCTGATCTAGGCATTTAATGGTATTCTCCTACACTAACAAACAACGTCAAACGTGAAATTATATTGTAATGAGGTCGATAGTTGATTGAAGCCAAATCGGTATTCTGCTAACATTTTGAACAGACACAGATAATAAAATTGGTATTCTCGTCCATACATTAACATCAAAAATGAGATTGAAATGAGTTTGTAAGAAGATTGAATTCAAATCATACTGAAATCGGACTGAACTTTAAGAGGAGTAGAATACCGATTTTTTGTCTATTCATAATAACTAGTGGTCGCCTTGTGGTCGAAATTCGACCGTAATTTTAGCTTCCTGCACTACTTCTCCATAATTATTATCTCAGACTCCTCCGTGCGCGTAATGTGCATGAAAAGGGGTACAAAGTTTTCTCTTCACGTATTATAGTGCGCGCGGAACTAGTTGGCCGCGCCTTAGGTGGGGTGAGGGCGCGGGTTGCCTAGTGTTGACGTCGCCGTACTGAGTAATGACAGCAAGAGTCCCCGCCCCTCCGCTCACATACCTAAGGCGCGGCCAACTAGTTCCACGCGGACTATAATACATAGAAGATATCTTAGTTCGGTCAACTTTCAGTCATAGTGGAAATTAATTATGAGAATGCTGGAATTGTGCCCGGTATAATCAATAAACTTAAACGTGTCGAAACGCTCGGGTCATGGGGTCCGAATGCATGTCTCCTATTCAGAGACACTGCAAAACGGTTGGTCGACGCTACGCGTGACCCGAGGGCTGGCCTATTCTTTGGGCAAAGAATAAGCATTGCCATTCAACGTGGCAATGCTGCCAGTCTCCTGGGCACGCTACCAATTGACAGCGATGAGGAGGAGTACTTTGACGCCTAGGTGCTCAGTTTTATATTTGTATCTAATTTATTTTATTTTATGATTTATTTATCTAACAATAATTAGTGTACATATTTAAGTTTATATATTAGAAAGAAAGAAAATCAATTTATTCCTTTATTATTTCCTTTTTTTTATTATGGTTGTAAATAGTTTGATGTTTCTTAATAAAAACTAAAATAAACTTACCATTAGCGTGCCAATCTTAGCAGTAATCAGTTGTGATCCAGTATCGTAATCTTCAGTAGATTGTATGGGATTCTTCAGGAAGTAAAGCTTTTTCAGACGATTTAATTTGTTCAGTTCACTCAGTGATCTCCACTGGAATGTATAACATTTTGGTTATTAGAATGATTTTATTAATAAAGTTTATTTTGGAAACATTATTAATAATCGAATTTATTGTACACCAGAGAGAGGTGTATTTAAGAGTTTATTTTGGGAATATTGAAGCATTTTACATGATAATTAGTATTTTTTTTTAAACATTGCCCCTCACTAGGATTTCTTCTGTATCGAGGGTACAGTTTACAAACATACATGTCACATGCACACACAACATGACCCAAAACAACTATCTGTAGATCATACAAATATTTCTTCCGGGATCGAACCCGCGGCACGTAGCGCAGAAAGCTAATCGCTTAGCCACTGCGCCAACCGTGTCATCAAATTCGTCGATTAGAGCGAAAAACAAGATGGCGCAGCAAAAGAAAGAAAAATGCCGACAAATTGTTTTTCAATTTCGCAGATTGTGTATAAATTATGTTATGAAACAATAAATAAAAAAAGAAAATACATTCATTCAGCAAGACTGAAAATGCCATATAATTCTCGTCATAAATCACTTATTTCAAGAGGATTTACAGCAACGTCACTGTCGGGTGCTAGTAACTTACTGCGATGAGCGATTACCAATCCAGGTTACTATACTAAACTATTAAACAGCATGATATTGATCCATTCACAAGTATTATGCCCTCAGCTAGGTGTTTAAACCTTAACTTTTTCAAATAAACAGATTGTATCAATGACATTTTACAAATAGACGCGTTGCCCGCGCTCTATATTGGCAAGATAAATGCAAGGTAAATGCCCTGCACCGACTGAGAGGATGAGCATGCAGCAGCTAATGCCACGTAACTAAATGTCTATATTCATCTTTTTCTAACAACCGACATGGCGTATGGTGGCTTGGATTTTCTTTCCCTTTCTTCGCGCACTGTATAATTATATGTACTGCTATGTAGCTATAGTAAAGTTTACGCCATTTTGTAGTGCATTAATGTCGGTGTATGGCCCGTCAATTTGTAAAATGTTATTGGATTGTATGCTCTGTTCTTTGTAAGTAATTATTATTATTATGTAAGGTGTACTTTATTCACTCACATTTAAATTTTTAGTCTATTACTTTAAGTGAATACTTGTTCGTCGGCTTTCCGTCAACTAAACTGTTGTTATTTAAGTTAAATTAGCTGTAAGATTTCCATGCTCTAAATAAAAAAAATAACCTTTGAAATGGCAATACCAAAACAAAAGCAAAATGTTGCCATACTCACATCATTAATACTGTTCCTATTCAAAAACAGAACTTCCAAATTCTCAAACACACGGACTTTATCGTCAGGATTGTCATTAAACCTGATTTCTATAATCTGACAGTCATTTAAACTTAAAACTTTGAGGTTCTTCAACAAGCCCAGATTCATGATCTCATACCAGGACTCCAGCGGGTTGCCATCTAACCTCAATATAGTCAAAGTTCTTAAGGTAACAGAAGGTGGTATTATTTTCTTAATTCTGTTGTATGCGGCAATCATTTCGTTGAGTTTTGGCCAGAGGTGCGATAGAGCGAGAATATCTGCCCATTCGTAGTCGCAGACTGAAATGTTGAGTTTCTCAAGGTTGGTGAAATTGATCGATAATTGGGTCAAGGTTTCTTCGGGCATATCGATCGCCATGCGGTTTTTGCTGTAAAATAATAAAATTATGAATCAAACGAGGATTAATAATGCAGATCATTCATTCTCCTGCCCTTATCCCATTTTATTTGTGGTCGGCGCAATATGTCTTCTTCTTCCATTCATCTCTATTAGACGTCATCTTAGAGTTTACGTTCTTATAAACCATGTCAAAATTCACACAGTCCATCCATCTTTTCTTGGGTCTGCCTCTTCTCTTACATCCATCCACATACATACTTAAAACTCTTCTTGTTACATGATTTTCATCCCTCCTCATCACATGCCCATACCACGACAAACGGTTACTTCTCAACTTTTCTGTCACCGGTGCCACTTTCATACTTCCTCTGATATACTCATTTCTTATTCTGTCCATTCTTGTCACTTGTGAGGATTAATAATGCAGATATCAGCTAATAATTTTAAGAAATTGAAGCTATCCGACTGCGGAAATACCTCCACCTTGCAGAATATCGTAGACAAATAACACTAACTAAAATTTATTCTGATATAAATCTTACGTAATAATATTAATGTAGTAAGGAGAAATTAACAGTTAATTCTGACCGTTTTTTGGTTTTGACTGGGATTTTTTAAATAGATATTCTGTACATATGATATTTCATTATTCTAAGACCGCTATGAACTAAACCACTATTTAAGAGATAATAATATTATATTTTTCATTTCATTTGCATAAGTACAGTGGTTCAATACACGAGCTCAAAAAAGTGCCGCCGCGAATTTTATAAAAAACTTGCTTCGGAATTTTAGCATATAAAAAGATACCTTAGAAAAATTGCGAAAAGCGAGGCCGCTTTAAACTATTCTAATAACTATTCTCCACCATTAAATAAGTCAAAGTTATCGAAGCCTTTCAGTTTCTCTGAATAAGAACGCCAAACTTGGCCATAAAACGCAAAAATCGCGGCCGAAGGCCTCTTAAAATGTCCAAAAAGGTATATCATCATCAGGAGTCAAGAATATATGACACTCTAGAAGTGTGTGGAACATTCTAGAGACATTAGTTCATCATCTACCTGACGTCGAGCTCCCGAAGGTCCGGCAGCTGCGCCGACAGCTGGATGACCTCGCGCCAGTTGCAGAACAAGTTGCGGGATACGTCCAGGCTGCGCACGTTGGGGCAGAAGGACGCTACGTCACCCGGCTTGGCGATGCTCTGGTCGTGAACGCATACTTCAAGGAGGCGGTCGAATTTCCTACAAAGTGGTAAAAGTTAGGTAAATCTGAATTAAAGGGAGTAGAGATGGCGGAAACGCATGTTTTGTTGACCAAGCAGCCGGGGGTCTACCGCGTAACTAAAATGGTAATGAACATCGACTCTGGTAAATGACTTCAATAGGATCCTGCGAGACTAAGCTTCGAGCTACCTTGTACAAAAATTACCTATCATGAAGTTAGGACTCCTATCTTCATGATCGGTAAGAAAATTACAAGTTAGCTCAAAGTTTAGTCTCTCACGATCGTATTGAAGTTTATTACCAGAGTCGATGTTCATTAACATTTTCGTTACGCGGTAGACCCGCCGGTTATCACGGTAGCGATTATTGGGCGTGTCAACGAACGCGCTCGCGGCACTCGCGGTGCGTCGCTTTGCGCTCCGCACGACTTTCTGCCTCTCCATAATTGAGCCCTTATGCGCTCCTCAAAGAGAGCATGCTTGAGAAAAGCTAGCGTGAGTATACAGGTGTTTACCCACTATCCATACCAACCAGTGGGTCTACCGCGTAACTAAAATTGTAATGAACATCAACATCGGTATTAAACTTCAATACGATCATGAGAGCCTAAACTTTGAGCTAACTTCTTCACTTTATTAATTTGTGTATTGAATAAAAAATATATAATAACAGTAGCTATTCCATTAGTGCATGTAGCGCTGTTCTATACAAATATAATTCGAACATTGTTGAATTTAGAATTTGACTTCTTCAAAAAATATGTCTCAATTTTTTAGCTTCCCTTTGTATGACAGAGCGTATCTATAGACATCGATGGGTCGGCGCGTGTCGTCTGAGGCCCAATTCTCGTAATTAGGAATGTTCAAAATATAGTTCGGATCTCATTCCGATCTATTACCAATGTCATAAATGTCAAAAATGGTATTCTCCTACCCTAACAAACAACGTCAAACGTGACATTATATTGTAATGATATCGGAAGTTGAATAAAAGGCAAAACGGTATTCTGCTAACATTTTGAACTGACACAGATAATAAAATTGACACTCTCGTCTATATACACAAACGTCAAAAATGAGATTGAAATGAGTTTGTAAGAAGATTGAATCCAAATCATACTGGAAATGGACTGAACTTTAAGAAGAGTAGAATACATGACTTTTTGTCAATTCATAATATAATCTCAGTTCGGTCAACTTTCAGTCATATTATAAATGAATTACGAGAATTGGGCTTCTGAACGCGACCTAAGAGGTAAAAAGGCTTATGAGAATACTTACTGCTTCTGATGAATTTTCTCGAAGCCGACCATCTCAATAAATGGAGCCCCCATCTCCCTCTTCCATTCATTGATGACTGTTCTGCGGTGAGCAGCCACTGTTTCATCCTGAAATAGAGAAATAATTAAGGATAATAATAAGGAACTTACGGAAACAATTCGTTACTGTTATCGGTCCGTCTTGCTTCCTCGTCTTGTAAGTACTGGAAAGAGACTGAGCGTCAGGTCAGACTAGTGGTTCACAGAATAGAATAGAAGACTTTATGTATACAATATGTAGGTTACATAAGGATCGATACTTAGGTCATTCATTATATGGTTTTTTTTTTGTTGTTCTATTAAACTCTTTTTCCTTCTTTCTTTCTTTAATATGTAGGTACATTAAAAACGAAATACTTAAATAAACTTTTGTATATTATTTGATAACCAAATAATGGTCAGAGACTAGTCATCTTACTTCTTAAAAAATTCTCATACATAGGCACCTAGGTATATGCAAAATAGCAAGTGTCGAAAAATATTAATTTTCCCGCCATAAGCTGGAGCATACCCCATAAATGCTGTTACTCATGACAACTTTATGCAGCTTTAAAAAGTAAGGGGGTAGGTAGGTGTTAAAAATAAACAGTAAACAAACATAATTTTAAAAAGTCAAAAAAATAACATTTATGTCAACTATAGGTACAAAACACAACGCACAAAGTGAATCAAAACAACCCCAATAACTAAATTATATTCAGGTTTTGTCAACTGGCATTTAGAAAGCAATTTTATCTAGATAAACAAGCAATCTAAACAAAAAACAGCCTTGACATGCAGAAACTTATTCAAAACAATCACACCACCCACACATGACATGTATTTATTCTGCCAAGTCTTCATGTAGGTGGAATGACCTAATGCTTTGTACACTACAAGATATTAAAAAAAAAATAAAAAAAATAAACCTAGTTGACTCACCTCACGATCTCCGTAATATTTTCTTATAGCTTCAGCACAAGTTATGAACGGAGAAATTTTGTTTGGACGAATAAAAGAACCTGCCCCAGGTTTCGATGTCTTGAAATACTGCACGTCTTCCACAGAACCGTCATGTTTCCCCCTTGCAGGGTCGTCCCATTCCACCCCGTACCAAACACCTTTATACCCCTGGACTTCACCGATGTATTTCACCGTTCCAAAATCATCATTACTCTTTACGCGACTACCAATGTGCACTTGAATTTCGTTCTCGTCGGTACCATTGTGGCTATCCATGGTACCGTTGCAAAATTTTGGTATTAAGTTAACAGGCATTGCGCCCACCATTATTTTTGTGTTTTCGAAAAAGGAACTGTTTATCAAAAGAAAAACAGGCTGACTTTTTTTCCCCGAAAACTGTTGTCATCAAAGTTGTCACTTCAAGTCACTTGTCAAACTGCGTGGTAGGCATTTCATGTTCGTAATTTCGTTAGTCGATTTTGTTAAAAATCGCCTAAATTTGCGATTTATTTTAACAAAAGTTCAACTTATAAAAGATGAATTAAAATGTTTGTTTGAAACGATTATGCTTAGAAATTCACCAGCCTTGCAAACTGAATATTAGTAAAAAAAATAATTTGTTAGAATGGCAATCAGAATAAAAAAAGTCCACAAACAGTAACAGCGAGCCTTGTGTTGGTTTCAAAGTCGTCAATATAAATATAAACATATTGATTTTAATCAGACGAAGTAAACTAACAGGAGTTAAAAAATAAAATAACCAGCAAGGTACTGTTACTAACTTACTTCGTCTATTATAAATATCTTACGGAATTATGTCGTTACTATTGCGCACTTTGACAAGCCTAAACTAAACTACAGTACTACTAACTTATCTGTGAAGTGGCAGAAAATGGAACTACAACAAATTCATACGATTTGACAGTTGAAGTCTTGTCAAAAATGCTTTTTCTTAGCCAACAGCGCCATCACTCTGTTCACAGATAAGTTGGTACTACTATAAGCGTGTTTGTTTCTTTCTGTTTCAATAGAAAAAGAAAGTGACATATGCTTTTAGTCTAGTTTAGTAGATTTAAATAATGTCATATTTTAGTAATATTACTTGACATCACTAAGCACTTGAAATGTTGCCTATACTCAAAACAAAATAACAATTTCTTTGTTCAAAAGTTTGATTTCCCGCAATAAAGAATAGGTAGGTACCTATTATAGGTATATAATCCCTTTATTCTCTAGAAAAAAGGAAAAGAAAGACACAGTTAATAATTTCCTAAGAGCAAAATACAGTGATTGATTAATGATCAGTGTTGCAATATAAACCAAATCTGATTCATTCAAGTCGTAATAAGTCTCTATTTCGTTAAGAGATGGCAGGACAGGTATCGTTTTGGAATATAATTCTGGACGGTGATTGGTGGTGCAAGGGAATAGGTAGGATATTATCCGCCCAAGTATGGTAGAAACGTAGAAACATCAAATAAGGACGAAAAATGTAAATTCGCGTTCCGATTCGCGTACTGAACTCCAAAGCTGCCACTTTGTCTATCAGTGAATATATGCATAACGTTTGACTGGAAGCTTTTGGCGAAAGCTATGTTAAATGTGATAGTGTGAATCGGACAGCATTATACTAGGATTTGCGACCGCCCGGTTCAATGTTCCATTTATTTTCATTCGTTGTCTCGGCGCGGCGCTAGCGTCATCTCGCTCTCAGCTTTTCGAAATCGGGAATCGGGACGTAAAAAGTGTTTTTTGACAAAAATGGCTACCGAAAGTATCCCAGACGTGTACGCCAGTCGATATTAGGGAAATGTCCGTTTGTGTTTGTGGAAATATGCAGTTTATGAGTGAACAATTGTTTTGTGCTGTGCAGTAGTGCATACGGATTTGTCACGACAAAGGATAAGAGCGTCAAAATGAGGTATGTACAATATAACGAGTTCATCGCTCCTCCGAGCTTTCGTTAGCAAAACAAATAAATAATTACAACGATGATCAAGCACGCGTCGATCTATTTACGTCCATATAATATTTACTGCACGGCCGGTCTCCCTTTTCGTTGGCAGACTGTTTTTTCACAGATATTACAACGTAAACATAGCACGGGCGTGCGGTCGTTACGGTTCATCGATTAGTTGATTACGATCGTAATTACATACGTTTATGAATGACATAGTAATTAGAGGCTGTAAAAAAGTGTGCCTTGATCATTCTTGGATGCAATTGTAAAAGTTAGAGTCATTTCGAATTCATATCGATTTTTCATTGCATTGCGCTCCCCCACGCGATATTTTTGTGTTATTTTCTTTGAAAGTATTTCTAAATGAGTTTAGCAGTGACCTTGTGTAGGTTCAGAGGTAATAATATTAAATTGGGGCACGGGCTGTCTTAAAGGCATGTCCCTTAGCCCCATATGCGTAATGTTTCGCGGAAATGGGGTGTACAGAACCCCCATGAAGGGTGATTTGTTAAAACGAGTGCATATGACTAATAATAAACACCCCACCCTTATGTATCTACTGACAAACTAATTTCTTTGCATGTTATTGTATTGTTATTCAATACATGAAATTGTGACATATCAGTAATTTTTATCAGGTAGATAATGTAATATAATTATTTTTTGTTAGATAAGCCAGGTAAATGAATGTGTGATAATTGCGTAGTTATTATTGAGTCATAAATTAAAGTTATAGTAATTTTAAATATGATTTCATTCATGGAATATTTTGTCATTCATAGTATGACGTCAGCATGTAAATAAACAATGTGATTTTCCAATTTAGGAGGAATTTATTTGTCATGACAAAATATTCTTGGAATAGACAGTGTTCTATATTTATGTGCAATTAATAATAAGGCCACACATCAAATTACCCAAATAACATGAACTATTTGTTCTTGAACCTTCAAGAACAAATAGTTCATGTTATTTAGAATCCTATTTCAAAACGCCACGAAGCAATCATTGGTTTCTGGGACTCAATAAAATGTAGGGCATAGAGTTTTTGTGTGCATAGGTAGGTACTAACTATAAACATTGTGTTCTATTCCACACATGACCGCAGTATCAGCAGTTGAGCATGCCTCGCACTGCCAAGTCTATTATGCCGAGTCCCTTGAGTAGACTCTATTATGTTATATTTTTAATCTAATGAAATAAATTCTTTATAAAACAGTTCTTCAAATGTAAAAATACCTTTTGAGAGCTTTGACAGATACAGGTATTTTTTAGGTTTGAAGAATGTTAAATAGTGCATTCCAGCTCAGTTGCAATACAATCCACGAAGTAGTTCCCCCAGCATGTGAGTGAAACCACAGGCTAAAGTTAGTGCAAGTCATAAGAATACAATCAACATGGCCTATCATATTGTATTGATGGCTGGTTCCCAAGTTTCATCACATGCTTGTACAATACAATACAATAAACTTTATTGTACACCAGAAATACAAAAAGATACAATATTTATAAATATAAACATGTACAATGGCTGCCCATTGTACATGTTTATGTTTATATTTTTATGTATTTTTTCCGCTCTTATCACTAAAAGTAATGTCTTCCAGACAACCTTTGGATGGACATGACTCGGAAGACATAGAAAAAGGGCAGTTTGCGGTGTACCGTACATATTATTATAAACAGATAAATAATAAAAATATGCATAAAATTTATATAATTACACTTGCATACAAAATAAATAAATATACAGTGTTATTTAATTGGTATTGGAGGGGTACATACATATAATATTAGGTTTAATGATTTATTTACTCATAAAGAACATAGTTCACTTAAAATGAGCTTAAATTACTAATTATAACTAATGATAGCTATTACAATATTTCGCTATCGAACGGTTCTAAAAGATGTTTTTATTAATATTTTCCATTATTACATACCATCTCAATTGTAACTTTTTTATCTCATTTTGTGTACAATAAAGAATTAAGAATATTGCTTGTATGGCCACAATAATCCATACAGCCTATAAAATCAACTATTTATTGGTTATTATCCCATCCTTTAATGGTATTACTCGTTCACATCACTGGCTTGATTGATAATGGCCATAATTGTATAAAACCTTTTTGGTGTAATTTCATAACGGTCAACTCGATTCAGCCTTGACATGTTATTTTCATTAATAAACTAATGGAAAGTTGGAAACTGGAATATTACATACAATTTCAAGCAATTCCAATGATTGAGTCACAGGAAATACTTAGAATTTTGAATAACTATTTGGTTATTAGTCATCAAGTTTTTCTAGAAGCTTTAAAATAGTTTTTATAAGGAATTGCGCCCCGCTATAGCTTGGAAAAATTTAATTGTTTTTATTTACTTATACTTTTTAAGTCAGTATAATGGAATACTTAATATTATATTTTCTCTTGTGTTGCAGCCCACAAAAACTATAAACAAATATTCTTGGCCCTTGATTTCAAAAAGCTTGAAAACCCCTGCTATAATTTAACCATCTATTAATAGGGTTTATTAGTAATGTTAGGGTTTTAAATAAATGAAGCATTCATCATTTCCTGAGAAAACTATATTTTTGTCTCCGTTTCTTATCAGAGACTATACTAGAGCTGTAATTTTTTCATCAACCTGTAGGTTCTAAAGCTGGGCAAATGTCTCCCTCGTAGCCTGCTACATCTCTCTTTGTCTTGCCTTGACTGTAGCCAGTCCTTTGTGAAGGCATGAGTTGTTTATTATGATGTAAGCATTATGTTTGAAATACTTGACTAATCAAAACATTAATGTACTATTAGAGTTATAGAACTGCTTCTGCATGTGTTATAATTAAATAACCAACCATAATCATGCTAAATTGAGATTCAATTACATTTTGGCAGTCTTAATTAAATTAAAGAAAATATTATCTACGCAATACTTACCTATTATAAAATTGTTGTAAGTATCTGTTATTAATTACCCTACTATGGCAGAGAAGAAGCTGAAAGGAAGCAGATTGCTAAGACACAATAATTTCAGACAGCGAATATTTTTATGCTTTAGATAATTAGTTTTTTTCAAAGTTTAGCTTTAGATTTTCGATTTTTAGGGTTCCGTACCCAAAGGGTAAAACGGGACCCTATTACTAAGACTCCGCTGTCCGTCCGTCTGTCACGGCTGTATCTCATGAACCGTGATAGTTAGACAGTTGAAATTTTCACAGATGTATTTCTGTTGCTGCTATAACAACAAATACTAAAATTATGGGGGCTGCCATACAACAAACATGATTTTTTTGCCGTTTTTATAGATAATGGTACGAAATCCTTCGTGCGCGAGTCCGACTCGCACTTGGCCGGTTTTTTTTATCGTAAAATAATTCAGTATTCGGCTGTTTCTACACCTGTCAATGGTCCATCGTTAATTTGTCAACAGGTTACCTCAAGGCAGTTCACTGTTAAAATATTCATGAATGACATTTTATGATGGTGCCAGTTTTTGTAGCCTGATTTTAGGAGCCTTATACTTAGAACAAGTATTTTTATTTTATAACATAACATGGAATAGGCTGAGAGCCTATTCGCATCTACCAGGCCAGGCACAGGGTTGCTGAGAATGTGTAAAGAAAACCGAATAACTCTGTTATTTTTTTTATTTGAATTAAATGTTTTAAGTACCATGCAAATGATGAAATCGTGTTTTAATTTAAATAATAAAATAGGTAAGAAGATACCATAACTATATGGACACTTGCAACACCTGGGGCATCACTCGCGTGTTACCAACCATACTACTAGCAGTACTAGCGTCGCTTTCCCAAAGAGCACTGGCGACCCTTACTCACTGTTAGGAACACAACACTACAAAAGATCAGTGTTATTTGGCTACGATATTCTGCAAGGTGGAGGTACTTCCCCAGTCGAGCAAATCCAATTTTTTGCGGACCCGCTATGCCCTACCTCTCTTAAAAGATACAATACTTAAGTAATGTGTCACATAACTATGCGTTTCTTAAAGTCAAGGTTCTTGGGCTGACTGACTCAGCTTCCTTTGTCTTATCTGTTATGATAATATTATTCTAGATACTCGATATACCTGTATAGAAATAGGTACGATCCACCGTAGTTAATGCGATCATGTCCATGTTGTATGTTTGAGAATGGCTATAATTAATTAATTATAATTTGAATGAAGTCTGTGTTATCTTAGGTCTGTTACGACCGCCGTAAGCGCGACTCTCCTAATGGTTTGCGGAACGCGGGAGGGTAACAAGATCGACCAATAAACTAGTCTGTTGGGCCGCACACTCGGCGCCACCCCGCGTCCCGCACCCTATCGGGAGGGCCGCGCTTACAGTGGTCGGCCTATAAAGTGTGAATATATCTGATCCATAAACTGGTACCTATTATTTATATTGTGCCCATATGTGCTCGCCTGGATTCGAATCAACAACATATGTTTCGTAAGTTGCGTACATAACCCACTAGGTCACCGACGCTTGTGAATTACGTAATAACAATGTTGATACAATGTTATCATCTGAATCTAAAGCATATTATCATAGCCAACATCCCGAAATAACACTAATGACACTACTTCCCAAGCGGACGGACACTATTAGTGGCAATTAATGTTGTATTACATGTTTTAGGGCTAACGCATTGTAAAAATGTAAACAAATATTATTGACCTTCATCTACTTTTTAACACGCTTTTATTAGCTTTACCTGTAACTAACTAACTATGTAAGAAAATCTTGGTAGTTAAATTTGACCCACTTCCCGGTTTCCGATTGAGCTGAAATTTGGCATACACGTTTAGTTTCGATGACAAAAGCGTATTCTATAGTTTTTTTTAAACTATAATATTTTCTATCCGAGTACTGAGAATAAATAATTGCAGTATAGTTTTTATTAACAGACATAAATCTCACATACGCAGAACAGAAACATTTGCAGGATAAACAAATATTTGTTCCGTTCGGGTATCGAACCGACACAGTGCAGAAAGCATCTCAATTTGGGGTCATTCCATGATAATTATGTAACGCCCATTACAAGTATTCGAGTAGAATTCGGGAATCCGGTGAAGAATATTGTAAATCAAGTCTGATTTTATGGAAACTGGGAGTAAGGGGTGTGTGTTTTCACTATTAAAGTAATTAATTAATTAATTTCTTTGAAGCTTATTGACAAAATACAATATACTAGTGGTCGCCCAGTAGTCGAAATTCGACCGTATTTTTAGCTTTCTGAACTCCTTCTCCATATAAACTATAACTATGCCAAATCTCACACTCCTCTGTGCGCGCAATATGCTTAAAAAGGGGTACAAAGTTTTCTGTTCACGTATTAATATATAGATAATGTGTACGACCCGCTACGTATTGACCTTTTGGCTAATTTCGTCACTTACGCGTTATTTTCTTAAGCTAGTTACGCGGTATTGTACTGGAGGCCTACTATGAGCACTTATAGCAGGGCAGAAATTGAACTGCCTGGACATTTCCAGTATAAACTGACCTTTCATTGTACGAAAAGCCTATACAGTGCGACGTTAGCTCATACTGGAAAAGTCTGGGCAGTTCAATATCTGCCCTAGTAGTAAGCCCCCTGTACCCGACTATATTCTCTCTAGTAGTGATACTAGAGAGAATATAGTCGGGTACAGGGGGCTTACTAGTTGGGGACTGACTAGTTACGTCTGGTGGGCAGAGGATTCTGAATCTCGTCGAGTGCTACAATACTGTATTATTAATTCAACACCGTCATAAAATACTGAAGGGCCGAAATTGCTATCGAATATGCCAAGGTGAGACACAATCGTTTTCTAAAGAACTTTGTTTCATAACGTCAGCTATTGACAAGACAACAAAACAATAATTTAGTAGAAGTTCAACAATATTTTTTTCTTACGGATTGTTTTTTTTTATATCGCTATTGTGGCAATCATACGGCACGCCTGATGGTAAGGGACTATCGTAGCCTTTGGACGCCTGCTACCAGAGGCATGATTAACGCGTTGCTAACCCTGTAAAAATCTTTTCAGTCCCTTTTTGAAGAACCCCATGCTCTAGTCTCTTGGGAAAACCTCAGTACGGAGCTGATTTCACAAGCAGAGCGTGCGTGAAAAGAAACTCCTTTGAAATCGCACGATGATGTATTTCCAGGTGCTAGGAAATCCGCCCGTATCTTTAGTAGGGCCTGAGATATTACTTGAACTTTATCTTTAGAGAAAGAGGCCTGAATTTGCGGGTCTACCGCGTAACTAAAATGGTAATGAACATCGACACTGGTAATAAACTTCAATATGATCGTGAGAGACTAAACTTCGAGCTAACTTGTAAAAAAAATACCAATCATGAAGTTGAGACTCCTATCTTCATGATGTGTATTTTTTTTACAAGGTAGCTCTTAGTTTAGTCTTTCCCGATCGTATTGAAGTTTATTACCAGTGTCGATGTTAATGTCCATTTAAGTTACGCGATAGACCCGCTGATAATGATGACTACCTGCACTTCTGTCTTGTAGCTGTGTCGTGTTATTTTTGAATGTTACGACCACATCTTGTTAACGATTTATTATAGGCTATTGAAGATTTGTGTACGTCACTATTGGCAATACGAAAGCTATTTTATTCATCATTTATCATAAGCGTTAATTGCAGAATTTAGAGTCTGTTGTTGTCTGAAGTTCCTTTGTTATCAACAAGAACAGCACCTTTATTAATGAGTTATAAATGTTTCTACGCCGATTGACCAATAGAATGCTAATTAGGGAACCAGTATTGTGCCGTATTAAGATCTAGAATTATAAAAGATGGAACTACTCATTTACGTGACCGAATTTCTTTCTCGTCGGGTCCAGTGGAAGTATAATGTTACTGAAATAAGCCCGTGAAATTTTGAGAAATGGAGGCGGTTTCATTGACAAAGTTTCATGCAATTTATAATATCACTACTGGTTTAGCGAAAATATTCTAAGTTTATGGGTTTGACAATATCCCTGCGACATATACAAGGAACTCGAAGGCATGTTTCTGATGCAAAAAGTGGCTAGTGTGTTTAGGTTTAAATAACTTATGATGCATCTTATTTTATAAACACAATGAGATGAGATAAGCTGTCATCGTAAAAACATAACAGCGTTAACACGTTTCAATTTTGCAATTCATAGCTGTCTTCTCAAACCAATTATCTTGCGACACAATCCATTACTCTACATACTACGTAATGCACAGCAAAAGGTTTCTTAGAACGTATTGCTAACCAGTTCTGCTTACTTACATAATGATAAGTACATGCGATTGTTCTTAATGATGCAAGTTATTATCACTTTTACTCATTCTGTTTCTCGGCCATTATAATTTGCATACAGAAGCTCTTATGTAAGTTTCTTAAACAATTTGATTTTAGATTAGCATGAAAAAGCTGTTTATTTCAAGGAATTGTTCAAACAAAAACTGTCCTTGCATGTGGGTACTATTTAGTGAGTGCTTGCTTTGGTGCCACTATTGCAGTGAACAGTGTGCAATCTCATTCACAGACCCAGGCGAAGATGGGTGAACAAGTTTGATCCAAACAGAAAAGACTGGCCCATACAGTTAAAATAAAATAGGCCTATGCCCTGCCGTAGGGAAGGAAAAAATTAAATAAAAATGTTATTGTAGTCTGGTTGGAGTGTCATCGAGAAATCAATACAACAACATGTTTATCAATGCATCCATTGACCGGCCTTGGTGCTTATCGTCGGCAGCCCTTTTCACTAAATGAGGAACTACTACTGTATTCGCGGGCTAAGTTCAGTCTATGACTTTCTTCTAAATAGAAAAGGCAGTCGTAATAGTCTGTATATATCAGTGGCGAAGGGTGACAGTTTTAAAAGGGGAAGCCGTCCCAAAAATTCCCCTATACAAATTGCTGTAATTAATGCTGCTACACAAAACAAAAATCCATACCGTCTCTTGTAATCTATATATTATATAGATATATAGTCATGTCTGGAAGAGCTCGACCTAACTGAATAACGAGCCTTTTTTTTGTCAGTTGGATGAGTAAATTTTAATAATATAATATTACGTTGGTCTACCTAAAGGGAAGCCGATAGGAATAGGGTTGTATGGACTCTTCGCCACTGGTATACATACAAAACCTGTAAAGTATAAGCATGATGGAAATAATATTGTTATAGATATTTACTAAATACCTGCCTGTTATCTGGTACTATGAGTTTGTCATGCTCACTTAAATGTCTCGCTGATGGTGGCGTTGTGTGTCGGGTCGTTGAGTTCCCTTCATTATGGTTGAGCGTAGCGATGCTGACGCATGAGTCATGCTCGTGAACGGGTGCCGTCTGTCGAGCCTAGTCAGCTTGTAACTGCCATGGCATTCTTATTTAAAGGCAAATCATTATTACTATCATATTCTAATTTTACATTATTCTTGCAGCTCTTACCACAACATTGTACTAATCAAGATTGTTATGAGTTTCTAGCCGGTTCTTCTCCGTAGGATCTACTATTTGTAATTTGGAACCGTGCACCTAGAGTCCCGACATTTCATAAGTGCCTGTATTTGGTTTACATGAAATAAAGATCTATTCTATTCTAGGTAATGCCAAAAACTTGGCTAGTCTTTGGCACTGTTAAACTGGTCGTGTGGTTCAAGGCAAAGAATAGGTTTCTTCTCATTAGATTTCGTGAACGATACCTAAGAAATTACACGTCTGTGAACTTAGCATCTCATTTCTCAGCATCCCAAAAATAAACTCCATTTATAGTAGCATCCGGTATAGTTCTACAGTTCTTGATAAGTTTTAAAAATAGTTCGGTCGATTTTACTACCGAAAATACATTTTGAAAAAATGAGATGCTAACTTCGCAACTCAATTGTTAGCATCTCAAAAATAAACTTCAGTTATAGTTGCATCCTGTATAGGTCTACAGTTCTTGATAAGTTTTAATAATAGTTCCGTCGATTTTAATATCGAAATCGCATTTTGAAAATGTGAGATGCTAACTTCGCATCTCAGTTGTTAGCATCTCAAGAATAAACTTCAGATATAATAGCATCCATTATACTTCCACAGTTCTTGATAAGTTTTAACAATAGTTCCGTCGATTTCACCTATCGAAACCACATTTTGAAAAACAAATTATAATATGAAACGATGAAAATAAAATAGGTAGGTACCAAACGAACGTGAGTGTCATGATGGCCGACCAGCCGAGAGGCCACATAATATGTAGGTAGGTACCACAGAACATAAAAAGAGGTTTCTTTGTTCTGTGGTAGGTAGCTACCCCTATCCACTGGAGCCGTAGGTACCTATACTACCTAGTCTACCTACTATCTTCTCTATTCAATTTGACTTTGGTCACGGTAGATATCACAGATATGGATAGACCTAGATAACGCAAGTGCACCTACTTCGCGTGTCCCGCATAAGTGTAAAACAATTATGAGGCCACTGCCGCGCTCAGTGCGCGCCTGTGGTCCGCGCTATTCAGACATTAGTCGAAAACTAGAAAATGTCTTATTGCGCTGTGATAAATTGCAAAAACTGTACAGGTGTAGGCAGTCAAACAAAGGTAAACGTTTCCTTTCATTGGTAGGTCATTTTGTGATTAAAATATGCGTAGCTCTTTTTAAAATCAATTATTTTTAGTATAACGTCAAATTTCGAAAAACAATATGGGTCCCCGAAAGTGTGATGTATATTCGTAATACATCGCGGGCTTTTACATTGACCGGTTGATGGGACGCTCTGAGTTTACAGGTAATGAATATCGAAACGAGTGATACTGTCGTATATCGCTTCAGTTTCATGATACAGGCGCTTTTATCATTTTTCTGTCAAATTTAGCGATTAGTGCTGTTCATTCTATGCAACATAAATCGATTCTCAGGAATCGATTTCGGAAACAGAGGAATGATAATTTGTATTATTTTAATAAAAGACATAATTCTCTGTATTTGTTGTTTTTTCTTATAAATGCGCTAAGATAGGAAAACGTTGAATTTTATTGGCAAACCAAGAAGTTGATTCTAGTTTGAAATGGTGTAGGGTTATACCATTTAGGGACCTCATAAAAATCTGATTATATAGTAGAAGTATAGTAAATTGGAAGACAAGAAATAATTAGCGAAATACTAACAATTTAGTAAAAATTATAAGTAACTCAGCAGATTAAAGGTGGACACACACCTGTCCGAATTTGTTTCGTGAAATCACAGATTTAAAAACAAAATACCTAGACTGTATTGCAACACGAGTTTCAAACACACAGTAGGCACGAGTCCACTATAGCAAAACGTAACTGAAAACCGTTGCCTTACTGCTAACGTACAGTATCGATACCATAAGGGTCAGTAACCGCTACACTGTAGGAAGTGAGCGAGCGAGCATCACTAGCGAGTAGCGGAAACTCGAGATACCTACTGATAGACACCCAATGACCCAACTGACTAAACACAATATTTGTATCTAACCTAACTAAAATAATTATGGCATCGCGATCGCCGTTCACTATACTCTGACCTATCTAATCGTGTTCGATTAGACCTTATTTGTAGGCGCGCTGTCGGTCGGCAGCCGTACCTGCTCAGTTAGTGGCTCGGCTATGGTACTTATTGCCGCGCATTCCCAACTTCAAATTGTTTGCGCTAGCTAGTTCTTTATTTGTTGGAGTGTGAGTGATCGCGACATAAACAAACAAGTCAAATATTTTAATTAATAAGTTTAAATAGTATAAGTTTATAAAGTGTAAATAGTGTATAAGTAGGTAAGTAGTTAGTGTTTAAGGTTCTTAAAAATTAGACAATAAGTACCTACGTCAATAAGACTAAGACTTGTTTGTTTATATCGCGATAACTCACACTCTGACAAATAAAGAACTAGCTAGCGCAAACAATTTCAAGTTGCGAATGCGTGGCAATAAGTACAATAACAAACTACCTAACTATAACTATAGGTAACTAGGCACTAGCCAGAGTCACCAACCGAGCCGGTACGGCTGCCGACCGACAGCGCGCGCCTCTTAACCAGTTGACTTAAAATAATTCTTTTTAACTTTCTAATTGAAAATCGACCTTACCGTCCTACAAATAAGGTCTACCTACCTATTTTATTTTCATCGTTTCATATTATAATTTGTTTTTCAAAATGTGGTTTCGATAGGTGAAATCGACGGAACTATTGTTAAAACTTATCAAGAACTGTAGAAGTATAATGGATGCTATTATATCTGAAGTTTATTCTTGAGATGCTAACAACTAAGATGCGAAGTTAGCATCTCACATTTTCAAAATGCGATTTCGATATTAAAATCAACGGAACTATTATTAAAACTTATCAAGAACTGTAGACCTATACAGGATGCAACTATAACTGAAGTTTATTTTTGAGATGCTAACAATTGAGTTGCGAAGTTAGCATCTCATTTTTTCAAAATGTGGTTTCGATAGTAAAATCGACCGAACTATTTTTAAAACTTATCAAGAACTGTAGAACTATACCGGATGCCACTATAAATGGAGTTTATTTTTGGGATGCTAACAAATGAGATGCTAAGTTCACAGACGTAGAAATTACGTCAAAAGATGTTCGGCAGTAACTTGGGGAACTTCTGTCCGACACCCATGCGAAAGGCAAAGTTGATTAAAACATTCAAATACAATCAACATTACATGATTATCAGTGATCCATCTATTTACTGACCTCGGGGACTCTCGATTAGCTCATTGCCCTTTGCACTGTTACGAACAGGAATGCGCCTGATTATATTATGCCAGGATAAACTAGAACATCCGTGTGTTATTGAATAGTCAGTACTTTGTGCGGTACAGACGTGTAGAAATTTGTTGCAGTATGACACAAGAAATAAGGCGCGTCGTGAATCTTCGTTCGCGCAGACACGAACACGCGATCGTCGACAACACCCGAAGCTTAATCAATTTAGATTAATTAAAATAGTTGTTTCGGGTTTGGGTGTGTGTGCACGTGTCATGTATGTTTGTAAACTGTACCCTCGATACAGGAGGAATCATAGAGAAGGGGGGAATCAAAGAGAAAGTTCTTAAAAAAAATTTTTTCTGTTATCGTAGATTAGTTTAATAATTTAGTTTTAGTTTGTTATATTTTTCTAGTGCTTGTTCTAGAGGTTACCCCCTCCATACAAACAAATTTTACATTATTATAGCTGATACAAATAAAAACTATTTTCTCCCTTTTCAAGAGAGATGTATTCAAACTAACCGCGGTACAGTCCGCATCAGATCTAGCCTAGTTTAATGCATTATGTCGTATCTAGTTATGTACAGTGGTAGCTAGGTGCACGACCGTGTACGTTGACGTAACTTATTGTGTTAGCTTTTGTTACTTAATTGAAATAACTTGTAAAGGAAGTGTGTTACTGTACCGCGTTCGGAAGATATATGATTGTAACTTTCTAGTCCCGACCCCTTTAAGGGGTTATTGTACTCATCATTATGAACAACTTTTACTAAGGACCAACATAGTTATCACGAAAAAAAACAGAGCTGTCTCATACAAATAATTCTATGTGACTCGACTAAATCTATGTACCTAATGTACCAGTAAATGTACCAGTGGCGAACGGTGAAATTTTTTAAAGGGGAAGCCGGCACAAAAATACTCCACCAAAAAAAACCCACTCATCAATAAATGCATAATTTTTCATACCACTGTCGACAAAGTATCAACATTTCGGCTACCACTAACAGCGAAAAAACCCAAAAACCGCTCCTCCACCCCACTGTCTGTTGGTCTATGCATTAACCAATTTCTAAAGGGAAGCCGATGGGAATCGGGTTGTATGAAAGAAGAAAGAAAGAAAGAAAATTCATTTATTTGCCACAAAAACAAGACACACTGGAATGACAGATACAGGTAATAAGAAGAGGACAGGTGCATAGACAGAGAAGACATTATTTTAGGATGGCAAAAATGTAAAATTGAGTAGAAAAAATAATAATTTAAAATAATAAAAAATATGTGGGTATCTGCGACTGCGCATCACCTAATCAGTGTGTGTCCCGAGCTGTAGCAAATGGGTGTCCATGGACTCTTCGCCAATGCTACCAACCCTGAAATTGAGATAAAAATCTACTGTCGCACTCTTAAATAGTCAGCTGCGTCCATCACTGCTGACTGATTCCATTACAGTTACGCGATAGCTCGTGCCGACGCGACGTGCCGAGGGAGAGAGAGAAAAAACCTTTTAAGAACGCAACTTGTGCCGGATACACTTAGGTACTTTTAGGTAACTTCAATCCTCTCCCAGTCCATCGTAGTTTACTCTACTTCCTCTAAGTTTTCCCGGCTTATTGCCAAGTTTGCTTCACTTTATGTTTAGTAAAGGCTTCCTTACACAGGTGCGATACGATACGATACGTAAGAAACGATATTGCGTTAGCACTTTTTAGTAATTTGTGCATGTAATAGCATAAATCGTGCGGCGAGGACAAAGAACCGAACTGAACAGATTTTCATGAAACATAGCTAAGATGATACCCGATTACACTAGCTTCCAATTAAAAAAAAACTGCATTTTAATTGGTCAATCCATTTTGGAGTTACGATGCCACAGACAGATACACAAATACACAGATAAAGAGATATATACTACAAACCACCCCTCTTTTTTTACGGGGGTTAAAAATAGGATCGATTTGCGCAGTGGTTGAGCGCGTCACTTTCTACGCTACGAGTTGCAGTTTCTGTTCCCGTATAAAACATATTACAGGTCTGCAGCCTTTTTTTTGGGTTCGAGTGTTAGTGCATAGAAGATTTAAGTCTATAGAAATTTTACTGATAGGAATAAAACCTCGAACGACCTATCGACCAAATGCGTCCAATATCTCTTAACTGACAAGATTTTAAAGGAAAAAAATTTATTGATATATTTTTTAAATTTAACTTGTATTCAGATACTGAAAGTTATATATTTTTTGATATATTATCGGCTAATAAAATTATTGAAACATTTAGTTATTCTAAGAGACTTCCAGCACATGACATTAAAATCAGTTTTTGAGAAAAATGTTAGATAGCCGGTATTGGTCGCAGTCGCAATACTGATAATATAGCGTCAATCGTAATTCTACATTCTATTCAATTCTACAAAGAACACAAAATAATATCCTGAGGATTCTATCCTGTGCACCGTGGTACTCGCGTAACTCTGATATACACAAGTACTTGGAAATACCAACCATCCTTGAAGAAGCTAAACGCTACATGGAAAAATATAAAGACCGGCTGACAAAACATCCAAACCCATTATCTCAAAGTCTGTTGAAGAATAATCCTACTAGAAGACTCAAAAGAGCCGATGTGCTTTCTTAATAGGGAAAGCTAGGGCAATGGCCTTAGCTCTCAAAAACGATATCCACTTCCAACACATCTGATTATAGTCCGAGTGACTGATTGCAGATGAAACTGAAAAAAAAACAAAAAAAAAAAACGTAATTGGTAGTATTGTTTTTCGATACAGCTGGTATTCTCCGGAGTGGTTCTGATATAACTTTTAAGTGCCAAAACTTCCTTATAAAGTACCGTAATAATCTGCAATTAAACTCTTCAAAATGAAATTCCTGTAAGCCATTACTGATGCCCTTAAAAAAGGTCGTGGTCGCATGTACGCCGAAGAGTTATTGCGACTGATCGCAGCGTCAGCTATTTCCGTCGCGCCGTCGCGTCGCGTCGCAGCTTTCGATTACGTTTTTGTCCGTTTTATAACATTGATGAGTCAGAGCGCTGAGTATAGTCATTATTTTGCATTCCTAAGACGTGTGCAAGCTAAGTAATTAAATCTGTACTGCAAGTTGATTCATCCCCTTTATCACGCCCGCCTTTTCACGTGTAAAAAGATCCCAATGTTCTTTTCGCTTTTCGAACAGTGGGCCGAGCACGAATGTTTTGACGCATTGTAACGTTAACGTAACCAAATTTAGAACCAAAAGTACACGCTTAATCTATGATATTTTTTTGGAAATGTATGCAATATTTTTACATTTGCATGAAACAAGTGTGTATGTTGCATAAAATTGAATAAAAATGCGATAGATTCATCGTATCTCTTTACTTAATAAAGGATTTAGTCGCAAAGCGACCATGTCACCCTGTATAAAACAAATCTTATCATAACAACTTACAATTATGTTTTTATACCTTCTTCAATTAATTTATATAAATATCTAGCTTTATCTGATGAAGGGAATGCTATATACAAAACATTCAAAACATTGTCAAAACATTCGTGCTCGGCACACAGATAGATTTTAGAAACAAACCGCGCAATGAACATTTTTAAGTGTCAAAATTGTGTGTTACACAATTAGGGGCTGGTCGTTTGGTTCGCATACATATGGTGAGCGGTCCTACTTCTTGGCATGGCCGAAGATTGACTGACTACCCCAAATGCGGAACGCGAATTCTTTGATTGGTGGAAGAAGATGCATAAAGGTTTGTAGATTGGACCTTTTATCTTGGTACCTACGACAGCTACAGTTAGAGATAGGGCGTTTTAGTTTTAGCCTGGAAGGCCATTATCTTTATTTCTAATAGTTGCCATACATCGGGAGAATTTAAACTTACCTATTCGATTGTAAGCAGTTGATATAGTTAATTGTTCTACAAACGAATTGAGATTTTGTGGTGTGTTCGTTTTGTTTTTCATTGTAGATTGAAAGATCTAATATCTTCCATATCTAATAACACACCACAAAATCTCAATTTAAATACTACCGTTTTGTAATGGCAATACTAATAATACGTTTATTTTTGGCCCAGCCCGCCTATATGAAACTATAATGACGAATAACAATGGGGAGTTGTCATCCACATATAAATACGACAATACGACAGGAAACGCCACGGTTATGCGTAGTGTAGGATCGATTGTTGCGGCCAAATTAGGCCTGTGCTTGGGGAATGCATTGATTCGATATAACGAAGCTTGATGACGATATTTAAAGCTAAAGTAATCAGTTTTATATATCTAATGGAAAGGGTAGCCAGCTCAATATTTGCTGGGCGCGGAGAGCCCAACGCTGATTTTCAGTTGGCAACCGATTGAAAAGATACAAGAGAGATTGAAAGTTTGAAGTTGAGTGAAAAGATGTCACAATTACCAACTGGAATCCTGCGCAAGTCTTAAAAGCTGAGAAAAGAATGGAAAAATCCTCCAATCAACATACATTCAGCAACAGACACTGATGACTGTTCTCTTAAGACCTAAGAACTCATCCAATAATGCGAGCTAACCTTTTTAACACTAGCTTTACAAACATAAATACCGACAAACACCAAGTTAACATAAATCACTCCAACAAAAGAGTTCTCACTTTGTTAGACATGAAAGAAAGCTTTGACATAAGGGTCAGTATACAAATAAGTCAAAAAGAACATTCTCGGTAGGTAGGGTACTCTTTC
Organism: Allophyes oxyacanthae; assembly: GCA_932294325.1. NCBI lineage: Eukaryota > Metazoa > Arthropoda > Insecta > Lepidoptera > Noctuidae > Allophyes > Allophyes oxyacanthae. The sequence continues at coordinate 7,803,203 of OW028635.1, read as the reverse complement.
TTCAGTGAAGCAGTGTCCGTCATCAAGATATTGTGTTGAAATGAATAATGACCGTCTGGTATTTTTAGATACAATTGAATAAAAAATGATAGGAGGTGAAGCTAGAAACTAGATACCACAGTGCAATATTACATTGGCTAGCCAAAGATATTTTTTGCTAACGACAAGTTTTTACACTGTGCTGTGTAGGTACCGTTGCCATTGAATTGCAGATTGAAACTCGAAGTTGGAAATTAAAATACAAAGTTAACAAGTTTACAATAAAGGTTATTATTTTCTTAATAATTAATTATACGATCATACCCAAGTGCAGTTTGAAGTTGAGGGGCTCGTATCTACATAGCTACCGCGCAGATCAGTCGATCAGCGAGGGTTGCCGCGGTCAGTCCCTGGATGAGTGACCATTTCTTCGAACATCGAGACCCCTCCGTGCCTTGGATAGCACGTTAAGCAGTTGGTCCCGGTTGTCATACGAATACCTTTGACAGTCGTTACGGGAGTCAGCAACCCAAAAAATGCCTGACAACCGGTCTAACCTTAGGGTATCAGTGTCTCCCAGTAATTGGGTGGCGGAGGTCAGATGGCAGTCGCTTTGTATAAAATACTGTTACTCGGACAACGTAGTTGGGATACAGGCCAGGCAGATGATGACCCAAGTGAAGTTTGAACCCTAATTATATGACATGTATACAACGTGTATCAGAAATGCGCGGTCATATTATTTTTAGGGTGTGGATTAGACCATCATACTGAACAATTTTGTCTATGGGACCAACATCGTAATCGCGAAATAGAAATCTGATGTTCCATACGTTTGAGTCGAGTAGGTATGGAAGTTTTGTATGGGACAGCTGATTTAGTACTTTCTCATTATCTCACAGAAAGCCCTAAATTGAGTTATCCCTGGAAGACTAAATAAATGGCCTCTAGGCCCTTTTAGGTGCCTAAAGTAAAATTGACGAAAATGCGGGACAAATAGGACAGGATATCCGGCGTTGCTTCAAAGGAAGCTCGAAATTTGGAACTTCCTGCGAAATTCATCCAAGAACGTTAAAAACCTCTATTTTTATTTTATTAGAATGGGTAATATTTTCAAGGGAAGGTTGTTAAGAATAAAGAATCCATTCTATTCATGTAAAGGACTGTAGAAATCATTTTTTCGTTTTACAAATTTCAGCGGTGCTGGAACACAAACGACATGGGGGTCGGGGGATTTAAGAAAAGTTGGCCATGTATCACCCAGCTGGTCCTCCTTTGTTGCGGATGTTCATCAGTGAGCCGAGCACGAATGTTTTGACGTATCGTAACGTAACCAAAAATACACGTTTAATCCATTTTTTTTTAATACATTTAGTTTTTTTTACGCTTTCATGAAACAAGTGTGTATGTTGCATAAAGATGAAAAAAATGCGATAGATTCATCGTATTTTATAATCAAAATTTGCTTACGTGTACGTTACTAACGTCAAAACATTTGTGCTCGGCCCACAGAGAATAGAATAGAATAATCTTTATTTCCAGTTTTACAAGTTTACAGTTACCACTTAGTATAACATGTTTTTTATGAGGGATTTTTATTCACGTAATTTTATGACCTGCTGACTTTGAGTATCTAGAACTTACTCAAAGCCTGCTGATCATATTGAAGTGACGCTCGAACTTAACGCGAGCATATCTCACGACTCACTGAAGCTAGAGAATAAAATATACCAAATGTGTTACTTTTTTTTTTTTTTTTTTTTTATACGGACATTTATATACCTCGGTCCGAATCTGGGTACTAAGTCATTGGCACTAAGAATTCCTTATCCTCTGTTACAATAAAACTGTAAAAGCACTTCCTGAACACAACGTTAAAAAATTCCTCCCATGATTGAGTGGGAACGCTGCAGTGTTGCAGTAATCTTAACCATCAGTCATACTTCATAACCATTGGTTACGGTGTTTTCGTATTCTTTAGTTTGAACATGACCATGTAAATGGGTTTTGGACATGTAAGATTCGTTTATTGTATGGCTTTTTGATGGTTTTGTACCGCGTAATGGTAAGACTTTCACTGCTGAACTAATCGACTATTAATGGATGGTTTATAAGTGCCAAGTTGGACTAGAAAGCAGTTGATGTGGCTTCTTTTTAACACGCTTTTATTAGCTTCACCTGTAACTATGTAAGAAAATCTTGGAAGTTAAATTTGAACCACTTCCCGGTTTCCGATTGAGCTGAAATTTTGAATACACGTACAGTTTGGATGACTAAAGCGCGTTTTATAGTTTTTTTTTAAAACTATTATTTTTATTGTTAGGATAAAATATTGGACACAGAAGAGTAATCGCAAAGAGTGCATTCGTCCAAAGATCAATCTTAGTGGGTTACCACATTTGGTGTGTGGATCGATCGTTGATGCTATTCCTCTGAAACCTACTAGTAGTATTTTTTACTCATTACGGTAAGGATAAGAATAATTGAATATTTATTTGCTGGAAACATGGTTTTAGGGATAGTACAACTAAAAGAAGCTGCCTATTCGTAGCCAAAATAGTACCGATGAAAGTGAAACACTTTCTTCTGACAGAACTTCTCCACGTGTGGAATACCAGCGCTGTGACATTTTCCAAATGCCACAGCATTATGCTGAGATATGGGGGCCATTTTTGGTCTCGTCCAGGTTGCTTAATTATTGTTACTAGTGCTGTTGAAATTCGACCATAATTTTTTTGCGTTCTGCACTTCTTCTCCATAATTATATATTAAATTTTAACTATGCCAAATCTTACAATCCTCCGTGCGCGCAGTATGGTTAAAAAGGGTAACAAAGTTTTCTCTTCACGTATTAATATACAAATTCTTGTTTTTTTTTGTAGTACTTTCATTTGTTCCTGGCGTGTCCAGAATAAAACTGTTTTCTTTCTTTCTTTCAAAGTCAAAGTCAAAGATTTTTATTTCAACTGGGCCTTTGCAGACACTTCAACTGGACCTTTCTAGATATCAGTCGTGTACATCTGCGAAGGTCCACATTTGTCTCTCCCCCTATACTTTTCATAATATCTTGTGACAATCGCAATGAGACGAAAGCCAAATCCAAACTGCGAGAGAGAATTGATTCGGAAGACACGAAATAATTACTAAGCTAATAGCGTAGCGCGTCGTGCTAACATCACGCTTGGCCAATTTTTTAGCTGCCACCGTTCGATGCACGAGGAGTGGCAATTATGAGTGGGGCACGTCATAGGCGGTAGCGGGGTATTGTAGGTTAGTGTTTATGCGCGATTGTACGAGCGGAAGATATTAGGAAAATTGTGTTAAAGTTATTTTAATATCAGAATACTAGCACTGTGACATTTTCCAAAGATCGCAACATTATGCTGAAATGGGGGCCAGTTTTGGTCACGGTACAGGTTGCTTAACTATTTTATTAATATTTTTATTTTTGTATTTTTCTTGTGTTATTTGATGTGAGAGTCCAAAATAAAACTGGTTTCTTTCTTTATTAATTACTGCTTAGGTTTTTGTATGTTTGTTTTATACAGTATGCAAAACATACTTCTGCCAGACTAGAGTAGTAGTTCACGTTGCAACGAAATTTGCATTTTGCTCGGCCTTCTCACATCCTCAACCATCAGATTTTGGGTTAAAGATACTGTTTATTTAAAGTCTGTAAGAATAATTCGGGAGGCGAGAAACAGCTAGGGTCGTCCAGTCGTACATCCCTAATTTAAGGGATGTCTTTTATTTGCGATTATCAAAATCCTGAATTCTTGGAAGCAAAGCTTCTCCGTTTAAAATTTTGCTTTAAATGCGGAAAACGTATGAAGTGTATGTATTCTTAAGTATCTAGGTCCCAGCGCAAAATTATAGCATAAAAATAATGTATACTACCGATTATGGGAACTATTGGGAGATGACATAATATATCAACCAACGTTTTCATAATCAACTTTAACATTAAATGTGAATTTAGCTTACTCTGGCAAAATTTCTTCTGCGTAGTGATATTTAATCCTGTCTTTTACCAGGATTACCCTCCTTAGTACCTAAATTTCTGCCAAAAAATCCTACGTAAAATGCAAACAAAAATATTAATTCATGAATAAAGAAAGAAAGAAAGAAAATACATTTATTCAGCACGGACATTGACAACACACGAGAGAGAAATAAAAAAATTTTACTTAAACCTTTAAACAGTATAAAATACAAATAAAAAATAAGACAGACAAAGAACAAAATATATATTATATATTATTATTATGACCTTTATTCAATTTTTATACTTACATTCATTCATATTTTTAAATAATTTTACAAATAAAAAAAAAATAAAAACATTTAAAAATACAAAAGAGTAGGTAGTAGGCCACCGGCATCGGGAACAGGGTCCAAGCCACCGGCGGCTAGGGCTGCAGAGAAAGGAACCTCCTCACAATGCGTGCCGTGTCGAGGAGTACCGCTTTCTGTATCAAGCCCTTGATCCAGCCCCCCAACGAGAGCCTCATAAGATGTTGATCGAGGCTCTTGGCAATTAAGCCATTGGCCGTCACAACTATCGGCACTATGATTGCTGAGTCCACATCCCACATGTCGACAACCTCGTGAGCCAAGTCAAGATATTTAATTTGTTTATCTTTCTCGGCTTTCACGAGATTCTCATCATGTGGGATAGTAACATCAACAATCATCGTGCGGCGCGCTGACCAATCTATCACCACTATATCAGGCTTATTGGCAACAATAGTCCTGTCAGTGATGATAGATCGGTCCCAGTACAACGTGGCATGACCATTTTCGAGAACTGGGTCGGGCACATACCTATAGTACGGTACTTCAAAATCCACAAGGTTGTATTTTAAAGCGAGTTGCTGGTGAATAATCCTGGCTACTTGGTTATGCCTGTGCAAATATTCGCCGTTAGCAAGACGTGAACAACCAGAGATAATGTGTCTAAGGGACTCACCTGGGCGGTGGCATGCCCGACAGATGTCAACCGTGCCGTCCTTCACAATATACCTCCGGTAATTATTCGTCATGATAACTTCGTCCATTATTGCACATACAAAACCTTCGGTTTCCCCGAATAAGTCCCCGAAACGTAACCAGGATACGGACGCTAATAAGTCAACATCGGGCCCATGAAGGGCCCGATAAAAGCGTCCGTGTAGTTCCTTGCTCTGCCATACTTCCTTGCGATCATTAGTAGTAAGTATTACAGGTTTGCGCCAGTTCTCTTTAGCCAATGAGAGAGGGGTGAGCCCTTTGTCCACTGCGACCACATCTCGGTGCATCCCCACGTCGGCGTGGAGAAAATATTCTCTAAGATTGTACACCTCACAGTTGTGTAGGGTTTTGGCATTTAAAAAGCCTCGACCCCCACATTTCCGTGGGATGTACAATCTCATTACCGAAGAACGTGGGTGATGCATGCGATTTGTGGTCAGCAATGTTCGGACCCTTCTATCCAGGGTATCCAGTTCTGTTTGAGTCCATTTGAGTATGCCGAAGGAGTACATTAAGACTGGCATGACCCAACCGTTGTAGGCGCGCACCTTATTTCCGCCTGACAAAAGACTTTTAAGTACTTTTTTTAGGCGGCCAAAGAAGCGCTCCTTCAATGATTGCCTCATATCAGCCTCACTGATGCCTAACGCCTCCGACATACCCAAGTATTTATAGGTCTCAGTTGAAGAGAGGGATCGTAGGTTTGTGGAATCCGAAAGATGAAATCCATCTGATTCCACAATCACACCTCGCTTCACATGCATGACTGCGCATTTGTCCACACCAAACTCCATCCTGATGGAATTACTGAAGGTTTCAGTTACCTTCAGTAACTTCATCAGTTGTAAGTTGGTGGGGGCAAATAATTTCAAGTCATCCATGTAGAGAAGGTGAGAAATGACCTGACCGCCTCTCCGCAAGCGATATCCTAGCTCCGACTCCTCCAGTAGAGTGCTGAGAGGATTCAGAGCTAGACAAAACCATAAGGGACTCAAACTGTCACCCTGGAATATGCCCCTCTTAATACTTATCGGTTCACCGTTTCCCAAAATCCGCCGACATCCTGGATATTGAAGGACCGTCCTCCATTGCCTCATACATGACATTAAGAAGGTGCGTAGGATTGTATTTACTTTATACAGCTCCAGCACCCTCATGAGCCATGTATGGGGCACCGAGTCATACGCTTTCTTGTAATCTATCCAGCATGTCGTTAGATCCTTACGGTTACGGCGAACCTGTTGACTAATGGTCATGTCTATGAGGAGAAGCTCCTTAGTACCGCGGGACCCTTTCCTACATCCATTCTGAGAAGTAGACATGATGGAGTTATTATCGATATGATGATTAATCTTTGCTCTCAGAATGGATGTAAGAAGTTTATAGACCGTCGGTAGACAAGTTATCGGTCTATAATTCTTGGGATCCACGGTACTACCAGCTTTATGAAGCAGGTGGGTGAAGCCTGTCGTTAAGAATTGTGGTAACGACCCAGACTCAAGGGATTGCTGGAATTGAGACGCCAAGCGAGTATGCGAGCTGCGTAACCATTTTAGCCAGAAATTGTGCAGTCCGTCCGGGCCCGGAGACTTCCAATTGGGCAACTGACAGGCTGCACTGGCTACGTCTTGGGGGTCAATGGTGATGGCCTCCATTTCTTCTATTGGATCGCATACACGCTCAACTTCTCGTATCCAACTACCTTCGGTGTGATTGACAGGCATCGACCAAATGTTGCGCCAAAATGTGTTAGTGGCGTCATCATTCGGTAATTGCCCATCAATCACACCTTGGTCTGGTCGTTCCCAAGTTCTAAATACCCACCTTTGATCGCTTTGGAACATGCGATTCTGGGTATATCGCTCTACACGCTTTTTATATCGCCGAATACGGTTTGCCCATGCATAAACTTTCTGCTTCAGGAAGTCGATGCGCTCTGTGACCCGAAATGCAAATTCTTGGGGACTGATTCCAGTCCCCGAGAACGCCCGTCTCACAAAGCGCATCACTCTGGGGCGTGTATTGCCCTCCCTGAAGCAGATAAGCTTGCCAATGAGTACCCTAGCCTCGCCAATACGACGTTCGATTCTGCACTGCCACGTTGGTATCGTAGTATTAGGTCGTGTAGATGTATCATATTTAGGAAATTTAACACATGCTACGCGACATGCCGCAACGGCAGCGCAGTACAGAATCGAATGGGTATCGACAAGGTCTACGCAGTCATCAAAATATCTTGATAACTGCGCATCCAGGGCACACACTAACGCCTTGTTTCTTGTATGCATAGGCAAACGAGGTAAACGCGGTCTGAGTTCGGGAGATGTGAAACGATACTCCCCAATCGCATCCTCCAAAGCACTCCTCAATTGTTCGTTGCACTGAGTACTTACAGACATAGCTCTGTCATCATCTTCCTCATCAGCGGGGCCGGGCCGTGGCGTAGCCACAAGTGGTATTTGTGGCTGTACCGCGGTCTGCGACGAGGAAGGGATAACACAGCGACCCTGCATTTCTGAGCGAAGCCTATCAAGTACGGTGTTATCCAACCTATGACTACGTTGGATGACCCGCACCTGATCCGATAGTCGCTGGGCTGACACGTTGATTGCTGGTTCAAGCTCCTGAAACAGAGAGAGCATCCGACCTCGGTACGCTGTGAGGTTAGTTCCCCCCTCTGTAGCCCCAAAGTATGCGCGCATGACATTTTCGTCGATTGACCGTGTCCATCGCATGCGCTGCACACGTCCGCCGGAAGCGGGGATCCCGACAGAGGCCGGTGGGCCTCCAGGTCCCAAGCTCGTCGGCGGTCGGCCTCTTCCTCGCCGTCGTTGTGGTGGTGGGCTCGTCGGCGGGGAAAAGTATTCGTCACTCGAGCTCGACGCGACTGCAGCGGCCGCTGTGTCAGCACTCACTATTGAGGCCGATTCCGGCAGCTGCGAGGCGGAGCTGAGCGACGAAGCCGAAGATGTTATGGGTGCGCATCTGGTTTTACTCCTAGTTATCATTGACTGACATCACAGCATTCCTCACAGAAATATATTGATATGTCATCTTGACATTTTATTTATTGCGAATTTTTGATTAGGTATCTATTTCAAAAAAAACTTTGGGTGACTGATATCTATTACTTATTTGTAGTTTTCATTTTAAAACATTATGCCTATTTGCAAACTTCAAGATTTTAAATTGTATAATTTCAGGAAAATAAGAGAAAAATATGTGTCAGCCTGACACCTAGTGTTGCCTATTATTATTATTTATTATTATTATTATTATATTTATATTCCTCCTCGTTAGCTTCTTATCATCTACCTACCTTGTTTCCTTTAGTTACACACTGTGTCTTCTTTTCTTTTCACTCTTTCCTGTCGCAGGTCTGCTGGCAGAAATTTCTTTAGAAATAAGCAGTACCTTTGTACTTGATATCTTTACTTATTTTCTTTGTTATGTGTATGTGTGTACATAAATAATAAATAAATAAATAAACAAAGTAAAAAAAAAAAAAAAAAAAAATCGCTTCCGCTCATCCATTTACACCTCACATTTACAGTTAGGGGCCCTGACCACGTATGATTTAATAGACTCATCCGTCCGGACGTTATTGTGCCACAATTCGCCGGTGTTATCCGACCGAGTTCGGTAAGCTATGCTCCTGCGCACATTACAAGCAATCAAGAGATTTTCAAATTAGTCGGGTTATACATTCACTCGATGTAATGAGCTATTGTGTTTTATGGTAATGTAATGGGTTTTAAATTGGATTAGAGGTTTAATGAAGATGTTAGTTTATGATCAGGATTTGTTTGGAGTTGGCTTAAAGTAAAATGGTGTAAAGATGAGAACCAGCTTTCAGTCTCTCCAAATGTCAACTTTTGTAATATCGTAATTGTTCTATTTTAATTTTTATGTGTTGTCAACTATATTCTGTGTCAAATAAATAATTTTCTATTCCATCTAAACAGTCCAGGAGTCATTGACAGAAGGAACCGTAATCTGGAAACTATGTTACTGCCCTTACAAGAGTTACAAGTAAAAGCTCTCCATTTAATTTCATTATCGATCAAATAACTAGCATCATATTTATAACTATTGACTTCGCAACTTTTTGGACCAAAAGAAGCATCAAACATTATCCTTCTCGAAGAAAAAAGACGGTTTAAAGCAAGTCTTGTAAAACTAAGGTTTTTATAATTATGACGTTAGAAAGTGACGGATATATTTAAAACCTTGGTTTTACTAGACTTGGTTTAAACCATCTTTTGTAATAAGTATATAAGTTTACCAGAAATTAAATGACACCACTTATTCACGTCAACACCTGTTCCTGGAACCCAATACGTCGCCATGTGAAGTGATTAATGGAGTGTATAAGTGAAGCCTGCCAGGTGCACCGCTAACATGTTGAAAAACTTTTTGTTCACCTGACTGTTCAGTTTTTAGCCCCCGCCAAAAAAGAGGGGTGTTGTAAGTTTATGGTGTGTATCTGTGGATCTATGCATCGTAGCTCCATGGACTGATTTCAATGCAGTTTTTTTAATTGAAAGCTAGTTTAATCGGGTATCATTTTAGCTATGTGTCATTAAAATCTGTTAAGGCGTTCAATAGTTACAGCTTAATTCTAATTGGAGTCAGGGGTGTTTTTGTTTCTTTAAAGCTGATGTTTACAATTTGTTAGGATTGTATCCAGCTGTGAACGAATACTTTTTGTTAGACCTTACTTCCTGATCAACGCGGAAGTTCAACAGTTATTTCTGCCATTATTTGTGTAACAGTTCCGGACTGGGAAACGTTCGGTGTTTACCAATAACATCCAGAAATCTTATTTTCAACGAACCCCTTACACCGATAGGGGAAGTCCTTTGGCTTCGATTTTGAAGCCAGAAATCAAACTGCTTTGAATTTACTTGTAAATTCAATGAAGAATTGACGTTGCTCCCCACGGTCATACCTGGCGTCTTCTCTTGTACATAAGTGACAAGTTATTGCATAGAAATTAGCTTGCAGACAACTCTACGAGACTAGCAGAACATGAATATTATAATCATCAGCCTAATCTTTTTCCTATCTCTTACCTTTGGTATCGACTTCCAGTCTAAAGAAATGCGGCTGGACATAACTATTTTCAACCTCTCCGCTGGATTAAGGTCCGATTAAATTGAAAACATAAAAGGGTACCCCCAAAAAAAAGGGGTGTTATATGTCTGTAGTGTGTATCTGTGTGTCTGTGTATCTTTCTGTGGCATCGTAGCTCCATGGACTGATTTCAATGCAGTTTTTTTTACCAAAGCTAGTTTAATCGGGTATCACGTTAGCTATGTTTCATGAAAATCTGTTTAGCCGTTCAAAAGTTACAGCTCTTTTTCTAGTTGGGAGTCGGGGGTTTTGACGGTTAGGTTATACACGAAACTATTGCCTTAAGCGCCCAAACTATTAAGAGATATCGGAATCGAGGTCACTTGAACTTCTAAAAATACGTGAAGCACACCCAGGTGTTTATATTCCTGCGACTGTTGACTTCACGGTATCGATAAGAAGCGCCAGTAATTCCCCTATACCATTCATAGTTAAGTTCTTAGAAAGCTTATCAATGGGGTTCTAAATATAGCTCCACCTTGGAAACTTCGCCTTTAGTAGCTCAATGGACTTATTTCTACGACTCAAGGACGTTGTATGGGTTCCTGTTTGTGGAAGTAGATGTGACGTAATGAAATGTTTTCTTAGTACAGGTAATTTTTATTTAATATTTCCCTATGTATTTTGTGGTAGCACGATTGCTTTGACAATTTCGGGCCATTTTAGAGTGACATTCATAAATACAAATAAGTGATTCAAACGCTACTCAAGACCCATGGCTCAGCGTCATTCTAAAATGCGTGCTTTAGATTCTATCATCAAAACGAGTTAAAAAAAAATTGTATGATATATAAAAAATATAAACCATGATCTTGAAGTTCTTGAACTGTATTTTTGTAACAGTACCATCTTGGTTACTTGCTTTTTTTAATATAATGTGGTTAAGTAATTGAGGTCTCAAACTCTCTACGTACTCCAATTCAATGTCTCGGCAGCAACAAAATGCAATCCCGTAAAATAAAATTCTTTAAATGCCGAGCGTCTCTTCAAATAAAGAGTCGGCCGCACATCGAGATTTCGCGACTTGGTAGATGCGACTCGTAATGATCCCTGTACATTGTATTGTTCTCGAAGAAGTCGGAACAAAAAGTTTTTATCTTCGCCCCGATATTTGGTGGCGTTGTAGAGTTTTGAATTTGACAGTTGCGGGCAATCCTTGGCAATTGATAGATATTATTGAGAAAACTACACCCCTTTATGAATAGAATAACAGTCGCAGTTTTCTCATAAACTGGTTTCACTCCGTCGCACCATGTGTAAGCCTCCTAAGGGCGCGACGACGTATCTGGGGCATCGTCCGCAGCGCTCCAATTCTGCACCGATGCAGCGTTTAATTTCCGCCCGGTGCGTTGGATGTACCAGTATAATGTATAATGCAACGTTTAGTTCGTATTGGAGTTGAGATATTAAAGTTTATAATTTTATTGTTTGTTTTGGAGGATGTTTGGTGCAGTAGTTGCCTTATTTTGGCGCGGTGAGATTCTAGTTTTAAGTGAAGGTGCCATCTTTCCTCGTAAATAGGTAAATAAGCAGTAGTTTTAGTAGAATGATAACATTAATAATATTACTGGGTGCTGTGGTCCATTAAGAGATATGATACCATCATCAGTTGATTTTTACAACTTGAAGATAACTTCAAAATGTGACTAACGGGCTGAGTGGAATAGCAACAGCGACCGTATAATTATATTCTTTGGTAAATATGGCCTACTTATTTATTAATTTAACAATTAATGCACATAAAATACATGAGAAATATGAAGTAGGAGCATAAAGTACAAAGGTACTGCTTAGAGTTTGGCCAGCGAAAGAAGTCCACGAATTATTTTCTAAACTTTTATTATGGCAACAATTTAGGATTGTCAAAATTGTAACATTGACGTTTCGTACTTTGTCATCTTGTGTTTATTTATGCATAATGTTTTTGTTAGTTCTGTTTAAAATAATGCCGAAAACAATCAAAAGTTCGATGAGGAAGCTTCTATTTACTATGATTGACAAATATAAAGACGTAAAAAGTGATTTGAATCGGAAATATGTAGAGAAAATACGACAACTAGATTCAATCCTTTCGCTATTAGGTTAGTTTTTTGAATTTCTATTCAAACAACTTGATAGTTTTCGACTATGTATAAAAAATCGCAATAGTTTTCATGGTGTATCTTCTTTACAGGAAATTTCAACAACGAGGTCACAAAACATAAAATTGTGGAAATAGTAAAGATATTCAAAGCTCATAAATAATAAAAATGAGAAAAATGAAAGACACTAAGAAGAATTAAAATTGAAAGGTCTAAAAATCACGGACAGTGGAATACTCCGGGGAAAACTCGACCACATTCAGCAATAGTTTCCAATTTCGGCTATAGGAATCAAAATAAACGAATAACCCCTACGTTTTGTGTGGATTTTATTGTTTCATCACATTAGTGGTCTGTGGTCTCAATTCCATTATATAAACTTATATTAATAACTTTTTGTTTAATTCAACCTTTTCTATGTATGGCCGTGCCAGGAAAGTTGAGTGATGAACTTACGTAAAAGATAAAAAATTCCAAGCTAGTTTCGTTTAGGGCTTAAAATTTGGTACTGTGGGCCGAGCACGAATACTTTGACTTATCGTAACGTAAACGTAAGAATCAAAAGTACACGTTTAATCCATGATATTTTTTTGTGAAAATACATGCAGTATTTTTCCATTTTCATGAAACAAGTGTGTATGTTGCATAATATATAATTGATCAAAAATACGATAGATTCATTGTATTTTATCAAAATTTGCTTACGTTAACGTTACTTTATGTCAAAACATTCGTGCTCTGATTATGACCATCCTCAATGAAGTCAATGATCCTCAAGACGAAATATTGTAAATATTATTAAATAAATAGGAAATACTGATGTAGGTAAGTATCGCATAATATTTCTTGAATAATAGATAGTATCAACTCCGTTTATGCAGTGTATAGACAGGGATAATAGCTATTAATTTTTTATATGGAACCTCCTTTTTTTTTGGACAGCTTTCGTTGGCCAGGCTCTATTTCTAAAGAAATCTCTTCCAGCAGACCTGCGAGAGGAGAGTTTAAAAATTAGAAATGCAGACACAGTGTGTAAAGGAACTATTGGTTAATAAAAAATATAAATCTCATCACAGAAAGCCTATATTTTAAACTTTAATCCAGAATATACGAGAACGCTCCACAGGCTCTTAAGATTCCACAAAGCGTTCTCCAACAGTAATTGGGAACGTTGCCCGGGGCGCCAGTGAATTCTTTATAGCTACATCTATTGTAGCCCAGACACCCTGAATAGGGATGGCTATGGGCTTTCCAATGTCGAAGATGATTAAGAGGTAGGCAGTAACTTTCAGAACATCATTATTACTATCGCCAATCATTCTTGTGCTTGATAATGATGGATCCATCCACCCTGGCCTGAATCGTTTTGTAGCAGACTATGTTTATCATTTCCTATGTGCTTGCCTGCCACAATTAATCTTGTAGGATCCTTCATCTCATGCGATGATGTTAAGAAAGAACTTCAAGCGTTTCGTATGTACTGCCACCAGCATAAAATATCCTCTAACTTTGACCATTGTGGACCAGTTAATAAGTTAACTGGTCCAAAATGGTCTTCGTTTTACAAAATCTTTCTTAAAACAGTATTTCGTGTAATTAACCCCTGACAAAAAAGAGGCGTGTTATAAGTTTGTAGTGTGTATCTACGAGGTGCATTCAATAAGTACCTAGCCTCATCGCCAGAGGGCGCTGTAGTTTCAAAAGAGTTTTACCACAGTGTAGCACATTCTTTTTAAATTCTTTTTTCAAATTTTCATTCCAATCCCTTCATTTGTTTTAATTTGACAACTTATGGAAGCCAACGTGTCGATCGGTTTTACAAAAATGGAAAAAGAGCAATATCGTTCGGTGATTCGATTCCTATTTTTGGAAGGGAAAACGCGCATCGAAATCAAAGAGCGCTTGGATGCTGTGTACGGTGACTCTTCTCCATCGATGGCCACCGTCAAGAATTGGTTCAACGAGTTTGCACGTGGCCGTACGTCGGTTTTTGATGAACCACGTCCAGGTGCACCGAAAACAGCTGCTACGGAGGAAAACATTAAAAAAATCCATGATCTCGTATTGGCAGATCGCCGATTGAAGGTTCGGGAGCTAGCTGAGACTGTAGGCATTTCAGAAGGAACAGTGCATCATATTCTTCACGAGGAACTCGGCATGAGAAAGCTGTCGGCGCGATGGGTGCCGCGTTTACTCACACCAGAAAACAAGCGCAACCGTGAGACCACATCGGAGACGTGTTTGGCGCTGTTTAAGCGGAATCCAGCGGAGTTTTTGCGTCGTTTTGTGACCGTCGATGAAACCTGGATCCACTGGTACACACCAGAGACCAAGGAGCAATCAAAACAATGGATCCAGACCGGGGAACGTGGTCCAAAGAAGGCGAAAACTGTAAAATCGGCCGGAAAAGTTATGGCCACCGTTTTCTGGGATTCACAAGGTGTGATCTACATCGATTACCTCGAGAAGGGTAAAACAATTACAGGGCTTTACTATGCCGATTTATTGGGCCGATTCGACGCCGAATTAAAGAAAAAACGACCCCATCTGGCGAAGAAAAAAGTGCTGTTTCACCACGACAACGCACCGGTTCACACGTCTGCCGTTGCCATGGCCAAATTGGTCGAATTACGCTACGAATTGCTGCCCCATCCACCGTATTCTCCAGATTTGGCCCCTTGTGACTTCTTTCTGTTTCCTAATCTGAAAAAATCACTCGCCGGGAATAGATATGGATCGAATGAGGAGGTCATCGCCGCCACGGAGGCCTATTTTGCAGAGTTTGACAAAAACTATTTTTCGGACGGATTAAAAAAGTTGGAGCATCGCTGGGCTAAGTGTATCGAACTAAAAGGAGACTATGTTGAAAAATAAATTCCCACTTTTCCAAAATTTTCGTTTACTTTTTGTAGGCTAAGTATTTATTGAATGACCCTCGTATGTGTCTGTCTGAGCCATCGTAGCTCCAAAACGGATCGACCGATTTCAATGCAATTTTTTTAATTGAAAGCTTGTTTTATCAGGAATCATCTTAGCTATGTTTCATGAAAATCTGATCAGCCGTTCAAAAGTTATAATTCTTTGTCTAGTTAGAGTCGGGGGTTTTTGACGGTTAGGTTATTTTTAATAGATTTTATCAAACACTTGCTGATAGTCAAAGCTTGTGGCGTGTCCTAGCTGAAAAGCCTCCAATAGAGCTTGTTCTTAGACTCTCCAGTCAATCCAGCCGGTAATTGGGAACGTTGCCCGAAGCTTAGTGAGTTCTTTATAAGCTTCTTGTATTGTTGCGAGTCAGTCTCCAACCTGAATGGACGGCTAAACGTTCTGGCTCGGTTTCAAAATGCTTCAAATAAGTGGCGTTTCGGAAGATAGTGTTCTGGATTGAGGATGTTTCATTTGAAGAGATTTCAAGTACTATAGTGGTAAGATTCAATTCTAATGATATCGAAGTTGCTTTACTAATAGACTAAAGGTGCTCCCTACACCAGTGTTTCAAATTGTTGGAAAGTTTTGTTTTTGTATCAAAAGATTACTAAATGTTTGCTTTAGGAATGTCCACGAACGTCCGTCAACTGTTGGAAACAGTTTACAACATTTGGTACTGACACTGACACTATAAAACAGTTGAAGAATGTTCGAGAAGTCCAAAGTTTCGGATCATTCCACATCGCGATGTCTACTGACACGTACGTTATAATTGCGGTTGTATGTTTTTTGATAGTAAATAAAAGGAAAAAAACCGCAGAAAGTGGGTACGAAAATCTCTAGCGAGACATAAATGTTTTGGATAAAAACGTTTCTTTTACTGCCCCTACACCGGATGTTTCTTAATGTTTACAAGCACCTTTAGAAACTTCGCATGCGACAAAGTCATCAAAGTCTTGCTCTCAGGAAGTCTGAACCAAATACTAGGTATTGTAAACCACAATAAACGTAGTAAGTGATCCATTGGCGCGTAATGGATACTATTGCATGCCTTGGCCTTGTTGACGCCCCAGTGAAGTTCGTAGACCAGCAGCAAACCGCGGTTAGGCCCGTCGGTCGTGAAGCTTGGCATGGATAATGTGTCAGCGTGTGAGACAGGTTAATTCTGGTAGAGATAAACAACGATAACCTGGCGCGCCCTTCCAAAATTCAAAACGTTTGAAAGTATTTACAAAGCGCCACCACAACTCACAACGCATAATTATGTGCGTACTGAGACGGCCGTCAAACAAAAATAAATCCAAGGATTTCTCGCTTGATAAGGAGATATCTGACTAGAAACATTGAAACAGTAATTTGGAGGCACGCGCCATGTTATCGTAGTTTATCTCTCTGAACGATGAGCCGAGTGCTGTCGATAGTTAATATTAACCTTTATTTAATTTTATTTGTGTTGTTTCAGGTAATTGTTTATCATCATAAGACTTCATGTTCGTGAGTATTATCTTTATTCGTGACCACGTAATAGCATTTGGTACTGGATGTAATGACAGATAGGATGCACTGGTTAGTGATACAAAATTTGAATCAAATCAAACCTTCTTAGTAATACTAAGTCCTACCGTCCTATATACCTTTCTAGCCCCGATCCCTTTAAGGGGTTTTTATAGGACCAACACTGAAATCGCGAACATCCAAAATCAGGTATGCCATACAATTTACAAATAATTAAATTTTACTCGACTAAGGCCCAAGTTCACCAACAACGTAACAGACGATTAGTGCAAAATCAGCCGTTTAGACATAAATTTTTGTATGACATGAGTAATCGGCCGATTTCATTTTAACCATCTGTTATATTGTCAGTGAACATGCTAAATGTATGGAACAGCAGATTTTTCATCGTGATTTCTGTGTTGGTCCCTTTTAAAAGTTGTTCATACTGATGAGTGCAATGTATAGAAGACCACCGGATTACGTAGACACCCTGGCACTGCAGCTGTCCTTAGGGGAGAGTGTGTATGTAAGAGCCAGGCTTTGAAAGAGCCGATGCAATTTTCTCCCACTTGCCAAAATCTTACCATAATTTAATTTTACTCTTTATATGACAACACTGAATGTCTGTGGGTCACAGCTATTCAGTGTTGTCATATAAAGAGTAAAATTAAATTTGAATTGCTTCGGCTCTTTCAAAGCCTGGCTCTTTCATACACACTCTTCCCTATCTGGTAGTAGATCTCGAGGGAGACCTAAAACCAGGTGGATGGATGTAGTGCACAGAGATATGGCGACATGCAAAGTTTCCGACACGGATGTCAGGGACAGAGCGAAGTGGAAGCAAAATACAAAGAAGGCTGACCCCACCACCATGTGGGATTGACAGTCGGGAAGAGAGAGATACTGATGAGTGCAATAACCCCTTATAGGGGTTGGGACTAGAACGGTAGGACCGTATATATCTGATGGAAATTCGTATCTAATTTCCGTAGTAGAAAAAAAAAAAAATCCGTAGTAGATATAAACGACCACAATCTTCACGCACATGCCCACAAATTGAGCATACAATTATGATGTAATAGCGTAATAGTTTGTGCACATACCGCGTCCCGACATTATCAAGTCGTTGACCTAAATACCTGGTCTTCAACCATGATAAAATGCCTGTATTATCAACCTTATCATCGTAGCAATAAGGCCTATAAGAAATGCCGGGAAACTATCTGATATTGTTAAAGAGTTTAGCCCCTAAATCACCGCATTATCAACCTTAATTACTATGTAATAAAGCTGATTAAGAATGGAAGTAGTTGAAACTTAATTACTTGAGCCACTGTTTACGCGGGATTGTTTTTTTAATGTCGTTTTAATTGCTTAAAGATAGTGAGAAGACGTGTTTATTCCACCTGGATAAATAATTAAAAAAAAAAATTCAAAAACGAAAACCCGATTACTGAAAAGTAATACATAATCGTCAGCGGAAAGCCAAAACTACTTAAGCGCCAATTCGTTGCCAAACTAACTTAAACTTTACAGGGGCAGATTTTAAAGTTTAAGTTAGTTTGGCAACGAATTGGCGCTTTTGTAGTTTTGGCTTTCCACTGACGATATTCATAGTGATGTTCAGAGGATAGCCGTGGTCGTATGCTACCTACAGCTACCCTAACAAAACAATACAGTTGGGTTGTTGGGTTTTAGTTCTTGAACTTATTTTTTTTTCAATGCCACGAGCTTCAGCTAACAGTATATATTTTTGAAATGTGCTAATTAAGCCCTTTCATTTGATACCCAACACGGCATTATTAAGCAATTTTTTAGTTCATTACTTTATGTTCTTTATAGGGCGCCATATTAAATTTCATGTGACGTCACCATAGCCTATAAACAGCGGACAATTAAGATGTTTCCAACGATACCTCATTTGTCGAATTATGATAAATATAAGTAGTTTAGAAGTTATGAGGGAACAGATGATATGATACATATACACATATGTATACATACCGGTCAAACATATAACCCTCTCCGTAGTCGGGTAAAAAAAAGGTCCAGTTACACTAATTAGTGCAAGCGATGAAATTGCGTTACAATTAAAAGCATTCTCATCTCGATTCGATATTCGATATTTGACGAATTTTGGTGGTTTGCACCAGCTGCCTTCTTCAGGTAGTCGATCCATATGGCTTGGCGTCTTTTTATATCTTAGCTGGCTTCTTCTTGATTCGGGAGAATGACCGTAACCATCTGTCACCAATATACCATCTGCCATCGTTTGCAAAATCCATAATTTTATGAATAAAATTTCAATTTATGATTCTTTACTAATGCGACTACTAACGCCATCTAGCGGTGTATAACTTAAAGTTCAATATTTTGGTACCAAGTCCATGCAATACGAATTTAAATTTGGAATTATTCTAGATCCATACATCCTACAAGTGATTCTTTTTAAATGGAATACATTCAAATTTTTCGGGACTTCTTTGGTAGTGTTGTTCCGAAGTGATTTTTTTTTAAATATGATCCAATTGTATATAATTGGATCCGCACTCCGCAGACACGCTGCAGTGTTACGGTATTTCGGATTGGCTACCACCTGTCTCGCAGCTGCCTAATTAGTTGTCTGCCATATAATGATAGGATTAAACGATCTTCTATTCTAATTATATGAAGTAATTCGTTCTTTTCGCGTGATGAAGAACAAGAGAAGCCCCGTACCGTACTACACAGTGAATCTACTTCGGACTAATTATGAATATAATCTAGTCCGAATCTAAGTAGGAATGCGAACACCCTGAACACACTGGATACCTCGCGTGCGCACTTGATTTAATATATCGATCGATCTTCGGACTTTTTACTTTTCATACCGTATGCATTTTTTATTTCAGTAGCAAATATCCGTTATTACCCCCGACAAAAAAGATGGGTGTTATAAGTTAGTAATGTGTATCTGTCTGTAGCATCGTAGCTCCAAAACGGATGGACCGATTTCAATGCAGTTTTAATTGATAGCTAGTTTAATCGGGTATCATCTAAGCTATGTTTCATGAAAATCTGTTCAGCCGTTCAAAAGTTACAGCTGTTTTTCTAGTTGGAGTCGGGGGTTTTTGTAAAGGTTATTTTACATAAGCTGCATATAATCGAGTACATAGCATGGATGCTTATGGACGTGGGACGTATTATCGCGATAACGCACTGTGTGGTCCTGCCTTTATTCGCTTAGCATGGTAATTAGTTCCATGATTATTCATAGTATATGTTACGTGTATCGGTTGACGTATGTTGGCGTAATCGTAACACAATGCAGGAGTACCAACCGGTACCAAACACAAAATGTTGATGTAGTAACTTTTGTAAGGTATATAGCAAAGGTAAAGGATTAAAAATTAAATATATTTTAAGTTGCATTCTGCATCATTCTAAGTTAATGCACGTCACTAGTGTATGTTTGTCCACATTTTTAATCCCCGACAGAAATGAGTGTTATTCGTTTGTTATGAGTATCTGTGTATCTGTCTGTGGCGTCGTAGCTCCAAAACGGATGGACCGATTGCAATGCATTTTTTTAATTGAAAGCTAGTTTAATCGGGTATCATCTTAGCTATGTTTCATGAAAATCTGTTCAGTCGTTCAAAAGTTACAGCCCATTTTCTAGTTGGCGTCGGGGGTTTTTGACGGTAAGGTTATGTATATTGAACGTTTGGAAGAATAAATTATTATCTTAGTATAGTAATGTTGCAGATTTTAATTATAAACAAGATTGTTAACCGTTTTCAAAGTCAAAGTCAAAGATTTTTATTTCAACTGTGCCTTTGCAGGCACTTTCAAAACGTCGTGATTCTAGGCGCACGGTTCCAAGTGGATTAGAATAGAATAGAATAGAATAGAATAGAATAGATCTTTATTTCATGTAAACCAGATACAGGCACTTATGAAATGTCGAGACTCTAGGTGCACGGTTCCAAATAGTAGACCCTATGGAGATTGGTCCTGGAGAAGATACCGGCAAGAATTATTTCGACTGCAGTATATGAATATGAAGGATTTTCTCATCCTGTCTAATGTCATGGCATGCTTTCCGAAATCGTATGTTCTGAAACCAAAAAGAGGCAATTCCATTAACTTAGCTTCGTTGCAGTTGACAATCTCTAAGCAGGAGCAAAGTATAGTAGCGAAGATTCAGCCAGGCCACAGGGTACCTAGCACGGAACGAAGACAAAGGGCTTTGCCTTTGTCAGTTCAGTCTTTTATCTTGATAACCAAGATTCAGATTATTCAAGCGCGACAGGCAGAAAAAGAAACACATCAGATAGGTTTGTCTGTGGCCGTGTTATTGTCAAACCAGTGATATTATAATTTCACTAGTGAAATTATAATTTGACAATACTACGACAATTTAACGACCTTGCACATACAGTGAAATTGTCAAAATATTACTGCCTTGCAATATCACTGCGTGGGTCCAGGGGCATTATAATGTCACTGAAATAAGCCCGTGAAATTGTGAGAAATGGAAGCGGTTGACAAAGTGTCGTGCAATTATAATTTCACATCACTGGTTTGACAATATCCCTGCGACATATCCGTTTTTCAACATCTGATCTAAATTTTATATCCTTAGCTATAGTACCTACTCGCAAATCTTTATGAGCCCTGAACTGAGCTCTGAAATCTCTCTCTCTCCCTCTAGCACCTATAATAAGCGTACTATTATAGGTGCTAGAGGGAGAGATCCGGGATAGAGTCAGAGGGCTCATAAAGATTTGCGCGTACTATACTATCATACCCTTACAGTTCGGCGATGATAATGGTTCCATAAACCTACCGCTATGACAAATATTGGAAAGTTAAAGGATATACATAAATTAAACGTTAAACAAGCACCGTACAGTATTACAATATAAATTCCCTTGTCAGTAACATCCTCCGTCACAGATTCATCTCAATATACAACATGTCACTCGATGTAAACATTCGTGCCATAGATTAAGTTTGTATAGATGACTAGATAAGACAGTGAAGCGTTTTGTGCCTACACACTGTTGTAATCGCGGATGGAAAAAAGTTGTAAGTGTTATGAAAGTCATATTAATGCAACTCGAGCTTGGTGCACGATATGAGCTTTTCTGGGTGATGATACCAAATTACGTCCGGCGCACCCTGGGCGATCAGCCCTGTTAAGAACCTTGATGTCTGGCTCATGCAGATACGTCACACGACGGCAGAAAACGAAGCTTCCTAGATTTGACAGAAGCCTGTCATAATTATGTTTAATTTAGTGAAGTAGTGTTCGAACCAGTCGTTATTAAATTCTAGTTCTTACTTCTTACATTTTTAGCCTTTATTGCAACTGGAAACTCATTTACGTCTTTCCATTCCCGAGCCAACACGCAAATTGGATCCGAAACTGCATTAAACTACCTCTGCGATGCGCAAACTGATTCCGGACGTTTTCAAGAACTTTTTTCCAACGTTTCATTTCGAAATCCGACGGTAATCCCGCAGGTGAGCGGGTGAACCACGTGTCAACAGTTTTAAAAGGTTCACACTCACAAATTGTATATTTTCCGTTGTTTTAACGTCGCCTGTCCGTTCGTGTTTGCACTAGTTTTAATGGAACAATTTTTATGGAATAATTTATCTGTGCGGTTGCGCTTTTATCGGTTGCAAAGAAATGTTTTGCGTCGTTTGTCTTTTAACAGTGGGTGTTTTTAAGCTAATTTAATCGTGACAAGGTTTTTGAGCAGAATCGTTTGTTTTCGGCTTAGTTTCTGCATAATTCAAAACGGAGCGCAGTTCCATATATCGTATTTATGGCAAGCACTGTAACTTTTGCCTCACTGATGCAATATCTAGGTATCCACTATTTTACCTTTATGTCAACATCATAATCTACACACAAGCTTACAAACATTGCTCCGACGAGGTATAAACAAAGCACTGCCTATCCCTTTCTTACGCCGTATGTCCGTCTCTCTCCACCGTGATGTTTACAATTTTCCCGATCGCTACTCCAGTTGCGCGGTAGTCGCCTGCGCATGTACCCGTATTGATCTGTTCTTAGATCATATTGTGATTTGATCGAGAGTACTGTGTGTGTGTGGTGATATAATAGTGTTACAAAGACCTATTGTGATTTCAACGGTTACAGAATGCATTCCATAATGTGATGTATTTTAATTAGTTTTTTTTTATTGATGGGTTCTTTAACTTAGTGATCTGAAGTGACTTTTGTGTTCGTGTATGAATTATTGGTAACTAAAAAATGGATTTTTATAATATGTTTAAACAAAAAATATCAAAGCTCAGTTTTCAAAGTGTTACTTCAAAGAATTTCTGCATTGAACTTTTTACGCCAATTTTATTGATATCATTAAACATTTTTAATCAGACAATAATCAATTACAAAATTTATTAGCTCTTTCTTAACGTCATTAATTTTACTTACTTCTTTACACATCGGTAGGAATTTTATTTTTATTTCAACATCTTTCGTTAGTTTTCAATTACTGAAACTTTCAACAAATCATTTACCTAGTCATTTAATTTTAAGATTTCAACATCAAACTAACTATCTTATTTTCTTCTTATTTGTTGGACTTACCTGATCTGCTTTAGCTTTAGGCTAATCTCCAAAAGTTAATAATTCAATAAATATAGGCGTACCTAATATGGTTTTCACGACCACTAGTGAGACATTTTTCGACGAATCTTTCGGTGTTTTTCGTCATAACAGGGATCCATGTCGAATACTGGATGTATTCTCCATTGACCCCTCGAATGCACTGTCCTGAAGGCATTGTCAAATCAGCTCTTCACGACAAGAATCGGATTGTTGTTCTTCAAGAAAATGCTGTTGTCCTACCTCTTGACTAGATCCCTTAATCGCCTATTAGGCATTTGTAAGCAGCCCGTTTCTTCCTGAGTACTACATAATAAATGGTATAATTTTAAGTAGCAAAACCAATTAGACAGCCACATTCCAAGTCCTAGAACAGTGTTACAATAGTATCTCGTGTATCTAAATTGATTTCATTCTTTACCTGTATTTAAGTTGAAGCTGTCGACAGCTTAATTAAAACGCTTTTATTAGCTTCACCTGTAACTATGTAAAAAAATCTTGTAAATTAAATTTGACCCACTTCCCGGTTTCCGATTGAGCTGAAATTTTGCGTACACGTTTAGTTTGGATGACAAAAGCGTTTTCTTTAGTTTTTTTTTTAAACTATAATTATTTATCTTTTATTAAGCACTGACATTCAGTTTCATGTTTCAAAACCTTTTAATTGGTTTCGAACAAATTGTTACAATTTATATTAAATAGGTACACAACTTTAACGCTGTTAGTTATTTATAATATTTAATCGGTTTAGTTTCCCTATATTGTAAACGTTTTATTAATAACTTCCTGACGTTTCGGGATTTTCTATTCGATTTTCAGATTTAGGATTACCTAGTTTTAACTAAATTAATATTTAGAGATGGACGAAATAGCAGTGTACCAGATAATTTATATTTAAATAGAATTCTTCGGTCATTCAAAGTATACAGTAAAGTAAAGTATTCATTTTGTATGTAAATTAAGATACTCCAATATCCCGGGAAGTTCTCATTAATAATCTTCAACGTCTCTGTCTTCTGAGCTTAATTTTAGTAGAATCATAACTTGGAAGACGCATCATGGATTATGGTAGGAGATAGCTATGACAGTCAATCAGTCAGGAGGGCTAGTAAGGTTGGATAAACCCGTTTTCTCCTCCCTTTGTCTCCTTGACAGAAGACAAAACGTAAAATCGAGAGAGAATACGGTACAGAGATGGTTTTATCCCAGATTTTTCTTTCGACAAACCAGTTTTTTCTACTTTTTGTCTCCTTGAGAAAAGACAAATCGAATAACTCCTATTAGAGAGAAAACGCTAAAGGAATAGCCTTTTAATGGATTTTATCCCTGATTTTTCTCTTCCTCATTTTGCCGTGCTTAGGCTCTGCAGGGGTTTAAAGTTCGTTCGTTTTATAACTTAAGTGGCCAATATAAAGTAGGTTGATATAATGACAAAGTAATAATTTTACTAATTAATTCTAGATTTTCAGTCCAACAATAAACAGACGATAGCGCAAACAATATTTATTACAATTTGCGGTTAGTGATGATAACCGAGCCACAATGTTATCCGTTATTAACATACACATAACACATGCTCGTATTTATTTCCTGTCCTTGCTTTTGATTGTAGTCTATAGGCAGAAATGTAATTTGAACGGATTTCAATTATGTGTCACTTCTACATTTTCATATTGAGGGGCTCGTAGCTACGTAGCTACCGCGCAAATCAGTCGATCAGCGAGGTTAAGCTGCCGTTGCCGCGATCAGTCCCTGGATGGGTGACCATTTCTTCGAACATCGAGACCCCTCCGTGCCTCGGATAGCACGTTAAGCAATTGGTCCCGGTTGTCATACGAATACCTTTGACAGTCGTTACGGGAGTCAGCAACCCAAAAAAAGTCTGACAACCGGTCTAACCTTAGGGTATCAGTGTCTTCCAGTAATTGGGTGGCGGAGGTCAGATGGCAGTCGCAACTGGTTAGACTGAGAGCCGACCCCAACATAGTTGGGATTGGGATACAGGCCAGGTAGATGATGATTCTACATTTTCATATTATAGAACGTGTATCAGAAATGCATGGTCATATAGACGATCAAACTGAACAACTTTTGGGACCAACATCGGAATCGCGACCAAATAATCAGCTGTCCCATATTATTATGTTCGGGTCTAGTAGGTATTAAAGTTTTGTATGGGACAACCGATTATTTCTTCGTGATTACGATGTTGGTTCCATAGAGAAGTTTGTTCAGTTTGATGGTCAGATCCACAAAATCCTTAGATATGTCTACGCATTTCTGATACACGTATTACTATGTCCACCAGTGGACTTCGATACGTTGATTTGATTGATCGACTGTTTGACGACATAGGCTTTCCATAAAGTACATACTGAACCACTTGCAAATAAATATAATAAATATTAGTGATTTTTTTTAAAAACAAGATCGTGTTCTTCCTGCTATTACTAAAATTACGTGACTTTCACCATGATACCACTACCTCGTTTTGTTAAAAGGTGAAAGGATTACCGATATTGGTCAATTCGTTTCGGATATACGCACGAATTTGAAAGTGCTTGTCCATATTTAGATAACAAAGGGCTTAATTCATCGTTTGATTGTATCATGCGTGATAAAGACTTCTCTATCACTTGATTCGCCATTAGAGCTAAAGATTATGAATAGGGATGGGTACTATCTATCTCTAGGGTATGATGATGAAGGATGTACTTCAGCGTTCACCATCGCGTTATCTCGAGTCTTGCCAGATTGTTCGAACATAAGCAAAAAAATATTTGAAAAAAAAAACCTTCATCCATGAAACCTAAATTCTGGATTTATATTGAACGATCGTCGCCTGATCTCCGCACCCCTTCAAAAGTGTAATAATCACGCCATTATTAAGTCTAGGGGTCAGCAAATCCTCTAGACGTAATCGCATTCCTTAGGCCTTGCAACAAGTATGTGTAGAATGTTAATGGTCTCGTAATAACGTCATAATAGTTGACTGGCTGGGCTGGCAATAGTGTAATGTCTTTTTTTCTTGTGGTTGATTTATTACATTTAGTTCTTTTTTCAAGGATGCCTGCTTGCCGGGATCTTTGTTTGCTTTCAAGGGACTAACTAGTCTATTTACCCAGAAGAAAGAGTACGATTAGATTTGGTTTACTACATCCATCTCGACGTCCTCAGGTTTTAAGTGTCCTTCGTCCCCCCAGTTGTTCCCTTCGAATGACGAGATTCAGGACTTCGGAATTCTAATGATAACAATGATAACTAGGTATATGGATTTAGCTAATATGCAAGTTGATGCTGCTGGCTATCTTGCTAATTTTATCCATTTTCAATGTTTATGGTGCCCAAGAGAAAGGATATTGGCCAAGTCAATATTTTGAACATTTATTTAAAAAATCAGATTAATATGTAATCTACATTATGTAAATGTAGCCGTATATCATCTACATTGTACAGTTAATGTTTATAACAAACGAATGCCAAGTCCAGGGTGCTAACTAGTTTAAGCTGGAGACTAGCAGATGTGTTCAACATTTTTTCTGCGATACTTAGATGACATTCTAAACTCGTCACGTTCCTTTGATATGTATTATGGTTGCATATGTTTAGACACCTGTTATTATCTTAACATGCTATTGTTAGTGAGATAATAGCTCTTGGGAATGCGCTAATAAGCAAGCTCAATATATTATGTAGTTAACCGGGTCCGTCCTGGTAAGACGATCAACTGCTAGAATGACAAAGAAAATATTATGATGCCGTGTCATCACCACAATAAAAACTAACCACCCCGTTTAGAGCGCCGCCGCCGTGCACACCATGGCCTGGACACATTTGTCGCTGTATTTCTGTGGTAAACCATTCAAATAACTGCATTCATGATGCTAAACAATCTCGTCTAGTGATCTGGTGTTGACATGGATGAAATATGATGCAGACTAATACGCAGCTGCCTACACAGTACACATTTACAGTATATACCATAAAGTTTTGCAAAGATCAGACAAAAGTCATTCAAGAGAAAAATATTTTTCTTATCAATTTAATAGTTTTAGTTGGCTCCGGCTGCTCGTGTTTTTTTTTCCATTTATCTTATTTTATATAATTATTCTTTTAAAAGAATGTTCAAGTTGCGTCCTGTAACGGGAACGATGAGTAATATCACATTAAACAATAATTTCACGATACCACAATATTCTGCTGCTCTTACCAATCTCCATTAAAATAAACACAATTTTTATGTCCTTACATTTAGCGGTACTAAAAGTCTTGCGATACTTCGATAAGAACTGTTTTTTTGCGA
Source organism: Allophyes oxyacanthae (assembly GCA_932294325.1). Classification (NCBI taxonomy): domain Eukaryota; kingdom Metazoa; phylum Arthropoda; class Insecta; order Lepidoptera; family Noctuidae; genus Allophyes; species Allophyes oxyacanthae. The sequence continues at coordinate 7,775,647 of OW028635.1, read as the reverse complement.
AACAGTTAAACCGTATATTGAAGTATTTATTGAACGTAAACAGGGAACTTGCATCTAAATTATAATGAGAATTTATGTAAAAACATCAATAACAAATATTGTGAAAAGTGCTTTAGTAAAAGATTTATCCAAAAATGATACCTTTTTACAAATTATCTTTATTATAAATTACGTAAAACCGAACGTTATTTCAAAACATCGAGTTTATGACGACACATGAAATTTTTTGAACAAACTAAAAATATGGTAGAATGTATACCATTTCACACAAAATATGAACCACCAAAAAAAGTCAACCCTCCATACACATGTAGTCTTCAAAAGGCCCAATTACAGCACACAGTTTCATATTGAAAACGCGGATAGCTCTCAGCCCCTCGACCAGTGAAAGGCAAAAGGAGCAAAAAGCTTGGAAATGCTGGAGTTATGGGAACTGTCGCGAACGTTAATTAGTTCCTTTTTAGATAGAGAGAGAGCCTTGCATGCGTTTTTTCTTTATAGTAAAAATATATACTCTTCTATTTGGGTGAATAGTCGATTTTTGTGTAGTCACAAAATTGTTGGTGCTGTCATAAAACTCAATAAAGTGAAAAATTTAAATAACCGTAATAATACCAAAATATTAAATTGAAAATGATTGATTCTTGACGATAAAGATTTATCTGAAGTAATTTTAGTTAAGTTCGTTATTATGGACTTAAAATTGCTCACCATAAATATTCCAATGGTTATCGAAACCCTGGAGGGTTAGGTAAACCTTGCTAAGCATTAATCTACAAAACACAATCTTAATTGCGCAAGAAAGTGCGATTGTTAGCAAAATAATACCACCATTTATTTATAACCTTAAATTCATCAAAGGACGCCTAATTGCAGCTACATTCAGCAATTCATGGAGCTTTGGAGCAAGAAGTGTTCTGGCCTGGTTTCTGAAACTGTCTCACTTCCAGAACTAATTAGTCCGTGTTTTAAAACTTCACAGTTTCGCTCGTGAACGTAAAGCAATTACTTTAGATTTGAAATTTAAAGATCGACTTTCTTCGAGTGGTGTCCAAAGCGTTCTTCCGTTTCCTTTTCTACGTAGTCATCTTCCTGCCCATAAACTATTTCATTTGTCGCCGAAATACCTACGTCTTTTTCTTCCATTGATGTCTATCAGACGTCTTTGGAGTTCACTTTAGATCTAAAGCAACTTCATTCTCAACAGGCGCTGCTATTTATGTGGGCAGCTCTTTTATCCTAAAAAATAATTTTAGTTTTTTGACAGTAGCAAGTATTCATCATCATTAATATATCCAGCTCATTACTGTCCTAGTGCTTATAATAAAATAATGAGAACTAACCTTTTATTTTTCCTCTAAAAATGAGTTGATTTCCCTCGATATTTTCTGCTTACTCTTCATGGGCCGTAGCTGGCATGTTGAGGTATATTCAGTGTAAATAAATTAAATTACCCATCAATCCCAACATGTTAGCATAATAATGATAAATAGTATACAGTCACGCGATACGATACCACAGAATAAAAACGTTCAGAAGATTCATAAACCGATAATGTACTTACACACGAGGACGATGAACGAAATACATATACAAGGTTCTACCTTTCTAGTCCCGATCCCTTTAAGGGGTTATTGTACTCATCATTATGAACAACTTTTTCAATGGGACCAACCTTGAAATCGCGAAAAATATTTTAATGCTGTTAAGGCGATGCCGTGGTAAACAATTAATTTCAAATCGGCTGCATACAAAAACGCGCGTGAGCTATCTTGTGCGTATTGCGTCAAAACAGTTTTTGTTGTTCAAAATTACTAACGTTAGTTTTATAAAATCCAATTGTCATATTGAAGTGTGTGTTTAGATTAATCTATGTAGATAATTTAGTTTCCTAAATCGGTCTCGGTTCCCTGTAGAATGAAAATCAATTTTAAAAAAACTGTTTTTGATATATTTTTCTCTGCTGTAAAAGTTAACGAATCATGTAAAGCAATTATCAAAATGTTGTCAAAGACATGATAAATGAAGTACATAAATATCAGTTCCGAATGTTTTGTAATTGCTGAGAAACACTGAAATCTACATGCAATTAGCACAACAGCAAAATGGCTAAGTGTAGTGCAAATTGCAATGCAACATTGAGTTTTGTCGACTGTATTTTACTATGTAAATTAATTATAGAAACTTGCGAAATCCACGCTGCATTTTGCAGTTGAATATAGACTCTGTATCACACGAGTGCAGGCTTCATAATATGATTGGTCGAATTCGTATTGTATACAGGGTTTGTAGTTAGATTTCTACGTTGTTACGTAGTTACTTTATTTGGCACTAGATGTCGCTACACTTATTTTCGTGTATTTTTAAAGTGAACCTTCTTACCTTATCTTTTTTGTGACGATATGATCTATTAGTTACGATTGTGATGTAGGCAACTTTATTGTTTGTATCGTAAATATGAAGTTAATTGAGTTTACGATAAACGTGCAGTGGAAATTGATTTGTATTGCCATCATTATGTGCTACTAGCTGACCCGTCAGACTTTGTCCTGTGCAAATTACAATTTTGTTTGTGAATTTGTGAAAAGCTATTGGTAACAAGTAACAACTGAATCAATTTTTGGCTTAATTCACAATTTGACAATCAGCTGTCAAACGACATTTGCGCACGTAGTAGCAAATGTCCCATAAAAAAGCACTTTCAGTTATTCCTGAATTTTTCGGGCATCTGTTCCAATTTTTTCTTACCTACCCTAACCTTATTCGGAATATTAATAACATTTCAAAAAGCCACATCGGTCCAGCCGTTCTGAAATGATGCGCTTACCAACGACCAGTATTAAATTTTTATTTATGTCGATGATGTTATAATAATGCAAAATGATTCATTATTATGCAAGCTTTTCTAAGAAGAAACCATTCCATTGCATTGCATAAATGCTCGTAATCATTAAGCTTGAATTTGTGATTCCATACAATCGCACACAATTACTTCTTCAACAATCTTGGATAATAATGAAGTGGTTTTGCTCAGTCGAGTGAGACAGGCTATAAGTCTGTTAATTCTGCTTCTACCATTGTTTCCAACTCAGACTCCTACCCTCAATCAATGGCGTCCTTAGCTGATGTTGCTTGCATTAAAAGTTCATGGATTCATCTGTGCCTAACTATACTTTACTATATTATAGCCACAGAATAAAAAAAAATGTATCTCTATTAGCTTAGCAGTCAACTCGGAATCAAATAGAAAAGTTTTTAATAACAAATATTAGGGACTTTTGAAATGTAAAAGACTAAGTGCGTGGTTCCAAAAAACGTTGGTCCTATGGAGAAGACCCGGAAGGAAACTCCACGGATACTCTTTTAAAATAAGGTTGCTACGATTTTGTATCGTAATAAATGTGAGAGAACAATGAAGGGTGAGATAAATACTAAAAGGTTTTATATACAATAAAAATAAACAAACCCATTAGTAATGGTTACATTGTGCTCAGATTTACAATTTAAAGCAATATAGAAAGAACCAGTTGACTGTACATAACAAAAAAAAAAATTAGAATTGAGAGAATTCCCTGTTCCCATCCATCAGTCTACGCTCATACATTGGCCATCGATCAAGATGCGTCATGGACGTGTCCATTCTGAACAATTTGTGTCAATTGCCTCTCGCATCGCGGCGTACAATCAATTCGCGTACTAAGCTTTGTTTCGTTGATGATCGGCTAGAACATCTTCGTCACATTCTTCTTAGTTCACGTGATTTTGGTTAGAGTCAGTTGATTGTCTTGATTTATCTTCTAGTTCTGCATTGTTTATATATTTTAAAACTAGCTTTCGTCTGCTATTTCTTCCACTGATTAGTAAGTTCGTATTTATATTTTTATCTGGTTCAGTGGTGCCATATAACTTACCAACATAATTAACACGGAAAGCATCTAACCCACATTGAGCTGAGATATTTCATTGCAAAGTTTAAAATGTGATTTTTCATTCATGCAGTGCTGTGTTTGTTTTATTGGAATTGAAGAGCAAACTTTTTATATTTTTAACTTTAAAATGTGTAGTTTAATTTGAACATATTTTATATGGTATTAAATATCTCAAAACTAGTTTTGGTAGAAGGTTGGTTGGATTCTTTTCGTTTAACTACGTCGAATTATGGATGTATTGTCAATATTTGATTTAAATTCTCTCATGTATGTTGTTATAGGCTGAAAAGAAATTCAAGCGCAGCATTGAAATAAGACCCGTCTCATTCATTAATCTTGATTCCTTGCCGTTGTTTTTTTCCGAAGCCACATCAAATGTTTTAAAACGTCTTGATTCTACACAGAATTCTTCTTACTTTCTAGCTTCTTGAAGTACAGTACCTGTTATTGTTATGTTAAAAAAACCTTAGTTCGAAAGCTACAAAATTGTAGCTCTTCAATTGTAATTTTATACTCATTATTTTTAAAATCACGTGGTGTATCATTCCTTAGTTAATTTTCCTAATCTAGCTTCCCCAGTTCATTCAACCACAATTTCGATGCAACGTTTTGTTTTTCAATATCAAACTAAAGAACAACAAACCCAGCAACCGGACGTATCGGTATCTTAACGCTGGTCGTGACTTCGTGGGTACCAGCAGAACAATGTGGGACAACGGTACAGCCACAATTAAATGTTCCCACGGATCTTCATTCTTTAGTCTTGTCTTCACTAATTACGCTCTACGGTACGTTAATGGTAGTTCGTTTGTCTAGAGATTGGTTTTTGAGTTTTATGTAATAAATACATATGGCTGGTGGTCGACTCGTAGGTAAACTTTGGAATCCTTGATTGTTTTGTCTCGTAATTTTTAACCCCCGACAAAAAAGAGAGGTGTTATAACTTTTTAGTGTGTATCTGTGTGTCGGTCTGTGGCGTCGTAGCTCCATAACGAATGGACCGATTTCAATCCAGTTTTTAATCGAAAGCTAGTTTAATCGGGTACTATGAATATTGAGCGGTGGAATTCGTCCAGATGTAAATTAGCGGTTTAGGACAGCTAACAACACGCGGTTGCCTGTCATGTTGCAATTGCTGCCTCTTTTTCTTGTAAGAATTTCTTGTATACTCTTGCATGCTGCAGCTTGCATGTGCTGTCATTAATATTATTTTTTTAAATTCCATCTTTCTTATCTGATTGCTGTATTATAATTTGTACCCAATATTTAGCAAGTGTCAATTCTAAATATTCTTATAATCTTTTTAGGTAATTCAAAATTTACCTGCTTGTACATTTATTTTGAAATCAGTCACACTGTATTTATAATCATTCCAACAGATAAACTTGAAAAACTAAACAGCAATCGTATTAATGAGCAATCACAAACATTAGTTTAGAACACAAACAATGGCGGCCTCAATTTTGCGGCCAATGTCCGGACTTGCGGTTAAGTAAACCTCGAAACCGATCTGTCGTGTTTGACTTTGATAAAGACCTAGATAATGCACCTGGGGAAGTTGAGACTGTATGTGTTGAAAGTTAGAAGACTTAAGTCTTAAAGACCATCTTCACAAGCGAGTTGGTTCCGATTACTATCGTTGTACCAGTAAATTCGATAGTAACTCTATGAGCTTACTTCTACACGGCGATAGTTTGAAGGAATTTCATCGGAATCTTCAATTCCCAATAAATCTGATGTGAATCTTTGAGAGTTTCACGCCTGTGGACGCAGTTCCTTGATTAGCATCTACAAAGAATTTTCAGAAGAGTAGTTATGACATATAACTGTTACGTGCCAAAGGGATCATTTGCGGTTGGACTATGGCTGCTTTGGCGTCTATCAGAATGCCTAAGCTGTATTTTTTAAATGGAAGTATGAGCTTTGGATGTTGATTTATAGCCTATTGAATGTTCCACTGCTGAACAAAGATCTCTCCTCTTCTTTCAAACCTTTCTATTTTAAGCTCTTGCTTCTTTTAATATTTTTTTATTCAAAACTGATCCGATAGCTCTGTTGGACTTAGATTATCCGCCAAGGGAGTTGGGACTTGGGAGGTAAGTTAATACTCATAAGTTTTAAAACTAAAGACACGGCTCTAAGTATTGATGTTTGTATAGATTATCTTAAAAACTTTGCTTAATCTGAAGGGATTATAGATGAACTTAGACCAACTTCTCCGTTATTTTCTCTAACTTAACATATTCATATTCATATTCATATATTCATATTATTTATTTGCGTTCCACAATGTATGTATAAAAGATGTTAAACATTTGGCTTAAAGCTAGGCACAATCATGGACCCTGTAGGGCACAGCAAAATGTATTAAGTTAATATATATTTTTTATAATAAAATTAATTTTAAACATTAACATTCGGTAAGTAGGTACATATTTTACATTAAATTTTTTTTTTTTTTTTTTTTTTTTTTTTGGTACATCGGGATAATTAAAAAGTATTTTTTGCACTATGAACTTTTGATCGATAAGTAACGTTCAAAATCCAAGATTCTACAGAATCTAAGCTAAAGGAGGACAAAACTAAATAATTTTTTGAAGTATATCTAATATCATACTCATTTCTATTCCCAGTGTGGTATTGTGGTTTTTAAAGAAGCCAGTATGTTTTGACAATTGTCAAGGACGTATTCAAGACTGAGACCTATCAAGACTAAGGTATATCCTTTCCTTACTTAGTAAAGATGGCCACATTTATTCCGAAGAATTTACGTGTAGTTGTTTACTATAAAGGGCAAAGAATCCATTAGCTAAGCAGGTGGAAATAGTTTATCGTCCATAATTAAATGGTAGCACTTTTTCCTGTCACTACCTCTACTTAAACTGGTAACTTAACTTTAAAAAAGAACGTGTTAAACTTTCAACTTAAAAAGTAAATGTTACATCTCTATGTTAATAGATCATCAAAATGTCAACAACAAAGCCGAATATTCAGAATTCGAATATCGAAAACGGATATCTCTGGCGCTAAACTGCACCCACGCGTCATTTTATTTGTTTTATGTGGGTAGTATGAATTTCGAACGCGGGTTTTAAACTAAGAAACTAAATTTAGGTCAGTCATGCGTTGGCGTTTTACGTGCCCGGACGTCTTTATATGGCTGCGAGTGGAATATATTTATGGATGAAGATAATAATATTAATGGCCTTTTATTGAGTGGATCTTCGAAAATGGAGCTTGTTATTATTTCTGTTTTGGTGATGTTTCGTTAGCTTGTTTTGTTGTGCGTTCATTGACCGATGTATTTCGTCAAAGTTATGTTAGATTTGAGCTTCATAACGCACCGAGCTCATACTAATTCATGTTTCGTATGACCATGTTCCATCGATTCAGTTCACCAGCACAATGTCCAAAGCGAAATGTCATTAAAGCGGATAGTAGATTTTACTTAATAGAGTCAGGAGTGAAATGTTAAGCAATAAAATAGACACGATAACTAATCACAGACCAAATGCGTATACAATTCGATAACCCGGCGATTCGACAAGGTATGAAAAATTGTCCGTCGTAGCCAGACCGAAATGTACAGTAAAGTACTTGAAAGTAATATTTTCCACTCAATAAAAAGCATCGAAATCACTTTTATAAGAACTATCTAAAGAATCTGATCGTTCGACATCTGTCCTTGTACAAAACCTACGTGATAGCACGCGTGTCTTATTGGGAACACACCGTGACCGGGACACGATGCTGGGGTGAGAAAAAACGTGATTTGTGTGGTGCAAGCCATAGCCTGGTGTTCCTTTCACGAAACAACACTAGGAAAAGTTAGAAAGAACGTATTGAGAACAGACAAGACAAGGACTGATAATCTCTGGTCGCAAAGAATAGAAGCGTCAATAACATGCAGTAGGAATAACTTAATTATGGATGGAGGACTATTCGGCAACTTGACAGTGTCCAATAATTTTTTTCGATGGTTCAACTTATTGGCAATCAGATATTGTCAACTTGTCCAATGGGGCAGAGCGACGTAGTCACAATTTTGTGTGAAATTAATTCATCTGTCTTGTCTCGGCTGGAATGAGAGCTGGTCCGCTAGGTTGGTAATGGGGCTGCCTGCTCAACAATAGAGAGAGAGAGAGAGTAATCAGGGAAAAAACCATCACTTGAGCGTTTTCTTTCTCGATTTTTCGTTGTCTTCTGTCTAGGAGACAAAGGTGACGAACATGGGTTTGTTGAATGAAAAATCTGGGATAAAACTATCTCTTTACCGTTTTCCCTTTCAATTTCTCGTTTTGTCTGCTGTCATAGAGACAACGGGTTTGTCCACCAGCCGTCCAAGTCCTGCTGGATGTGCCGAATGCTATGAAAACCTCTATGCACACCATATAACATTTTTTAATAACAGAATGATAAACATCAGAGGGCCAATTCTCGTAATTAAAAATGTTCAAAATATAGTTCGGATCTCATTCCGATCTACTACCAATGTCATAAATATCACAAATGGTATTCTCCTACCCTAACAAACAACGTCAAACGTGACATTATATTGTAATGAGATCGAAAGTTGAATAAAAGGCAAATCGGTATTCTGCTAACATTTTGAACTGACACAGATAATAAAATTGACACTCTCGTCTATACACAAACGTCAAAAATGAGATTGAAATGAGTTTGTAAGAAGATTGAATCCAAATATCATATCATATCATATCATACTGGAGTCGGACTGAACTTTAAGAGGAGTAGAATACATGACTTTTTGTCAATTCATAATATAATCTCAGTTCGGTCAACTTTCAGTCATATTATAAATTAATTACGAGAATTGGGCTTCTGTTTACACACCATACATTTTATTTAAATCTCCGTGAAAACAACAGTGTTTCAAGGTTGTATCCTATTCATTATTGAACCACTTGTTACAAATTACTTGTTTATTTCGATTGATTCGTTTATGTCATTCAATGTCGTATGGAGTCATTAATAGTTTGATAGGACGTATTGATTATGGATAGGTTATTCTGTTTATACAACATGTAACGGAATAAACGCAAGACCTCAGACACGCCAATTAGAATATTAAATTATAAAACTGAAATAACATCTGCAATTTAATTTAGTTAAACCAAACCAAATCACATAATATAAAATAGTTGTCCTGACTAAACGTAAAACGTCTGAGCATACTATTCTCTACGCACACACTCATAGCAATGTTTATAGCGGCGAGCGCACACCAGCGCACACCAGTTCGCCCGCCATCAGCTGGCTAAGCACTGCAAGTGTAGTCACTAGGTACGTCAGTTCAATGACCGAAAATTATGATTCCATCTTTCCATCACACTTTCACAGGCTTTGGACTGGCGGTTTTGAATAATTTAATTTAATTTTACGATTGTATTAAATAATCTACATTAGCAATACGAATCTAAGATATTAGGCTTAGTAACGGGGATGTATTTTTAAACCAAGCGACATTTTGCCCGACTGTGATGTATCAGTAAAGTAGGGCGGAGCACCCGGGCGGCGGCGCCCGCGCCGCCAACCGCGCGCCCCCCGCCGGCCGCCGCGCCGACACGTGTAGGTAGGTACTATCATCGGACACCGGGGAACGCAGAACTTTTTTATCTCAGACGCGTAACTTTCGCGACATTACCCTCTAAACCCTGATAAGTCGTGTTTACCGTTTATTACGTGTAAAAAATATTCAAAGTGCTGTTTAAAAGATTTGAATCATAATATTTACAGTAATTAAAATAAAATCGTATTAATAGGTACTTACAGAATTTACACTAATTTACACTACTTCTTCGTCCCATTTTCATTAAACTTTCAAAATGACCACCGCCTTGTTCGATGCACTTTGTAGCACGCTTTCTTAAATTTAATTTTAGTTTGCTAAGAACCTCAGTGTCATTTTTAACTATCACAAATGCGTGTTCGATTTTTTGTTTGAGGTCATCGACACTTGTTGCCTCGTTTACATACACAAGGGATTTTATTCGACCCCACAAATAAAAGTCTAACGGCGTTAGGTCAGCCGATCTGGGAGGCCACTGTACAGGTCCCCCACGACCAATCCAACGCGTGCCATATTCCGCATCAAGATGCCGTCGAACGGTCCACGTGAAATGCGCGGGAGCACCATCGTGTTGGTAAAAGACTTGTCGTAAAAGTACGAGAGGGACGTCGTCTAATAACACCGGCAATGTCTCCTGCAAGAACTGTAGGTAGGTATCTCCAGTCAACCTCGGTAGAAAAACGGGGCCGAGTACGTGTGTACCGATGACGCCCGCCCACACGTTTACAGAGAATCTGTGCTGGAATGAATCCACACGGCATGCATGTGGATTCTCGTGCCTCCACAAATGTTGATTATGTTGGTTGTACATCCCAACACGAGTGAATGTACTCTCGTCGGTCCAAATAATATTTTGTTGCCAGTTCTCCAACACCCATCTACAAAACTCTAGACGTGGCAAGTAGTCGCTCGGCGTTAGCTCCTGACAACGTCGTAGGTGGAACGGGTGTTCTCCATCAGCATGTAATGTTCGCCACACGTACATGTGACTGCAGTCGAACAATGGCGCTGCCTCTCTCGTGCTACTCTCTGGATGCTCGTCGAAATAATCGAGAATGTTTGCTTGCAAACGAGTACTGCGCACATTTGTCCCTCTATCCAAGGCCGTGTTAGGACGAAACGTCCCGGAGTCCCTCAGACGCTGAGTTGCACTTAGCATCGTCCTGGCGCTCACTCTGGTGCCATATCGTTCATTCATCACTCGACAAGCTAACTCGACATTATCGTCACAACGAGCCAGTGTCCTCACCATCTCCGTGTACTGGATATTGGTATAACGGAAAGCCATCGCGCGCGTAAACAATAAAATGTGACAACAACAACGAAACACAACCACTGAAACATGTCAAACATGTCAAACGTCAAAGGGGTAGCTGGTAAATCGACATCGGCTCAATTGCCATATCGAACGAAGAAGAAGAAGAAGAATGCATCTCGCTCTTTCACATTATTCTTACTATTGCAAAAAACATTTTGAAAAACTTTGTGAAATGCGAACTACAAATTCTGTCGTGCATTTAAATAAGCCTTATTGGTTGGTAATAAGGGTTAAATTTCCTTAAATTAACTATTTTATTTAATGCACACTACCTCAAATGTAAAATGCATTGATATTATTTACGTGTGTGTATGGATATCTATGAACGAAGTACAAATTCGTTCGTGCATTCAAGAAGGCTTTATTACTTTGGAATAAGGCTTAAATTTTCTTAAAGCAAAGATTTTATTAACTTGTTACGACGCGGTGGTTCTAATTTAAGATAAATAAAAGATTTTTTAGGGAAAAATTAACATATATAAATTATGATGGAAATCGATTCAGAAGCCGATTCTGAACAAACTACTTTCAGGTCTTGCGTTTATTCTGTTACAGGTTGTATATTGTCTCTATTTGAATACAATCAATTTAATTGTCTGCACTATGATTGGCAGTAGTCCAATTTTTCCTTTTTTGTACAATCAGGTTGCTACATTTAAAATTTTTGACGATTGCAGCCCAGGCATATAAATCACAAGAGGAAAGGGCAAGTAGATGGAGCGAATGTCATAATTATGCGGAGTTACGCAAACTTCATAATAGTTTATTTTTAGCTTCGATTTTAGCGACACCAGTTATCGTAGAAAGAAATATCAGTGCTGTACCTCTTGTTTTTTGTATTCCGTGATTGCAGCAGTGTCCTTTCGTGACTTATACACCGTTTGTTGACCCAATTTATATCATGATCCACAACCTGAATCTTACCATTAAGTATAGGCCTCTCTCTGCATTAATCTCATCCACATAAAAGACCTTACGATTTTCTTTGTCATCGGCGTATAGTTCTGTTGGATGTCCGACGCTCTGTGTCCCAACCCAATAAATGTCTCGGTTCTACTTCAGTTTCAGGCCGCTGAAATATGTAAAATTTACCATCTTCTACTTGGAAATCTACCAAATGACCTCAGAAACAGCGGTTCAGAGCACTACCTATTACTAATTCAATAAGACCCATAAACATGCAAACTGCATAAAATATTACCAGCTCGCGTGCCAATTTCCTACAAACTACTTCTGCCTTCAAACTTCCAAAGTCAACATTTTAAAACTTGCACCAACCAAGTTCTGCTCCAATGCACCAGATAGAACACACTTCGGTTACGCTACAAATGTTGCAAGAAAATAACCAAGCACTTTACATCTAGCTTCACCCTTAGCACCTTGAAATAAGGTCTATTTTAAAACAACCCATCTACGAGGACCAAGATTATCGATGTCATAGAAATAACCACACAATTTGCAACCACCTTCACCCTTACTGCAAAGAAACAAGACTTAGATTCTATTGTCTCATCTACAAGAGCTAACTTTGTTGTTCTCATCCATTGTTAATCCAGGAAGATGGTTTTCGGAACTCCTTTGTGAATTAGTTCCCAGTACTAGGAAATCTTTGTTTGGTACGATTAAGTTGAACGAAAAACGCTACTGTTATTGACCTCTTGTTTTCGGATCGAAGAGTCGAAGGGACCATCCCTTCAAAAAGATATAAAGTGGAATATTTATGTTTCTATTGTGGTTGGAGAGACTACGGTGCTTTCAAAAGATTTCCGGACATCCAATCTGAGGCACAATAAAATTTGGGGTTTGGATTCATCATGATGTTGATTCTGTTGCATATCGCACTTAACTACTTGTAATCTCACTACATTTCAAAGTTAATTGAAAAAGGACAAAGTATTTTGAATTTTGTTAAATTAGTTCATGTTCTTATCAAAAATTTGCGATGCGATGGCTACTAAATTAAATTCAAGTTGATAATAAGCAAATGGACTAATTTGACAGGACTAAATATCTTTCATCCTTTTTCCATGTTTTTGTTAGAAAGAGACAAAATTAGTTTGGTTCGTAACAGAATCAGCACCAATGTCAATTTCCCCCAATGGCTCTTTGAGTAACATGTCGGGCTCATATCAACTATTCTATTCCAGAACATTCGTAAACATCCTTAAAATGGACTAGTAGTATACTAGAATTATATTATTAATCTGAGTATCCTTAAACGTTGTGATTTATGGTTTTAAGTCCTATCTGGGTGATACTGTGCGTCATAGAGAAATTCGGATGGACGACATTTCAGGAAAGCCAAATTTGGCAGTCTTGATGACTCACTATTAGTAGTTATCAATATTCTTACTAATTGATTAATGTGTTCACACCAGGCGAGTAAATCAGAACATTTTAATTTATTCAGAATCAGAATCAGAATCAGAATCATTTTATTTGCCTTCAAAAAACAAAAGCATTGCATTGTGCATAATCAAAAGTTTCGCCCACTAATAAATACTTCTCATGACTCATATTTTTATTTTTCTGTTAATTAATGGCCTAATAATATTTCCACTGTTTGGAATTCTTTAAAAGGACATGGCCGTAATCCAGGACGCTGGCCCGGTGCGGATCGGTGGATGTCACATCTTCCAATTTTTGATTCGCTAGCTATCACCATTATTATTATAAGCCTACGGTGTCCCACCGCAGGGCAAAGGCCTCCTCTCCCCTCTTTTCTGTTTGCTGCTATTGGGAGCCAATTCTTTAAATAGGAGTCATAAGTCGTCCCACCACCTTTTGGGCCTGCCGCGATGTCTTTTCTGTTGTTTGGAGCCCATTGTGTGGTTGTTTTTGCTCATAGCTCGTCCGACACGGGGCAGATATGACCGAACAGTTCCATGTCTGCGCTCCGTAGGTGAGGGTGACGAGAATCACCATTGATTATTTCTAATTATTTACTCGATAAGTTTCGTCTGACATGCGTTTTGCTCTTCAATTTACGGATTAACTAATAATTTTAACTCTGCTCTACTGATTCGCTTATCGATACATCCATCGGCACGGACAATAATTCATGGATATCTCATAATCGAAAGTCGTTGCGGCTCATTAATTCTACTTTCTTACGCATTGCTCTATTTAACTGCATTGGCTAATTAGTGGTTATGAATTAATCACTGTATATGACTACCAGTTTAATGACAAGGCGTTTCTTAAGTTTTTTTTGTGGTTCTGTTTCGTCGTGTGGTACCAAATATCTTAGTAGGTTTTATGGTTTTGTTCCCATTTCCTCTGTCCTCTTTGCCTTTTCCCACTAATTTGAATTATGTAAGTATACAAGATCAGCTCTTACTTAAAACATTCTGCCAATACTTATTGCTGGGTGAGAATTGGAAAGCTTTGTGGAGTTTATCATATACTAAACACGAAATGGTCGTGCCAACGCAAAATTCTCTAAGCAGAGAGAACTTCGAGATTAGGTGAAGATATAGAATAAAATGGACCATATTCTCTTCAAATGAACATACGCCTCCTGTTTATAGTACGAGCTTGATATAAGACTTGTTCTTGCAAAAAACGTCCAACTTTTGGTCCGCAGGAAGCAGATCCGTTTTTTATCTCGCCATCATACCTCTATGTGGGTCTAATAACGTCACAATTATACGCCGGATGTGCGTACAGGCAGGAAGACGGCAATCTCGCTGCTCGCCCCCATTGGATGACAATTAGCAGTGCACTGACATGGTGACATTTACGGCCGTTGGCGATCGACTAACTGATTTGTGGCAATGCCAATGGCACGAACGATTGAAATCCATTCCATAGTTTGAGTGAATTGCTTTCATTGTATGGTGTTAATGTTTGCTATGATCTATAATATTTGTGACACATTTAACCATTGAATTATGGTTATGTAAAACTTAGCAATGTGTCATGCTCGTAAACGGGTGCCGTCTGTCGGGCTTGGTCAGCATGAAACTGCCATGGCATTCTTATTTAAGGGCAAATAATTATTATATTATTATCCTATTCTATTTTATTTGTATTGACATTAAATTACATTATTCTCGCAGCTCTTACCACAACAGTGTAATCTATTGTTTTAAAAGAGTTTCCGTGGAGTTTCTTGCCGGTTCTTCTCCATAGGACATTTATTTGGAACCGCGCACCTAGAGTCTCGACTTTCAAGTGCCTGTATTTGGTTTACATGAAATAAAGATCTATTCTATTCTTAGCATCTTGTCGTTTGAGAGTTTTTAAAGAACTCATTTTCACTGCAACCGAGATAGGTTTGGTCTTTAACTCAGCTTATGGAAATCCATCATTATTTTTACTACTGATAGGCTTGCGTTTGACCGCCATCTCAACTGATGTGAAGTGACGATGTGGTCAACAATGAATATGGGTTGCGACTTCGTAAAGAATAATTCCTTCACCTAGCTGATACTGCTTCCCGCCGCCTTCTCCAATATTGAGACTAATGCTTTATTCGCAAATTGTTAGTTCGATCCAATTCTATCTGTCACGAATTTTCTTGTCACTAACAATAACTAAGAATCTTATTTAACAATTGAGATCGACTACTCCAGTGAAGATATGAATCGTAAAGTAAAAGATTTATCTCAAAACTGTCTCTGCGATAGTCGTGCGTTGGTGTATAAGACTTGTTGGCAGGAAGCTGACAATCTGCCGTGCTCCCATTGACCGACAATTAGCGAGCGTTGACGTGCGGGTAATGAGCTCAGAGTTCAAGATACGTTGCTCGAGGATGTGCGCTAATGAGCTCAAACAGTTGAAGGAGTAAGGTGGAAGATGGACCTTAATCAGGTGTTTTGTCTTATGTAATGGTGAAGCGTATCTTTAGTCCTCACAATCGTGGATGGTTCTCGCAATAAGTATTTAAAAAGAGTATGGTTTTTTGTTTTAAGTCCAGCACGAATTTTGAATGGCCTGATAACCGGTTATCAGGCCATTCAAAATTCAAAAAGTGTCCAGTTTTAAAATAACACTAAGAAGCCGGCTTCTAACTGTGGTTTTAACATTGAACCACTTATTGTAATTTATCTAAAGAATTTACTAACATGAGTGTTTTCTATTAAGACTTACAACACAGAATCTTAGTTTGTATCTATAAATGCGAACAGTTTATTGATTGTCTCTTACCATTTGGGTATCCAAAACCATTGTTTTTAATACTTGGTGTACAATTATATTTTCGTCCAATAAACAAAACGATACGGCAAACAAATCCTGGCATTTGATTGGCGATTTGACGTGATAGACCTATAACGGATGACAATTGAATGTGGCTTCAGTTGTCTTGTTTACAACTCAAATAATAGCTCGAAGCCATCTTACGTCAGTCGCTGTTTCTGGAATTTGAAGACTACGAACTGAGACAGAATTAGCTTGAGGAGGTGTTTTAAGTTCTCGGAACAGTAGGATCTGAAGAGTGGGAACTCTTGTGTTTGATGTATTCGTTAGCTTTCGTTAGTATAAGGTCCAACCTTTCTAGTTACGATCCCTTTAAGGGGTTATTCTACTCATCATTATGAATAATTTTTTAACCGACTTCAAAAAAGGAGGAAGTTCTCAAATCGAAAGTTTTTTTTTTCCTCAGAACTTTCGACTTGTTGAACCGATTTTGATGATTCTTTTTTATCTGAAAGCTGGTGCTTACCGTGTGGTCCCATGTAAATTTGGTGAAGATCTGATGAAGAATTTCGCAGATATACAATGGAACACTTGAATGAATAACAGCATATCACTTGCGATTACTGTAATCGTATGTTCATGTATTGTTTATGCCACTTAAAATAGAAATTAAAATAATCTTTAAAAAAAAATAATAACCGACTTCAAAAAACTAAAAAGTATAAATTAATTATCTTAAAAAACTTAACAGCTTCTGAAGTCGGGGCATTTAATTCTTCAATGCCTAGCTTGGCACCGACTTCAGAAGCTGTTAAGTTTTTTAAGATAATTATTTTATACTTTTTAGTTTTTTGAAGTCGGTTATTACTTTTTTTTTTAAAGTTTATTTTATACTATAGAACAAATACTGAAATCGCGAAAAAAATATCAGCTGTTCCTTAAAAACAATTCGATATTACTTGACTAAAATGTATAGAACAGCTGGTTTTCTGTTTTCGCGATTACAGTGTTGGTCCCGTAGAGAAAGTTTTTTTTTTTTTTTAAATCTTTATTTGAAGAAGGTTTGTTCATACATGAACATGTCACCTCCATAAAGCAACAAAAACAAAACTTAACACTTTGGAACTAATATTAAAATAGAACTAACTTAAAACTATAGAGGAACGATTTTTAATGCCGATCTGCGTCAGCTTATACACTAATTTAGCTTCCTCTGATAGAGGTAAAGACAAAACAGTGTTACACCATCCCACGTCATAAGGAACCACATCAAGTTCGGTTCGCATATGATGTCTAAAAACTTCGTTCCTGACACATTCCATTATGATATGATAAACATCCTCAATCACCCCACATTTAGAGAAAGTTGTTCAGTTTGATGGTCTGATCCACACCCTTAAATATGACCACGCATTTCTGATACACGTTCACGTTGTAGGTATACTTCATTGTACCATACCACGATATCTTTGGTCAACAAATATTTTATCTTATCTATGCCTATCTTCCTCATTACTGACGACCTAATAAATTAGCTGCTGACCCTTGTTCCTCTGTCCTAAATCATTGATGATAAATTTAAAAAAAAAGGCGCATAACATTGTAATCTTTCAGTTTTGTTTTGCGTCTCTCTCGCTTATCTGGCGCTGGTATACCCACTTCCGCCATTGATACTCCGAGCGTCCCTGTTGCGATAATTATTATGGTATTTGCTTACAATATTATTATAATAATATATATTTATTTGCGTAAAACATGGTATATAAAGGTGTTATATTACAATTTGAGATCATACATGTTTTGCTTAAAATTAAAGCATGCAAACTAGTAACATTACAATTTATGTTCAAAAAATTCCTTAAGGTTGTATTTTACGACGATTTCTTACTTTTGAGGGGGTGAAGTATCAGCCTAAGCCCCACCCACTAGGGGAGCTCCGTTCTCGCAATTACGCAATTGACGTATCAGACTGTGTAACACACGTGTCACAGAATAGCAATATTAATTAGCAACATGCAGTATGACACCAGCAAATACTTGAAAAATATAAATCCATAATATCGTATACCCAGTGTCCTATATTACGCTAGAAAATCTATTCCTCCGTTTTGTATTTGTA
Organism: Allophyes oxyacanthae; assembly: GCA_932294325.1. Lineage (NCBI taxonomy): Eukaryota > Metazoa > Arthropoda > Insecta > Lepidoptera > Noctuidae > Allophyes > Allophyes oxyacanthae. The sequence goes on along the minus strand of OW028635.1, from coordinate 7,757,549 downwards.
GATTTTATACCTATTTAACTATCTACTTATAAACTATCAGTCATACCTATTGTGTATGAGTTTATGCAAGTGCAAATAATTGTCTCGACCAACATTGGGCATTTTCACACTAAGCCAATAATGCCGTAACGAAACCGATATATCGGCATCACAAACCTGATGACACTGCCAATGTGTGTGTAATGTTAGAAGAATAAGCCAACTTAAATCCATGCCTTGAGATAATAACCTACTCTCACCCACACCTGTAGGAGTCGTCCGTTTCCGTAGTCATACCTACTTAAGTATGTTCACAGGGTTGCTTTTTTACCAAAAAAGAAATTGCATATTCATAGATCAAAACCATATTCCTAGTTCAGATTCCTCGCTATGTATGCAGATGAAGAGCTTCAAAATTGAAAAAAAGAAAGAAAAAACATTTAAATCGGACTCGCACACGAAATTACATAAACACACAAAAAATTCAAATAATGATAACAATAACCTAACCGTCTAAAACCCTCGACTCTAACTAGAAAAAGATGTGTAACTTTTGAACAGCTGAACAGATTTTAAGAACCATACCGATTAAACTAGCTTTCAATTAAAAAAAAATGGATTGAAATCGGTCCATCCGCTTTGAAGCTTCGATGCCACAGACAGACACACAGATTCACAGATACATAGATACACAGATACACATTATAAACTTATATCACCCCTCTATTTTGTCGGGGGTTAAAAAAGTCCTGCAAGAGGCCAAAGAAAGTCCCTATCTCAGCATATCCTGACAGTTAATCCTGACAGATAAAATAAATACCGCAGCGCTGGTTTTCGGATAGGACCGTGGTGATGCCACGGACAACCACGATAACCCATAATACATAAATAAAGGTAAATATTATAATTTAAATTGGTGAATCATTTTTCTAGTGGACTGCAAAGCCCATAAAGAAATAAAATTAAAAGAAGTAAAATTAGGTTGGGCCACCGGCAAATCGGTACCTATAGGGCCGACCGACACATTTTAAAATGTCAGCGTTTAATAAGGAACAAAATTATACAAAATCTAAGGAAACGTAGATCAGTTCAATACGAAATAATAGTAGTTTATGAAAAGTAAAAATCTTTCAAAATTTTAGGGTGAAAAATAATTTTGATTGATTTTTGTGTCAAATCTACAGGCATTCTGGGATTTTTAACGATTGTAGTGGATAGCAGTGCTACTTAGGTTGCCGGTACAAAAAGAAATTCAGAAATATCTGAAACATTGTGGTCATGGTAATTAAAAATATCTTAAGGGGTGTAAATTTTTGGAGGATTAATTTTTTTTTATGTAACTTCTTAAAAATTGAGATTTCTTTTAATTTTTTTTTTGTTCTCGAGTAGTCATGAGCTGCTCAACCCTCTGGTGCCCGCTTATCGTTGAATTTTGGGACATGGTGTATATAAAACTTCATACTCTTTGTTCTCAACACTACAAATTGTCGTACTGATTTTTCTATACTACATCCTATAAAATGAATTCTTGACGGAGATGTCAAGAAATTATTTTAGCATATTGATTTTTATAAACGAAATACTTAGATTTTCTGAATAAAAGGCAAGTTACTTATACTTCCTGTTGCTTTTTAATAATTTTTTTGATGATTTTACTGTCATTCTTTCTTTTGGTTTTGAATAAAGTGTAAGCGCAGGAAAGTCAAAAAAAATTGCACAGGTCCGACCTCGATGCGCGCCGAAACGCGACTGATTGATGGCAGAGATGACAGAAATCACGAATTTTGTGGTTTTTATCAAATTGTGACCATTATACGTAATATTATAAAAAAAATAACAACCGATTTTCGTTGGTATATTTGCGACCAATATTGTGATGTAAAAATTATTTGAAATAATATCATGTTTTAGAAATAATCTTGTAAACACTTTTATAAAAGGGGTAACTTTGCGAAATTTTTTTATCGAGCCAACTTCATCCAATCATGTATCGGACAACCGTGCAGAGATTGTCACATCTTCAAGTTTGATATATATTTTTTTTGGGACAAAGAAATAAGAATTTCTATTCAAAAAATTGTAAATACAAATCGGTTTTTGCGGCATTCCTGTAAAATACCCCCTTAACAGTATAGAAATTATTTTCATTTAGCCATTGATACAATTTAATTTTAAATAGCCTGCGATTAAGTGTTTTTAATGTATTAGGTAATTTATTAAATATACGTACACACATAGCCACGCAGCTTTTGTTATATATTTTTAACCTAGGGAGCTCGTCCAGTACGAGTCTGTATTGGTCACGCCGACTCCGAGAACTTATTTCTTCTGCTGTTTTGAATTGTATTGTAATATACAGGACAATTTTTTGTGTAGGTACTGCGCAAAATTTGCAGAGTGATTCAGTGTCCGTTCCCAAATGCAACCGCAGTACTAAAATTCACTCCAAAACAAAATAAAAATTTGATTTAGTATGGCTTGCTCTAGTAAATTATGCGTGTCCCCCATACTAAGTCGAATTTTCGTTTTGTTTTAAAGTGTATCCCAATACTGTGGTTGCATTTAGGAACAGAGACTGAATCACTCTGAATCCCAATACTAATTATGGGTAGGTACTACATAAAAAATATCCTGAGGTATATTACACTTTATTTACTATAATTATACTGAAAGAAAAGAAAGAAAGAAAAAGTTTTTATTTTTACGCCAAGTATGACGCACAAAACTTAAATAAACCTACACCAAGATCACTTAATACTAAAAATTGTCATTGTTCTGCTTTGAGTATCTATACTCAAAGTTGTTCTGCTAAACAAAACATAAATTAAATTAATACTGCTGCTGTCCCTCCGTATAAAATACTGATAATCCGACGCATCGTGAAGGTCATCAGTCATCACCGATCACGATACGTGCAATTTCGACAGTACAAGAATGTTCATTGCGTTGTTACGATTGTTGAGCAAAGTGATTTATAACCTAACCGTCAAACCCCCGACTCCAACTAGAAAAAGACCCGTAACTTTTGAACGGCTGAACAGATTTTCATAAAACATAGCTAAGACGATACCTGATTAAACTAGCTTTCGAATAAAACCTCTCCACAGATACATACTACACACATATAACACCCCTCTTTTTTGTCAGGGTTTAAAAAATTAAGCACGTGAGTGCCGTCGGAGAATAGTCTCTTTCCTATGCCCTGAGTGCTGCCAGAGCTGAAAAACATCAATCTGCGTTTCGCGTTAAATCTATGGAGCATAGACAGAGATGTCCTTCACACAAACATCCTGCTGCTGGCTGTCTTTTTCGGTACGGGCATGCTCGATGGCATGTTTTTATTTTTTATTACAAATGTACTTATTTCTCTTTTTGTGTTTCATCTATTGTGAAGATGGCGCCATCATTATCCCGTACGGAATAAAATTAGTTTTTCTTTCTTTCTTTCTTTGTAATGCGTGATCTGTTGCACATAATAAAACAGCGATTATATTAAATACAGTTTCTTTATTTTATATCAACAAGGACGTATACATAAAATGTATTAGGCTCCTCTGTCTACTCTTTTAGGAATAAAATATGTACTAAGTAAATAATATTATCACCTGACTGTGAACGTGCCCCAGTTGCCTTATCATTAGTAAACAAAAATAATTAGTTTATCTCACATATTTGTTTTAAAACTAATTACTCGACTACTTGCTTTATTTATCGGAATGGTCCTCTATCCTGTCAGGATTCCAAGATAGCTGAGGTCATTAGCCCTAAAGGGATACATTAGAAGAAATACAAACGAATATTATAGTTTAAAAAAAAAAAACTAAAGAAAACGCTTTTGTCATCCAAACTAAACGTGTATGCAAAATTTCAGCTCAATCGGAAACCGGGAAGTGGGTCTAATTTAACTTCCAAGATTTTTTTACATAGTTACAAGTGAAGCTAATAAAAGCGTACGTGACGCACAAGGTACATATAAGGGTATTTAATACAATAGAATAGATCTTTATTTCATGTAAACCAGATACAGGCACTTATGAAATGTCGAGACTCTAGGTGCACGGTTCCAAATAGTAGACCCTATGGAGAAGAACCGGCAAGAAACTCCATGGTAACTCTTTTCAAAAAATAGATTATAATCTTTATCAGTACAATGTTGTGGTAAGAGCTGCGAGAATAATGTAATTTAATGTGAATAAAAATAAGACTAGGATAATAATGATTTGCCTGTGAATAAGGATACGAGATATAAGAATAATAATAATATAATAAAATAATAAATAAATAAAAATAAAAAAGTAAGTAATAAAATAATATAAAATATTAATAATAATAATCGATATAAGAATAGATACTTATAGGGGAAAATGAAATGATACAATACCTACTTATAAATACCTTATATGTATTTACCTGATTCGTAAGCTGTACATAAATATACTGAAATAAAATGGCATTACTAATATTCTAGGAAAAAAATCCCGTTTTCCTTATAAAATAGATGTTCATATTATTAATGTGCCTAAATTTATATAAATCTATGATTTTCATGCATGTTATATATTTTTTGCATAATTTTTCACTCTACTCGCATTCGTCTATGTGAAAGGACATCGAAATAAAAACTTATGTCATCTTTGTCTATTCTATACGTGTAAATAAAGATCATTTATAACCTCCGACAAAAAAGTATTATAAGTTTGTAGTGTATCTGTCTGTGGCATCGTAGCTCCAAAACGGATGGACCGATTTAAATGCAATTTTTTAAAATTGAAAGCTAATTTAACCGGGTATCATCTTAGCTATGTTTTGTGAAAATCCGTTCAGCCGTTCAAAACTTACAGCTATTTCTAACTGGAGTCGGGGGTTTATGACGGTTATGGTTAGAACACTTTAGATACTTCAGGGATAGTGATTACTGATTTGTGCAAAATTACGAAAAAAATAACTGTTTCTGTGGCGAAAATACTGATTGGATTTGATTGTTTTTTTGGGTACGGTCACAGGATGATTATTATTATTATTATTATTTTTATATTCTGTCTATCTGCAATCTGTCTCTGGACTGTAAGCGGATTTGTTGAGAGCAATGGCTATAGCAGAACGTCACAGAATGTGATTCCGAATACGTGTTTTAATTTAATGTTGTAATTTCGTCGCCACCCTGTTTATCTCTGATTCACTTCCTGTTATGGATGATATATATATAGGATATATATCTATAATACTTGAAATAAATATTTGTATGACAGTTTTTCTGGGTCTGGATGTGTGTGCATGTGAGATGTATGTTTGTAAACTGTAACCACGATAGAGGGGAAATCCCAGTGTTTTCTAAAAGAAAACAATATCCCCGTTTTAAAATAAAACATGTAACGATATTCTACTAACTATACTTTGGTTATATCCAAGTTCATTAGATATGGGCGTTTTTGGATATTTTTGTCATCGATGCGCATCGATATCAGCATCGTTATTTGGCATCGATGCCTACTGTGTGTGTATTCGTACGTGGTTTGTACCGTCAACTGCGTTACGATGCTGGTATTGATGACAACGCATCCAACCGAATTAACAATATCTACTACAAAACTAGATATTACGAGTACATCCGTTGTCAACATGATATGGCCATCCGACATCGGCATCTGTAAGTGGCATCGATGCCTGACATCGTTATTCTAAAAACACTCATCTCTAACGTTCTCTTCCTCTATAGACTCAAGTTGCTCATTTGTTCATACACGTTGAAGGTGCAACGTGTGCCTGGCCACTTGTTTAGCGTGTGGCCCGTGTGTGTGTGGCCTAGCATTTCCCCATTCTATATAAATTAGAAAGAAATAAAAAGAGTTTATTAGCACAACAAAAAATAAATAAAACCAATAACAAATAAAACATATTAAAAAAATATAAAAAAATTGTGCCAAACGGCCGCAGCTCAGTATACAGCAGGGCAGTGATACTGGCCACCTGACGCTGGATTTCAGCTGCAACCCACGATTTGCCTTTACCTAACCCTATTTGCCTAACCCAAATTGCCTTTAACCCATGTTATTCATAATTTCATACCGCATCATTGCCGTAAGAGAGGATTAAACTGCTAAATACATCAAGTTGGTTAGCCGTAGAATTCACGAGAGACCAGCAGTCTTATCGCAAAGGCCTGGATCCCAAAGGTTAGCAAAGTTAGGAATTAAGAATTCAAGTCCCACCTTCACCCAACATTGCTAATAATACGACCGGTTACACGTAACAACTAAATTCTAATACTGCCCCAGGAAATCGCTACAATTAAGGCTTAATATCAGTGTAGAAACATGACAGACACAATTCCGTTTAATTAATATAAATGTCAATGTTTCGTCACGGGCTGCCTGACTTGTAACGTCTCAATAAAAAACAATTATCTAAGAGATTGAGTGCGCAACAAATCTTTGCCAATTAGGAGCACGGTACGATTTGATAAAGAGGTTGTTCGCGTAAGAAACAGCGCAGGCTTAGAGTCTTTTTAACCGACTTCAAAAAAAAGGAGGAGGTTCTCAATTCGATGCGAATGTTTTTTTTTATTTTATGTTTGTTACCGCATAACTCTCGACTGCGTGAATCGATTTTGATGATTCGTTTTTTATTTGAAAGCTGGTGCTTCCCGAATGGTCCCATTTAAATTTTTTGAGGATCTGATGAAGATCTTCGGAGATAGACAATGGAACTCTTGAATGAATAACAGCACATCACTCGCGATTGCTGTAATCTCATGTTTATGTATTGTTTATGCCACTCAAAATTGAAAAATAAAATAAACTTTAAAAAAAAACTAAAAACCGACTTCAAAAAAAAAAAGTATAAAATAATTTTCTTAAAAAACTTAACAGCTTCTGAAGTCGGGGCCTATAATTCTTCAATGTACCTACTCGTAGCTTGGCAGTGGCCCCGACTTCAGAAGCTGTTAAGTTTTTTAAGAAAATTATTTTATACTTTTTAGTTTTTTTGAAGTCGGTTTTGTCTTCGCGATTAGTGACCACAAGTATTCAGTTCTTCTTATTTTAGGAATGGCTATTTTCTATGGCTGTGAAAGGCTGAGTATTGTCCTTGGTTTAATCACCGTGACTGTTAGTGATGAAAGTAAAAAGCGCATAGTGATCCGAGGAAAAGGTATGATATAACTCGTTAATAATAATCACCCTAGCTAATGCTAGGTATAAAAGTGAAAGGGAAGTGTTTATTACAGACAAGTTTCAATCATATGATGCATGTTTATGAACTTTGCATAGAGAAAGCTTCTGTTATCTTCTATGGCAAATAAAACCTTAAAGTTAACTTTATATTATATAGGCTGACTGATTGAAGGAGGGTATTGTATTCATCATTATGAACAACTTTTACTATCAGACCAACACTGAAACCGCGGATAATAAAACAGTTAATTAATAGGCTGATTATGGTTGCGGCACTTTATGTTATTTAATTGTAATTCCAACATCTTTGTTCATTTATGTTGTTTTTCCAAGCTGCGCCACATTTTGCGCACTGTTTGCAACTTGTCGCGTGCACTCAGTCGCACAGTGTGCGCCGCCTCTTACCTCAGTAGAATGATGTCACCACAACATGTGCGTACGCATCCATTGTTCTGTTACCGATTTTATACGGTTAGATGTTTGAGGAGAAACATTTCAAACAATAGCTATTTGGGATAGTGTATCATGTTGATAAAGAGGCGGTATGTTTGTTACACCTTGATTCGATATCTTCGATGTGCCATAATGAACTGAGTAGGTCACTTATCCCCCGTTTCAGGGCCATCTTTTATCTATATATTAATACGTGAAGAGAAAACTTTGTACCCCTTTTAAGGCATATTGCGCGCACGGAGGACTGTGATATTTGGCATAGTTACTGTTTATATGGAGAAGGAGTGCAAAATGCTAAAATTATGGTCGAATTTCAACCACAAGGCGACCACTAGATCTATTTAATATACAGAGAGTAAAAATAAACATTAAAAAAAGTAAAAACTAAACAACATTTTTTTTTTAAATCTTAACAGCTTCTGAAGCTGGTGCCTCTGCCAAGCTAAGGTGCATTGAAGAATTAAGGGCCCCGACTTCAGAAGCTGTACGTGTGTGACGCCTAAGTGCTCAGTTTTATATTTTTATTTGTTGTTTTAAATAATTAGGCTGTGTACATAATTACATAGTAAAGTTTAGGGTGCAATAAAGCATATAAAATAGGTATTACAATGATAGGTGCTTGTACTAGGACAAACTTGTGCCACAGGCGGCAAGTTAAACAATTTTCCCTTATAAGTTACTAGGATCTTATTATATTATCATTGTGTGGGTAAGAATATTTACTCACAAACATAAACGTATAATATTACTACTTTCCCACCCTGTTAAACTGCACCAGATTTACAATAACCCACAAACTAAACAAAATCATCTCGTCGGCTTGCCATTTCATTATCAACTCTATTTCACAGAAATAGAGTGTATAGAAATTGTAACTACAGCTCTAGTGAAAACATTTGATCGATCAATGTCCCCTAGATTGATTACTAACATTTTAACAACCCTTATTCTCTAAGCAATAAGGTTGTAAATAAACTATTCATCTGTTAACTTATCGCCCACTATCGGATGTCAAGTTAAAGATAACGGATGAGGTTCACCGTGCGTGTCAGTCAGTTCGATAACTATTACTGTGTCATTCGCGCGCTGCGAGCCGACGCTTGCGCACGTCTGTCGGGACTCCGATTGTTTATTTCCAAATTCAAAATTTCGTTGATTGTTTCTAGTGTAACTGTGTGTAGTATTGTTATGGATTCGATAATTAAGTTACTGCTAAAATTATCATAGAATTTAAGATTACGTGACTAAAATCATGTGACCGTTGAAAACTGAGCTTTACGCATAAAGTTTAGTGAAAAACAAAGATCCCATCAATAAAAATATTTTAAAATTGTAACAGTGACTGTGTTTCGTCTGTGATATCGAAAAATAACATTCCAAAATGCGTCGAATGAAAATGAACATCGACCCTGATCTCGGAGACCTGGAGGAGATGTTAGCCCACGTCCAGACCCAACTGGAACAAGAAATAGACATGGAAAAGGAGGCCAAAATGCCTTCGTTGGTCAACATCCAAGAGTCCCCGAAAATGGCAAAACGAACATCTTCCTTCAGTAGGACTGAAAGTTTTGACTATCGAAGAACTGCCCAAAGACCTCCTCCATCCAGAAACGATTCCGGTAGTCATTCCCTAAACAGTAACTACGGAGAATATCGAAACGGGAGCGAGGAATATAGAAACGAAGAACAGTACTCCCAACCAGAAACGAATGGCAGGTTCAAAGGTTCTCAAACGAGTTTAAAGTCTGATGAAGGATCGCAGAGTTCTCTCAAGTCGTTTCGCTCGGAACCTATATCCAGACATTCGCTGCTGAGCTTGCAGGACAAGAGGGGATCGTATGCGTCTCTGAATGGGAGATCGAGGACTGCTACTTTGCCGAGAGGCTATGGATCTACGAAGGAGAAGAACTGGGAAGATTATTGGGCGCAGTGAGTATTATTTGTTTTTTTTCTAGTATCTAATCGGCGATCTCACCATCTACTTTAGGGCCAAGTTTTTTAACATTAGGTACTAGACTTTATTAAGATTTAAATGTTATTTTTAATGCTTCTTCAAAAACTATTTACATCGCACTAACCTCTAAAAATTATATACTTGTTGGTGAGAATGGATAACTCTTTTTCGGCGCAAGCCTGCGTGACAGTTTTAATGTGGTCATTTCCATATTACAGGCTATATTTGTATGCTAAATTCGCCAAGCCATGAAAGCGGAACAAATAAATTTTATACACTTTCGCGTTTATATTTAGAAATATTTTGTTGATGGTGAAGCGTTGTCAGGAGAACAACGTTATGTCCAAAATGAATCTGGGGTCCAGGGCATCCAGTACAATATCTACAAAGTTTGATGGGTTGCTTAGGTTGGGTTTATGAGGATCTGAACTGAAATGCAAGCAGACGAGTTTCAAGACTACACTTCTGTTACATTTCGTACGACGAACTTGGGAACTTTCGTTTTCACTTCTTTGTACGGCTGTCGAACTTGGCCATTAATATAAACATGTATATTCCATACATGAATAAATACTCTTTTTATTACTTAGAACGCTTAAACGATTTTATTTCCTTTTTAATTTTATTCTCTTTCGTGTTTGTTTTCTTTAATAACTGTATTTTCTTTCTTCCCTTTAAAAATAACTCTTCTTTGATCAGTTAAGTACATAGTTTTAATATAGTCTTCAATAACATTGTAAGCAACACACATTGTAAGTAACTGCGATTGCTTACCTTTGCTAGCTTAAATTAGTTCTGTACATGTACCTTTTGACATAAATTGTATAATTATCCTAATTATGTACTTAAATTTGCACAGAATTGTATAATTATTAATAATGGCTTAAATATTGACATTGAATTTTTAAATTAGTTGAACTGAATTGACATTGAATTTGTATTGAAAATTAAATTATTATTAGTAATTGAATCAAATGCCTATTGAGATAATAATATATAATATAATATAATGTGAACTAAAATATTTTGCACACCAGTCATCTGGTAGAGTATGACGGAACTTATTGCTAACAGTGTCAACTTATTATACTTACTCATATTCCTGCAAATAAATAATTCTTATTCTTATTCTTAAGCATTAACTTCAGTTATGGGTCCACTTGGCTTATAAACTGTGCCATTGATGTAACAAAACACTAGTCTATCTGTCTGCGCATGCTCATTTAAACGTAATATCATCAGACTTTATCTTTGATAAGCTGATTTAGATTGATGAGGTGTCATCTGTGTTCTTGTTAGATAACTTTCAGACTGTGCTCAGATGAAAATTATTTTCAATTATGATTTTTTCTTGGAAAATTCACATGTCAGGACAGATTTTATGACTATTGACACTCCGCCTCAGTTAGAATAATTGAATATTTAATGATGATCGGTTTTAAGAATACCCAAAATAATCATAGAGACGTATCGATCTATCTATTATGCCTTCATCACCAAATGTATCATCCAGAGCGAGTTTTATACACAGTCACCTCGCGATCTTCACAATGTCCAACAATCGTATCGGATAACTTATTCTATTATACATAGTATTATTATTACGAACTAATGTATTTCTCTTTGCGGTTCTAGATACTCAAAAGGCATTTCACTATTAGTAACCTTCACTGCTTCATCTTTGTTTTATTTCTTAATGTTTACAAATAAAGAGTATAACACATAATAAATAAATAAATCCAACATCGCACGACCAGGCGTGGCTGTTTTCCGCCCCTTCGTCATTGATATTCCACTAATGACGCGTTTAGCTTCATCGTTTCTCACGTGAACGGCCAAGGCGAGAAATTCTGCCGGGCGTCTGTGTTCCCCGATTTATATAATTTTGGAGTCTTCAAGGGTAAAGTGAATAGGCCTTATTTGAGTTTGCATGATCCATGCTCAGCAGCATCGTCGCTTACTATCAGGTGAAGTGATGACAACACACTCAAATCTATAATAAAAAATAAATAACCTAACGTAACCTCATCTTCTAATCAACATTAAAATTACAGGCTGCATGTGTTTGATTCGGTTCCAATGCCTCCATTACTGCGCCTAGAATCGTAACATTCATAATCTACTCGCTACTATTATTATGGTTGTTGTGGCCCATATTTTACAGACTTTAATGTGCATTTACAGTAATTATACTTTCACTTTTTGCTTAGTATTCAACAAATGCATCGAATTTCTATAGGCAAACACCATTTTAAATAAACCTATTAGGAATTATGGTCTTTCCTGGTCTTCCTTTTACAATAAGCGGTACAAGAGTAAGCCATTTTTTTTTTATTGTTCTTTTTTGTATGCTCGTGGTACCTAATTTTTCACGCGGATTAGAAAAAAGGTTTTGTGCTTGCAACTGAACCGTTTTTGTTTTGTTAGGGGAACGACCTTTTCGTTGTCTGTTTACAGCTTTGTCGTTGTTTTTTTTTTATATTCTTTTACTCCCTATTATTTAAAGTTTTGTTGTTTATTTTATAAAGTTTGTTAGTGTTAAAATTACCTACATAATAAATATCAATAGTGTTTTGATACATCCGTAGGAGTCGTACATTAGAAGTTAATTATTTCTCCAAATTATCATATTTGCATAAATTAAACCTAGATTCGTGAATCATATACATTAACGGGAAATAATATTAAATAATAACGAGATCGCTGAGTGATACCTTGATGATTCAGTCAGTATACATTTATTTCCTACATATTTTGTTGAATTGATATTTATCATTCCCATAATGGTGACATAATGTCATTTTGACTCAACTTTTTCTTGCTAATCCTTCCCTCGCTTGACCTTCAAATTCCATTGAAAGGAAAGCAGTTGTTCCTTTTTGGTCAATTATTTATGCATGTGGTTTAGTTTCTTCATTCTATCGCCTCTTTTTTGTTCTGTAAGTAGCCCGAGTTATTTTCTCAAATATCCATTTACACAACCTATATCAAATTTTTCCTCATTTGCTATGTCAAGCAAACTCGCTTCCCTCATCTGACCTTCAATGTAAGTGGGACCTTGAAGCAGGTGCTCAATGAATGTGTTGATCATTGTCACAGCACGTGCCTTTGCTTCTTCTTTAACTTTTGCCTTTATACTATGCGGTTTCATGTCTTAGTATGTTGAAGTTTTTATCTAACAATGCATAAATGTCGACTTGATTCGAAATTTCCTAGATAATGTCACTGCCATCTGATCTTTCACGTGAGTTATCTCACGTGCTTTTACCTTCTTTCTTTGCTTAATCTTCTTGTGTTTCTCCTTTTTCGTATTTCTATTAATACAAAATATCACCTTTTCTATATTCGTTCACACTGCTACTTTGTAGTATGACTCGGTATTCCCCTCTAATCTCGCTCGGTGCTTCCCTCATCTGACCTTCAACTTCCGTGGGAAGGAAGACAGGTGTACCTGTACCTGTGTCATTGTCGTAGACACGTGCGATTACGAAACGTGTTCTTAGTCCGTGAAGGGCTGTGTCATCTGTACACAATGACTGATGCGGTTGCTGGCCTATTGCAATAACATTTGATTTGTTTTTAAAACGCTTTTATTAGCTTCACCTGTAACTATGTAAAAAAAAATTGGTAGTTAAATTTGACCCACTTCCGGGTTTCCGATTGAGCTGAAATTTTGCATACACGTTTAGTTTGGATGACAAAAGAGATTTCTTTAGTTTTTTTTAAACTAGAATATTTTTTATTTAATCAATTACTCAAAGCAATGGGAATGTTTATTTTTTTTTATTACGGTAAAATTCAGTGATTCATATTTTTTTTGCTGAGTTGACATTTACAATTTTATCATTTATGGATGGAAGGTGATGATTAAAATAGAAAATAATCTTTCTATTATGAGTTAAAAGTATGATTACTCTTTCATTATTTATGTATTCAATGATTTATGGACATGTAAAAAAAAATGCACGCAGGCGGACTTAATGCCATAAACATTTTCTGCCGGGAGTATGCAGATTGCAGAGACAGACCATGGTAGTTAGGTGCAACAAAATTATTGAAAAATTCAAAAAAAAAAAAGGTACAGGGATAAATACATAGATACCTACATACATATAAATAATATAGCCCTCTCCGTAGTCGGGTACATACAAACATACATATTGATATGTGTCAAGATAAATAAAAATGCGAAATAGTAAAAATCGAATTCAGGAAATCACCGCAGGGATTATTAGAAGTTTACAATTGATATTATTATAGTTGTTCTTGTATTTAGAAAACGGGTTTGTCCATCAATGTTACGCAAGATCCTTTTAGTGAAGGAAATGCGCGTTTAAAACACGTTCTAAGCAAGGATCCTAGGAGGAAATCATGAAAAAATGCACTCACAAAACGCGAAGGTATTCACGCACGTATTGAATACCAAGTAGCTAGGGGCATAGATTAATTAAGTCGTAGTAATGGCGTAGCGTTGTTAGGAACGTAATATAGTGGCTACTACGTTGTTGTTAACTCCCGACAAAAAAAAGAGGAGTGTTATAAGGTTGTAGTGTGAATCTGTCTGTGGCCTCGTAGTTCCAAAACAGATGGACCAATTTCAATGCAGTTTTTTTTAATCAAAAGCTAGTTTAAACTGGTATCATCTTAGCTATGTTTAATGAAAATCTGTTCAGCCGTTCAAAGGTTACAGCTCTTTTTCTACTTGGAGTCAGGGGTTTTTGATGGTTAGGTTATCTCCTAATATTTTTATATCTAAAGTACGGTGCAGCGGCTTATGAAAACAGCGCCACCTGTAGCTTGATTTATGAACTACAAGTAAGGGTTGCAGCGAGTGACAATTTGACGATGTATTAGCTACCTCGCTAGTTCCCAACTAGAATTTATGATGGCACTGTTTTACGTTCAGTATCTACCAATTTTTTTTTTGCCGTTACCGGTATTTCTTTTCGGTTATACGGTTCCCGGTCCCAAAAACACAGACAGTTCGGAAGGTTAATCCGAATAATCAGATTAAATTTTAAAACATATTTAGGAGATCCATGTCCAAACTTGGATTGGAATAGCTTTAGCCCAATTAGTCCATTGTTTTAATAATCCTGAAGAAGTACTAATTAAATAATGACATTACCTGTAGATTTGTCTGATTAGTTTTTCCATGTTATTCCATAATTCTCGCGAAAGTTTTAAAAAACCCTTTTTTATCGCATTTACCAATTATTATTTTTTACGAATTTGTAACGAAACCTCAATTCAAACTGGTATTTACCAATTATTTTTTTTTTTCGAATTTGTACCGAAACCTTAACAATTCAATTTGTAATTATGATTAAACTGTATTTAATTAGGCACACAAATGCAGCCTCTTGTTAGCCATTAAGAGCAGTTACCTAAGCACATTTAGAGGCGGGATAGACATGAATAATTTATGACTCCCAGACGGATTGCCAGGTAAACCCGTAAACACCACAAAGTCCACAAACACGTGCTTGGGGACTCCACTCTCCAGTGGCCTCGTGAACCTTTGCTAATTCATGTGGAAACATTTCAGAGTAGCAGCTTTTATAAAAATCTTCTTTTGATCTTTATTTTTAAGAACAGGATCTGGGCACTCGATATTTTTATCTGTAAGCTATATTTTATCGTCTTTTGAACGGAAGGACTCGCATTCTATAATTTTTTGGTGGGAACCTTTTTTTTTCTTTATCCGTCGAAGGTATACAGAAAAGGTGAGATAGTGGTCAAACGCAAGCCTATTTTAATATCACACCGTGTATCAGAAACACGTGGTCATATTTAAGGGTGTGGGTCAGGCCATCAAACTGAACAACTTTCTCTATGGGACCAACATCATCATCATCACGCATTTCTGATACACGTTTTGTATATAATAATAAGAATAAGTAGGTACTTAAGAAGCTACAGTTGTAAGGCTCACTTTAATGCCTACGACTTGGAAGAAGTGCTGATTGTTAAAACTTTGTTGCATATTGTTACAAACACAAAAAAGTACTAACAAAACTATGGACTGAAGTCTAATAAATAAACTTTATTTTTTATTTATTTTATTGTCACTTTCTTCGTTCTCGAACATGTTTTTTTCAAGAACTATTACTACTACTATATACTAGCACCAAATAATAATCATCGTCAACTTGAAAAATGCATCTCAAAAATGCAATTAAAGATAATAAAAGTACAACCACATCCATCTTTAAAAACAGACGCAGTATTGATTTTCCCCTGTGTATTAAATTGTTACCCGGCTGCAACTACGGAAATTCTAGACCTAAAACTAGACCTTTAGTACGCATGTCGGCCCGGGCATCCGGGCTCCCAGGGTGGCTGGATGCTATAAATAAATCAAAACGCAATACCTGGGACCTCGTTGCACTTAAATCAATCATACGATGCATGCGCGGTGAGTCTAGCTTAGGCCGAACTTCGACGATGGACTGCCTCGTTATCAATGTAGTATCGCGTCCCGCTTCCGTGTCAATAGACGTGCATTATTGGTATTCAAATTTCGGTTATTCGGTACTATTATTGCCCTGAAATAATCTACAAGCTGTGAGTGATTTTAGAACTGTTCAAGAATTTTAATGGCACGGTTTTATAATATTGGTTTTAGGCGGGCTTTTTTAGTGTCATCCTCCATTTTCGAAATTTATTTTTAGATTGGGGTCTTTTTTTTGTTCTTTTAATTTAATTATTAGGTAGGTTTATCTTAATTTTGCTTTTAATCGGTTTAGTTTAACTTTGGTCGCGATTTCAACTGAATTTCGGCAATTTTTCTTTTCGTTTTTTTTTTTTCAAATCATTTATCATAGGTGTAGCAAAGGGTCCAATACATCCAAACAAATGTTACAGAATCGGGTGTTGTCTATAATTTGGTATATGCACTTTTTGTTTTTTTCTAATTTCGAGATGATGCACAATGATTCAATATTTTTTGCTTCACCATTTCTTTAGCCGAATCTCCTTTGTTTATGCCTGCCCACACATGGTTAGCATCTTTCATTGGAGCTTATTTCGCAAACCTGTTGCTCTATTAGGCAGCGTCGGCGTCGCCGACTCCCATTAAAAACTTGCCAGATAAAGCATTGGAACTTGGCGCCAAGTTTTAGGTTTTGGACGGCGAAAATTTCATAGTACCGACTACGTGATTTTTATTGGATTTTATGTTGCAATCAATAGGATTCGAATTAATTTTAGGGAAAAAGTGGGCGATTCAATAAGAATAAAAAAAAGACGCGTATTTTAGGGCGGAACAATTTCTCGCAGCCTTAATTCAAAATGGCGGATGTAACTACGTGGCGGGGCGTAGTTTGAAGTGGGCGTATTTCAAAATGGCGAAAGCGAAGTGGATGATATTCAAAATGGCGAATACAAAGTGTACGCGATTGAAAATGGAAATTTTACATTTTTGTTTTTCAAATAGGGGATCGGAAATAGTCTGCTTGAAAATGCGGTGTCAGGTTTCAAAATGGCGAATGTGAATTTAGGGTGGGTAACAGTTATTGCTTCATGTTAATGTAATAATGATCGGATCGCAATTGCTTAAACAATTAAATGGAAATTTTATTTGCTTCAATTTTGAAAATGTCATATTTTCAAAATTGAAGCAAATAAAATTAAGTAGTGGAGGAAGTGTAGTTTCTGAAAAGTGTTCAGTGTAATAGTGCATAAATCGTTACAGTGGATGTTGTTTTTTTATTTTCCCATTTATCGATTGTGGAAATGGTGAATTGGAATTTGATTATTTTTTTAATATATTGAAAAAGTGAATCCGTGTTGCGACTATACCAGTAATAGTGAATATCTTTGTTAATGAGTTGTGTTATTTACGATGTGTTTGTGGTACATGTGGCAAAGTGAATAATTAGTGATGTAATTATTAATACAAGGTGTATGCATGTGTTTTTTATCCAGTGTTTGTGCAGAGCGAGAGCACAATATTTGTTATTTGTTAAAATTACATAATCTCGGTAGATCCGGATTCCGAGCCAAAATGGCCGACGGGAAGCGAAATCTAAAATGGCGGTCATCATTGTTCAACTTTGCGCATGTGCAAGAAAATTCAACCTGGGCTCGATCAATTAGCCCATAGGACAGTCCGGGTTGGCCCGTGGGGATGATCAGACGCCTCTCAAAATAGTGCGGCTTTCTAATTAGGACTTTATCTTATGAAATAGGTACTCTGGTTCCATCATATAATTGACTAGATAATTCTCAAAATTGTGCCTTTGTGATGTGATATTATGATGTGGCGGTATATCCTGTGGATTATAATTTTTATAGTTGAATATACGATTATATGTATACGTATACTTAAGTTGTTTTAGACATGCGATAAGTTAAGTGATCGTTATGAGGTGCAAGTGTGTAGTGAGTGACGAGAACGCAGCTTATTGACTAGTTGAAACTAGAAATAGCGATCCGATCTTGTTTTTTTAAATTTATATATTTGCTTTTTACTAAACATAATTACTAAAAAAAAAACATACGCGTCGAATTGAGAACCTCCTCATTTTTTTTTAAATTGGTTAAAAATCGGTGTCTTTGTATGGGTAGGTAGAGGATTTAATGTGGAGAGTGAGGTGGGTAAATTCAAAATGGCGGAATGACCTGCTAAGATAAAACTCGTGTGTACTCATATTGCGCATGTGCAAAATCGGCCGGGGCTCGAGCTAATTTGATAAAGAGGCGTATTCGATAGCTAGAGGAGGTAGTGAGTCGACGTTTACAGTAAAAACATGACTTCGTGGGGAATTCAATCATACTCAAAATGCTGCTAGTGAATTTAAAACCGATTATGATATACTGAGATAGGCTTATTTATTTAAGATAGGAATATTGAGTTAGATATAGAAAGCTTGAAAGGAACCTATTCTAAATGGCTAGTGCGAATCCGAGTATAGTCCAAACGTCGGTTGTAAATGTGCGGCATTTAAATAAATCTGCTGCATATAAAATACGATTAAATACAATCTGTGCGAATGCGAGGCGAACAAATATTGTAAGTGCGAATTCTACACGATTCAAAAGTGCATCGAAACTAAACGCGAGCTGTGCGCATGCTCGACGATTCAAAACGGCAGTCAAGCGTTTAGGGCAGTTAAAAATTGATTCTAAGAGTCGAATGCGACGCAATACATCAAGAGCGAAGGCCCGGCGATTCAAAATGGCGGATCAAAATGGTAATCGTTTTAACATGGCAGTCGAGAGTGCCGGACAGCTAACAATAGATGCTACCAGTGCGGTGCGATACAATACCGCTAATTCAAGTACGGATTCAAATGCGAGTCGATTCAAAATGGCCGCAACTGCTAGTGAGATGCAATTAAATACAGGTAGCACGCACGTGAGGCAATTCAATGTAGCCGACTTTAGATGGGGTAGACGTAGGCGATACTGGCTAATTGTCGTTGTCGTTTAAATGAATAAATAGCCCATGACTACTGATTGTACCAAATGAGAACTATCGTATCAAATGTCAAGTGTAATAGTGAAGTGTAAATCTATGGATACTATAATTATTAAAATCGAAATATAATATGCTACTTACTGTGTTTTTTTTAAATATATGTATAAGAAAGAAAAACTGTAATGTGAATACGATATGGAAGTCTGTTTTGGTTTGTGGAATAACTTGACCGTTTCCTTCGGACTTGGAAGTGTTGCAGGTTAGTGTAAAACATATTTTTACCAGTCTCTAATAGCGTACTTTCTTCTTTTATACTAAACTAAAAAACTCTGTTGCTTTCGGTTCGATTGTTACATTCACGCGCATCCAAACATGTCTTTGTTCATGATTCTTATAAATAGCTGACGCCGACAGTGGGATTCAAAATGGCGGATCTTTGCTAGGATGTTACATGCGCGCGCATCAAATAGAGAATGTCTTTGTTCATGGTTTTTATAAGTAGCTGACGTCAACTGTAGGATTCAAAATGGCGGATCTTTTCTGGTATGTAACATGCGCGCGCAACCGAATAGGGGTTGTCTTTGTTCATGAATTCATGACTCTTATAAATCGGTGACGCCAACAGTCGGATTCAAAATGGTGGATTTTTGCTCAGGTTTGACATGCAATTCAGATGGAGGTTGTATTTGTTCACAGACATCGTCTGTTCAAATAGTAGCGGAGCGTGGCATTTTGATCTATATTCTATAACTGACCGGGTAAATAGAAATAAATTTCAATTTTATTATTAAGTAGATATTTATCGCATTTTATTGTAACTGTTACGGATTCCCCGATCCCAATAAATGTAACTCTAAGTAAGAATTGTCTGGTGTTTTAAGGTACTGAATATACTTTTATACCTTTTTTTTTAAACCTTTTCAGTACATTTCGATTAACTAACTCCTTTATTAAACCTCGGATGACACATAACTTTACGATTACGACTGCATTAAATGCGAAACTTAGAAGTTTACTTTTCATTTTTGCGAAAATTGAAAATCATCAATGCGAAAATCCCGTAGTGATGCAAATTGATTCATGATTATAAAAAGGTGTCAACATAACTGTCATAATTATGTCATTTCGCAGTATATCGATGTCGTAATGTAAGTCTCGAATTGGCTAATGTAACTGGTATTATCGGCGTATTGGGTAACCAAACCGAAAGTATTGCATACGTAGTAATACCTTATTTGTTTTTGACTGAATTTGGTATGTTGCGAACTTGTTTGGGATTACGAAGCTTTTTGAACATTTTCAGTGTCGTTACCAATATTAGCCGTATACCAAGTTTTTCTCGGCCTCGAACAAAGTTATTCTCTAGCCAAAAATGTATGAAAAACATGTGCGCGCGCGCATTTATTTTTTATCCCTTTTACACGCGAGACATTATCGCTGCTTAACTATTACATAAGCCAACCATACATGTATACAATTTTATTGAAACCAATTTGAAAGTACTATTCAGGTTAAGAACCACCTACTTAAACCCGGTCATGTATCAAAAAAGACTCGTCTTATCGATGTGACCTTCTGTAGTAATCGCGGACCGGCCCACGTCCGCTCTCGGCTAAATCTCTTGCGTAACTGAGTTGTACTGATCATATACAACGAATCAGCATAATTTCAAAAATATGTTGACACGGGTTTACTTATACATGAACTTTTCACCGCAAGTGCATATAGAAAGATGAAAGAAAAAACATTTATTCAGCACGGATACATTCAAAGTCAAAGTCAAAGTCTAGAGATTTTTATTTCAAATGGGCCTTTGCAGGCACTTTCAAAACGTCGTGATTCTAGGTGCACGGTTCAAAGTGGGTTGGTCCTGGAGAAGATACCGGCAAGAAACTCCATGGATACTTTGACTACGCAAGAGTGAGAAGAGTAAAGATATAACACTACTCCATGGGTACTTTGACTACACAAGAGATTAAAGATAAAAATAACACTACAGAAAGAGACAAAAGAAATAAAATGTAAAATTCTTCAAAATATTTAGGTGTGCTTTCAAACAAGGCATGCCGAAAAGCCAGCTCAACATTTGCAGGGCGCGAAGAGCCCCGCGCTGATTTTCAGTTGGCACTCCTGCAGTGACGCACTTGCTTAGGGTATACATAGGATCAAGTAGTTGTCTATATATAGCACCTATGTGCTTATAGATTTTCTCGATCGTAGTAACCTGTCTAGGAAGATTACGAGTAAATGAAATTGAGACACTCAAGTTTCATTCATTTTATTTATTTTCAGCCTGTGTTGTCCCACTGCAGGGCAAAGGCCTCCCCCTCCTTTTTCCACTCACTTCTGGTTTTTGCTAGTACGGACCAGTTTTTTCGGTAGGAATCAAGCTCGTCCCGCCACCTTCGCCTTGGTCTGCCGCGATGCCGTTTAATATTTACTGGGATCCATTCAGTTGTTCTTTTGGCCCATAGCTCGTCAGATATGCGACAGATGTGTTCAGCCCAATCCCACTTGTGTCAAGTACTAATTAAAATTGCTAATTAATTTATATGCATGTTATGTTCTCATACCTCATATTATCCGCAACTGATATTTTGCGTGGCTTATTTATGTAATACACAAGGATAATTTGTTACTATCCTGTGGGCATTCCAAATTAGTACGTGGCTACCTCGTCAGTAGATCTGAATAATTATGCAACCTTATATTTAGCAAGGTTGGAGGTTGTATGCGTGTAAGCAGTAAGGCTTTGGAGCACGAACTTGACGCTTCTGTTATATTACGTACTCTATGAAGACACAACATTTTTTTGTCGGAAGATATTTGGTTGGATTTCGGTAACACCTAATCTAAGCCAGCCTACACAGTTTTAAAGCACGGTTAAAACGCTGGTTGGTCGAGCAAGCTTTCTACAGCTTTGACGAATTTTTAATTTTAAAATAGCCTCTGCAATTTTTTTATATTATACCGAATTATAATTTTTAATTTTAATTATTCTGACTGTGTTATTATTGATATTTTTATAATTGTGAAATTTTAAATATTTTATATTTTGAATTATTTTTTCTGACGTGTAATCCTATTGTTACCAATAAATTGACTATGACTATGACTAAGCACCTTCCTCAAATTCCCATCCCACAATACTGATTTTTACTCCTCTTTTTCTGTATATGCTATTAATAGGTTGTGGAATATGCTCCCGCCTGATATAAGAGGCTGTAAAACTGTCTCTGTTCAAAACACGTTTGTGTGGTGGACTTAGCAATCACTACCGGAAATCGTAACAGCCAAGATCCTCAACCAACACCTTAGGAGGCTCACATTGGGCAGCTGGATCGGGCTTGAGATAGAAGGCGGTGCTCTTGGACTCGGCACGTATTGTTAGGAGATTCCTCTCTCTACGGTCCTGACCACCAGTAGCTTGGATGGGTGTCCCGATATCAGTGCCATACTACGTTTTAAATGTTTTTTTAACCCCCGCCAAAAAGAGGGGTGCTATAATTAATTAACCCCCGCCAACAAAGAGGGGTGTTATAATTAACCCCCGACAAAAAAGAGGGGTGTTATAATAAGTTTAACGTGTCTGTCTGTGGTATCGTAGCTCCCAAACGGTTGAACCGATTTTCGTTTAGTTTTTTTTTCTGTCATAGATAATTTTATCCCGAGTGTTCTTAGCCATGTTTCATGAAAATCTGTTCAGCCGTTCAAAAGTTACAGCTGTTTTTTTCTAGTTGGAGTCCGGGGTTTTTGACGGTTAACACCCCTAGACCTGACGTCAAAAACCCCTAGTTATTTAATACATTTACTAAAGGATATTAATATAACTTATAACTTTATAACGCGTAGTTACTGTACCCATTTCTGCTTACACAAAGACAAATAAGTATATAAATAGTATGACCCTCTGTGATCCGAGTATGACCCAGTCTTGCCCTTTGCGTAGGCGTATTCAAACTCGTAGGTTGTACGTAGGTCGCGGATCTTTACGTAACTGCGAGCTTTTACGTAATACTCATAACAGATTGCTAAGTCTACGTACAGATATGGTTTGGACATAGGGTGCCCACTCTTACTATGTATTATAGTACTAAGTGTACGTTACGCGCCCTTCCTAATATATTAATTTTAAAAAAAAAGTTCAAATTCTAAAACCCGACTACTGAAAAGGTATGAAACAAGAAAATATTAATAGATACATATTCATAGTGATGTTCAGAGGATAGGCGTGGTCGTATGCCACTTTGCCCTAAATCTTACGGTCAAACATATAACCCTCTCCGAAGTCGGGTAAAAATACTGTATTAGGCGAAACGAAACGAAACGAACGGCGAAATTTACAAGGTAGCTCGAAGCTTAACCTCTCATAATCGTATTGAAGTTTATTACCAGAGTCGATGTTCATTGCCATTTTAGTTACGCGGGTCTGGGCAGTTAGCCTCGATACCATCACTGCTATCTAATCTTTCCACTATGGCATGAATGATGGCTCGTTTCGTCATGACTGAAGAAGATTTACTGCCTTCGTTCTTCAATGTATATGGCGCATTCCTCAGGCTCCTGAACGGGTGCCGTCTGTCGGAACTGGTCAGCTTGTAACTGCCATGGCAATCTTATTCAGAGGCAAATCATCATTATCCTATTCTTATTTTTTATTCACATTAAATTACATTATTGATCTCTTACCACAACATTGTACTGTTCAAGATTGTAATTTATTATTATAAAAGTATTTCCATGGAGTTTCTTGCCGGTTCTTCTCCATAGGACCTACTATTTAGAACCGTGTACCTATAGTTTCGACATTTCTTAAGTGCCTGTATCTGGTTTACATGAAATAAAGATTATTCTATTCATAACCTAACCGACTTTCTTTCTTCCACAGCGAACAGTCGATAAGCAGCGCCCGTGCATCCGTGATGGTGTACGACGACGGGCTGAAGCGCTGGGTGCCTTCGGGCTCCAGCTCTGGACTGTCCAAGGTTCACATCTACCATCACACACAGCACAACACCTTCAGAGTCGTTGGAAGGAAACTGAACGACCATGAGGTTTGTACACAATGCGTATTAATTTAAGTTTTGGCTTTCCTCCAAAAATTCGAAGATCGATCATACCGTTCTGCACTAGGCCGGTAAATTTCGGTGCAAGTGTAGGTGCTTTCAAAGAGGAACCCTAAGCATTGGGAATATTAATACGCTGATGATGAGTCTTAACCACCCTTTAGAGTGGAGGATTTTTCGACCAATAGACCATTACAATCGAGGTACAGTGGAACAGTCTACCATTCCCAAGAGTATCCCTGAATCTGCCATGATGTTTGATGATTTGGAGTGCCACGACTTTATGGTCGTTCCATCCTTTTATACAAAAAATATATGATACCTAAGTTAGTTTTATTGTAATTGTATTGTACGCTTCACTTTCTCACTCTATATCTTCATTTCTCTTTCACCCAAACGGTTTTCTGGGAGAAAACTCATTCTGAGTTAAGCTCGCCTTTGTTAATTTTTCTTTAATTAAACTGTATAAAAATACAGTTTAATTAAAGAAAAATTAAGTACAAAAAATATGGAATAAACAAAAGTTTATTCCATATTTTTTGTACAATAAAGATTATGAATAAAATTATAAATTCTACAGCACAGTCCTCTTCCTCAGGTGGTGATAAACTGTGGCATTGTCCGCGGCCTCAAATACAACCAGGCCACTGCAACCTTCCATCAATGGCGAGACGCTCGGCATGTGTACGGCCTAAACTTCTCTTGCAGAGAAGATGCTGACAGTTTCGCAAGAGCTATGATGCACACGTTAGAGGTAAGGATTTGTGAAACAGTGACCCTTTAGATCGGTCCGAGGAGAATAGAAGCCTGTAGAAAAACGATAGGTGTTCATTCTAGCATAAAAAGTCCCTGTATGGGCTTAGCCCTTTGGTATACATACCACATAACTAAAATGGTAATGAACTTCAACTCTGGTAAGAAATTTCAATACGATCGTGAGAGACTAAAGTAGCAGCTACCTTATAAAAAAATTACTGATCATGAAGATGGGACTCCCATCTTTTTCCCAGCAGTAGACCCACTCGAAATCAACATGTATGTTCGTAAAGATTTTATGTACTAGCTAAATTTGATTTAGGTCTACATTAAAAATAAGTTACAAGTAGCTTGTGACATACTATTGGACCTTTATCATCTATCTAAAATCGTCGTCACTCCTTATCTTGTTTTAGTCATGTAGACCATTTAAAAGCACTTATAAATAGTTAGACTACAACGTTGCCACGTTCGTTTTCTTATGGAGAAGAATGGGCAACAAACTTCATGGTTACTTCTTTTAAATTCAGAATATCTGGTTGTACTCTATCGCCTTGAACGACAAACAAACTCAGCAGTATCATTGTAATTCCTTGCAGCATTATGACTATCGTCATCTATTTCTAGATCCTTGCGAACAAGCCTGCAGGCAACTCCGCGCCACCTCCCCCGCAACCACCGAACCCTCCCGTGCCGTACAACGGACACAACAACGCACATACTTATGACGAAGACATGGGGTACAGGTAATTTATCATTACTAACTTTTGTTTAGCTTATTTTGTTTTGTTTATTTTCACCAGTTTCACAATCATTATCAGATTTATTACTATAATCATCTTTTCCAAATTTTTTATCAAGTTGTATCACCGTCATTAAAATATTAATAGTTATCATCTTCTGAGTCACTGTCACTATTAGTAACATTACCATTACCAAATATTTCTTTACGATCAGCAAGTTTTACCCCGTTTCCTATTATGACAACACGTTCGTGTTTGTATTAAAATTCGATACGATCAAATGTGAACAGCACCATATCAACTGGTCAGGCAGGCAGCACACAACCGGGCTCCTCGGCTTCTTATAACACGGAGGCACTGAGGGTTATTAGCACATCGTTACCTTTAACATTATCGTCACCTGGATTAAAAGCACGTGAATATCGTTTGTATCTAAACAGAACAATGACACGCGAGGACGCGGCGATATTCCAACAACCCCAGTACCATGCCCCCCACAATCAGCAGTACCATGCGCAGCCGAGCCAGTACCACGCGCCGCATCACCACCATCAGGTAAAAACAAAAGTTCAAATAAACATTTTTTTTAAAGTGACTTGTGTCTTTATTTTGATCAATTTGGACTTACCTTTTTGTGCGTTCAACAGCCTTTTATTTCTCTCTTTCTTTCTTTAGATTCCGTTCCACCTAATGACCCAACCATTCCTTTTTGTCCTTTGTTACAGGCTGCCCATTCACTTGTATCTGTACACTTCTACCTAATCACTTATACACCATACCTCTGCCTCTGTACAGTTCTATGCATTCACTTGCCTGTCTGCTTCCTTCATCTACTTCCCTATTACTTTTTACAGTCCTACAGACCGCTCCCCACTTTCCATTGCAATTTTTTTTATAAATCTATTAATATTACAGCAGCCACAGCAGCCTACTCCTCCTGCCCCGCCGCCTCATGGTGTTCATCATACGCTGCCCCACCAGCCAAGCCAACCCACCCCTGGGCATCATCGCACGAATAGGTAAGGGTATTTCAGATATGACTTATTAGTTTTCACCATTCTTTCTATTATGTTCGGTTCCCAATTTGAGCAGATGCAGCTGAATAATTGAATTCGGTCCCAATTGTGAAGCGAATAACTCGTCCTCGCACTGTTGCTGAAATCCCAAGTTTAACCTATCTCAGTCTACAACTGGATAAAAGTCAAGCCCAAGTTGTCCCACAACACTTTATAATTCACCATTTACCTCCAGTATAACCATGATTTCTTCTTTAGGTCATATCTTCTGTTTATCTAGTCCGATATTCTGATCTTGTTATCTAA
The DNA here is from genome assembly GCA_932294325.1 of Allophyes oxyacanthae. NCBI lineage: Eukaryota > Metazoa > Arthropoda > Insecta > Lepidoptera > Noctuidae > Allophyes > Allophyes oxyacanthae. The sequence continues at coordinate 7,730,680 of OW028635.1, read as the reverse complement.
TTAGACTATTTGAAGATGTAGAGTCCGAAGTACTGTAGGATGTGAGATCGTATCCGTGATCCGTTCAGACGGATGCAACCAATGAAAAAAGTATAAAGCAAACTATTGGGTGTGTTGGTGTTCTGATCCAGACTTTTGGTTCGGAGTTATGTGCTCGGCCTTAGATCATTCGATTATCTGGCTTCAGCACTACGTTTGCCGATCGGTCTTCACTCAAGTTTTGCTTTAACGGCCGTCGATGCTTCGACATTGTGTACTAGTCTGAATGTGATGTGTGTTGTGCAGCGCGCCGATGCCCCCCAACATGTCCCTGACAGCTGCGACGGGTGCGCCCGCGCCGCCTCCAGTGCCGCCGCATCAGAACCTGCCACCGCCCGCTAACGTGAGTATTATGGTCAAGCTTTGTTTTCGTTCAATGTTGCGACTTTGCGAGGTAACATTGTAACTGTATTTTTTTATACCATTAAGGTGGTACACCATTGCCCGCCTGATGGTAAGCGTAGGGTAAATATATCTGATTACCCGAATTGAGCAACTAGATTCACCTTATCTTCTTTTTAAAGCTGTTGGTAAATGTTGGCTTCCATTCATTACTTTTTTTGTATTGTCGCAGGGTCCTCTAGCGCCCCCTACGCCGCCAGCCGCGCCGCAACCTCCACCAATGGTTAGTTTTATTTTACTCGACTGCAAATTACCCCTCTAATTTTAGAATGTTCGGGAAAACTTTGATGGTCACTGACGTCAAGTCAGTGGGTGGTTAGGAGGAAGAAGTTGGTATATCGTATATATGTGTGTATGTTACCACAGCTTTTGACATATATATTAATTAAATATTCATTATTTTATGCGCGTTCAATTTCAAATTAATGATTTTCGCAGTCGAGTCTTTATTAATTTAGAAATTATAAGTAAGTTATAATTGTATTTAGCCTAGTATTTTAGTTATTAAGTTTTCTAAACTTAATTTTGTGAGATAGAACAAATTATTTTTGTGTGTGGGTGATGATAGCTACAATACCATCTAACGAAAACTTAAAGCTTTCGAGGATCCTGCTTAGCAGGCGATGTCCAAACATGAAGTCCAGGGTCTTAGAAAAACATCGGAGTAGACGCTGTACCATCGCCGAGCTGACTGAACGATAATGTTGGATGAAAGGGACAGAGGAACATCCTTACGTGAAGAGTTGCTGCGAATGAGGCTTCACCTAGCACTGCCGCGTCTTTACGTTACCGTGATCTAGGGCAACCTTAGAGCTGGCCTAAACGAGGCATAGTTGACGTCAAAAGCCTGAATACCAAGGCCGATGATGTAACGACGTGGTTTGATGCAGGAGTAAGACTCGTAGTCCAACTGCAAGCAGTACCGCCTCTTACGACCTCCCGCGGTACGCTGCCCCCGAACGACAATCCTTTCGGGCGCACACTGGAGCTGTTTGTAAAACTGGTTGAGAACATGACGCTTTAGAAATTCTCCTGAGACGCCAGAAGCAGCTCCCTCTTTCTATCATGTCTTCGCGGTCTTCGCCAATAAAGTTGGGGTGTGCCTCTGTCTAAGTCACAACGAACTAGAGATTATCTCTGCGGAGTCTCCTTTCAAGATTCTTTGGAGGCCAAGGTTCAAACGTTCAAGATGAAGGCAACGCGACACCATGTTGTGGATAAAACACTGAAGTTGTATGAGCATAGCTAAACGCTTTATTAGTTTTAAGATTTTGTCTGTGGTTTGTAGCAAATTCCCGTGTGATTATATTTGGATGACTGTATTTTTTTTGTAAATACCTTTATAGGATATTTATTATTTTGTTAGCCACCAGTTTTAAGCTTTCAAAAAGCCCTTACGTAGCTTGCTAAATTCATTTTATCGATTTGTATGAATTATATGCTTGTAAATAAAGTACCTAGTACCTTTATGCAGGTGAAGATTTAATCACTGGCAATATTTTAGATCGTGAATCGGTTACTGAGGTGAAATACAAAACAATAAAAAAAAAAGTATTTTCAACATAACATCCAGGATTTTCCGAACGCACACTCAAAATCAAAATCTAATGCGCACAACATGGGAGGCGCGCAGCCGGCCCGCACTGATATTCTAGCCTATTTTTGTTAAGAGCCTAAGCTGCGCTAAATAATGGGCAATGGAAATATATTTACCACCTATATTTATTGAATAATCAACCTTAATGAAATTAAAATCAATTTTTTATACTCTTATATCATTGATAATTTTTCATTTTTTAAATGGATTTTAGTCAATATGGTCCATTGACTAAAATCGTTGTTAGTTCATTAGGAGTGCACACTAGCAACTTTTTGCAGCAGTAACGCGCAATTTCGCGTTCGTTGGGTGTATTTTGCTTTAAAAAAGTGAACAACTATCGCCAAAACGCGTGTTCCTGCTCCAATAAGTTGCTAGTGTATCCTTAATTATTTTTAAAAATCCAGTACGATTCCATCCTTAAATTTTACAGGTGGTTAAATCGATATCCTGTATTTCGATGATTGCTTTTTTCTTGTTTTATTGTAAATACATTTCGGTTCGTAATCAGTTTTAATTATATTAATATGTATATTGTATGTATATAATATATATGTAGATATGATTATGCATGGATAGTTATATATAGATAGTTGTAAATACATTTTGGGTGCACCATTTTAGATTTGTATGAATGATCGCAAATGTGTTGCAAATAGTTCTCATTACATTGATTTGTATGATTATGTATTGTAAATACATTTTGGGTGGGAAATAGTTTTGTTTATTCGTTGATATTAAGACATTGTCATTTCCTAATTATATATTTATCTGTAAATAGATATAGTATTGTGTGTATTGTAAATAAATTGTTTGTATGAATGAATTGGAAATAAAGTACTTAGTACCTTAATATTTTCCGTTCAGTCGCTTAGTTAAACTAAGTGACTGAACGGAAGATAAAAAACCTTAGCAGCAACAAGTTGTGGCGGTGCAAGTGACGTCGGGCCCCCCTCCGCCCCCGCCGCCGCCCTCCGGCGCCCCGGCGGCGCCGCCCGGCTTCGGCAGCGGGCCAGCAGCTCCGGCCGGCTTCAGCAGTGCTCCGGCAGCTCCGGCCGGCTTCGGTAACGGTCCGGCAGCGCCGCCCGGTTTCGGCAGTGGCCCGGCCGCTCCAGCAGGATTCGGCTCGGGTCCGGTAGCCGCCGCAGGGCCGGTGGCTGCAGTGCTGCCGGCGCTGTCGGCACCGGTGACGTCACCACCGCCGCCGCCCCCGCCGCCCGCGCCCGCGCCTCCGCCGGACGTGACGGGACTGGCCGCGCAGCTGCAGCAGGCTAGGCTCAAGAGACAAGCTAAGGTATGTGTCCGAAGTCGTCGTTACTTGCTTTGTTTTGTCATTGATCTTAAGAAGTCTTTTTTAACCCCTGACTAAAAAAGAGGGGTGATATAAGTTTGTAGTGTGTATCTGTCTGTGGCATCATAGCTCCAAAACGAATGGACCGATTTCAATGCAGTTTTTTTTAAAAGCTAGGTTAATCGGGTATCATCTTAGCTATATTTCATGAAAATCTGTTTAGCCGTTCAAAATTTACAGCTCTTTTTCTAGTTGGAGTTGGGGGTTTTTGACGGTTAAGTTATTCTAAACACTCTTCTTTAATGTTGTCCTTAGCAAACAAACGGGCAGGCCAGCGTGGCAGCTAGCGGGCCCGTCCTCGCGGAGGCGGCGTCCCCGCCCGGCGGCGCGGAGCACTCGGGCTCCTCGTCGTCGTCGGGCGGGTCGGGGGCGGGGGGCGCGGGCGGGGCGGGGGCGGGGGCGGGGGCGGGGGCGGCCCCGCGCGGCACGCTGTCGTGCATGATGAACGAGATGGCGCGCACGCTGGCGCGGCGCCGCGCGCATCTGGACCGCGCCGAGGGCAGTCTGGTGAGTCGCGGCACACTGTTACATACGTAGGGGATAGACTGGTTGGTGTCCTGTATAGTAAGTACTCCCTCTATCCCTCTCTCCCTCTAGCACCTATAATAATACGCTTATTATAGGTGCTAGAAGGAGAGAGAGAGTTCAGAGCTCAGCTCAGGGCTCATAAAGATTTGCGAGTACTATACCAGGTGGTCGCAGGAAAAAGTCTAGGGCCAAAAATGCGTGGTCATATTTTAAGGGTGTGGATCAGACCACCAAACTGAACAACTTTCTCTACGGGACCAATATTGTGATTACGAAAAAATCACCAGCTGTTCCATACAAAACTATCTAATCGACCCAACCGTATGAGACAGCTGAATATATTTTCGCGATTACGATGTCGGTCCCATAGAGAAAGTGGTTCAGTTTGATGGTCTGAACCACACCCTTAACTTCTCGCAGGTACTGGAAGAGATTAATTCTATATTATTCTGTGTTTTCTCTCGTGTATTATTACAACATTTACCGCCGTTCCTACTAATGAGTTTGTTTCTTGTCTCCTCCTCAGGAGTCGTCAACGGATAACTCGGTGAACTCGACGCCAATGAAGACGTGGGAGCGATCCGCGACGTTGCCGCACCGACTGCCCGCCGCATGTAATGGCAACGCTTGTGAGTCGCTCCGCTTTTTGTGTTGCTCTATTATTTATGATATTTGGTTTTTGTAGAATAAAGCCAGGGTTAGGAGGCGGAGTCGGGAAATTATATTTATTATTATTACTCCCTTTATTCAACTTTTTGACATACTATTTTTAAATGACTTAACAAAAAAAAACTTGTTCTCGCTAAGTTATTATGTTTAATGATTGCGCTCCTTGATCAATAAAAAAAAAAAAAAAAAAAATTGGTATTATAAATATTTTAATTTAATGTTTATAGCAATTAATAAATTTGATTTTATACCTTATTACTATAATTCTACCAAATTATCAATGTATGCTACTCAAACTTTATTTCCTAGCAGTTTTAGCAATTTACTTTGAAGCTGACAGCTATCGCAGACGTACAAAAATAAACTTTATTCTAGTATTCATAAATAACAAAATCCATTGCAGCCAACTCCGAGTCGGCGACGCAACAGCAGCCCCAATCACCTCGGTCTGTTCGCAAAAGATTTGGCTCAGCCAGTGAAGAAACAATACTTAAGGTAAGAGGAATTAGTTAATACTATTCACAGGGTAATTACTACAGGCCTACCGCTCAAGGCTGGCCGCACATTGTAAGGAATTTCCGCTGGAAAGAATCTGCGAATACTATACTCCATTTACAATAGCATTAGAAAAAGGAGGCTCGTAGAAGCAGTAGTGCAAAACATTTTATTTCAAATTTAAGTTATAACTTTGTTGGATAAATCTGAGACTACTAAATACGGAGATAAACGAAATAAAAGTCATTTTATTTTAAATAATGCTTTATTTATACTAACATCTTCATCACACATTACAAACTTACAACAAAAGGAATGAATGAAACAATAACAAAATCACAGAATATTTACGTCAATTTCACAGACGACATAAACCGGTAAAATTAGAAAAACCCGGCTGTCACAGCTTATGAAGGGATTAGGTGACATTTTAGATTTGGTAGAATTATAGTGAAACGAAAAACGTTCTCAATATTGTTCACTCCTGCTTCTTTTAGGTTTTTAGCATTGACACTTTAATTTTATGTTGGAATGAAATACACTTAATTTCATAAGATAAATAGTTTAAATTATTACAATGAAGTGTGACAGCTGGTATATAAATAAATATTAATACATTTGGCGTTAATCGTAACTGTAACAAGTTTAATGTACTTTTGTTACAAAGTGTACATTAAAAAGAACCTTTTTTAACTTCTGTCTAATGCTATTGTAAACGGAGTATAATTTAATTAATTTTCATGTTAATTAGCTTATGCTACACCGCGTACCCTCGTTATTTTTTACATGCTGTACTGTCCATCCAAAGCCTGTCTGTAAGAGATCGTCGATTGAGATAAGACCGCCCATTGTACAATCTTAAAATGATTAATTGTAATTATTATGTTAATTGCTCCTTTTTTATCATATGTACCTACAATAAACAGTATTTCTATTCTATTCTATTCTATACATTTTGTACTATACCCCGCAGACCGTAAGAAATTGGCCGGACTCATCGTCCGCCTCTAATGGCGCATCCACACATGCCGCCGGCTTATGCCGCCGGGTTCACTCAGATGACTGACAGACTCGTGTATATATAATTTTTTCGTCACCGATCGGTCATCTGAGTGAACCCGGCGGCATAAGCCGGCGGCATGTGTGGATGCGCCATAACGCTCGTTGGATGCCAAACGGACATCAGAAAAATAAATGCCCAAATATGTACGATCAGAATTTAGATAAAATATGCAGTAATCTGAAAAAGTATCCAAAATATGCAATTTATGCATGCCTGTTCACACGAGCTACTTTTGCATCGGCGACTAGCGATTCAGTTGCTTTTCAGAAGGTAGATGCAGCGATCGATCGCTACCTTTTAGTAACCGCGATCGGACGCAGTGAGTCGCTAAAATGCGATGCAGCTTCGATGCTGTCGCAAAGTCGCTAGTCGCCGATGCTAAAAGTGGCTCGTATGTACGAGCCCTTAGTGATTAATTTTAAAGAAGGCTCGGAGCAATTCTTCATATTATCATAATAATATTTTGTTCGCAGCAAGTGAATGGTGGGAACGAAGGTGGTTGCGTGACGGCTGCGGAGTGGGATGCGTTCAAACAGGAGATGATGCGCGAGATGAGGCAGCAACTCAACCAGATAAAGAAAGAGATACTAGACGGTACGTTATAATTTGATTAAGATTTTGTCTCCCTCTGATGTGGACTCCATCGAAAAGCATCCAAGTTCCATCCGGAAGTGCCGTGCGGCGTCACCGCTAAATATAACTAGGCCTTTAAAGTTAAATGTCATTTGTAAATTCGGGGAATTATCTTGTTAAATATCTTATTTCCAACACGACGACACGGTTGGCGCAGTGGCTAAGCGATTAGCTTTCTGCGGTACGTGCCGCGGGTTCGATCCCCGCACGGAACAAATATTTGTATGATCTACAGATAGTTGTTCCGGGTCTGGTTGTTTGTGCATGTGACATGTATGTTTGTAAACTGTACCCTCGATACAGGAGAAATCTTAGAGAGAGGAAAAGTTAAAAAAAAGAACACTACTAAACACATTTGGTCGTACCATCAGCCAGGACCAACGTGCTGGCCAAAACCCCTCTGATCCGAGCAATTCGTACCATCAATTGTATTCAGGTCGAAATTGACATATTTACATGTCACTGGGGTGAATTCGCAAAAATACTATTGTTTGCACTGTGTTACAAACAATGATCTTTATGATCAAATCAAATGTATTTTGTGCTTTGATTTTAATTTTGTGTGCATAACTTAGCTGTCGCATTAGGTTAAGACCTGTAATGATAGTTTTAAGGCATTTAAATAAATAAATAATAAATAAAATTTTCATAATTAACCTTTTTTCAGCAATGAAGGCAGAGTTCGCGCGCAGGTAAGGCCGCGTGGCGCGCCGAGTGAAGCTAGTCCCCGCCGCCGACTGAACACATATTTTATTTGTTAACAATGTACCCAGCCCACTGCTGGGCAAGCTATCAATGAATTATTTATTCTCGTACTCGGCCTATTGCTCAGAGAAGTTAACACTGGGTGATTGCAGAATTGGAACTATTATTTACAAAAAATGTTTACTGTTATAATAACACATTAAAAACACGTATAGTTGAACTGTTAATTCGATGCAGTAAAATGACAGTTAGAAGCAAAATTTTGAATAGTGATATATCGTGTTTTGATTGTCAAGTTATTAAATTCAATAAAAAGTTTGCATTATTGTTAAGTTCATTCAATTTCGTTCATTCTTTTTTCGCTTCAATACCTTTTTTTTTTGTAAAAAATTGGTATCCCTCATCTGTCAAGTTACTGCATCGAGTGACTCGTTATTTTTATCGAGTATTACAGATTGACAGCGTCAAGGTGCGTGAGCGCATTAACTCGTAACTATATTATTATTATTATGTATTGCTGTTATTAATAACTAAATGAATCGTTTATTTGAAATAATGAAATTTAAATTCGACCTATACATTTATGAAATTTACTTACACCTTTTTTTTTTTTTGCGAATGGCCTGAATTTTTTGACATTTCATTTACAATCATGCTTTTGTGATAATTTTAAGTAAATGTTGATATTGCATTTATTGTGTTAAGTTAAACATCAATTTATCGGGAATATTTTGTAAATAAAATATATGTTCATAAAATGGCGCGGTTTTTGTGATCAAAATGACGTATTACGTAATTTAGGGTTGCCCGTCAAGGGTCAGTGTGGACATGTTAAAAAAACAACGATGAAACATGGTAACACTATTGTATTCAATGTAGCCAGTTGAAAATCGGTCTATAACGTCACTAATCGAAACGATTAGGTATCGATTTAAAATGTTGTAAAAATCAAACGAGTTGAAATCGATTCGTTAAAGAAAATAGACTATCGCACGAATATCGAAAGCATAAAAGCAGTTGTGTTTTTTAATTTTATACTTAAATAAAATATTTATTCGGATACGTATTATGTACGTAGTGATAAGGTATCGGATGTATTGCAGTTACTGTCTTGAATTTTACTTTTTGTGGCAAAACGTCTTTAAAAAATACTAATCATTACATTAAAAATAATTGTACAATTGAAAAAGTCAGTGAAAGTACAGAAATTGTCAGTTTTGTTATTAACACGGCCATGTTACATTTTTAGTAATTTTATAACACAAAAAGTAAAATTCAACACGTGGTTTTTAAATAAAATAAAAAATATATAATTGTAATATCCAATTAGCGTCAAGTTATATTAGTATTATTCTATATTTATTGACTTATTAGCGTGTGACTACGCCACATTAGCTTAGAATTATACATTATATGCTATGGGTAAACTCTATAATAAATGTATGTAACTACAACTGAGTTAGGTAATGAGCAGTAAAGAAAAATCGACTAATAATCGTTTACATATAATCGACTAATTTATTTTTATCGATAAGTACATCACTAGTGTAATTAAAAAAATCGAGGATTTTTATATTATTATTTATAATTTTTACGATATTATTATGTACAATATTTATTTTAAAAACTGCATCTACTGTTGTTAGGAGGACTTTAAAGGTTTGACATCATAAAGAAATATATGGGCATCGACTATTTCATTCATTGTAAGAAAAATGATATCAAAATAATAATGATGCTGATTCTATTGTTAACAAACAAAACTAACATAGTCTCACTATGTCCCTTTCTAAGAAAAAATATAAGAAAAGGATGGATGATTTTATTCCTGTCAAACTAGTCCCACTTGCTTGTTAATAACATGAACATCTCGCGTCTAATTTCCCGTAAGTTATAAGGGCATAGACTAATATAACAGTTCTAAATATTTTCTATCCTTTTTCAATTATTTTAGTAAGAAAGAGATATAGTGTGATTAAAATTTGTTTAGTACGATGTGCAACGGAATCGGCACTATTAATTACCAAAATAGTTATTCAATTATTAATAACTGTTCATTACCTAAACATTTTAAATCTCCGAGTTAATATAAAATAAATAGTTGATAATAACAGGACATCCTTGAAAACTTCCCATTAGTACGTCTTCCATACAACATAAGTTTCCAATCCCTTTTATTCATATTTTTGTAGTGGCAACACTCGCTTCCATTTTTGCCACGTTTAAATGATAATTACTATTCCAACTCTTAGGACATTCCTTTTGACAATATCGTAAAATAAAAACCATTTTTTTATAAACTTGCTGGTAATGCCTCATTATTTTTAAGCTTCGACTGAACTATTTCCATTCCGATCTTAAAAGACAATTCTGCATGATTTTTCACTTAAAATAACTCAATTTACTTGGCAATCATTGAGGCGCAACACGTGACGTGACATGTTTAGCAACGTTGCACAAGAGAACGCGAAGATTATTTAAATTTATTACGTCCTTAAGGTTGCAAACAAGCATATGGTAAGCGGTTACCGTAACCTAAGGACGCTTGCAACACCAGGGGCAGAACTCGCTTAGACGCTTCCCCAAGGATGCCTGTTAGTTTGTCTCCGTTCATCGTGATATTGGCACGTGTAGCTCATGATGTTGCGGCAACACGTTGCGTTTCAACTGGTCAGAACATGGTTTTAATTACTCTACGAAAGAAAATCAAATCCAGATATTTGTGAGTCACGGACAATGTACAGGGTGGTTTAAGTAAGAACGATGATAATAGTGTCATTTTACGAGTAAGACGGGGGGGGGGGGGGGGGGTTACTTTGGTCCTACAATACTTGCTACGGATCTGTGTGTCTGTAAGGTTGCTGCGACTCGGTCTGCATCGAATCAGGAGGGCAATTTTCGTATCGAGACCATCTCGGCATCGAGTTTGCACTTCGAGCGCTTTTTCGACTATAAAGTCTTGCAAATCGAAATCGTTTACTCGAATCTTGTATTCTTAGCATTAACTGAAATAATTCAAGTTGAGATTCAAGGTCCTATGTATATAAAACAGTAGACGTGTCTATGGCGACGGTGCCAAGTTTCCACTTTTTTAGGCAGTGTCCTTACATTTAGACCCCTCCGACGTAACGGGACTTGTGTTGCATGGTGAACTATTAAGTTTCTAATTACATATTTAGTAATGTCACGGTTACCAAAATCGTGAGATTAAGGCGTGTATTTTTATTTGCATTGTCTCTGTATTACAATTAATTCTGGATTTGATTTTCTTCCTTCTCAATTACGATCATTAATTTTTACCGTAATTTCAGTTTTACGTATGTTTTAGATTGGTTGATATAAGTTAACTTGAACACCCATATTGTTTTGAAAGCAGTTTTACGGATTATTTTGCTATTTTACTTTTTACATTTTCTGATCTATTGTTTTAGCTGTAGTGAATAGGATAGAATGGGATTGTTGCAAATAGGTAATATTGCAACAGTGTTGTTGTCTTAATTTTTTGCGTGGCTATCTCTTTCATGCCAGCCAATCGATAAAGATAGCTAGCAAGATGGCCTTAAGCGATAATGTAAATTGTTTAATTCCAAATATAAATCTGAGAACTGGTATCATTTCAATACTGTCACTATATATTTAAGGCGATAGGGTGTCCTTCTTTAATTTGCCAAATTAGATAATGTGCTTTATGAGGATTTCCAAAGCACTTGCAATGACCACGCCAAAACCTAAGTCTTTCACGCGACTCCGTTGTTCTTCTTTTTATAGTGTTGGTAACATTGTCTCGGTTATCGACAATACGTCAGCAATGCTTGCAATGCATGCAACTTCAGCGGGTCTACCGCGTAACTAAAATAGTAATGAACATCGACTCTGGTAATAAACTTCAATATGATCGTCAGAGCCTAAACTTCGAGCTACCTTGTAAAAAATTACCAATCAGGTAGTTGGGACTCCTATCTTCATGATCGGTTTTTTCTTTACAATGGAGCTAAGGCTTACATTCAGAGACGACAGAAACGAGTCTAAGCGTGAACTTACGCTTCCATCGGTCAAAATCAACAGCTTGCGCTCATATTTGTATTCAGAGACGTTCGGAACACGGCTTAAACTTAACGTAAACTAAGATAAGCCAAGTAGTGAATATTGACTACTTAAGACGACACTAGCGCCACCAAGCGGGCTAAGGTGGAATTAATTTCGACAATTTGAGATTTTCAAGTCTGACTAACCTCATAATTTAATTAAATAGGTTTATGTCTCAGATATTTTGTTTCGCTCACTCCAATTGCATTTTGTATATATTGCTATCCTGTTTTAATTTTTATATACGCCTGCTTACACATTTTCATAAAAACCGTAACTTACCGATAAACATTTTACTATTAAAAATGGCCATAGAGAAGGGAGTCTTAGCTAAGCTTACACTGCGTCTCTGAATACGAATTTTGAAGATGCGCTTAGCGACGACTTTGCATAAAGCGGTCTTCGCCCGTCTTTAAGGTCATGTCTCTGAATGTCAGCCTAAAAGTTTAGTCTCTCACGATCGTACCGAAGTTTATTACCAGAGTCTGATGTTCATTACCATTTTGTTACGCGGTAGACCCGCAGTTCAGTGAATGCTTGCACTGAAGTGAAGTGAGCAGATCGTTACATAATGGCGCCCGTCAGAATCAGAATCGTCCACTTGATTACTTATTTTAAACGCGTGGTAGATTGCCCTGCAACTTGCAAGGAATCGGTGCGACTATTTACCGCGCAGTCGTGTAGCCATCAGTGCGCGCGTACTCTTACTCAATAGTTTTTTTTTTTTTTTTTTTTTTAATAACTTTGCCCGTTACTAGGATTTCTCCTGTATCGAGGGTACAGTTTACAAACATACATGTCACATGCACACACCACCACACCACAGTTATATTCAGTTTACGAGAATGTCTGCCTATAACGCTTAGATCAATTTCCGGAGAGTTTTCAATGACAATGCCTGATGTAATAGACTCGAATAAATATTGCCACAAATGGCGTACGGTTTAAGTTGTCAAAATAGCGCTTAATGAAAAATGAAATTTATGAAATGGCAAAAATTTTGCGAAATTACCTCCACCCTAATGAATTAGATTTTTTGACTATGTTGTCTACAAAAAAAATCTACAAGTCGACTATATTTTTAAAGTGACAAGATCCTCCAAACTCACTAGCGCCATTGATGAAAAACACCATTTGTCAGAACGGATCAAAAAGGCGGGAAAAATAGTTTTTTTTTTTTTGCTATCCCAATTTCGTACACTCATGACCGAACGCAATCGGCCTATTGTATAAAACTAATCACTTTACTACTCTATTATACTGACACACAGTTTTTGGATGTTTTATGTAGATGTAAAATCCTCTTTTGGGATTTCTTTATAATTAGGACAGTTCGCTTTTGCGTACGCCGCAGTCGCCTACGCAGGAACCTGAGAAAACATGTATAAATAACCACTTTTATGTAAAAAATACTATTCTGTGTAATACATTAGGTAGGTATGTAAAAAGATTTTCTTCGCACTCGCAAAAGTGTAACGTGTCCTTTATACAATGAATTTGAGTTAAAAAAAAACTGGTGCTCAAAATCATGTATTATTCCATTTTTTGTTATCGACTGACTATGCATTTACGATAGAAAAATATTTTTATTTAGTTTTTTTTTTTTTCGAAAATATAATGATATCCGAAAATCGTACATTAAAAAATTAGTAGTGATATATTATTATAAGTAACGCTAAGTATTAAAATGTTTAAAAAAACTAACCAAATTTTAGTTGGGTTACTAATTTTTATTATATTATTGGTCTCAGTTATGTCAAAGATAAAGAAGAATGTATGCCATTTAGCGAGGGATTGTGAAGTGTATAAATAACGCACCGACTCCATATAATTTTTGTTATATTATTTTGGAGTGGTGTGGTTATTGAATTGTTTAATAGTTCTGAGAGAACTTTGCCGATATTCTAGTCGATTTCCTAATTCACGCACAAAGTAAAGACAAACCACCTTATTACAAAATATGGTTAAAAGTAAAACCAAGGTTTTAAATATATCCGTCACTTTCTAACGTCATATGACAAAAAGAGACCGGGCTATCTTAAAACCTGAGTTTTACAAGACTTGCTTTAAACCATCTTTTGTAATAAGACGAAAAGTGATTTTTAGCTTAGAATAGTTTAAATGGCTGAATAAATAATCTATAGCGATAAAATTTGTATGAAATTGCGAGCTTTTAAGGAATAGATAAATGAAATACTTGTAGTAAGCTATAAATTACTTTTTGCTAAAACTAAAATGACATAAATCAATAGTGTTGTTCGCTATGCGTTAGAAAATCGACTAATTTGAGAATTATCCAGTATTTTTGTTTTTAACGACTTAAATTCATATTTTTGTTAGTAATTTTTTGTGGTGCATTAATAATGTAAGATTATTAAAATGTAAGGTGTGAAAAATATTTAAGAGAGTACAACATATCAGAGGATTATTGATATGATAATTTTTAATAGTAATTATTGCCATACTAAAAAAAAAGTTATACAATTTCGAGCTCGACTCTTGTACCAAGATCTTTTTTAACCTTTTTCTACGATATATGCATTCCATTTGTATGTGTACGAGTGATAAAAAACAAATTCCGAGTAGGCATTTAGTCGAGAAATGATGCATTATGGCACTAAGATAATGCGAAAGAGAAAATAAGACATGATTAGATAAAATATAGCCTAAGAAAGCACTGTAGTTTAATAAAAATAATTAGAAAAAGGATTTAAATAATTCCATTTATGATTGCATTCTCTAAAATATTTTTCACACTTCACACAATGTATATTGAAAGGAAGTTTTCTGTAATTTATTGTGAGAAATTCTCTCAAGTAACGTATATATTGTCGCTAGGGTAGGTTACCATAAAGTGTTGTACTGTACTTTGTATCAATGTGTATTATTTTGAAGTCACATCGTGTAAATAGAATTTTTTTGGTAACGAATTATATTTTTTTGTGATCGTATTTTTTCTTTTTATTTTCAACCTTTATTTTCTTTTTAATTCGTGTAATAATAATCGATACATTATAATGGGAGTATAGTAGGCCTGATGGTATTTTTAAGTATTTTTTAAAGGCACAAGCTCATCATACGGTGCTGTGTTAAAAATGGTAGATCTATGTTTCAATCAAATCTGTGTTTATTTGTTACTCAAACACTGCCACTCCATAAAAATATTAATTAAACGCAACTTAGAATGCACGAATTATTCCTAAATTTGCTGATAAATTTATACAATGGCAACACTTTTATACTTCTTTTTCAGCAAAGCTTCGTATTGGCGGTTCTTTTTGCACTTTTTGATACCTTTATTCTTATTTTTTTCTTACAGTAACTTAGTGAATAATATTAAGTACCTTATTGTCGATTGTTTTAATTACTGTGGCATATAAAAGGTATTATAATAAGTAATATAAGAGGTATGAAGGCGCATTGGATCGCAACGGATAGCTTGTTGTTAATGTAAATAAACGCTGGCGTCAATAAACGGATAAACCAATTATTATGATCGTTTTATTAAAACGCTTTTATTAGCTTCACCTATGCTTCTTCAATTATGTAAAAAAATCTTGGAAGTTAAATTTGACCCACTTCCCGGTTTCCGATTGAGCTGAAATTTTGCATACACGTTTAGTTTGGATGACAAAAGCGTAATTTTTTTTTAAGCTAACATTTATTATTGTTATAACGTTATTTGGAAGTTTATGGGTAACTGAATAAAATCTCGGTAAGGATTTTTTTTTCTTGATATGTGATTAACAGCGTATCGTCTCGTAATTGGTAGATTTTGCAGTGTCGTTCAACCTATTTTGACTTCTATTGCGTAGGTAATAGTAGTGCGTGTAGTGTGTAGTCTGCCTACCCGCATTAGGACAGCGTTGTGAACTAAGGCCTAAGCCTTCTCATTCCGAGAAGAAACCCCTGCCCGGCAGTGGGACAATAATGGACTGGATTTATTTATTTATTTTAGTATTAATAATAGTAATCGCCAAGTCTATTTAAATCTAATTTAAAAAATTGACAATCGCTCAAACCGTCTATTTTTAACCCCCGACAATAAAGAGAAGTTCTAAGTTTGTAGTGTGTATTGTGTATCTGTCTGTGGCATCGTAGCTCTATAACGGATAGACCGATTTCAATGCAGTTTGTTTTTTATTGAAGCTAGTTTAATCGGCTATCATCTTAGGTAACATCGGTTAGTTCTTTTTCTGGTTTGAGTCGGGGGTTTTTGACGGTTAGGTTATCCAATACCTATATTTTTTGTCATCCTGGTATTATTATCTTCGGACGGCTAGAAATAAAACCATCATATGAAAAAAAGGCATTTTATTAAAAAAGAGGAAAATAAAATTACATAGAACACATGGCGTAACATTTATAAATAATAATAGTATATTTTTATACGGATCCACATAAAACTTTATGCGTTAACAATCTTAGTATATAAACATACACATATACGGTTTGTCATGTATTATTTTATTATGAACCATCTCCTTTTAAACATAAAAATAATTTATGCTACAAATATTATGTACTGGGATCCGGAGAACAACACTATTAAAATCGACTAGGATTGTGATAATATAATAAAATGATCATATTGTATATTCGTATTTAGAACCTTGACTTGTAAAAATAACAATAAAAATTTAGTCGATTAAAAACAACATTTGTTTTTAGGCACAATCTGGTAATAAAATCGACTAAAATCTCGAGCACATTCAAAATAGTCCAGTCTGTAATTAGTACCATATCTCCGACCCTAGGCCTATTCTTAATTTATGCCTATACTGGCCAGGAGGGAAATTAAGGCACAAAATATTTGTAGCAATAAGGTACATTATAATGTCAGTCACTCTAAACAAAAATCAACAATACGCGTTCTTACATACGAAAAAATTACTAACTATTACTGCAGATCGAGACTTTCATGATTATGGTCCACAACAGTTGCTTAGGCAGTGTGATCAACTCAACATCGTCTAAACAAACGATTTAGGCATCGAGTTAAGGCAGTGTATTATACTCTGTAGTTGATATATTTTTAATATCTATTATTATTGTTATAGTAGTCAGATTAGTCGATTCTGACTTATAAAATTAATTTAGTCGAAATTATTCGACTATAGCCTTAATGTAATTAAGAAATTGGTGTTTTATATCTCGGTCTCCAGTGATAGTAAAACTACTAGGTGGTCATTGTCAAATTATGGCCAAATATTAATTTCTAAGATAGTAAGGTATAAATTTGAAAGCTCAAAGCGCGTGTATATTATTAAATATTAGACTTATTGCACATTCGACGATTACAGATCACAATTTTGTGCGAAAAAGCACATTTATTACAACTAAAAAATAAATATAATCGAGTTATACAATTTTATTTTAATAAAACATTTATGTGTTTTTAACAACAAAAACAAAAAGAAATAATGGTAACTATAATTCTTTAATATTGTCGTAACTTTGAAGAAATGAGGTAGAAAATTTTGTGTGTAATTCTCTTATTTTGGCTGACTTTCACAATTTCACGTGGTAATGAAATCTAATATTTTTTTTATTTAAAATTGGCTTTGATGGTGGGCTCTAGCGATACCTAAACTAATTCTAACATTTTAACGCCAAGGGAACGATGTTTTAGTCAGACGAAAGAAAGTGGCGCAAATATCGGGCAACTTTTATGTTCAAAGCTGTCATTACACGATTCCCCTTGAATGTTTAGCCGTATTTTTAAATCCACTTCATCTGAATAAAACATTTTCCTAGTGACAAAAAGCGAGTAACATTTTGAAGATTTAAATAGTCAGCGACGCTTAGAAATCCTACGATTTACTTAAACACTAATTTTTAAACTTCATTTTTTCATATAAATATATGTAAAAAAGCCTATATATTGTATAATATGTCAGCAGGGTACATAGGTAGGTGTTGTACTTAGAGTTTTTTTAATAATTTAAGTAGATTTTTGAAAACGATGCTTTGTGCTCGCAAGCTTTTTTTTATGAAAAAATCACAACATCCTTATGTTTTTGTCTGTGTACGGAGATGCGATGTAAGTCCTGGAAAAGAGAAACACATTGGTCAACACAATTTACGTATATAAAATAAAAAAAATAGCGAAACATATTTTTGAGGTGCTAAATTAGCTGAAGATTTGCAGTAAAAATGTTCAATGAACTATATGTAATAAATCAACTGCATATATACCTACTATATTATTTCTTTCCATATTTATAAATTCCTGCGAACTTCAGCCAAAGTAACACCCCTTCTGTAAACAAATGTAAATTTTTGACTAAAATCTATTTACTACATTGAATCAATATTTAGATGTACAGGGTGATCTAACGGTACATGTAATAATTTTTCTTGTATAAAAAATGTAATATTTTATAAACGTCGATGACTAAAATAAATTATGTTTACTGCTGGGCCACCCTGTATATGGCATGCAAACGACATCAAATACATAACTATATACATAACATAAACGAAAGAATTGCATTTTTATTATACTTTGCAAATAGAAATAAAATTATATTCAAGCAACATCTATACAACATTTTCCTTCAGCGAAAATTATATTTTCACATTTTTTTTAAATCGCTATCTCTTATGTAAATAAAACATGAACGATTATTAAAAAAATCCATGCATTAAGAGCAGTTACAAAAAAAACGCTTAATACAACAAAAAAAAAACTTTTAATTAAAATTCTAATGCAACAAAAGAAAAAAGCATGCAAATCACTCTAAAATCAAAATAATTAAATTGACGACTACAAACTTCAATATTTTTAAAGAACCTGAATGAAAATTGCTTGTTATAATTTTTTTGTATTTTTTTATATTTTTTCTTTCAGTCTTCTCGCTTAGCTTGACTATTCACTTAACACAGGGAGCATGGATCTAGAAAAATAGTATTTTCTTATTAATAAATAATAATATTAATGGTACGTAAATATTTTTTATGTTTACTGATGATCTGCACTATCTTATAGATTTTTAATAATATTTACTCTTTATATGTATATTTTTTAAATGTTTTTAGGACCTTTTTGCTAAAATTAAAACTAACAATCATTTTCTTGTATAGTGCAGATCAAAACTAAACTAAAATCATGTTCACATAAAATACATTTAGACACATAAAACGTGAAAACTAACATTATTTTTATGATGTTTTTAACTACTTATCATGATTATTTTATATTGATGATAGTGGTTATAAACTATACATTTTATAAGCAAAGCGAGCGAACTATACCTAGTGATAAATGACTATGTGAATTTCACTTATAATAAATATATATATTTTAGGTTTATTTCTGAAATATAACATTCTCTACAGCTAATTTTCAGTGAGAAAAAACTACGTTATTTTTCATAAAAATAGGTGCAAAGTTGAGAGATTTTGTGAAAATCATGAAAATACTACCTAATATGGCGCGCTTATATGCCAGCCTCAAAATAACAAAATATCAGTTCGGGCCTTCAAACAGCTTTTTATATTATATTTTGTGTTTTATATACAGGATATTTTTTTTTGTAGTGCGCAAAATTTGCAGTGTCCCTTCCCAAATGCAACCGCAGTACTAAATTCACTCCAAAACAAAATAAAAAATTGATTTCGTATAGCTTACGCTAGTAAATCATGCGTGTCATACTAAGTCGAATTTCGTTTTGTTTCAAAGTGTATCCCAATACTGCGGTTGCATTTAGGAACAGTGAATCACTCTACAAATTATGCGCACTATTATCCTGTATTTCTATACCCTGCCTTGACCTTTCTGCTAATAGGATAGAAAGCCCAAAAAAATCCCTACCTATTACTACGAATTTCTCTGTATTTTTCAATGCATTCTTGGCTCTATTAACATAACTCACAATTCAGAATTAATTTATAATTTTAAAGAATGAACAAGCGAATCAATTTGATATCGGCTATTTTAAATAGATCGTATAATTTTTTTAATAACTATTTTCATTTTAAATTTTATTCTGTCCGAAAACCCGAACGCGTGAGCTAGTGAGAGCTATAGAAATATTAATAAAAATGCTAAGAACTAAACGAGTACCTTCCATTTCCAAAGCTATGGGAATGGGACCTTGGCAGCGTTAAAAATAAAAATACATAATAATATAAGCTATAGCATAGATGAATTAACTTTATGATCCGACCAAAAGATTTCTTGTAATGTGAATCGTGTCCATACAGCGGGCTTCAGGGCCCCAAGCTTGCTATTTCAATTGTGTCAGAATGGCCTGATAATTGTTCGTTTTTACAATGCTGTTTAACCGATTTTGACTTCTATTGCGTAGGTATATAGTAGACAAAATTTATACTGGAAAATAACCGACTTTTACTTCTATTACTTACGCAATAGAAGTCAAAATAGGATGAACGTCACTGCAAAAACCAACAATTACGTGACCATTCTGACACAATTGAAATAGCAGTCTTGGGGCCCAGGTGTTGATCATCTTTGATAGTTATTTGCGCGTCTCGAAAAGATAAGAGCCTTTGTCAATTTCAAAGAACTGTCAAATAATATTGGTTAACAATAATTCTTTGCGGCCCACTGTACCTACCCCCATATTCATAAAACAAGAAATAGATATGTAACGCTCAACATTTTTATATAAATCATAGACAAGATATAATTATATTACTTTTAAAATCCAATATATGAACTGCATTTTACAGTTTTGTTATAATTCGGTATTTCATTTATGTATTAAAATTTTTGGTCGGATTTTAATGTATTTTATTAAATAAGTAAGGAGGTAATTGCGTGTTACGTCAGAAATAAAATGCAATTTTTACTTCTATCAGAAGTTATATTTTATTGCAAATTTTCGTTAACATAATTCTTAATCATGGGATTTTTTTATATAGGTAAGGTACCCATATTTCTGATAAAAGTAAAAAAAAATATGAAAGTTCGAATGACAGCGTCATATTTTTATTAATTAGGTACTAGTAAAAAAAAAATAAGAAAAAGGAAGCCTTAGCAGCTTATGTTTCGAATCAGATATAATTTTAATAATATTGTAATTACAGTAACTACTGATTTTATGAAAGAAAATAAGTATGTAAGTAAGTATTGTGTTTAGTGAATTTAGTAAGGACTTGTATGATTGACAAAAAATGGTAATAATATGTTTTTGCTGTTCAAGCAATGAAATTAAGAAATATAACTGCAGTGTTTTTTATTTTTTATAAAAAATCAAGCAGATTTAAACAAGTCCTTAATTACACACCTTGAAACTTTACTGGTCCTCGAACAGAATAGGAGGACTATAAAACGTCAAAGTGTATTTAATATTATAATAAAAATATAGTGAAAACATTTAGCGATATAAATTTTTTCGAATAAAAATATCAAATTTTACGGTCTGTATTTTAAACTTAGTTTAACCTAATTGGTATAATTATGATGACGACTTGTTTACTTCGTCAAAATTCGATTGATGATTTAATATTTTAAATATTAGTTTTTTTTAAGTTGTACTAATTGTAATTTGAAATCAAATGTTGCCATCGTGACACAGTTTACCCTTCATGTCAGAATATTTTGGGCAACTTTATTGTTGTAATTCATCAGGATTTAATTCTGTTAATGATTTTTAAAGCATGCATTTTTTTTACTGCTACAGCCAAAGAAACTTTCTATTATGCTAAATAATCCAGGTTGACTGTACCATTGACAAAAAAAAAACATGGCGCATTGTACTACTGACTATTTATATCGTGATTTCAAAATGTCTTCACATTATTATTAATTAATAGCCGTTTCTGTGTAAAAAATGTAAATACTACGAAAATATTGAAAAAAAATAGACCAATTTTATCTAAAAACTTACCATAGTGGTGAATTTTTATTATATGAATGACAATCGCTTTAGCGTGTAGCTTTAGCGCCAATTTTTGTGTTAGTGTTGCCTGTTTATATAAGTCTTCTAAAATAGTATAGTTTTGGTTACATGAGGATAGAATGAATATTAAAATGATGTTGATTTTGTTTAGTAAACGTGGATCTGGGTATCTTCTAGGGATCTTCGTATAGATTCTGGAGATTTCTGCAATCATCCTAGTAGTCATAGTATCTACTTTTAATATGTTTAACTAACAGTCCACCGTTCAGACTTCCAGAGTGTATGGTAAATGCAGAGTTAAGATCTGGTACTTTATGAACTTAGTTCTAATGTATCCCTGTAATGTACTACTGGTACTTTTAGTGCCAACTTACAGCTCCATATTGTGCACGGTGGATCTGGGGCAGGTGGCTGGCACCTTGACGTGGCAGTGCTTGTGGCACTTGAGCAGACAGTCACGGCACTCGTAGCCTTGCTTGCCGAGTCGCCGCGCTATCGTCTTAGTGCACACTTCACATACTGTGCCGCTGTGGAATTTTAAAATCAAGGTTTAATCATCATCTTCATATAAGCCGTATGACGTTTACTGTTGCGTATTGTAAAGACTTTAAATACCAACTGTTCTATTGCTAAGTGTCATTGTATGGGTACTTCGATGACAAATCAGAGGACAGTGTTGCTATAGATCAAACTTTTTCGTATACCTATTTATTCTTAAACCTGTGACCACCGTCAGATAGATAACAACAAGATAGATAACAACAATTAGCATTCTGCAAAAGTCTTTCCTTAGGATTGTGGAGGTGAGATGACAGTAACGCATGTTTCTTGAGTTATAAACAATGATTCGACTAGGTGCCTGAAATCAAGCAGAATATGAATTTACCAATAAAAGTCCTGCTCTATATTAAATGCTAGACACATCTTTTAAGACAGTTAGCGATGTCAATGTCAAAAGTCATTTGATTTGAGAAACTCCAACTGACCTAAGAAAATAAAATGTAAGTTTTAACACAACTCACCCACTAAGATGTTTAGCAATAAAGGTATGCTCATTATAAATATGAAGCTTGATGCCCTTCCGCCGCCATCTGGACCGCTGGGCAATGGTGAGCGGCACCAGGTAGTGCTTCTTAATACCAGCCTCTATGGTCTCCAACACCAGCGTCGAAGCCTCGTGGATGAAGGTCCTGGCTGATGCGGTACTGAACCCGGACATTTCACTGAGAGATGACCTTTTGGGTTTAATATTTTTGTTCGAAGTTGGGTTGGGAGGGGTAGGTTGGAATTAAAGGAAGTGAGTGCAGGAAAATAGATAAAGTACAAAGATATGTTTAGGGACATAAATATTATAGAAAAATTAATTGAACCAATATAATATTTTTTATTGGAGTTCCGGAAAAGAATAATATTAGTTAGGAAATTCAGGAAATTTAGAACAAATAAAATATACAAAATACAAAGAAAAAACCAAAACAAGAAAAAATGAGAAATCAAAAATGGTGCAAAAGCATGGATATAACATAAATATAATAAAATCAAGCATTTTCATTCGCGCATACAATGTAATAATGTAATGTAATAATAGTTTAGTATGAAAAACCGGTGTTACCAGATTGCAGAGTGCCATTACCCCCAGCGCATGTGTGAGTGTTGACAGATGGAAAAAAGAGAAAAATCCTTTATTAGTGTCAATGTTGCCAGACTCCAACAGTTTAAAAAAATTCTTCTATGGCAAGACAGCATTATTTTAGTTAAGCAGTGAAGTTAGTAGTATCTAAAATATATATTTTGAAATAATATGTTGTTATAAAATTAGGAAATAATGTAGTCTTGCCAAGCGTCTACTCTTCGAATTAGGTATTACCCAAGCATATACTATCAAACACGTTTTTAATTTCATGACCTTGGGCTTTCTAATTGGTTATTTTAATTATTGAAAACTTAACTTCAACAACAAGAGAAATCAAGAAAGCCATTTTTATTTTGGCATTATGAGTCCCTCCCAGACTTTTCTATTTGTTTTTCGATGAAGGAAAATATTGTATTATAATTATCGAATAGGTTATACCTACATTAACATTTTTTATTATATTCAAGATAAAATGTCATTAGTAGAAGAAGTGGATGATCAATGGTAATGAATAAACAAATTTCTATTTTTCAGAATCTCCCAGAAATTCTACAAATCGCTCCATTTGTGCCCAAACACCAGAATGATGATGATGTAAATATACGTACACTGATAAACTGGTTGTAATACTTTGGAACCTACACAATACAATCATAATTTTAACTGATACATGTATCTGGGTGTCCTTTTACAGGTCCATATTGTACTTAAAACCCGTGTACTTATTACAAAAAAAAAAGGATTACGTAGGTATACTACATTTATTTAACTATTAACTCTATAAGGGCAACATTATTAACCACCCAGTTGCTTCAGATAACCCAAGTATCTTAGCTCCCTAACTAATGACCTAAGGATGTAATGAATGATGACCATACCTTCTTGAGGTCCGGGACTCATCGCCAGACTGCGCAGGTGACGCGCCAGCTGAGTAAACGTTTCTGTTGGGGACGGATAACGCTTTTTCTGTCGGGATAAAGGTAGGTTTTAGGTTAAAAAATTTAACGACATAACCTTTCAGGACACTATGTAACAATGTGACAGACTCCAAAAACTTTGATGAGTGGTTAGTAAAATGTAGATATTTTTTATAGGAATGAAAATTTTTGAAATTTTTATTGCAGTACTATTTAACAATAGACAAACGTCATTGAAATCGATTATAAACAATCGAGACTAACCATGTGCGTGTCTCTCTGCGCTGATGCTGCGTATGCGGCTCTGGTTCTCGAGCTCCGAGTCGGTGAGGTCCAGAGACGCACCGCGAGTGCGGGACCGGCCTAATCTGTACACAGATATAATAGGAAATTAATAATAATTGGATAGATATTGATGGCTATAGCAAAAATAACTTGCACTTATAGACGTTTTCTTTGATTTAATATATATTATTATATTATTCAAAATATTTCATACATTTCAATACCTATATTTCCAAGATTATCTCGCAACTTGAGCCCAATCAGTATTTTCACTAGACGGTAAGCAATAAATTGGTATTGGCATCATAGCATAGTATTGTTCTACCTTCTCTTAATAGTTCCGAAGAAGTCCCTCCTCCTCTTGCGAGGGGCAGGTTCTGGTGGAACGTTCTCATTCTGCTGGTGCACGTAGTCACCCTGCTGAAAGAGATAAAGTACAGATTTAATACATAACATAGATATTACAACTAAAAATGATTGAAATGGTAATATTATTTCAAGATAAGACAGTTGAAAAATAAGTTTAAGTTCAATAAATAGGATGTAATACAAATTTTTTAAATCTTTTAATAATTTGATAAGTTATAATAAATAAAAACAAAATTAGCCGTTGAATAATATAAGTAACTATCCAATAAGTAGTGCCGTATTCCTTTCAAATACAATAAATATAAAAATATATCTAGCCCAAAGAACATCAAAATAAATAAAATACTGCAAAACTATCTAAAAATGTGCACAAAACAAAGAAAAGTTAATATTTTAGTATATAACAAAATAAAAATAAACCACAAACAAGACGTTACCTCGGTATCTCCGTTAGCTTTAGCACCGTTCTCCTTGATCCGTACAGTTTTGCCGGGCGACGCGTTAGGACTGACCGTCACCGATTTTTCTATCTCACTCTCACTCTCATCAATTGTATCACTCTCTTGAGGTACTTCGGTATTAGCTTCTGCTTGTTCCACTTCGATGAATTTCCCCGAGTTGGTTAGTTCAACCTTTTTTGGTAGATTTTTGGGGAGTTAGTATGGCAACACAGCACACGGGGTTTTAGGAGTTGTTTTGTGACAGTATTTTTGTTCAAATTCAAAATGGAGAAAGACTTAACTATAAAAAGGAGTTTTCTTTTTATATTGTATTATTATTAGAATTAGATACATAATTATGATATGGGTTAGGTACTACTGAACTGGTCTAACTGGTACTGTTACAGTATTTTTAACTTACGACTTCAAATTTAGCTGATTTTGGCTTTTGTTTTCATTTAATGTCAACTTCAAGGCATTCGTGGTGCGAGTACCGAACTGTTTTCTGCCCCTCGTCATGGACGAAGATTTTTGGCCGCAGGGCGTGGTGTTCCGTCGCTTCCGCGGACAAGTGCCACAGGTCAGCACAAATTCATATAGTGCAAAGTGAAGTGCTACTAACATAGTTCTAAGCCTTATTTGATAACACAATTTTTGTATTTAACTTATATGTATAATATGTATCGTCAATTACCCCCAAAGGTGCCCAAGATACAGGCCTAGCCTAGTTTGGGACCAATGGAAGGTATTTTATATTGTAAATATTTATTGAAATAAATTGAAATTGAAATTGAATTGGAATTGAATTCAAATATTTTGTCACAAAATAACTCCTAAAATGGTCATGCTTTGGATACACACTTATGTACAAAATAATATTAACCAAGACATTTTAAACGCTTTTTAAAAGCAACTAGGTAAACGTTAATATCTAACGCAGAGCTAGCGACTCTCAGCAGACAACATCTGTTATTCTAAAAACTACCAAAATACTCCTACAAATTCGTATTCATCCCTACTTGGTAAAGAATATTACAACAAAAAATACAATTTTTAGGACTTTCTATTTGTATTTCTTATTAATTGCATAAACTTTCTGTAGAATATGGATCAGGTGAAGGCACATTCTGTTTCATAATAATATAATTCTTTATCTGAAAGTTGGTCCATCAATGATCCAAGTCGCACCAAACTAGCGTGGTGGACTATAATATAACCCATTCTGAAAAGAGAGCCGTGCCCTTGGATCAATAGTACCTACAATAAGTCAAGGGCGGTCGGTTCAAGTTCAGTATTGTCTATGTTTATTATAGTTTTTACAAGCGACCCGCCCCGGTGCAATTTCTCTACTATCCTTACATTAAATATGACAATATTATACACGTAAACCTTCCTCTTGAATCACTCTATCTATCAAAAAAACCGCATCAAAATCTGTTGCGTAGTTTTAAAGATCTAAGCATATTTATAGGAACAGACAGACAGCGGGAAGCGACTTTGTTTTATACTATGTAGATAGTGATGTTTGTCTTTGGTAACAACACTAATCGCCATCTTATTTTGTAGTAGGTATTTTTGTTATTTTGTAATGCACCTGAGTTGTTTGTAATGGAAAATAATAAATGACGTAAGTAGGTAGATTAAAATAGTATTCTTGCCCACACCCATTCAAAATTCTATATGCCAAACATAGATAATCTGTAAAAATCATCTCGCATCTCGATTCGAAATTCACTCATAAATTATAGCACTTTTCCCAACTTTTTTTTTTATTCCGTTGTAATTTAATTCGCTTATTCTATTTATTTTGATATGTTATTTAATTTATTGTAATTTTATCTGTCAAAAATGTGATCAATTTTATATGTGATATGGGTTTAACCTGAAATAAATTAATTAAATTAAATTAATTAATATCGGATGATATTTGACGAATTAAAATTTTTATTAACGTTACGATTATAACGCTATATGTAACGTTATAACGATAATAGTACTATTTTTAGTAACGTTAAAAAATAACATTATCTGTAACATTAACAATAGTGCTTTCTCTTTCCTATTAAATTTGTGGTCGCTGTTAGTTACGCACTCCACTCACGGTCTCACTCTCACAGTGTAATATATTTGCGCTTGTAGTTGGCTCGTACCTACGGTATCGAATTTGAGAAGAATAAAATTTAACGTTTTGTTGTGGCTTTGGAGTGTGTCGTCATAGAAATGGAAAAGTTGGAAAATGGAAAGTAATGTTAAAGTAACATTATAAAATAACGGTAATTGGTAACTTAACATAACGTAACAGATTTTTTTGGTATAATACCGGTAAAAAATAATTAACGTTATCTCTCCCTGACCGACAAAAAGAATGAGATTCGGATCGAGATCGAGATGTTGTTACAGAATAACTGACTGAATTATCATAAAGACGTGATATGGATATTACCTAATTCAGTTCTATCTTACTTGCATACCAAAGATAATTTTAGTAGAACTCACCATAATAGATTTCTTCGGTTCCTGTCATGTTATCACAGCACACGCACGCATTGGAAAGAAAACCAAAAACATGTTAATATTACACGGGATCAATCCGGGCACACTATTTACATACAGTGTTTATAACCCACGACAAAAAAGAGAGGTGTTATAAGTTTAAAGGTTTGTAGTGTATCTGTGTATCTGTCTGTGGCATCGTAGCTCCAAAACGGATGGACCGATTGAGTTCATTTGTTTTTAATCGAAAGCTGTGTACTGAAGTGACAACTGTCAAATGGCTACGTGATTCGTTTGTATAATTACGGATTTTCATTAAATAAGAATTATATAAATTTGTATTTATTGCCAATTAATTTAATTGATCCGCATTCAATGTATTATTTTATTGTTTGACTTTTTTGTACTTGACGAAGAAGATGAAGAACTGAAAAATTCTTATAGGATCTGTTAAAGTACCGTATTTCAGGCAAATAAAGAATTCTATTCTATTCTATTCGTAAATGTCAATCCCATACATTTTGCTAGCCATAGTCTTTAGCGATTGAAAATTGCAATTTGTCTAGGAGGGGCTGGGGGGGGGGGGGGCTGGTCTCTCAAGTAATCCCGAGTTTACGGGATGAGAAAGTGAGATGACGTTATATTTGTGTTTTTGTAAACGCTAAAAAGGGAGCAAATTTTTCGCGACCCATATATCAAGTTTTCTTTAAAAAAAATAAAGAACTGGTCCGTACTAGCAAAAACCAGAAGTGAGTGGAAAAAGGAGAGGGAGGCCTTTGCCCTGCAGTGGGACAACACAGGCTAAAAATAATAACAATAATAATATCTCAAGTGCCATTGCTAGATATCAAAATGTGTGTTTCAAAATGTGTTGTTTCAAAATGTGGTGTTTCAAAATGTGTGTTTCAAAATGTGGTGTTCGCCTGCTTACCCTCTGCACAGAGTGTATGATGAGCGTGGACTTGTTAGCCGCGTTGGTAGGACTTAGCTCTAGTTCGCGGAGCGCCGACTCTGTTAACTGGGAGTTGTCGTGACCTGAAATGTGTAATGTTTTAATTTTATTTAACGGAGACACAATAATAAAATATATGTCGTGCGACACGGTTGGCGCAGTGGCTAAGCGATTAGCCTTCTACGCTACGTGCCGCGGGTTCGATCCCCGCACGGAACAAGTATTTGTATGATCTACAGATAGTTGTTTCGGGTCTGGGTGGTGTGTGCATGTGACATGTATGTTTGTAAACTGTACCCTCGATACAGGAGAAATCCTAGAGAGGGGTAACGTTTAAAAAAAGAAAAAATATATTATATAAATAACTTTTGAGTTGAGTTAAAATTTAACCTTGTAGGTATAAAATTATATTATTGTGGCACATACCGTTTTGTTTGAAGATAGTCTTGGTAGTGGTGGTCAGGTGTCCATGAGGTGACAGAGTGCGCAGACTCTCCTTGATCTTCACTGGACGAGAGCCCAGGTCCGGGATGTCGGCACCCTCGATGAATAGGAACTGAGGAAAGAGATTTGTTATATTACAATATGGTACAGCAGCCCCCCCTGCCCCCCTCCGTCCCTCATGTACGTTAGAAAATAGTTTTATTTGTTCAAAGACAAACGGGCAAATAAAAGTTATTAAAACATGACAGAAAAAACAATAAAACTATGATAAACATAAGAGACAGATTTTTTAAATAATAAATAAAATAAGGAATATAAAAAAAAAAAAAAAACTAGACGAGTGCGCCTCATCTATGCAAAAATGGATCGTCGCTGCGAGGTGGCTTAACTTAAATTCTCGTAATATTATTTATTTATATTACGCGCAAATCTTTATGAGCCCTGAACTGAGCTCTGAACTCTCTCCCTCTCTCCCTCTAGCACCTATAATAAGCGTACTGCGCAGCCACTCGCTTTCAACTACCGAGAGCTCATAAAGTTTTGCGATAACTTTACCTCGACAGTGAGCGTCCCGCTGACGTCATGTTCCTCCATCGGTCTGGTCTGCAACGCTATCTGCTGACGCTGGGAAGGAGCCGCTAGCAGCTCGTCTATGCCCACCAAACCTAGACCGAGGAACCTGGAATCACTAAAACTTGTTACTATACCTAATAGAAAAAAAAAAACAGGAGTTTGTCTTCAATTAAGCCCTATACAAATTAATAACGGATACTTCACTCCCTTGAGCGAAGTACTAGATTTTGAGCCCAATTGCCGCTCCACTAAAGCTCATATTGCTTTGTTCGGTACCGGCAAGTCGGTTAGATCGAACGCACCCGCGTCCACTAACCGCAGTACATCCCGCGCTCTCCCTCTAACGCGGTGTCATTGGTTACCTGTATCGTCATAGTGTATCGTAAACAATACGACAAGCGATAGACATAGAGGCCTAGGGCGAGTGACAGAGTCAACATCAATTTAAAAAAACTGGTATTCAGTTGCAGTGGTCACAGATTAGGATGACAATGATAGAGTCGAATCCTCATAGTCCTAGCATGAGACCAGCGTGATTCTAAACTTACCTTGAAATGTTTTTAATGATTCTTTAGGATGTAGCGATACCTATCGCCACATAGAATAACTACTAGCAAGACAGCAAGCTGACATCGGTAGTGGCGCGAAATTATGAATTCGACCAATCAGATTACGAGGCCTGCATCGCGCAAGGAAAAAAAATATCGTATCTAACACATATATAACTGTCCGACTTCAACCGTCGGGCTTCGGCCCGCCAGGCAATATCACCTCGCCTGGTCGGAGTATCCTCCCTTTTCAATGGAGGAACACCATACCTCGTTCCTCCACAAGGACAAAGTAATCTTCAATAAGTTCTCACCTGTGCTGCGAGGCGCCGACGCCGGGCGAGGGCGGGCCGGTGCGGTCGTACACCTCGAACAGCAGCTCCGCCGTCTGAGGGGACAGGTCACTGGGAACAAGCAATGGAAGAGTTGGGAATACCGTCCTGGGGGCTTACTATACGAAATCTTATAGCAGGGCTGAAATTGAAACTGCCCAGACATTTCCAGTATGAGCTGACGTCGCACTGTATAGGCTTTTCGTACAGTGAAAGGTCAGCGTATTCTGGAAATTTCGGGGCAGTTCATTTTCCGCCCTGCTATTGGAGCTAGTACTAAGCTCCCTGTAAGCTTCTCAGAGCTAATGATGTCGATTCTGTTGCGAATTTTGACAGTGCTTAACTAGACTAAACGCATCTGTCGCTCGTCTTTAGTTTGCTTTGTCGATTTATGGCAAAATTTTGTTAGTTTAGCCACCAACGCCATCGCGTTTTCCTCGTTTTTTTTCTTATTTTTTAGGTACAGTAGCAAATCATTATTTGCTACCATAAAATACAGAGCGGCCGCATAGTCCATTTTGTTTTTTGGCGTTTGTTGTCTCGACAGAACATCGCGACGTACAACTCCAAATTATGTGGACATGCATTCGTCGTAGGCCGAAGACGAAGTTTTTTCGGACAAATGTCTTCGCGAAGTGTGACTGATCAATAATTGAATATTACTCACAATAGGAAGTGTTCTTCCCACTGCGGATTGGTGGTGTCTTTCTTGAAGGCTGTCTGGTTCTTCTGCGGAGGTTCATCCATCTCGACCACGCAGTAAGGCGCTATGCAACCTGTTTTACCTGCAACATTATAGCCAACATGTCAATAAAGATATAGAGGGTGTTACAGCAACGGAGGTCGTGTCGCATCAGCTTCCCGAAACCGATATTACATTTACGAATGTATCAATGTGGCATTCGTTATCCATGATCATTCAATTGATCATCTATTTAAACTAACTAGTGGTCGTCTAGTGGTCGAAATTCGACCATCATTTTAGCTTTCTGCAATCCTTCTCCATATAAACATTAACTATGCCAAATCTCACACTCCTCCGTGCGCGCAATATGCTTGAAAAGGGGTACAAAGTTTTCTCTTCACGTATTATAAAGAGAAAAGATTCGAATTTTGGATTTTTGTTTGTAATGGATAACCTAAAAACTACTGGACCGATTTTAAAAATTCTTTCACCAGCAGTATGCTATATCATTACTGAGTAACATAGGCTATAATTTATAAAGATATAACGCTGGCGAAGCCGCTGGCGGAAGCTTGTTAGCCAACTTACCGCCCAGGTCCTTAGCGCTGACCAGCTTGACGAGCAGCCTCTTGTCTCCGAGGAGAGTCGTGCTGCCCATCGTGGAGTTAGGTGTTGAGGTGTACAGCTGGCGGTCCTGCTGTAACTGTAAAATTTATGGTTCGTTTCATGCCTAAAGAGTATTATTGTTGAAGGTTTTTTTTTACAATCTCGTCATTTACAATTCATTTACATTTATTTAATTTTTTAATTAATTTTTATTCTCAACTGTAAAAAAAAAAAAAAGAAACTTGCATTTTTTTAAATCACCCGATTCGGCTGTTGGTTTTTAGCGCCATCCGACAGGCCTAAAGGTTAATTCGTCTTTTTTTTAAATTGTTTCTCACAAGTGTCTCATTGAGCCTTTCATGAAGGTCCTCCGACCTATTTAAAAAAACTAATTTTAAGCGTGACGCAGCTAAGAACGTAGTGGGATACGAGCCTCGGCTTAGGGCGACCTTATATTATTATTAGGGAAATTGTTACCATAGCGTCATAGTGCAGCGGCAGCCTGGGCCCGGGGGTCTCCACGTATCTGCGCAGGCGCGGGCATGTCGGGTACGCGGACAGGTTGAACTGTAGGTTGGTGGTGCGGAGCGCGTTCACTACTATATCACTGGAATTGAGAAGAGAATGGTTAGCAGATAATGACTTTTATTTAACAGGAATTTTTCTACCAAAAATACCATATTTTAAGTAAATAGTATAGTGGTAGTATAGTATTAGTATAAGTATAGTTTTGGTCATTGCTACATTTAAAATAGAGTGTTATTTTCTTGAAATAAGATTTTATTTTCTTTGGCTCAGACGAGCGTAGGTATCAGTGGTGACCCGATTCCCATCGTCTTCCCTTTAGGAATTGGTTAGTGCATAGACCAACGTAATATGGCCTATTATTCAGTTAGGTCCAGCTCTTCCAGGCATGACTTTACAAGTATATAGATTACAAGGAGACGGTATGGATTTTTGTCTTGCAGCATTAATTGCAGCAATTTGGGACGGCTTCCCCTTTGAAAACTGTCACCCTTCGCCACTGGTAGGTATGGCGAATTATTAAGTTACTGAAATCCTTTCAGTAGTCAATTATGAACTGAATTACACCGTATTTAAGTCTATTATTACCTGATGAGTTGCTGCAGGTTGCTCTCGGTAGCGTTAGGCCGCAGGGCACCCACAGGCGCCAAGGCAATCTTGACTTCAGGCCACCCGTCGCACTTCAGCTCGCCCGTCAGTTTGTCTGTCACGCACACCACGTTCAAGCGGGCACGGAATCTGGAATACAGGTTATGGAGCGTAAGTTATCGTTAATTACACCATCGTCGTTAGTGCACCTAGAGTCTCGACATTTCATAAGTGCCTGTATCTGGTTTACATGAAATAAAGATCTATTCTATTCTAAAAAAATTATAATAACTAGTGGTCGCCTTATGGTCGAAATTCGACCGTAATTTTCTTCTCCATATAAACTTTAACCATGCCAAATATCACACTCCTCAGTGCGCGCAATATGCTTAAAAAGGGCTACAAAGTTTTCTCTTTAAGTATTAATAAATAGATAAATTAAATATTGGCTTGGCTCGCGAGGTTGTCGATATGTGGGACGTGGAGTCAGCAATCATTGTGCTGATAATCGTAACGGCTAATGGCTTAATTGCCAAGAGTCTCGACCAACACCTCGAGAGGCTCTCGCTAGGTGGCTGGATCAAGGGCCAGATTCAGTAAGCAGTACCTACTGCTTGACACTGCGCGCATTGTTAGACGGCTTCTCTCTCTAGAGCCCTGACCACCGGTAGCTTGGACCCTGCTACCTAATCACGATGCACGCTCGTAATCGGAATCGACTCAATTTTGACACTACAACAGTGTTCATTGCACTGCTCAAATTGTAGGGCGTAGTGGTTTTAAAAGCATACCGCGCAATATAGATTGTTGGACTGTCAAAATTGAATCGATTCCGATTGCGAGTGTGTATCGTGATTACCCTGCTGTTCCTGATGCCCGTGGCCTACTACACTTTTATATTTATTGAAAATATCTAATAAAAAAAATGAATAAATGGAAAAATAAATCCAGCCCATTACTGTCCCACTACTGGGCACGGGCCTCTTCTCGGACTAAGAAGGGTTAGGCCTTAGTCAAGAACAGTTCTATGTACAATGTTCTTGGCCTTAGTCCACCACGCTGGCCTAGTGCGGGTTGGCGGACTTCACACACCATGGACTTTATGAGGCCCTCTCAGGTGTGCAGGTTTCCTCACAATATTTATCCTTCACTGTTAACGCAAGTAGTATCTAATCTAATTGCGAATTAATATTATATTAGAGCCACGTGGTTGGAGACAACTGTGACAGTTCGAAATGACATACGATAAATGTCAGATGCCGTTTAAAAAAATTGTTTTCAGAAGTAGGTGCCATGAAGGTTAAACTTAAAAAGTAAAATCTCTACATAGTATAAAATAAAGTCGCTTTCCGCGTCTATCTGTCTGTAAATCTGCTAACACCGCATCAAAATCCGTTGCGTGGTTTAGGAGGTAAACCACGCAACGGATTTTGATGCGGTGTTTACCATAATTTAGATAATTCTTCACGGAAGGTTTATATGTATAATACTTTGATACTTAATGTAAGGACAGTAGAATAATTGCACCCAGGCGTAGCCGGGGACGGGTCGCTATTATTTGAATTATAAACTCATCTTGAACTAGTCCTGCCTTCATTTAATCGTTTTTCCCAGTCACAGAATAAGTGATAGTACAATCACAGGTCTGCGTACAATAAAATAACGTATCTAACGGCTAGAAATAAACAAGTTATTGCTGTTTACAACCGAGTAGGTACTTGGTTCGGATGCAGCTTGCAAACTTGACATATCTAATTATCCACATATAAATAACGTAATGGCGAGAAATTAACACGTTATTGCTATTTAAAACCGAGCACTTGGTTCGGGTGCGGGTGGCGCCTGCAAAGCCGTTTTTTCTGTGAATGTTTTTTCAGTAAGGCTGTGACATTTTCCTAATGTGCAATGAGCATTATGCCGAGATGGGGGCCATTTTTGGTCTCAATCCAGATTGCATAATTATTGGATTACTTTTTTTTTTTGTACCTACTTTCATTTGTTATTTCCTGGCGAGTCCAGAATAAAACTGTTTTCTTTCTTTCTTTCTTTAAGGCCTAAATTCAGCATAAATCTATGTATTAATACGTGAAGACAAAACTTTGTACCCCTTTCCAAGGATATTGTACGCACGGAGGAGTGTGAGATTTGGCATAGTTAATGTTTATATAGAGAAGGAGTGCAGAAAGCTAAAATTACGGTCCAATTTCGACCACAGGGCAACCACTAGTACTTGTAATTGCCTGTTAATCTTACCTGTTAACATTAACTCTGTAATGTGACACTTCCACCTTCTCCCCCCGCTGGCTGAAAGCCTTCAGCTGGAAGGCAGGAGTGGCCTCACAGTCACACGTGATGGTCTGGAAAGAGAATCATGATTATATATTGATGTTTTTTGTTGCTTTATTACATCAGGCTTTTTTTTAATCGTGCGCAGTGGCGGGTTGCCAGTAAGCTGAGTAGGCTGGACCCTAGGGCGGCAGATTTTAGGGGCGGCGAATTTGGAGCTAAAACAGTATACCTTACCCCGCCCAAAGAGGCGATAAGAATTAAAAAATAAGAAAATTATATCCTTAACATCAACAAAAGAAGCTAACATCCCAATTTATGATACTTCCGCAAAACATTTTATCCAAGAAAACAAAGAGTAAATACATTCCCACGAGAATTTGCTAGATTTATAAACAAGTTCATTCGCCTTAAGAACTGACATAAACAACTTATATAAGTAGAACTTTTCTCCTCAAACAATTGATAGTTCATTGGAAACAAATGCATAGGTCCAGCTATGCTGGGTATGTGTCATATCTACCGCCTACGTCATTTTGCGCTTGTAATGTGTACCCGTATTTGGAATTCCCTATCATCGGGGATATAGCTCAGTGGCAGAGCAATCGACTGCAGATCGATAGGTCCCCGGTTCAAATCCGGGTGTCCCCTAATACCCTAGCTTTTTGGTTAATAAAGAAATTTTTAATTTGGTAATATTTTTCGATGTTTTCATAAACTTTGAAGTTGCTACGAAAGTGCTACGAGAGCGCTACGAAATTATTATTTTAATTTAGAAAATTTTTATTCGAGTTTTTTACGGGAATTTCTTGCTTATTTTATACTTCCACAAAAAAATATTGTATTCTGATTCAGAATACTATGACAGACACACAGTTACAGTGTTACAGTTAGTTAGGTAGTTAGGACAGTGTTGATCAGTCCTAATAATTTATATGCAAACAATTCTAACTCAGCATATATGGCATAGTGTCTTTGAGTATTAGTGTGGGTAGCTATTGACCGTTTTGCTTCCGATGTGGTTTCAATAATGTTGTTGTCTTCGAAGTTCACTCAGTGCCGTTTTTGTGGAAATAAACTACTATAAATAATAGGATTTTACATTAATATAAGGTTCTTTTATGACCCAGGGCTATGAATAAGGGCTAATTCACAATTTTATGACGCGCCGATCATATTGTTGTGACGCTCGAACTTGAAGCGAGCGTATCTCACTGAAGCTAAGAGAATACCAAATGTGTTGTTTTGATCAAAATTTCATTGCAACTGCGCGGCAATTGTACTTCTTTGGTTACGGGAATTAACCAGCAGCTCCAATTCCGAACAACTGAGTGATATGCTGTTATCGCTAGCGTGTTAGCGTTATATGTAAGTTGGGACTCCCATCTTCATGGTGGGTAATTTTTTTTTAAAGGTAGTTCGAAGTTAATTCTCTCACGATCGTATTGAAGTTTATTACCAGAGTCGATGTTCATTACCATTTTGTTACGCGGTAAACCCGCTGGACCTCTCAGCGTAAGAATTTAAAGTCATTCTTTTCAAAACAATTACGATTTTTTATGCCGATTTTTTTATTCTTTATAAAAACGCTGCCTACAAAATCGTTAATTTTTTTAAAAGGACGACGCTTCTTTCTTTACCAGATGAGTCCAGAATTATCTACTGAATCCATGGTATTAGCCTTTCTCATGATTAACACTATTTTCTTGTCGAATGTCATCAACATTGGTTCAACCCAAGTTCAACCCTTTAGTCGTGAAAACGTAACAAACAGACAGAGAGACAGAATGACTTTTACACATATTTACTGTGATTAAAAACAATAATAATAAACATTTGTGTACCGGATCATAATTTTCATAAATTCTAGTCATAAGATTGGATGCAATCCGTTTAACGCAATCATAACTTCCGTCAAACTCGTTGAGACTAAATTGAATTGTTCCGCGTGGAATGAAACGTTGCATGCAGTTCAATGTTCTGTAAAAATAATAACTGTATAATATTTTATTAAGCTAATAGTATAAAGCTGCATACAAGTATTTCAACAAGAAATTTTTCTATATAGTGCGCAACATTTGCAGAGTGATTCAGTCTCCGTTCCCATATGCAACCACAGTACAAAAATTCACTCCAAAACAAAATAAAAATTTGATTTACATGGCTTGCGCTAGTAAATTATGCGTGTCCCCCATACTAAGTAGAATTTTCGTTTTGTTTTAAAATGTATCCTAAAACTGCGGTTGCATTTAGGAACAGAGACTGAATCACTCTACAAATTATGCGCACTACATAAAAAATATCCTGTATTTTATGACCATCATTGTGTCGAACAATGGCGGTTAGACCATTCTGTTATATGAACATTGAACATCTTGTAACATATCAATTGAGATTTTTATTATCATCACATAATATATTATTATGCACGTGGTTTCCAGCGCTACATGAATTTTTATAATGGAACCATATCATTGTGATTTGTACAGGAAAATATCGAGAAGTTTATGACATTTCATTTCATGGCTATCAGTAATAGCCTTTTTAAAGCCCACTGATCTTTATAGCCATTCCCTTCGTCATCCGCCTAGTCTTCTTCCCAACTACCTCCCAGTCTAACCAGATGCGGCTGAATCTCAGTATTTTACACGAAGCGCATCTGACCTCCGCCACCCAATTATGGAGAGACACTGATACCCTAAGGTTAGGCCGGTTGTCAGAGTTTTTGGGTTGCTGACTCCCGTAACGACTGACATACGTATGATTATTAATATCGGTCCATTCGTTTTTGAGTTTATTCATTACAAACCTAACCTAACCGTCAAAAACCCCCGACTCCAACCAGAAAAAAAGCTGTAACTTTTGAACATCTGAACAGATTTTCATGAAACATAGCTAAGATGATACCCAATTAAACTAGCTATCGATTAAAAAAACTGTGTTGGTATCGATTCATCCGTTTTTGAGCTACAATGCGACAGACAGATACACACTACAAACTTATAACACCCCTCTTTTTTGTCGGGGGTTAAAAATACATATCTTTTCTCTTTATAATATTATTGTAGATTATTAAACGCGCCTTTATGTTTGTCAAGGATAGTAAACAAATAAACAGTGGTACTCACGACATCATCCTTGGAGTCGCACTCGCAGAACACGTTGGAGATGCTGGGCGGGTGGCTGTCCAGGGCCCGCACCAGCTCCACGCCAATACCTTGCTGAAACAAACAGACAAACAGATTAGTATGGCAACAACAACTTATAACTCTACCACATTGTCGTGTAAGGGACCATCCATAAAGTACCGACGTCACACCTTAAGGGGGGGAGAGGGTCGACGAAGTGTGACATTATGTGACAAGGGGTGGGAGGGGTCCTAAGTTTCGTGACGTCACATTTCAAAATCATATTAAAAAACAATTTCAATGGAAATAAAACTAATTTCCGGAACTGCTGTTTTAATTTAATAATTTAAGGCGCGTCAGTGAGGTAACGAATTTGTCGATTTCGCTTCCTCCACCCGCGCAACCCGCGCGACCCCCTGTAATATTACGGAAACCGCTCGGAGCATGTCAACGCGAGCATCGCGCCAGACACTAAAAAACTATATAATAAATAGAGGTGGCAATGTAAAATATATATTTGTAGATTGTTTCACTTATAGGTCTATATAGTAACAGAGTTACTACTAGAAAATTAATACCAATAACAGTGGTACAATCACTACAATAATGAATGATTTTATAAAAAAGGGAAATAAAAAAATTATGCTTCGTCAACGAGCTTCCGAGCAAAAAATGCCCATTACACTTGCCGAGTTGTTAGATGATTTGGTATTAACTAATTATAACTTGCTCTTTTATTTGAAGAATTGCTTGATTCATTTAATATTCACTCATATAAATATATCACGATTATTAGATATTAATACCTAGAATTCAAAAAAGTAAAAACCGACTTCAAAAACTAAACAGTGTAAATAATTTTCTTAAATTCTTCAATGCACCTAGCTTGGCAGTGGCAACGACTTCAGAAGCTGATAAGTTTTTTAAGAAAATTATATGTATTATACTTTTTAGTTTTTTGAAGTCGGTTTATACTATTTTTTAAAGTTTATTTTATATTTCTATTTTGAGTGGCTTAAACAATTCATAATCATGCGATTACAGAAATCGCAAGTGACATGCTGTTATTCATTCAAGAGTTCCATTGTATATCTCCGAAGTTCTTCATCAAATCTTCAACAAATTTAAATGCCATCTTGAGAGAACCCTTTGAAATAAAAAAAGGATTTTCAAAATCGGTATGCAATTGGCGGAGTAATAGCGTAACAAACATACAAAAAAAAAACTTTTGTTTTTTGGAAGTCGATTAAAAATGGGAATAGCAGTGTTGGTGAATAGTAATATATAAAGTATAATCGATAAGAATTAAAATAAAACTAGGTTGGTACATAGTATTTATTATTATATATAGTAAAGGAATAGTATAAAGAAAAACAACAGTAGGACGGCGCCTTTGATCTCGCCGACAACGTCAAGACAGTGTGGCGATAGTGCATGGAGGCTAGGGTTGTTACAAGTAGTGTAGTGGTTTTCTACGCTACGTGCCGCGGGTTCGATACGCGCACGGAACAAATATTAGTCTGGGTGTGTGTGCATGTAAGATAATGTCTGTAAACTCTACCCACGATACAGGAGAAATCCTAGTGAGGGACAATGTTATATTAAAAAAAAAAAAAAAAAATTAGATCACCATCGTCATCAACATATTATTACTTACTATTTTAAACGTTGATTATGACAAATTATCAATTCATTAATAGAAGGTAGCTCTGAATTTTGGTCACGTAGTCACGTGGTCACGGTTTATATGAATAGACCTCACCAAAACATGAAGTTTGAATACCAACATGATGGGACTGCATCCCATAGTTTGGGAGATATAAACTTTCAAAGTTTTAGTCACGTGGTCACATAGATCTCACCAAAACATGAAGTTTGAATACCAACATGATGGGACTCCGTCCCATAGTTTAGAGCTTTCAAACATTCGGTCACGTTCACGTGGTCACATACTGAATTTGAATTTATGTTTATAGAAAACATCAAAAAGATGGTCTCTATATTTTTAGACAAAGTATATTTTAGAAGATGAAACACAATTTGTATTGACTTGACAGATAAAGTGACAGATTAGTAGACTCTATATCTGATTTTACTAAAATAATAATATTTCAAATATGTACTCAAAAAAAATCAAAATATGTTTATAGAAGTACAAGCCATACTACTGAGGCAAGTTATATAGGTTGCCCCCTCTACACAATATTGTGTCTAGAGAGCAAAATAAATTCTGAATTTATAAATAGAACGCGATAGCCTCGATCGACACGGGTATCACGTCCGAGAGCCAGCGGCAGACTGCCGCCCGTCGCCCGAACACGACCCTTCAGCTGAAAATTGGCACAGATTTACGTTTAAATTCAAGGAAAAATTGAAAAATGACTTTTTTTTTAATGTTAAACGTTGGTCTTATAAATAAAAGAATTATTTATCTATTGCTGCAAATCAAAAATAAATTAAGCTTCAAGTTCCGAAGAAGATGAAGGTTTAAATTCTGATTTAGGTGTTTTATAATCGCCAATTACTATAGTATAATCTACTTAAAAAAAATATTTGAAACGTTGGATTTGAAGTAGAGATCTTGAACTTTAAGACTGTATTTTTATTTTATTTGTATATGGTATAATTGCGGAGGAGATGGCGATGTAAAACGGCGTTTTGGTCAGGGTACTGCCTTAAAGATATAAAATTGCAAAATATGTGACGTCACACTAGGGGGGTCTCACAAATGTGATCAACTGTGACAAGGACGGGGGAGGGGTCAAAATATCACGAAATTAGTGTGACGTACTTTATGGATGACCCCTAATGTAAAATAAAATATTAAGCTGTGTACATATTTAATACAAAATTAATGTACCTAGAAGATAGAATTTAAAAAAAACATATTTTTTTCCAATATTATGTACCTATCCTGTACGAGTCTAGTAGTTGTTGAAGTGTGCCCATTATGAGCCAATTTGAACAGGAACAATTTACTCAGATAAACATTAAAAATCAATTAAAAAATTAGATTACAGACGCAATTCGATTATAAAACAATTAACATTAATAAAAATATTGGTCAACACAATTGAGGTTAACGATTTCTCAAATCGATTTATCTGTAAAGTCAAAGTAATGCTCGATTAATGCCCGATTTGAGATCTCTAATTGAAAAAGCGAGTTTTATCGATTTTAGAAATTGACGACTTGATTGTGATAAATTAATTGTCAATCAATCTGTTTAATTGTGACGGTTTTCAGTTCTTTATAAGGTTTAATTGGCTTTTATGTTCAAACGAAAGTTTTCACGCGCCATTTGACACGTGTTCAAGGCCTCAAGTCTGCTAATTTCTGCTATTTACGCGTGCGTGTGCTTTGTGTTTGTGCGTCATACTGGGCGTAAAAATAAAAACTTTTTCTTTCTTTTTAACTAGTGAAAGAAAGAAAGAAAGAAAAAAGTATTTATTTGACACAGCACAAAAACAATTTTAAAGATAAAGTAACAAAAAATAAAAGAATAAAACATGTAAAAGAAAAAAAGAAAAAATATTTATCTAAAATAACAAATGGGTTGTACGTCGCAGCTGTGTCAAAAAGGCTTCCGCTCTGATGCGCTGCAAGCAGCCCGACAGCGCTGGTTTTCAGCGGGAGCCACATCGA
The DNA here is from genome assembly GCA_932294325.1 of Allophyes oxyacanthae. NCBI lineage: Eukaryota > Metazoa > Arthropoda > Insecta > Lepidoptera > Noctuidae > Allophyes > Allophyes oxyacanthae. The sequence goes on along the minus strand of OW028635.1, from coordinate 7,688,794 downwards.
GTGACGTTATGTGTGCCTACGTGTACAGAAAATATATTAATTGAATATGAATTAAATAAATAACAATTATAAAAGAACTTGTGTGTGTTGAAGTGATTATTGTATGAAAATAAAACGTGAAGGTAACATTTTACTATACTACTACTACTACTACTTATACTAGTGGGAGTCTCTATTCCCACTTGTTCTACCTCTTCTATTACTCAGTCCTACGGTAGAACAAAGGGAGTTTTTGTTCTCACTAGTACTACGTTTTGTTATGTTCCAGAATAGTAGAACTAGTGAAATTTTAGTTCCAAGTAGTTCTACGCTAAGAAACTTATTTACCTGTTCCCAAGTTAGAACAATGGCCGTTTCGTAGGGTAATACTAAGTTTGTAACGCTCCTTCAGCTGGAAAAGGAGTCATATTGTGTTTTAATAAGAGTACGAAGAAGCGCTATTAGATAGCGCCGTGGTGGCATCACTACAACGGTCCCATCAGATTACCAGCGCTGTGACATTGTCTATTTCTAAATGCCACAGGATTAAGCTGCGATGGGAGCCATTTTTGGTCTCGTTCAGGTTGCTTTGACTATTGTTTTTCTATTGTTATTTTTTATGTTTTATTTGTTGTTTTATTTTTGTACCTTTTACACTATTATTCGTTCCTGGCGAGTCCAGAATAAAAATGTTTTCTTTCTTTGTTTCTTCTTTCTATCTTCAAAAATGCGAAAAATGAATTTATGCGAAAATCGATTGAGCGACAAAATGCCGACGGTTGGCGCGGTGACTATATTTTACAAACATAACCTTTTTTTTTTAAGAAAAATGAAAGAAAGAAAATTTATTACTAAATGTATTAGGAAATGCCAAATGTAAATATAAATGCAAATGTAAATGTATTACCAAGTATGCTAGTCGTGCTTATGAGTATTTTAGGGAAGGCATTGGTTGTATTTTCGTACTAAATCAGAAAAACAAATATTGCCGAAGCACATAACTTAAATCTTTGTACCCAATCTGAGTCAGTCTAATGGTCTGTCAGATTGCGACACCCATTACCATGACGTAACGATGTGCCTATTGTCTAATGGGTGATCAACACGCGTTTGAATGGGGGAAAGGCGTTCAACACCATAAGCATAGCTCAGTGTGTGGTCTTAAATAAGGTCAAGCCGTCTAGAATAGAACAGAATAGAATAGATCTTTATTTCCTGTAAACCAAATACAGGCACTTGTGAAATGTCGAAACTCTAGGTGCGCGGTTCCAAATAGTAGGTCCTATGGAGAAGAACCGGCATAAAACTCCATGGAAACTCTTTTAAAATAATAGATTACAATCTTGATGAGTACAATGTTGTGGTAAGAGTTACGAGAATAATGTCATTTAATGTGAATAAAAAATAAGAGTAGGATAATAATGATTGGCCTCTTAAGCCTCTGCCTCTGTCTCTTTTTGAAGGTAGTGTGGAAAAGTGGTCTATGGATAGTTTAATGACTCAAAATTTTAGTAGGATTAGTTGGACATAGTTATGCGATAACTTAACCGTCAAAAACCCTCGACTCCAACTAGAAAAAGAGCTGTAACTTTTGAACGGCTCAACAGATTTTCATGAAACATAGCTAAGATGATACCCGATTAAACTAGCTTTCAATTTAAAAAAACTGCATAGAAATCGGTCCATCTGTTTTGGAGCTACGATGCCACAGACAGATACACACTACAACTTACAAACTTAAAACACCCCTCTTTTTTTCAGGGGTTTGAAAACATGCAACCAGCGCGTTACTTGCGTGGTATCTTTCCACACGGCATAGCGAATCGCCAGAGACTTATGTTCTGCAGTAAGATGTCCGCAAGTTTACAGGTCGACTTGTTTATTTCTTTTCTGGTAAACACGCCATTTCAACGTGCTAATCTTTTGAAAAATATTGACAATGCATTTCTTATCAACATTCTCAGACATTTGCTTCATTAATTATAAAGAAAATGCGTCCACTTTAAATTGATCAAATATTCGCTTTAAAATCAAATATTTATTTTAGCTTTGCAGTGCATTCAATTAATTGAACGCATTTTTTTATTCTTTCAATCTGAGTTTTAGAAACATATTATCACGTTTCAGGCAGAAACTAAAGAGCGATTGGTGCTTACAGTTGAAAAACAATAGTTGTTTTTCTGAGATGAGAAAAAAACGTTGTCAAAGAACTCGATTTTGAAAAAAAAACGAATGCTTAATAAAAACGACGGTGGCAAGTTTTTTCATGTTTATTTTTTCAATAATGTGTTTTTTTTTTTTTCAAGTTATATCTCTTGCTGTTATACCATCCTTATAACCCCTTTAGCTCAATATACATGCATGCACCTTTTTGATCCCCGACGAAAAAGGGGTGTTATAAGTTTATAGTCTGAATTTGTGTATCTGTGTGTCTGTATGTGGCATCGTAGCTCTAAAAAGGATAGACAGATTTCAATGAAGTTTAAAAAAAAAAAAAAAACTAGTATTGGACAGGTATCATCTTAGCTATGTTACATGAAAGCTATGTTTAAAGAAAATCTGTTAAGCCGTTTAAAAGTTACAGCTCTTTTTCTAGTTGGAGTCAGGTGTTTTTGACAGTTAGGTTATCATAGTTACCAGAAACGCTTACAGTTATAGACTTCGTATAAGAGTCAATGTGGCACTTCGACCTTGCTCTTCACCTTGGGAAAATCGCGGCAATCGATTGTCTATGCGGTATTTATGTAACATGTGTCACAATGAGAAGAAAGGCGTGGGAGCGAGAGCCAAGCAATATCGGTAATAGGTAATTAGCACTTTATAACCTAACCGTCAAAAACCCTTGACTCTAACAAGAAAAAGAGCTGTAACTTTTGAACGGCTGAACAGATTTTCATGAAACATAGCTAAGATGATACCCGATTAAACAGCTTTCAATTAAAAATCTGCATTGAAATCGGTACATTCGTTTTGGACCTACAATGCCACAGACAGATACACACTACAAATTTCTAAGACCTCTCTTTTTTGTCGGGGGTTAAAAAGACTGGGTGACAACAGAATCGGCACCAATGCTAAGCTCATGGCCGACCATAGATTATAGACCTTAGATAATAGCTTAAACGGGTTCTTCATCTGAGATAATAACCGTCCAACCTGTCATTACAATACTGCTTGTAACTCCTGCGTGATTAACAAGTTATTATTGTGAATGACAAGCGGTTCTATTACAAGGAGAGTTAATATCTTTTCAACGTTTAGTTTATATTATAGGATGATACAGTTGTAACTGTCTGCACTCCTTCTCCATATAAACTTTAACTATGCCAAATCTCACAGTATTTCGTGCGCGCAATATTCTTAAAAAAGAGTACAAAGTTTTCTCTTCAATATTTGTTATGTAGTGCGCATAATTTGCATTGATTCAGTATCCGTTTCCAAATGCAACCACAGTACTAAAATTCACTCCAAAACAAAATAAAAATTAGATTTTGTATGGCTTGCGCTAGTAAATTATGCGTGTCCCCCATACTAAGTCGTATTTTCGTTTTGTTTTAAAGTGTATCCCAATACTGCGGAACTGCATTTAGGAACAGAGACTGAATCATTCTACAAATTCCGCGCACTACATAAAAAATATCCTATAATGTATAGATATTAATGATATTGATAAGGAGTTCATGCCATCGTATGAAAATTGTTAGTAACAAGCCTTACTGCTAAGGTTGCGTTTGCGCCGAACATACTTGCGTATCGTCCCTCATATTCATATTAAAATATAAATTCATAGGCCTAGATCCCTGCTTATCCACCAAGGGAACCGAAGTGATGGTTATATCGTTTCTATCCAAAGTTTATTCTATTAGTAGACCATACCGCCAAACCGCCAGTTGGGAATCTTCCGCCATGACACTAGGCTGTCAATACTGGCAACATCGACAAGTTATCTATTATTTTTAGCGTCAGACTCAGCTGTTTATGAAAATAAATGACATTGATTGAGTACACGAGATAGAGACATTTTTTATATGCATTCACAATCGCTGCTGCCAGTAACCTCTGCCGTTTGGCAAGCAATATAATATGCTGGCGCTCTGCCAAGCCCCTATTGTTGTTACCACATGGATATTATCTTGTTCCTCTTCGAACTCTGTTAATGAGATCGTTTTTATGACTTGAATTTTCCATGTCGATACCGAATTTGTCGATAAATGGTTACCGAGATCAATCTGCAAGGTCTCTGATTGCCGCGATCAGTCCTTCGATGGGTTACCGTTTAAAAAACGAGACCTACCGCCACAGAACACAAAAAAGAGCTCTTTTAGACCTCTTTTCTGTGTTCTGTGCCTACCGCAGAGAGTCGGTCCCGTATTTATCCGAGTATTATTTATTCACTTAATTAATAATAAAAATTTACACTCTAAGAATAATAACGCATAGAAGTTTAGTCACGCAGTAAGGCAAATCAATCTTAGCCATAAGGGAGCTCAAACACGTACAATTTTTTGTAGCTCCGGTAATCGCTTCGAGTTTTCGGAGTATTGTTTATGAGCGACTTTTTGTAGTATGTGGGCGTTTCAGTATTGATCTCTGAATGTTTTATATTCGGCGACAAAATAATCGCTCAGCGATTGTCGCTCGTGGGTGAGCTACAAATGGCTAAGTCAATTGTTAAAACTTCGGTAATTATGTGTGCGTGTCAGCAGACATTTATCACATGCTTACGCACACATATTTACGTTTGTTGCCTCAGTTTTTAGTTGGGAGCATGTATGTGATTATCTTTCTATGCTGTATTATTAAAAGTTCATAGTACTATTATACCAAAATGTTTATATGTGGTTATAAAACAAACATACAAAAATCTGGAAACATTTTCACAAAAACTATTAATTATTAGTAACACGCAATGACAAGCAACCCATACATCCTATTTTTTTTTAAATCAATGCTTAGAATCAGAATCATTGTATGTAATCAGAGTTCTAATTTTAAAATCGAGTAAAAGTAATCGAGAACGGATCACGTCGGCCGGAGATCCGCGTTCTAATTTTAATTTCTCGCGCCAATCGACCTACATTCCCGTAGTTTTCCGAGGGACGGACGTTTTGACAGATTTTTATTAGTGCAACGAACTCGGGAAATGTGTTATAAATCCAATGTTGGTTTGCAAAATATAAAATTAAAATGGTATCATAAAAGCGGTAGAATTTCATTGCTAGATAAACCTACATTTTGAAGCTCTATTTCTAATAAGATGAGCAAAAATCTAGGGTTTGAAATCCTACAATTTGATATTAACTATTTCAACAGTTAAGCCAGAACGAAAAATTGCTACCTCAACAATGAGAAATTCAATTAACTGGTTTCCAATCGCTAATCCCTTCGTTATAAAACAATTTTTTCCAACCTCATCTCGTATTTTTATCTATTTTTTTACACGAGTGCAGCTTTTAGAAGAAAAGCGCATGTCTATGGTTACAAAATTATGGTGACTCATTGAATCTTGTAAACCATAGCGTAAACAACGACTTTATTATTAGTAGTATTCGAAAATCAAAATTACTCTATTAAAGACTGGAGTCGTGAAATTTCCAAGCAAACTTCAGATGCAATAACAAAACGCATATGTGCGTCAGACGTTATTATAAACAGCTGTTTTACAGCTTTTCGAGATATTGTGTGTGTAAACAAATAATATCAATGTAAATCAAAATTTTATAATAAAAATATTTATTTACTCTCGTTGAGATGATCATAAAAACCGTATTTACCATATTATTATGTTAATATTTACGTTGCTTGGTACTAGATTTTTACAAGGAAAAGTATAAAATAAAAATAAAATATTATAATTATCTATGATTTCAGTCGTCACCTTTAGTCTAGTCGATAGTGCCACAAACAATTAGATTATGTAGAACTCATAGATAAAGTAATAATCTAAGGTAGAACTACACAAACATAACTGACCGGCAGGGTAATCACGATACACACTCGCAATCGGAATCGATTCAATTTTGACAGTCCAACAAACTACATTGCGCGGTTTGCTTTTAGAAATTCATTGTTTCAATTGGAACAAAGCAATGAACATTTTTGTAGTGTCAAAATTGAGTCGATTCCGATTACGATCGTGCATCGTGATTACCCTGCCGGTCATGGCGTCGCTGCCGTCGCTTTTACCAATGTCATCTCCCTACAAAAATGATATTTTGAATTAAGAATCCTCTCTTTTGAAGTCATTTTTGTTCCGTAGAGACGTTAGTTCCAATTTTGGTCACCGGGTCTACGCAATAGAAGTCAAAATATGTTGAACGACACTGTAAACAACAACAATTACGAAACAATTGTGACACGATTGAAATAGCAGACTCCCCAAGTCTGCTATTTCAATCGTGTCTCAATCGTGTTCCCAGAGTCCATGTTCATTACCATTTTAGTGGTAGACCCACAGGTAGAACCGGGTACATGCTCTAAAGTACCTTAGAATATCGATGTCTATAGATATGCTTACTGAACTCAAAAAGTGAGACGTGTCAGGTACTCTATTTTCAGAAAAATAGAGTGGTTGATCACCAGTCAAATACCGTTTACAAAAATAATTATTAATTTGTGTATTGAATAAAAAATATATAATATCAGTAGCTATTCCATTAGTGCATGTATCGCTGTTCTATTTAAATCCTACTTATTATTTCTATGATTTAAATATAATTCGAACATTGTTGAATTTAGAATATGACGTCGTAAAAAAATACGTCTCATTTTTTTAGCTTCCCTTTGTATGACAGAGCGTATCTATAGACATCGATGCCTTAGAATTATCCATAGGAAATTTGCAGCACAGAGTCGCATTAAAATCCGTTTAACAGAAAATTCAAGCGAGCACGGCCATTGCATTTTATGATAATGTAGAGAATACATTATGTGTCCGGTGCTTAACGATTCTAAGCAATTTCCTATGAAGTGTAAATTGCGTTCATTCGAATGAAATTTCTACGATGCACACCGATTATAATATAGAAAAGATACTTCTGAGTGAACATGGAAATACAGGTCCATTCGTTTTGGAACTACGATGCCAGAGACAGATACATAGGTACATAGATACCAGTGGCGAAGAGTCCATACAACCCGGTTCCCATCGGCTTCCCTTTAGGAATTGGTTAATGCATAGACCAACGTAATATTATATTATATTTACTCATCCAACTAACAAAAAAAGGCTTGTTATTCAGTCAGGTCGAGCTCTTCCAGACATGACTATATAGATTACAAGAGACGGTGTGGATTTTGGATGTCTTGCAGCATTCATTGGTGAGTGTGCTTTTTTTTGGAGGGCATTTTTGGGACGGCTTCCCCTATGAAAATTTTCACGCTTCGCCACTGATACACACTACAGACTTTTAACACCACTCTTTTTTGTCGGTGGTTAAAAAGACTACGAATACAGCTGCCAATAATATTGTACAGCGTTGAAAACGTGATTCGAGGATTGCTTCAAGATCAAAGACAAAAAGACGAGTAAGTTTAACAGGAAATGCATTGTAAAATAATTACAATGCATTTCCTGTTATACTTAGTAGTTAGTGAGAGATGATTTTAGGTTTCCTGTATCTGAAGTCGAAAGGAAATATCCTTACATATAAAAATAAATAAGTTTCGTCTATTAATACGAACTTCCTTTCAAGGAAACATTTCTCTCTAGCCTACTAAGTTTGGTCGCGGGACTTATCTCATTACCGTGACCCCGGAACGTAAAGGGCTATTGAAGGAACACCGTGGATTTTAGTCAGTACAAGTCTGACAGTCCCTCCCGCCCTGCCGGGGTGGGAGGAATCATTTGATGATTTTACCACGCTAAAAAAAAAAAAAAAAAAAGCCTACTAAATTTGGAAGTGATGATTGCGTTGTTTTGGAACTTCTTTCCGGCTGCGAAGGTTTGAATGGAGCCCCTACGGTTTATTCAATAATCAGATTTCAGTCTATATTTTAAGACTATTGCTATACATGGTTCCGCAGAAGTTATCAAATTAAATAAAACTACGTACTACCCGTGCAGATGAAGACTGGGATTGGAAGGATCCGTGTTTTGGTAAATTTTGAAACTTTTTTGATTTATAGGGCTCGCTTTCTGTCCTACTGACGTGCGGCACGCATTTCAGCGACCGTAACTGTGTAAATTTCAATAATATATTTAATTTAACATACAAAATTTACCAAAATAGCGTTTTTCTGGTCCTATTCTTCATCCGCGCGGATTATAGTATTTGGTATCATGTTCTGAAGCCGTCCTCAAAAAATTGGCGTAATTTTTTTGCAATTTTCACTCTTCCACTTTTTAATCAAAAGCCCAAACACATTTTTTTATGGACTTAACTTAAAAAAGTCGTCTATGTGATGTGATGACTCCTTTTTATCGATTTAACTTATTAGTCAGTACCCCTCTCTATATACACTTTATCCGTTGGTGCGCAAGGTGGAATAGAAAATAAATATTTTTAGTTTTTATTTATTGGAATACTCTGGGTGCGGTTCGAAATGGTGCGCTAAATGCCATGCCTCAAATATTCGAAGCGTACGAAAACCGCGGGCAACAGCACCAACACCCATAAGATAATGGATTTTGGTACGCATTTTTGATTTCCCACTGGGTTCGGTACTTCTAAAACAATTCTGTCTTTGCCCATGGGATTCACTGAACACAAATGATAATAACAAAATAATACTATAAGTACGTAGCTACCTAGATAGCAAAAAATGCTGCGATAATGGACATAATTATGTAATTAAAACGTTGACTTTTACTCAGACTTTTTAAAATTTAAAATCGCATCGCTTCTCAGCGTTTTTTCGACTGAGTTTTGTTTGGCTGCCAATCCAACCAGATAATTATAATAACTTAGTATTATTGCTACGATTATAAAATTATTAATTTATTTAATTCTAAATATGATAATTTTGATTCCGTTATAATTAAATTTGACTATTATTCGACATTGAAACTTGCCGAATTTAAAAAATTGTCGGTCTAATTATTCTTTATACTGTCATATGTATCCTTATAACGAAGTTCATTTCAAATATGACAGCTTATAAGTCAGCAATGAGTGATGATCGATTTATCTCAACATATCTCGCGTCTTGAGATTTATCGATCGCTCATATTCTAGGAATGCTGCGCATGAGTGTGTTCGATGTGAAATGTGATAGATTGCATGTATTATGTGAATTCACATAAATGGGTATAATGCGAGAAGATATTTGCAATGTTAATGTTACATGTTTTATAGACATGTGAAATTTTGTATCGCCTATGTTATGTACTGTGTGGGTGTATTTTAGGCAATATTAAACTACAAGGAATACCCTCAAAAATACCCTGCCCAAACCCAAAAGGGGCACATAGGCACCGCACTAAAATTACCAAAAAAAATCTCATGATGTATTAAAGAATATAAAAATATTATTTGTTATTTAAAAATCACCTTTTTATTACCTACCCAAATTACCCCAATTTCCTTCAAATTTGTGTAATGTATTGCCATGTAAGTTTACCTATTTAACCAATTTATTTTATTGTGGAATAACTACATAATTTTTTTTTTCTATAAAAAAATTATATTTGATTATTTTGAATAGAATAATACTATCACGATACCTAAGAACACCCTCTCTGATTGTTTTTGTGGCAAACAAGCATACGGCTCGCCTGATGGTAAGCGGTTACCGTAACCTATGGACGCTTACAACACCAGGGGCATCACTCGCGCGTTGCCGACCCTACTTCCAGTGTCTACCCACTGCGTTCCCCAAGGAGCGCTGGTGACCTTGCTCACCGTTAGGAACACATCACTGCGAAAGAGCAGTGTTATTAGGCTACAATATTCTGCAAGGTGTACTTCCCCAGTTGGACAGAAACAATTTTGAGGGGAAAATCTCGCTATGCCTTACCTCTCTTCTGTTCTCTTCTCTACTATCTTATCTGCATAGTATATAAAATAAAGTCGCTTTCCGCGTCTGTCTGTATATCCGCTAACTACTCCTAAACCACACAACGGATTTCGATGCGGTTTTCACCATCAGTTAGATAATTTTTCACGGAAGGTTTAGATGTATAATACTTTCATATTTAATGTAAGGAGCGTAGAGAAATTGCACCGTTCGTGCGAAGCCTGGGACGGGTCGCTAGGAATACTATGTAACTAGCAGTACCCGCGACTTCGTCCACGTGGAGTTCGGATCTATAATAAGTTATAGTGCTGGGACCGGATTCGAACCCGATATAGCTGTCATTTTCTACCCTACCATTTAGCGCTAGTCTGCGTGGTTAGTCGCGATATGTGTTCAAATAACCGTCTCTAATGTGACCCGTAAGTATCACTACAATAAAAGTCTCATCAATTTCGGTCCAATACAACATATTTTATCTAACCAATCAATCGTGACCTCTGCTTCTTACGGGACTGCTTACAATAGAGGGGTCAAGCTGTATCTCATTACCCAAAATGACATAATCTAACTATATCTACTGCTGAGTCCATAAAACTCATTGCAATGATATGCAAACACGGAAGAAAAGTCCATCCATTTCACACGTTTCCTGTTTACAAGTAATGTATTATGTGAGGCCTACTCGTGGGCCTACATACTACATACATACATACATGCATACATACATACATGCCTACATACATGTGGGTGGGCAAAGTTTTACCATCAGAGGTCAATAAAGCATAGGAAATCTTATGGGGCCAGATTTTTTATACTTTAGTTTTTAGTAATACAAACATTGAAATTATAACCGACGTCAAAATTTTAAAAAAATTGAGTCCGACTTCATATTACTAGAAAGTTTAAAATAATTTTCTTAAAAAACTTAACAGCTTCTGAAGTCGGTGCCACTGCCAAGCTACGTGCAGTGAAGAATTAAAGGCCCCGACTTCAGAAGCTGTTAAGTTTTTTAAGGAAATTATTTTATACTTTTTTGTTTTTTGAAGTGGGTTTTTACTTTTTTTATTGGTTTTCATATTTGAGTTGCCACGAAAGCTGTCCATCATATGACCTTCACGAAGTCAGGTATCGATTGATAAATTACAATGTATTGCTAAATTACTGTAGGTCTAAGGAACATGCTGATTCAATGGTATTTTATAAACCAAGGCCGGACATGGGAATCAAAATGTGTTGACCTTTAGAGAACAAACTGAGTCTTCAATACACATACTTTAGATGGTATGCTTGAACTGGGTTTTACTACGATTTTTTTATTACCTAGTTATCCATTTTTATTGGCCAGGGGGGCAAGCAGAAAGCTGTCAATTTTTTCGCTATTACGGTGTTGGTGGTCCCATAGTGGTCCATCATGGTCTGATCATCCCTTCTATATGACCACGCATTTCTGATGTACGTCGTATAGTTATGAAGTAGTTAGCAAACGAACGGACAGACGCAGCGGGCTACTTTATTTTATTAACATGCTTTTATTAGCTTCACCTATAACTAACTATTTAAGAAAATCTTGGAAGTTAAATTTGACCCACTTCCCGGTTTCCGATTGAGCTGAAATTTTTCATACACGTTCAGTTTGGATGACTAAAGCGTGTTTTATAGTTTTTTTAAACTATAATATTTTATACTATTTATAATGTCTGATTTTCTTTCATTAACTGCAACAACAAAAACCCATTTCGAAACAATAAACAATTGTTTCTCTTCTAAAACGAAAGAAATATCTTATCGTTGTGTGTATTTTATTTAACAGATGTCTATCTTCGTGCGCTTTTCAGTGGCGATGCCCTACGTAATAACAATATTCTGCTACAGTTTTAACACCATTAGCATTAGGCATTCATGTTCTGTTGGAACTGGTCAGCTTGTAACTGCCATGGCAATCGTATTCAGAGGCAAATCATTATTATCCTAGTCTTATTTTTATTCACAATAAATTACATTATTCTCGCAGCTTTTACCACAAGTTATCTGTTATTTTAAAAGAGTTTCCATGGAGTTTCTTGCCGGTTCTTCTACATAGGATCTATTTGAAACCGCGCACCTAGAGTCTCGACATTTCATAAGTGCCTGTATCTGGTTTACACGAAATAAAGATCTATTCTATGACGTCATTTATGTCATCATCATTACGTCATAGAGAGTATTGCGTAGTCGTCTATTTATAATTTGATGGCAAACGCATGCAAATGGAATGGCAGATGGACATGGAGTGAAACGCGGTGTAAAGGCCTGTCCGCACATATCCATGACGTTCGTTCCGCCGTGAAATAACAAATAACAGTGTCAGTGAAAAATGCACTATATTCTAACGTATTCTAAGTCGGTTTCTGATTATACAGGATATATTTTTATATACTGCAGAGTGATTCAGTGTCCGTTCCCAAATGCAACTGCAGTACTAAAATTCACTCCAAAACAAAATAATTGTATGGCTTGCGCTAGTAAATTATGCGTATACTAAGTCGAATTTTCGTTTTGTTTAAAAGTGTGATATCCCAAAACTGCGGTTGCATTTAGGAACAGACACGGAATCACTCTAGAAACAATGCGCACTAATACATAAAAAAATATCATGTATATTATCATAGTAAGTTACAATTTTTTTATATGTATATAATGACTGTGTTCCAACTTTGTATTCATTGCACTGTAACAAATGACTTGTTATCTACAATTTTGTGTTCCTTTGTTATTTAAGTTTTTTGTGAAATAAAAATTTATTTATTTATTATTATTTTATGACTTAAGAATACTATGCATTTTTCATTGACAACGTTTTTTGCCGGAAGTGTCTGCACTGACGTGTGTAGATAGCCCTTTAGCCGGCGCGCTGTCAATACCAATGACAGGTCTAATTAACGAAATAATAAGTTTCTGAACGGAGAAACTAGATGACTTAGGTCCAAGTTCACCGACAACATAACAGACAATTAGAGCAAAATCGGCCGTTTAAACATAATTTTTTGTATGGGTAATCGGGCGATTTAATTTTGAACATGTGTTATTGTCGGTGAAAATTACCCTTAGAACTTCCTTAGCTATATAACCAGTTGACTCCTATTAAAAATGGACAAATATACAGGGTGGAATTTTCGTAGCGTACCTGGAGGAAAAGTACCCTAAATGCTGAAAACAGCAAAATTTTACTCAAAGGAAACATTCCTTTATTTTCAAAAAGAAACAAAACTGCATTTATAGATTTTTGAAAATACGCTTGCCACACCCGGGAATCGAAGCGACTAAAATCCGTAAAAAAAGCATCCTGTACTTTTATGGCACCAATTGATAGGGTCAATCATAAGGATCAAATCTCTCTAGCAAACATGGTAAATTAAATTAAACAAGAACCATGAAATCTAAACTTATTTTATTCCAACGAAAAAAACCAGTCAATTATGTACCTAATTAGTTGCTCTGTCCTGTATTTTATATTCCAGAAATCCAGACTATAAACGAACACTTAACTTAAACTTATCTTACTTCTGCAGGAAAAAAGGTTTTATTTTATTTATTATTTGTGTGTAGTGGTCTAAGTTTGGAGTGTATATCTCTGGATATGTGTCTCTATCTGTGGCATCGTAGCTCCAAAACCGATGGACCGATTTCAATGCAGTTTTTTCTTATCGAAAGCTAGTTTAATCGGCTATCATCTTAGCTATGTTTCATGAAAATCTGTTCAGTTGTTCAAAAGTTACAGCTCTTTTTGACGGTAAGGTTATGTTTGCGAAATGTGTCACCACAACGTATCTTGATAATATACATAATTTTATTTATTTATTTATTTAACATTACATCAACACGAACAGTAGGGGAGAGTGTGTATGAAAAAGCCAGGCTTTGAAAGAGCCGGTGCAATTTTCTCCCACTTGCCAAAATCAATTCAAATTTAATTTTACTCTTTATATGACAACACTGAATAGCTGTGACCCACAGATATTCAGCGTTGTCATATTCAAAGCCTGGCTTTTTCATACACACTCTCCCCTACATTTTATTTATTTATTACATTTTAAATTAATTAGAATATAATAGATCTTTATTTCATGTAAACCAAATACAGGCACTTATAAAATGTCGAGACTCTAGGTGCGCGGTTCCAAATTCAATAGATTGTCAGTTGATTTCGTTAATGCCGCTCGCGACGACTGTATCGTGTGGTTATCAGCTAATGGCAAATAATTACTTTTTCTTTAATCGCCGTTCCTAACTGCCTACCTTTGCTATTTCGGCAGTATTCCCCGAATGGTTTGCCGGTGCCTTGAAGCGGTCACGACATAGACGTAAACTTACGTCATTGGGCGTGTCAAACGTGTCAGACGTGACGGCACGATCTCAATTATAAATGGGCTAGAAACGATAACACAGTCAAAATTACGAATAAAGGCTTTCCCACACAGGTGCGATATATATCGTTCGATATTATCGCAGTGCGTTATATGCGGCAAAATGCAAATGTCCTACAGTCTGTCAAGAAAGTCATGAAAAGGATTTTGAAGGAACTAAAATTCTTCTTCGCTCGCAACCCTAAATAAGTACCGTAGGTGTCAGTTTGGGTACAAGGATGTGTTTATTTTACTATTCTGTGTAGATTTTTTGTGATAAAAAAATGTTTTCGGCATTAATATATTAAAAATAAACAAGAGAATATACAAGTGGCGCCCTCAATCCTTTTCATGACTTTCTTGACAGACTATACTTCTATCGAATCGTGTTAACACAGCATTGTGGATCGCAAGCGCCGTCCTATTATCGCAATAACGTTATTGCGATATCTGTTATTAGATTCAAAATGTATTAAAAACAGATATCGCAATAACGTAATGCGATAATTTAGACCGATATAACGCACATGTGTGGGGCCTTAAGACTTGCAGAATTTGGCGGTAGATCGTAAGAAGAAAAATTAGATTTAAATATGGAACAAATAATCACCTCACTTCCTGAGTCTGCAGTGAAACCGCACCTTAATTTTACGTCAAAATATTGTATACTGATTGCCTAAAAACTGAAAATCAAATCAATAGGTATATAATACATAGCCATACCGTCTTCAAAACAAAGGTGCAGTGCATAATAACCCACTCCATCTTTATCTATGCATTTGGGAAATGCATAAGCACATAATAATTTCTCAGCCTTACTTCGGCAGGGCTCTTTGAGCTTCGATATCATTTCTTTCCAGAGTCCAGTTGTAATTTTCTCATTGTCAAAACCCCCCGTATGATTATACCATACGACATTAATAATATTTTAGAAAGTACAAGCAATTTTTTTATTTTATTTATTATCTGACTTTTACACTTTTTTTAAATATGGTCAATTATGCAATTACCTATATTCCCGATTTGTAGACACTTATGGTTTCAATAATAGATCTCAACCAATAACATACCTACTTATTTAGGGTTTTCAGATCATAAAACTAGGTTACCATAATCGAAAAATTTTCGGTATCTAACCTAAAATCATCTAGGCGCCGCAATAAATCTAGAAATCTAGACCATAGCGAGTTCTAGAAACTAATTTGGATAATGATACTAAAAGCAGCCGTAAATACGACCCGCGGTAGACGGTTGGACTTCCATAAAGAAATTAGGGCGATGCTAATGGCTCAGTGCATGCTATGCAGGTATTTTTATAACTTTTTTTTACAGTAAAGTAAAGTAAACGGGCTAAAATTTAAATCTTTTTAATCGACTTTAAAAAAGGAGGAAGTTCTCAATTCGAATGATTATATTTTTTTTTAATGTATTTTCGGGCATAACTCCGTCATGTATAGACGGATTTGCTAAATTCTTTTGTTCGCAAGGGGTTTATTCCGAAATGGTCCCATTTAAATTTGGTGAATATCTGATGAAGACCTTCGGAGATATACAATGGAACTCTTGAATGAATAACAGCATATCACTCGCGATTGCTGTAATGTTGTGTTTATGTTTATGTATTGTTTATGCCACTCAAAATAGAAAAATAAAATAAACTTTAAAAAGAAGTAATTTAAGCTAACTTCAAAAAACTAAAAAGTATAAAATAATTGTCTTAAAAACTTAACACCTGAAGTCGGGGCCTATAACTCTTCAATGGACCTAGCTTGACAGTCGCACCGACTTCAGAAGCTGTCAAGATTTTTAAGACAATTATTTTATACTTTTTAGTTTTTTGAAGTCGGGTTTTTACTTTTTTTATATTTCCTGCTTTTTAGAATACGTAGGTAATGGTTTTTCTGAATTCTTCAAGCGGTATGCTGGTCTCATGTCAACGATCTTATGAACTCTTTTCAGCCACTGAACAGGATCCCGCAATTAAATTGTCCTGCAGAAAACACCAAAAGTTGGATGTTGCCGTTGGAACGCGGTTAGGGTTGTCACTTGTCACTAAAAATATCACGCGAACGACCAACGCATCTTTTCTACAATGAATACAATGTTAATTGCCATGTCGACCTTACCGGTGTGTTTTTTGAAGCATCACACAAAGGTATTTGCCGTAGAATACGAGTACATAGCTCGTAAAACATCACACATACAAGATGTAAGTATTTTTGGATAGGTGAAGTTATAATCATCGTTACAAAAATTGTTTTAAAAAAAGCCCAAAAACATACAACTATGCCTTAAAAATTGAAAAAATTACACCCGAAACAAAACGAACCCTTAAAAATTTAAAAATAATAGGTTAAAATTAATTGGGCTGGGGGACCAATTAGTAAACAAAATTAATTGCTTTACATTCTAATTAAAAAGGGGAGGCCTTTGTCAAGCACTGGAATAATACAGGCTAACAGTTACAGTAACATTCTAATTCTAAGAAATGCTCTCCCGTAACCAATCCGGTTGCCTGTCTGGAAAACAAGAGATAAAAAAAAAATATATAATTAATAGATTATACAAAAAAGAGTAGGTAGATACATTTAGTGAACAGTAGTAAATTTCCCATACAATAATTATAGTGCCTAAAAATAAACTATTTCTAAAATATTTTTATTACAACAAGTGAAAATGTTTCGGAATATGAATATTAGGTAGCGACCCGCCCGATCTACTCGTAGGTTTATTCAAACCTGTGTTTCGAGGAGAGAGAGAGTATATTAGTTATTTAATATATCACTTCACATAATAAATAAATCTAAACTAATATTATAAAGAGAAAAGATTTGAATTTTTGTATGTTTGTTTGTAATGGATAAACTCAAAAACTACTGGACCGATTTTAAAAATTCTTTCACCAGCAGAATGCTACATTATCAGTGAGTAACATAGGCTATAATTTATAAAGATATCACACGGGCGAAGCCGCTGGCGGAAGCTAGTAAATAAATAAAGGAGGAAGTTAATAGCCATCAGTAGACTGCAATAAGTTGAGTATATTTACAATCACGCTTTCCAATCTTGCAGTTTAAAAATACCTCCTGTATATTAGCAGCAAGTATGAGACTCAGTCACGGCCGGGCCGTTCCGTGTTGGACATGCCAGGAGATATAAATTAACTGTGAACAGGGTTGCTACTGTTTATCTGAGTATTTAATAATTACAGATATTTATGGTTAGGCGGAAAGGATATACTTGTAATACCATACCTATTACTGGGTATTAGTCAAATAATACTGAACCGATTCTATATTCGCTATCAATCTAATTGACTCTAATATTTATGTTAAGCTTACCTATTCTCCACAATAAAGAATATAAATATGAAATACAAGTTGAAGAGAGAGAGAGTTGAAGTTGTTGAGTTGAGGTGAAGTTGTTGAATGAAGTTTATCCGTGACCATGGCGCTTGCAAAGTTGCAACAGTGCCGAAATATCGGGAACTCAATACAAGATATAAACATGGTAAATACCCCGTTTTGAACTCTAATACTAATGTTAGTGACCATGATAGTTTAAAAACTTATATGAAATACAAGATCTATAATATGCACGGTTATCCGCGAATACCTACCTACCTTTCCTATTATTTGACTTATACCTATTATAGTAGCCTATTACTTTATATTCGCATATCCTAATATGAATATACGTACGTGCCTAGTATTATATATAATACCTATACCTATTATGAATATATTCGTTACACCTCTAAAGCAGATGAAAGACAAGGTGAAATTAAGGGTAATGCTACACGGAGTTATTTGGATATCTCATCAAGCTCCTGCCCTTATCCCATTTTATTTGTAGTCGGCGCAATATGTCTTTTTCTTCCATTCATCTCTATCAGACGGCATTTCCAGATTCACTTCCTTCACATTCATGTCATGTTTCACCCAGTCCATCCATCTTTTTTGTCTGCCTCTTCTCTGATAGCCTTCAACATTCAAACTTACAGTTCTTCTTTTATCATGTCTTCGCATTACAACGTTACCGGTTACTTTTCAGCTTTTCTATAACTGGTGCCAGTTTCATACTTCCTCTAATATATTCATTCCTGATAGCCATCGTATCGTCAAATGAATGAATATAACAAAATCAAATTACGAACTATGATTAAAATGTATTAATTAATGTCAACAAAGCGAGTGACAGCCCTGAGCGTCGCCTAGACGATTACGTAAGCAGCCCTAGTGCCAAAACTGATATACAGTGTTACTAAGCCTCAGTGAGATAATCAATATAATGTTAATGTTTATTATTGTCAGGCGATAACGTATCTTTGATATTCATCTTTATCATAATCTGTGGTAAGCATAGCTATCCTGTAAGACTATCTCCACTATCTCGCATCTCGACATTGAGGTATAATGTACTACGTACGTACATTATAACTCAATGCATCTCGATTCGAATCTCTCTTAATGTCAATTGATATTTGAAGAATTGGACATTTGTTAACTTACCCTGCGGTCCGATTCGCGATTTCAGTGCTCACTGTGCTTATGTCTATAATCGTTGGTCCGAAACAAAAGTGCGCTCACAGCGCTGTCAGCGTGATATTGAATCGGACCTAAGATCGGACCTCATTTTTGCATCTGTGCAATGTTTATAAAAAAACACCGGTCATGAAGTTGGGACTCCTACCTTCACGTACCTTCATGATCGGCAACATTTTTACAAGCTTTTATTTAACTTGCAATGTATGTAACTATGTTTGTTCCGATGGAATCTTGCAACTCAATTTTTAATCAGATATCTTCAACCGATTGAGCTGAAATTCTGTATACACGTTTAGTTTGGATGACAATGCATGGTTAGCTGTGTGACGTCATTCTAAATCCATCATGGCGGAACACCCAAAATGGTGGACAAGTTATTTTTAATGCACTCCTACAGTATGGCTATGGGTATCAAACATAGAAATAATAAGTTGGGGCTCCCCTATGGTATCAAATGAAAGGGTTTGCTGAGAATAACTCGAAAAATAAAGTGACGTCCCTCTAAATCCAATATGGTGGACTTCTAAAGATGCAATCTGCGGTTGCATTTAGGAACAGAGACTGAATCACTACAAATTATGCGCACTATATAAAATATTATCCTGTATTGTCGGTGAACTTAGGCCTTAGACAATTGCGATAAGAGTTCCTGTTCAAAGCCTGTTCAAGGTCTGTACTTAACCATCATACTATGTTAGACGCTACGTCATTTAATAACATATTCAACTCACACTGCGTTTGTGCAAATAATTTTAAGTAAATAAACAGACAAACAGACATGTTGAAACGTCGAGGTGAAGAACACTTAACTAATTTGTTTACACCTTATACAATGTGTATCAGAAATGTGTGGTCATATTTGAGAGTATGGATCTGACCACCAAACTTAACAACTTTCTCTATGGGACCAACATCGCAATCGCGACAAAATTATCAGCTGTCCCTTGGGGCGTGTAGGTATTGAAGTGTTGTATGGACAGCCAATGACATTTTACAAATAGACGGGCCATACACCAACATTTATGCACTACAAAATGGCGTAAACTTTACTATAGCTACATAGCAGTACATATAATTATACAGTGCGCGAAGAAAGGGAAAGAAAATCAAAGCCACCATACGCCATGTCGGTTGTTAGAAAAAGATGAATATAAACGTTTAGTTACGTGGCATTAGCTGTCTCTTTTCATTCTCTCAGTCGGTGCAGGGCATTTACCTTGCATTTATCTTGCCAATATAGAGCGCGGGCAACGTGTCTATTTGTAAAATGTCATTGGGGACAGCTGATTATTTTTTCGCGATGTTCAGTTTGATGGTCTGATCCACACATGTCGCGGGTTCGATCCTCGCACGGAACGAATATTTATATGGCCTGCAGATAATTTGATATGAGATTTTTGTCTAAAAAACCTCTCAAAAAAATACAGGGTATTTTTTTAGTAGGTACGCATAATTTGTAGAGTGATTCAGTCTCTTTTCCTAAATGCAACCGCAGAATTGGGACACACTTTAAAATAAAACTAAAATTCGACTTAGTTTTGGGACACGCATAATTTACTAGCGCAAGCCGTACAAAATCAAATATTTATTTTGTTTTGAAGTGAATTTTAGTACTGCGGTTGCATTTGGAAACGGACACTGAATCACTCTGCAAATTTTGCGCACTACATGAAAAATGATCCTGTATATAATCGAAATAAGAACAACATGTACTCTCTGTATTGATACAAGAACAATGTATTCTCCGTCTATGCACCTGTCCTCTTCTTATTACCTATGTCTATCATTCTAGTGTGTCTTGTTTTTTGTGGCAAATAAATGTTTTTTTTTTTTTTTTTTTTTCTTTTTCAGCAATTTAGTAAAATAGTTACATAGTTAGGCTGATTAAAAATATCTATATTGAACTTAGATATTGAAACAATATCGAAACTGTTGTGTAAAGGGGTCTTAACGCAGTTGACACCGCTCAAACCCAGACCACGTGAGGCAATGAAAGGGGTCAAAGATCAAGAGTACCAGAGCGTAAAGATATAATGTAATAAATATCTACCTACACCCAGTCGGTATTGTTGTGTGCAAGGTGATCGGAGAATGACACGAAATTCTTTAGAAATGACATTTCAATACAACGTTTTACAATAGATAATGTCGCGTTTTATCTTCGAATTTTAAATAGAGCAGAGAAATAAAGATCAGGAAAATAAATTGCGACGCAATATGAAGGGTTAGGCCTTAGTCCACCAAGCTACCCTCGTTATTTTTTACATGCTGTACTGTCCATCCAAAGGTTGTCTGTAAGAAATCGCCTATTGCGATAAGACCAGGACCGATTGTACAATCATAAAATGATTAATTGTAATTATCATGTTAATTGTTTTTTTTTTTTTTTTTTTTAAACGTAGCCCCTCACTAGGATTTCTCCTGTATCGAGGGTACAGTTTACAAACATACATGTCACATGCACACACAAACTTTAAAAAAATTTAAAAGCCTTTTAAAAAAAATCCAAATTTTTTTATCAGGTGTACAATAAAGAGTATTTATATTCTATTCTATTCTATTCTTATGCATCTCGATTCGAATCTCAGACTTATTAGCGGTTTATATTTCACGAATTGACATACAAACATATAAATTTGCTCTAGTCACTAGTCACGGATAACTCGTATTATATCATTAACAATGTGAAATACTAACAATACTGTCATAGTTCAAAAACTATCTATAGGTTACAGTAACATAATGTACCAATGATAAATAATAAAATGAATATCATTTGCATGAATCATGACTATTATTAAAATGTGGACGTAATGAGTAACTCATATTTATAAGAACATCAATCCATACTCTATACTATTAATGAAATCTTTATAATATCATTGGTTTCTACGGCATTTATTTATTTAGTTACCAACTTATAATAACAGAATATCTACACATATAAGTTATAGGTACATAATATTAATTATACAGGTAATCTTATAAACGAGACGACATAATTTTGAAATAGAAGGGAATATTTGGAATATTAGAGTCATCCATAAAATACTTCCCACGTTAGGGGGGAGGGGGTCGACGATGTGACATTATATGACAAGGGGTGGGAGGGTCCTAAGTTTCGTGACGTCACATTTCAAAAACATATTAAAAATAATTTAAATGGAAATAAAAGTCATTTCGGAACTGCTGTTTTAATTTAATAATTTCTAGATGTAAAATTGCAAAATATGTGACGTCACAAGGGGAGTCTCACAAATGTGATCAACTGTGACAAGGACGGGGGAGAGGTAAAAAAATCACGAAATTAGTGTGACGTACTTTATGGATGACCCCTTACGTCTATTTCCGTGGAAACAAGTCAAGTTAAAACATGGCACTTCACACTATACAAATCAAATGATGACCTAATACCATAAAGAGCTATTTAAAATCAACATTTATAACTGTCAATGACTGCTTACATAATAAAATCATTACATTTACAATTTAAATTATTTTATTTTACCGTTTTGCTTTGATAATAGACGTAAACTTGAACTATAAACATTTGTGTCTATGGTATTCTATTGTAAATAAACTTTTTTTATCATCAAGAATTCATCATCTATCTGCTGAAAGTCAAAGCCGCAAAAATATTGGACTTATGTGACACCAGCGACCCGCCCCCGCTTCGCACGGGTGTAGATTCTCTACTATCCTTACATTAAATATGAAAGTTTTATACATAAAAATCTTCCCGAAGAAATGCTCCAAATGATGGTGAAAACCGCATCTAAATCCGTTGCGTTGTTTAGGAGGAGTTAGCGGATATACAGTCTGTCAATAAAATCATGAAAAGGATTTTGAAGGAACTAAAATTCTTCTTCGCTCGCAACTCTAAATAAGTACCGTAGGCTTTGAGTACTCAAAGACCGTAGGTGTCAGTTTGGGTACAACGATGTGTTTATTTTACTATTCTGTGTAGATTTTTTGTGATAAAAAATATATTAAAAATAAACAAGAGAATATACAAGTGGCGCCCTCAATCGTTGTCATCTCTTTTTTGACGGACTGTATTTCACTTTATTTTATACTAGCGACCCGTCCCCGGCTACACCCGGGTGCAAATTCTCTATTATCCTTACATTAAATATGAAAGTATTATACACATAAAACTTCCTCTTGAATCACTCTATCTATTAAAAAAAACCGCATCAAAATCCGTTGCGTAGTTTTAAAGATCTAAGCATACATAGGGACAGACAGAGAGCGGGAAGCGACTTTGTTTTATACTATATATGTAGTGACTATGTAAAGAGTTGGGACTCCCATCTTCATGATCGGTATTTTTTTTACAAGGTAGTTCGAAGTTTATTCTCTCACGATCGTATTGAAGTTTATTACCAGAGTCTGATGTTCATTACCATTTTGTTACGCGGTAGACCTCTTGTTTCCGCACGACATAATGCGACGAAAAGTATATCGCGGCGCTCATATTAGCCCGGCTGGGATTTTAGATATAATCTTATAATTGATTGCCAGGCAAAATCAAACCATTGAAATTGCGATATTATCCATATATATACAGTCTGTCAATAAAGTCATGAAAAGGATTTTGAAGGAACTAAAATTCTTCTTCGCTCGCAACCCTAAATAAGTACCGTAGGTGTCAGTTTGGGTACAACGATGTGTATATTTTACTATTCTGTGTAGATTTTTTGTGATAAAAAAATGTTTTCGGCATTAATATATTAAAAATAAACAAGAGAATATACAAGTGGCGCCCTCAATCCTTTTCATGACTTTCTTGACAGACTATACATGTAGCAATGCAAATGCTGAGTTGGCAACCCATTTGGTACTGGCATACCGACAGCACATTGTTTTTATTGTTACTTTTTTGTTTTTTTTTTTTACTTTTTTTATGTTTTTGCTCTGTGTTGTCTGATGTCTAGTCCAAATAAATGATTTTTCTTTCTTTCTTTCTTTCAATTTATCAAACAATTTCAATAAAGTATCGTCTGAGACAGAATAGACGTTGGATTATAATGTCTTCAAAACTGCTAGTCACCCCGCGATTGATGTTAAAGTCGTTTATATTGGTAGCCAGAAGATTAATGGCGGAAATTGTGCTTACAAAGCGGTAGGCTTGCTACCTGTTACTCATATTGAGGAATGAGGTATGGTGTTACTCCATTGAAAAGGGAGGATCCTCCAACAAGGCGACGTGGTATGCCTGGCAGGCCGAATAACATTCTTATATTACAATCGTTGGAAACTCTCAGAGCGCGCACATTTAGAATTTTTGGAAATGCAATGAAACTGTATTTCAAGATTTTTGAAAATAGATTTCTTTACGTTTCAGTTTGTGGAAACTTTAGAAAAAATGTGTTAAAATCAAAAACTTATTATTAAAGAGTATAATGAGTTTATGGTTAAAACAGTTTTTTTTTGGTTTAAAAAAATAGGTACAATTATTTTTCATATTTTCAAAAATCCTTAAATGCAATTTGAATGAGTTTCAAAAACTCTAGATGGATTTCTTAAATCAAATCTCCCTATCTCTAACGGTTATCATACTGCAATAGAGATCCCAAAAAAAAAAACACGACTCTCCCAAGTCACAGAACACAGAAAAACTATTTTCTGTGTTCTGTGGGTGCTTCCTTCTCCTCCCAGCAGAGCTAACACGGCAAAAAGGGAGCGAGACAAAAACTGGAGACAAAACCGTTACTTTACCGTTTCCTCTCTCGATTTTTCATTTTATCTTTTGTCAAGGAGACAAAGAGTAAAGAAAACGGGTTTGTCCACGCGCCGCAGATCCTTCAGATAATAATTTTACCTACTCGAGACTGGAACCACAAAGATGTGGTTACCGAAAATAACCCACACATGCAACAACCACATGGCCTCAAGAACATTGCATCACAAGAAAACAATGATAAATTCCTACACTATGGCCCACATACATTTTATCGACACAAATTGCGCCCATTCCAAACTTTGACCTAATAATCAACAACTTCATTCTGCTCTTGCAAAACTTTTAAATAGACTCCAAACAATCTTATTCCGTTTCAGCAAAGTCTATTTTGGTGCTGAATTTATATTCAGAACCGCAAATGTATTTTTGTCGCAGGATGTGATTCAACACTGTTTGAAACTAAAAGCTAAAAGTGATTCAAGAAAAGTATTGGAGTATTTTTTGGTTATTATAGTATCTGAGACGAAATACCTAGGTGATTTCAGGGTGATTCAGATAACCAATGAGATTATATTAACCCCTTTATCAACTTCGAAGGACAAGGAGTAGATATAGAGTTCAAAACGGGGTATTACTAGACGCGTGCGCCGATGCCGGCTTCGGCGTCATCGGCGTGGATGGTCGGACGGATACGATTGTTTTAGATACAATGCAGACATATTTTAGTAAACTAAACACTAGAAATGTCTAAATATTGCTTATTGGTTTATTTCGACGTATTTGTTTACGCAAATTCAATAAAATACCATTTTTATATGACCATAATTTAAATAGCGCGTTTTGCCGATAACTTCGTCCGTCACACTCATTTGGTGAATAAGTCTGCAATATTTTGTTTTTAATAAGATTTTCACCATCCAGGCCGATGACGCCGATGACGCCGCGCCGCGGGCATCGGCGCACATATTAAGTATTTACCATGTACCAATGCGGAAATATCGGAAGCTCAAAACAATCTATAAACATGGTAAATACCCCGTTTTGAACTCTAATATTAAAGTTAGTGACCATGACAGTTTAAAAAAGGTATAGAAAGTTCTTCAAAGAACCGATTTACGATTTGACCTGTAGAAAATGCCCTAACGATGTCGTCTGCACGGATAAAGGTGCTGTTATACCTGAGCGTACTCTTGTAACAGAACCAAGAGCAATCGCCGTTTTAAAATTTTGTCGAACTGTATTTTTTTCGTGATGTAAGAATTTGAGTATCGCTACGTTCTTAAAATCCGGAAATATTGAAAGGAATGCATTTAATCATTTCCTATGCTTAATGTATTAAGTGCCAAGGTTAGATATTAGATTATCTGTCAATAAATTCAGTGCGGAAGATTTTGAGACATAAAGATCATAATATGACCTTAATGAAGTTACCAAAATTTGTTTTTGACGCGGCCAAATATTATTTATAAATTTTAATAATTGAAATCATATGGGATATAACCTTTGAGTATCTAACGCACTTCGCGGCAATAGAATTGCACAGCCCGACACAATTTTATATTATGGCGGCACTTTACTTGTACAAATATTCGCAGTGTTTGGCCAAAATAAAATCACATTTGTACGGTGCGTTTTTTCGCCGCAACGTATAAAATGCTGCGTGTATTTTTTCTCGCAGTGCGTGCAATGGGTGCAATTCCCCCCCTCCCCCTCCGACTACGACCAAATACTGCTTTTTGTATGGAGATTTTGAGGTTCACCTAACTTTCGCTAGGGGCGCTTCTTTTTTCTCCATACAAAAAACAAGTAATGTAACGTGATAGTTTCCGTAATTAGTCAAATACATGTATTACATGAATAATAAATAAAAGTGTAAATCAATGTTTTTATTTAGAACTAATTTTCTGAAAGATAGCTAAAGTCACACAAAAGTTGCCCCCACCAAACGAAACTAAACGCTAAATGAAATCCTGTATCCGCGCCTGCATAATTCACGGATTTTGCGGATAAAACACGCACGAAATTTTACCGCAGTGCGCGGTAGGCCTTAGACTGAGTTCAGAAGCCCAATTCTCGTAATCAAAAATGTTCAAAGTATAGTTCCGATCTCGTTCCTACCAATGTCATAAATGTAACAAATGGTATTCTATTCTCCTACCCCAACAAACAACTTCAAACGTGAAATTATATTGTAATGAAGTCAAAAGATGATCAAAGGCAAATCGGTATTCTGCTAACATTTTGAACTGACACAGATAATAAAATTGATTGAGATTTGAGATTATTCTCGTCCATACATAAACGTCAAAAATGAGATTGAAAGATTGAAATGAGTCTGTAAGAAGATTGAATTCATATTATACTGACATCGGACTGAACTTTAAGAGTAGTAGAATCCCGAGATTTTGTCAATTCATAATATTATAATCTCAGTTTGGTCAACTTTCAGTCATAGTGTAAATTATTTACGAAAAATAGGCTTCTGATTAATGACTCACAAACATAATAACATCCTCTAAAGTTCTCTTCTAACCGGAAAGAGCCGGATCCTTGACTTGCAAGTTCTGTATTTTTTCTCGTAATGTTGAATACCTGGTCAGTATTTGATAGCCAATCTAAATCTAGGCCCACAACATAATGTTTCGTCATGCGTAACGTACGTCATGTGGCCTTACTCCAAGGCCCAACTATCATGACTTTATTATTGTTTATTAATACGTAAGTAGCCACCAAACTGTATAAAAAACTCTGTATTTTATAGATTTTTCTTATTCTATATATTTATAATCATTGCTCTTCCATAGTAGGCTACTGGCTGAAATCGAGTTCGAAATTTAATATAAATATTTATTTGTTTTTCGAATGCAGTGTCCAGCGAATCTGCACATTGGAGAAAAAGGTTTAAATTTCGAACTCAAGAAATAGTTTTCTTTTTTGTTAATTTTGTTCTTGCAAATTATGTCAATTGTTTTTCCAATAATAATTATAATGCTAAATTAAGCTCATTAGCCGAGCTACAAGATGTAACAGTTTAGTATTTATGTACACAAATTTCTGCGTTGGCCACACTTCAAACGTTCATCAATTTCAAAGACCCGACATAATAATAAAAAGTATGGTTGGCTAAGGATATATTTACCAACATGTGGTGCTTGATACAGCTTCAACCGATGCTGATTCTGTCTCTAACAGTAAAACAGAAACTTTAGCTGAAGTAATTTTGGAACGGGTTCTGTTTAGATAAGGAATAGTAGGCGACAAAGATGCTCCTAAAATTGTTGATGATTGCTTCGTCCGGAAATAAAGCTAAGAAGTATTATAAACTTACCTCTTCGACGGACTTCTTGGAGAACTCGTTCATGGACACAATCCATTGCTGTATTAGCTCATTCACGATAACTAGATCATTATATAACCACGTCAGTAGGTCATTAACCCATTGCACACTCGGCGGATCGGGTCCCGTACACGTCGGTATTAATACGCTTTGATGCTTTTTTAATGTCAGCTGTTCCGGGCCCGGTGACATGCGACCGAGCCTCCTCTTGTTCGGAGGGGTCGCTGGAACAAAGCCCGAAGGCTTCGCAGGCTTAAACGACGCACTCTTTATTTTAGCACTGGTAGCCAACACACTATCCGCACTATTAATAATTTCGTTCGATGTTTTCTTCGTGTCTTCAGCAGTCGGTTTTTGTTTAGTGTCGACCTCGACCACTTTGTTCGCGAAGCGAGCGTACGCCCATTTCGCGATGCCGAGGAGGACGATTGAGAATAAAATCCATATGAAAATTAACATGACTAGGTTGTCCATGGCTGTGTCCATATAATCGAAGCTGCATATGAGATCGTCAACTGCTTCGGCAAGGTCGGCCATAGCTTTCCATGGTGTCTTCCACCAGTGCGCGGCGTCCGCCCCCGCCGCGTCTTTCTCGGATACTGAATGCGAGCTAGACATTTTTTTTCTATTTTTGAACGCACTATTTTGGGATGCAGCTCTGTCTCGCTATGTCTGTCTCTTTCTATTTTGGATGCGTTCAGTTGGATTGATTTTAGTGTGAACACATAATTTTTCGTTCGTTCGTGTTTTTCGTGGTTTCAATGTCTCCCGAGGTTGTCTATCAGCATGTTTTCAAGACTCTGAAACAATAAGAACAGTATTTAAGTAATCAGAACGTTACTCTTATCATAAGTGATACGTTGCTCAAATTATCATTAAAAAAAGTTTTTTTTTATTGTTTTTAATCCATTATTGCGGCAAATAAGCATACGGCCCGCCTGATGGTAAGCGGTTACCGTTTGCAACACCAGGATAAAAACAAAATTTAGTTTTTTAATAATCCATAAGGTAGCCAAATATTATTTTGCCATTCATTAAATAAAAAAATAAAAAAAAAATATTATTTATATTTGGAACCGGAATGATTCAAGACAGTTTTTTAATATTTTTAGCGGGAACGTTATAAAGTTTAAAAACAAGTCTTCTGTTTACTTTTTAAATTATCGTTTTTTTTTTTTTTTTTTTTCGTCTTCGTTGCTTGGCTTTGACATTGCCAGCTGTTAGCTGTGTGTGTGTGTGTTGTGTTTAATTATAAATGAGCGGAGGAAGCTTCGATAATGGCTACTATCGAGACCTCTACTTATGTTTTGATAGTCAGTAATTATATTTCATTACAACCTTTGCACCCTGCACTAGTGTGATACAGGATGATGACGACATGAAATGAAACCACTTATTTGGTATCACGTTCTAAAGCAGTGCACAAAAAATCTACGATTTTCACACATGTCATTTTTGCATAATATTTCACTGTACTCTCATTCGTCTAGGTCAGGGGTCGGCAACCTTTTGAGTCGGAAGAGTCAAAAATTACAATTTACAAAATTCAAAGT
Source organism: Allophyes oxyacanthae (assembly GCA_932294325.1). NCBI lineage: Eukaryota > Metazoa > Arthropoda > Insecta > Lepidoptera > Noctuidae > Allophyes > Allophyes oxyacanthae. Next base: position 7,659,353 of record OW028635.1, on the reverse strand, counting down.
TTTTAAAAAGCCACAATTTTTTTTTTTAAATTTTTCACAAACTTTCGTCTATTTGGCAAATAATGCCAGGACCACCTAGTGATTTGCGTATGAACTAAAGAGCCGCAGCTTCACATCCAAAGAGCTGCAGGTTGCCGACCCCTGGGGGGCTAAAAAGGCCGCTTTTGGTGAATCATAATATGATCCTATTACGATTCTATTTTCAAATCACAAAATGGCCACTTATAGCAATTCATATTATGATTCATAATATGATTCCTAATATGAAATGCATCTGTTTGACAGTTTTCTATGGAGATTCGTAAAATGGCTCAATTAATAGGAATTGCAAATGTGTCAAATAGCAGATTCATAAGAAGTTACTTGAAGACATCATATTTCAATTCATCTTTCAGATTTCTTTGAAATCTTAATTAATAATGGCAGATTTAGGGCATTGTTATTGTTAAGTCTGAGAATATAAAAAGGTTGTACATAACTTTATCACTAGAACTTCTCGTACTCATTAAAATATCGCATAGGTAGCATAGTACAATTATTAATATTATTGTAATAGGTATTGAGCTAATGTGGTGAGTAAGCAGTGATAGCTATAAATTGATCTTTATCTTTAGCCTAGCGGTCGAACGCTTGCCTGCCGTGCAGGAGGGTCTGAGTTCGAACCCAGCCCGCACTGACTTGACTTTTCTGGCAATTTGACTATCACTTGCGCTAACGGAAGGAAAACATCGTGAGGAAACTTGCACACCTGAGAGGACCTCGTAAATGTCGATAGTGTGTGTAATAAGCCAACCCGCACTAGGCCAGCGTGATGGATTAAGGCCTAATCCTTCTCATTCTGAAAGGAGGCCCGTGCCCAGCAGTGGGCTGGATATATTTTATATTTTTATTTAGGTAGAGAGCTTAGATTGTTGATTGGTCCAATCATAAATCTAAGGTAGTGAGTAAATTAATTTGAATGTAGATTGGGATATTACTATTAGGTAGGTTATGAAATGTTTATGAAAATGAAACAAAGTTTTGAGGTCACAGTCACATTTAATACTTTATAATAATAAATGGGTGTTATTTATAGTTAATCATGTAGTAGGTATGAATCTGGCTTAATACATTTCAACCTCTCCGCTCGATTCAGGTCCGAATTGAAAACAATAGATTTCTCTGAATAAGGCTTGATGCTAGGCATGGTGAGGCAAATCATATTGACAGCATGAGCAATAGCAGCATTAGCCGCTGCTCGCAAAATGACAGGATTCTGCGAGCCTCATCTAGTGGAGCCAGCGGGCAACCTGAAACAATAAATTTATCATTATTCTATTGTAATTGAATTGGTAGTGTTGTATGCACAGTCAAAACTTTCGTCTGTGGTTGTATGTACCATCGTCAACAATAATAATCAATATCTCAACCTCATTATTATTAGCTGTAAAGATAGTAGGTAGTTCCGTTTACTACGGTGTCGCCAGTCTGCCGAAGCAGAAGTAAAATTCCATACTCAGGGCTGGGAGAAAGTACTATTATAACTGTGTATTATATACTCATTAAGAGAAAGAGAGACTGGCAAAAACACATTGCCAGACCTAGGAATTGAATCTAAGACCTAACGCTCAGCTGCTGCACTCGACGAATGAAGCTGTCGGTGTTACATAATATTAACATAATAATGAAAATTTGTTGTTTTACTCACTGAACATCTTCCGACATGAAGTGTAAACATTGTCCATTGAAATTTTTATAGACAACATAGTTCCTTTGCAGCTCCTTCCAAAAATGTAGAATTAGTAGTTATTTTATCATATTCACTTTTACAAAAAACGCACATTATAAATGTATGAAAGTAACACAACGAATAGTTAATTCCGTTAGACATTTTATTATAATTATAATTATATTGTTGGCCGCCATTGCAGTTGTCATGGCAACCTTACTTTTTTATACTTCTCACTTGTTGCCAGTCGAAGAAAAAATAACACTTTTATAAATGATTATTTTATGCTTATATACATAATCCTAATTGTTTTAATGATTATTATTACCTCTATTTTATTGAAAAATATATTTATATTAACACAATATATTTAATAATAGCTTTTACAAAAAATACTGATAAGAAACAATAACCGGTAAAGTGACGGTTTTCATATTTTTAGTGTGGCAATAATGACACCTAATACGAATCTGCTAATGAATTGAATTGCATAAAATGTGTGACCATTTTACCAAAATTAGACGAATTGCTAAGGATCTGCTGGGAATTCGGAATATGAATTCGATTTAGATGAATTGCTAAATGTGGCCGTTTTAGCCCCCCCTGGTCTAGGTGAAGCGACTTTAAAGAAGAAACTTATGTCATCTTTATCTATTCTATACATAGAAATAGTAATGATTCTATACGTGTAAATAAAGATTATTTTGGTAAGAATAGGTTAGAGACTTTTCAAATTTCGCCTAGAGATCGTGATATGCGTAAAATTAAGGAAATCTGAATTAGTTCCTATGGCTAAACTACTAATTGGATTTGATTGATTTTTTGTGTACGGTCATAGAATGTGATACCAATAACGTGGTTTCGTATAATATCGTAATGTCAGCACCACCCTGTATTATGTCGTTCTATTTAAATATCTTATCATGTAAAGTTTCGTTATTATGTGACTCATGTGAATAGAATAGAATAGAAGATTTTTATTTGTCTTTCAAATTACATAGGTAGCAAAGAGATACATCAGAAGGTAAAAGACAAAAAGGTCTTGGACTCAGCATAATAGCTGGCAGCGCGAGGCATGCACAACTGCTGATATTCTGTCCAAGCCAGTCATGCGTTGAATAGAACACAATTTTTATAGTAAATAAATAGGTATATCTATACATAAAAATGCCGTAATATAATGTGAACAATGAAATGGATGTACCGCAAACTCTATAATTGAGTCCCAGAAACCAATGAATAATATCTAATAATATGAATAGAATAGATCTTTATTTCATGTTAACCAGATACAGGCACTTATGAAATGTCGAGACTCTAGGTTCACTGTTCCAAATATAAAGTAGCTAGGTCAACATAATTTGGTAAGCATTTATCCATTTTGCAGCCATTTTTTAGTAGTATTAAACAAAGTAAAAACCGACTTCAAAAAACTAAAAAGTATAAAATAATTTTCTTAAAAAACTTATCAGCTTCTAAAGGCGGTGCCACTACCAAGCTAGGTGCATTGAAGAATTAAAGGCCCCGACTTCAGAAGCCGGTAAGCTTTTTAAGAAAATTATTTTATACTTTTAAGGTTTTTGACGTCGGTTTTTACTTTTTTTAAAGTTTATTTAATTTTTCTATTTTGAGTGGCATAAACAATACTTATTATACATGCGAATATAGCAATCGCGAGTGATATGCTGTTATTCATTCAAGAGTTCCATTGTCTATCTCCAAAGGTCTTCATCAGATCTTTATAAAATTTAAATGGGACCATTTTGGAATAAACTCTTTTCGAACAAAAAATAATTTTGCAAATCCGTCTATATACTCGTATGACGTTATGAGTTATGCCCGAACATACATAAAAAAAAAACCGTATTGAGAACCTCCTCCTTTTTTAAAGTCGGTTAAAAATAGGTACATTTCCGGTAAGCATTTAAACATAAGCCTATTTTTTCTACATTTCTTACAACTTACGTGTTTTATACAGAATAAAACACGTTCACTTACATACAAAGTAGGTATTTCCTAACAATAGGCAATAGGCTATTGTCTCATTATACATAGTTATCCTAAGTACAACTGTCAGCGGTCAAGCATGACTGCATAATGATGTAATAACTTAAGAAGCCATAAAGTGTTTAAGATTCGGTACAATGTCTTTTTCCGTTTTTACGGTTCGTAGCCACACTTCCAGAGTGTGTGTAGTGTTTATTTTTTGTACCACCACCGCGGGTCACCACCACCGCAAGTCACCTCCTCGGCGGCCTTCAACACTTCGGGGCTAAGCCAGGAGAGTACCGCGCACTTACCTTAGAAAGTGTAAAATTAGTGACGGGCATTTCATGTACCTACTAATTAAATTTTATGTTGACAAGTTGTGTTGGGGAGTTTAATTCATCTATAGTAATTATACTCAAACTTCACTATAATTGTCACAGGCTATTTTAAAGAAAAAATTACAAAGGATTTATTTGACACGGCACGAAACCGACATGTTTTTACGCATCGACCACATTCGGAGCTCCGATTGGTGAATCGGCAAGCTTATCGCATTCGATGCTTAAAATCGAAATTGTTAAAAGAATGTTACACTACGCAAAACGTGGACGATGCGTGTTATATGTGTCATATACAAAAAAACAATGACACCAACCGTCTCGTACTATAATAACGAAATCCAGAGAAAAATCGGTGAATACGTTTGTATGGACAACACCGCCCGCGTTTCCTCATAATGGTCTTATTGACAAAAATGTCGCCATTACCAACGCCCACGGGTGACCAGTCTTTGTCAGAAACACCACAGCTTTATTATTCACTCATTGATTACCCGTGACAACATACTGACGTAATTTACCTACTATGTAGGCATAAATTGTGACTAATGGCCTCTCTACCTGACGATTACTTAGTTTTTTGGTACACTCGGCTTCATATCAAGCTATACCTACATATTCAGTATAAGCTGACCTCCCATTGTACTGAAGCGGTCAGCTTAAACTGAAAGAAAGAAGCAGAAAATCACAGATGATATAAAACTTCAAAATACAGGATAATGTAGTGCGCATACTTTGTAGAGTGATTCAGTCTCTGTTCCTAAATGCAACCGCAGTATTGGGATACCTACACTTTAAAACAAAACGAAAATTTGACTTAGTATGGGGGGGGACATAATTTACTAACCCAAGCCATACAATTTTTTTTTTTTTATTGGCGTAAATGACTGTAAATTGTGTTTACGGTTTTTAAAGCTGATTCACAAGGAAGAATAAGTTGCGTAAGGATTCAAGATTCAAACAAACAAGATTCAGACAGCAACGCGCCAAATCATTTCGACTTATCATGAAAAATTCACGATTACTTTAACCTTGTCTCGTTCTAATGGTTCAGATTGGCTAATTGGTTTAATTAAAATTGGATTAGCAGCCGAAACAAACAGACTACACCGACGATTTGTCATCATCATCATCATCACAGACCACCTAAAAGAGCGCTACAATGAACTGTCATTAAGAATATTGCCATAGATACAACGCTTCGTAAACCGGTTGGTGATCAAAATATGCTGTAATATCACACAGGATTTATTTATTTAATACTAGCGACCTGTCCCCGGCTTCGCTCGGATGCAGTTTCTCTACTATCCTTACATTAAATATGAAAGTATTATACATATAAACCTTCCTCTTGAATCACTCTATCTATTAAAAAAAACCGCATCAAAATCCGTTGCGTAGTTTTAAAGATCTAAGCATACACAGAGATAGAATATTTTTTTCTTTTACATGTTTTATTCTTTTATTTTTTGTTACTTTATCTTTAAAATTGTTTTTGTGCTGTGTCAAATAAATACTTTTTTCTTTCTTTCTTAGACAGACAGCGGGAAGCGACTTTGTTTTATACTATGTAGTGATACAATATGACTGGTTATACGAGGGAATTATTCTAGGACAAGATAATTCATGCTTACATATAACGAATAAAAAAGGAAATCTATACATTATTACCTGAAGAGAAAACTTTGTACCCCTTTTTAAGCAAATTACACGCACGGAGGAGTGTGAGATTTGGCATAGTTATAGTTTATATGGAGAAGAAATGCAGAAAGCTAAAATTATGGCGAATTTCGACCATTGGGCGACCACTAGTACTATATAAACCTTCCGTGAAAAAATATTTGACTAATGGTAAAAACCGCACCACAATCCGTTGCGTGGTTTAGGAGTTAGTGGATATACAGACAGACGCGGAAAGCGACTTTATTTTATACTATGTAGAGATTTTATGCATCGATGTCTATAGATACGCTCTGTCATACAGAGGGAAGCTAAAAAAATAGACTTATTTTTTGAAGACGTCAAATTTTTAATTCAACAATGTTCGAATTATATTTAAATAGAACAGCGATACATGCACTAATGGAATAGCTACTGTTATTATATATTTTTTATTCAATACACAAATTCACAGAACACAAATTAATAATTATGTTTGTAAACGGCATTTGACTGGTGATCAACCACTCCATTTTTCTGAAAATGGAGTACCTGACACGTCTCACTTTTTGAGTTCACTAAGCATATCTATAGACATCGATGATTTTATGTAAAAGTCGAAGAACTCCGCCTAAATCGAATTTAAAATGAAGCAACCGAAATCGTGTCAATAATTGGTAGAATTCGGGGTCAAATGATGTGAAGCGATAGCAACAATTAGGTCATCTCGTCTGGCATGTGTCAGTTTGACTTTAGAGGCTAGACCATGAGACCGTGAGTCAATAGATGACTGTAGTAGGCATTATGAACCGTCTGATTGTTGTGTTGACGGAGTATCGACTGCCATCCGTGCGCCGACCGTGAGGGAGGGAATATTTAATAGAAGTGGTCGCCCAGTGGTCGAAATTCGACCGTAATTTTAGCTTTCTGCACTCCTTCTCCATATAAACTTTAACTATGCCAGATCTCACACATCTATGTGCGCGCAATATTCTTAAAAAAGGGTACAAAGTTTTCTCTTCACGTATTAATAAATAGATATTATACTTTGTAGAATATAGGTATACTTTGTAGAGATATTAATAAACACAAATAAATTGTTTGTTCAGAAATAATCAATCAAAAATAATTTTATAATAAGTATCTTACAATCATTATCCTGAAAAGATTTTTAACTCGTCAGAATTTATACTGAATTAAAATTTTAGAGCTAGTTCCATCGATGGCTAGTACCCTTAAGTGACAATTAGGTCATAATTATACGTCTCTAAAATGAGCTATAATTTATGTCATAACTTGTGACTATGTATAAGGGTATAAGCAAGGTATAAGGTTCTTGCTTGTGACTCAGTCACAAAGTCACACACCATATTCAATACTCATTCTTGTCAAAACAGGTGCTTATTATGTATCGCAGGTAAAAGAGTTTTCATTGCTATGAATAATTTATACTAATTAAAAGCCCTTAAAGTAATTATTGCTAGTATTTTACATGGAAAAAGACTATAATAAATAATATTTTTGCTATATTAACATTCGTAGTTAAACAGGATATTTTTTTTTTGTATTGCGCATAATTTGTAGTGATTCAGTCTCTGTTAAATGCAACCGCAGTATTGGGATACACTTTAAAACAAAACGAAAATTCGACTTAGTATGGGGGACACGCATTATTTAATAGCGCAAGCCATACAAAAGTTTTTTTTTTAAATTGAATTTTAATACTGCTGTTGCATTTGGGAATGGACACTGCATTACTCTGCTTGCGCACTACATAAAAAAGTATCCTGTATTGCTCTATATTGTACACTAAGTTCTATAGAAATACAAACAAAATAGAAGGAAGTCTATAATTTCCGTAAGCGATCTTTTAAAAACAGCCTTGGATGAACACATGTACGTAAAAGATAAAAGAATACAAATGAACACAAAATACTACCTATTACATATGAGTACTTTAGATGGTACATCTATGTTGAAATTTGTTTCGACTTATAACTAATTATTATTCTCTATTTGCTTTTAGATACGGAAACTATTAGTTTTGCGGTCATGTTCTATGCTATTAATGTTAGAACTATAACTATTAGCTCTATCATCAATCACTGCTTATTATACAATAGTTGCCTCTTTAAATAATGAAATAAAGAGCCTAATTATGACAGTGACAGTAAAAAAGTAACAGATTTCAAGGAATTGTATTTCTTGTTAACTTGTTTATATAAATAGTATTTGTCTTATAATTAATAATAATTATTATTATTATATATTCTTATGTCTCGGCAGAAAATTGCCGGACGTATGGGATAGCACGGGCCGAAGCCAAGTGCTAACCCAGAGAATTGGTGATAACGGGATGATGAGTGGCTCTGACTGTGCGGTGTTTGTCCACTGACTGATATTTGTGAGTGGGGTGTGTTCATGTTTGTGTCATTCTGCAGGAATTTCCTGACAATTCTGCATGTATTTAGTACAGCAGCTTTTTGTAGGTTTAGGTACGTGTAGGGTGCTAAATCTAGTGTTTTTAAAGATGGATGAAGTTGTTTAGGTATTACCTGTTGTGGATAATACTATTGGAACTATTGTGACATTGCTCAATCGCCACATTCGGCTGATTTCAATTTTAAGATCTGTATATTTTGAAAGTTTTTCGGCTATTGTATTTTGTAAGTTGTGTGTGTTTGGTACAGCAATGTCAATGATTTGTGCAGTTTTGTTAATTTTATCTAATAAGGTTATATCTGGTCTGTTATAATGAGTGGTTTTATTATTATGAGCCCGTAATGTCTCACTGCAGGGCAAAGGCCTCCCTTCCCTCTTTCCATTTCTCACGGTCAGTTGCGATCTGGGGCCAATCCTTTATGAAAAATTAATAATGTTCATAAATATTTATGAAATGAAGAGGAAAAACATCACAATGGATTCAAAAATTAACTTAAAAAAAATTTGGCTACGTTACACCTAACAAAACCCATTTCTCAATTCTCAATTCTCAAATTTTTATTGCAATCCATAATGTACACAGTCATACAGGTGGTAAGTATAAAATATAGAAACAATTATGGACCCTGTTCAATGTTCAATTTTCATAGCAATTCCTTACGTCACCGCTACCTATTGCTATTACACGTAATTAACACGGTGTATCGGTCGACCTAACCTTGTATGACATCACCGCGAGGTCAACGATAACAGCTAAATTTTTAATTTAATCTATGCTCACTGAATTTTAATCATTATTTCGTCTATGTATGGCCTTTTGATGTTCTTAATTTGAAATTAGTTTTGGGACTTTTCAAATGTTTTACATAATATTTGAATCTATGGTTTGAATGTACAAATGCTTAATTATTAATAGATTACTTAGTTATGTTGTGTCCGCGACTCTGTCCGCGTGGACTACAGATGCTGCGATTTAAAAAAATGAAATGCGTATATCCTACCTCATGATGCACAATATTTCCTTGACAAATTTCATCAAGAACGGTTCAGCCGTTTATTTGCAAAAAGGTCATAGACAGACAGAGAGACAGAATTACCATTGTATTAATAAAATGAAGTAAAGATCGTAAATAAAATAGGATTAAACAGCTGGTTTTTATCACACGTTAATTAATATCGATAACTTCCTAAATAACCTTAACCTTTACCAAATTTATTTTTATTCATATGACATTATTCCCGCAGCTATTACCACAACATTGTACTAATCAAGATTGTAATCTATTATTTTAAAAGACTTTCTGTGGAGTTTCTTGCCGGTTCTTCTCGATAGGACCTACTATTTGGAACCGCGCACCTAGAGTCTCGACATTTCATAAGTGCCTGTATCTGGTTTTCATGAAATAAATATCTATTCTATTCTATTTTAAACGACAAATACTGATTTGCCGCAATAATTTTGAGTATCTAGAACTCAAAGCGCAATACATACAAGCTAGGACGCGCGCGTTTTTATATGTAGCCGATTTGAGATCAAGTATTGTTTACCACCGCGTAACCTTCAGAAGATCCCAATATTGTTTGGAATAAAACTAGGCAGATGATGATAGATATAATTATTATATTTTTGCATATGATATATGCATGCAATGACACCCACAACAACGAATCTTATTGTGGGCTATGAGTAAATCATTATCTTATTTGGTTGCAAAACAAAATGACGTCATTTCGGCCATGAAGGTTGTCTAAATATAAGTTCTTATGTTATCCGTACCTTTGTATTTAGCACTTAGTATTCAGATCTAGTTAGAATTGATGTTACAATTAGCATGGTTAGAGAATCTAGTATCAATATTGGATGAAGGTTTTGTTTACAAAATGTAAACTAATGTGAGAATTGGTGATAATTTGCAGTTTTATGTCGACCTTCGGGTCTTAATAATTATAATGAGTCATGTAGGTTTGGGAACATAGATTTGGCAAAAAAAAACATATACCACTAAGGTTGCGTGCTATGATAAAAAATTATAGCCTAGAAGTCGTACGCTTAGCTTCCATGCAGGAGGGTGTAAGTTCAAACCCGGCCCGCACCTGTGTCTTCTCTTTAGGTGCAAATCATAATATAATTATCACTTGCAATAACGGTGAAGGAAAACATCGTGAGGAAACCTGCACATCTGAGAGGGCCTCATAAAGTTCTAGAGTGTGTGTAGTCCGCCCGCACCAGGCCAGCGTGGTGGATTAAGGCCTAATCCTTCTTCATCTGAGACTTCTCATTCTGAGAAAAGGCCCGTGCCCAGCAGTGGGACAGTAATGAGCTGGATTTATTTATTTGTGGCATTGTATACGGCCCGCCAGATGGTAAGCGTTTACCGTAACCTATGGGCGTTTGCAACACTACAGGGGGGCATCACTCGCGCGTTGACGACCCTGTTATTTTTATTAATCAGTTACTTATAATTCTGTCGAAGGTACAGGAGCTAACGATCGTATTGCAGTGACTCCCGAACTTGACGCGAGCGTATCTCACTGAAGCTCAGAGGATACCAAATGGTAGAATAGTCGACATCGGCTCAATTGCCATAACGAAAGAAGAAGATTACCAAATGTGTTGTTTTGTTCAATATTTTATTGCAACTGCGCGGCAACTGCACTTCTTTAGTTACGTGAATTAGCCTACAGTTACATAAGGTGCACTCAAAGAGCCTTTCGAAGTAACAATACCAAGATGGCGCAGTAGCCAAGAGATTAACTCTCTGCGCTATGGGTCGCGTTCGATTCCCGCACGAAGCGAAATACTCACAGAAATATTGACAAAAATATACAAATTTTTACAAAAAAAATTGTTAATCCGAGGACAACAAATGTTGTCCCTGTGATAATAGGTGATCTAGCATTTGCTAAATTTAAATTTTAGGAATTACATTTAAAAATACAAGGTTGTTAGTAAAATATTATAATTATTGCAAATACAGCAAAACTTTGTTTACTTACACAAAAATTTAGTTTTAGCCCAAAATACAAAACAGTTTTTTTTTATTTCTGGTGGTGATTATTTCTCTGTGTACTTGTAATGGCCTAGATAGTTGTTTCGAAACTGGGGGCCTATTATACCACGAATGTTTTTGACGTATCGTAACGATAACGTAAGCAAATTTAGAATGTAAGTACAATAATTCTATAGCATTTTTCTTTAATTTTACACAACATACACGCTTGTTTCATGAAAATCTAAAAATACTGCATGTATTACCTAAAAACATGGAATTACCGTATAAATTTGATTCAAAGTTTGTTAACTTTACGATAAATCAAAAACATTCGTAGTTGGATGTGTAATAATTTATGTCTAAGGAATGCGTGATGGCGGTATAGTTAAGTACTTACCTACCATAAGTATATAAAAGTAATCCGCACAAACGATTTCTGATAAGAAATAATGGGCTGATAACGTGCGCTTGGTTTGTTTACTTTGTCAGTAACTATGGATTTCGATGAAATGTCAATGTTACAGGAAAGAAAGAAAGAAAGAAAGAAAGAAAGAAAGAACACGAATGTCCGCGAAAAATGTAAAAGAAAATACAGGATTTTTTTTTTGTAGTGCGCATAATTTGTAGCGTGATTCAGTCTCTGTTCCTAAATGCAACCGCAGTATTGGGATACACTTTAAAACAAAATGAAAATTCGACTTAGTATGGGGACACGCATAATTTATTAGCGCAAGTCATACAAAATCAATTTTTATTTTGTTTTGGAGTGAATTTTAGTACTGCGCTGTACTGGTGCGTGCGAACAGGAGCGCTCTTATTAGCAGCATGTTATCGCTGCATTTAGGAACACATTATGACCATTAGGTATCTCTGTTGACATAGCTTGCAGAAGATAGCGGCTGATATAAACTTAATGGCGAGCACTCCATAGACAATAATCTAAACGTCAAAAACCCCCGTCTCCAACTAGCTTTGAGTATCTAGACACTCAAAGCCAACTAGAGAAAGAGCTGTAACCTTTGAACGGCTGAACAGACTATCATGAAACATAGCTAAGATGATACCCGATTAAACTAGCTTTCATCTAAAAAATCGGCACCCGTTTCTGAGCTACGATGAAACAGACAGATACACAGATACACAGATACACATATCCACAATCTATGTATACACACTACAAACTTATAACACCCCTGTTTTTTGTCGGTTAAAAGTTGAAAAAGACACTGCGTACCCTAATGTAATGAAGTTTTAAGTAATAAAAACGTTAATTTATGGGTGTATTATCTGATTATAAGTCCAGCCCATTTCTGTCCCAATGCTGGGCACGGGTCTCTTCTCAGAATGAGAAGGGCCTAGCCCTTAGTTGACTACACTGGCCTGCTGCGGGTTAGCGGACTACACACACCATCGAGAACTTTATGAGGCCCTCTCAGATGTGCAGGTTTCCTCACGACGTTTTCCTTCACCGTTAACGCAAGTGATAATCAATTTCAGCTCCGCACTTAAATTCGAATAGTCAGAAGTGCGGGCCGGGTTCGACCTTAGACCCTCCTGCATGGAAGGCAAGCGTTCAACCGCTAGGCTATCACTGCTTATATCAGCTAATTGAAGGATATTTGGGCCGTGTGTCATCACTGTCATCGAGGGTGAGGTGACCAATCACAATTTCACAAACATCATTTAACTTGACAATACAACACTATACAGTATTTTTTTGCCTACGCTGTAAAAAATGTCTGCACGACACTGTATGTACTCCATAGATAATCCAGTTTGATAGAATAGAATAGATCTTTATTTCATGTAAACCATATACAGGCACTTATGAAATGTCGAGACTCTAGGTGCGCGGTGTTTTGGAAAAGAACCGGCAAGAAACTCCATGGAAACTCTTTTAAAATAATAGATTACAATCTTGATCAGTACAATGTTGTGGTAAGAGCTGCTAGAATAATGTAATTTAATATGAATAAAAAATAAGACTAGGATAATAATGATTTGCCTCTGGATAAGATTGCTATGGCAGTTACAAGCTGACCAGTTCCGACAGACGGCACCCGTTCACGAGCATGACTCATGCGTCAGCATCGCTAAGCTCAGCCATGATGAAGGGAACTCAACCAAACCAGAGAAGATAATCTACTTTGATGATAGTTTAAAGAAGAATTAAGCTTGCCGTAATGAGATAATCAGAGAATACACACTACAGCCGAACCCTAAAGCGAATTCACGCGTGATGCTAGTAAAAAGAAAACAATATAGCTCTCACCTAACATATCCAGTCATCGGCAGGTATAGTAATTTGTAAACAAGCACAGATTATACACGTACACAACATGACCGTTCGCGCGGACCGGCACGGAGAGACTGAGTCACAAGAAAACAACTTTTTTTTACAACTTACCTAACCTTACTTTTGAAGTTAGAGCTGCAACAGACTTGGGTATTCTGTAAGACTTATTTTTACGAGCGAAAAACATCTTGTCACGTTCGCACTAGCAACGTTTTATACCGCCAAAAAAACAATACAACGTCTATGCACGTCCTTATCAACACAACGTCTAACGACGTCTAGTCTACCATTGATGTGTTTTTATTCGTACTACGTTATATAACGCGAGGAACCCATAGTTCGAACTTGTCATAATATTTGAATATAAAAGAAATATAGAATTGTCATATGTACTCATAATTTAAACTAACAAAAAAAACGAAATGTGTTCTGGGACACAAAGTAGAAGGGAAACTTCAACGGATAAATCGTCTACCCCCTCCACGCGGCCGTAACGCTCTTTTTCGTGACGGAAAAATCCTAATACCCCCCCCCCCCCCCCCCCCCCCGTCTTATATAGAAGCTTCACTTAAAATAAATAAATATTAAAGTTTAAAAAAAAACTAAAGAAAACGCTTTTGTCATCCAAACTAAACGTGTATTCAAAATTTCAGCTCAATCGGAATTCGGAAACCGAATCACCGAATCGGGAAGTGGGTCAAATTTAACTACCAAGATTTTTTTACATAGTTAGTTAGTTACAAGTGAAGCTAATAAAAGCGTTTTAAAAACTCATTATTAAGATTTCGTTGTATGACAGAGCGTTATAGACAATTAGTCATCGATGGTTGCAAATATGCATTTGTTTTCGGAACGAATGTGCTTCATGGAATTATGCGTGTACCCGTGAAAATCTGAAGAGGCCTTAGTTCCCACGGCCTTACCTGTGTTTTACACGCAAATTTAACCATTATTTCTTACAAAATAAAGATTACAATAGCATGAAATGTATGCCAAGCACATACAATACGTACAAGCATAAATTGAAGCAGTTGATTCGCTTTCATGCTTTCATGAATAGCCGACTGGCCTGAAATTCAGTAGCTCCACTACTAGCTCAAGTAGCGCTATACGCCATGAAAGTTAATATCACTATCACCTATTATGTTTCTTAATCATAAAAAATATTATAGTTTAAAAAAAACTATAGAACACGCTTTAGTCATCCAAACTGAACGTATATGCAAAATTTCAGCTCAATCGGAAACCGGGAAGTGGGTCAAATTTAACTTCCAAAATTTTCTTACATAGTTAGTTACAGGTAAAGCTAATAAAAGCGTGTTAAAAATAGGTTACAGTTTCAGTAGTTTCTACGTGTAACAGCACTAAACAAAAAATAAAAATAAAGTAAGTTCAAAAACTTAAACCCGACTACTGAAAAAGTATGAAACAAGAAAATTTTAACACCATAGAAATACTACAAGCCTAGAAGAGTAACAATTTTTTGACATATAATTGAACTGTAACGCGCTAGCGTGACTTTTCTATCTAATATGCAGCGTAATGAGTTAAAAAAAGACAGATATATATATAATCTCGGCACTCGTTAAATAGAACAGAATCATTATGTAGCCGTATTACGATATCAATGGTCACCAATCTGGTCACCAATTCCTAAGGAAAATCGCTAAGTCCTTTAGTTATGAAATTTCAAAAACCGGCTTCATTTGGAGTTGAATGACGAGTCGATTACAGCTACGTGTCTCTTTCAATCTCATAAGCGCGTGTAGTTGATAAAATAGTACCACTACATTTGAAAAGTTCAATTAACAGTTACTCTTCTAGGTTTGTCATATTTCTATGGTTAACACATATTCATAGTGATGTTCAGAGGATAGCCGTGGTCGTATGCCACTTTGCCCTCGCTTACTACTGTTAGAATGTATTGCTTTGTTAGGGTGGGTGGCATGGCATACGACCACGTCTATCCTCTGAACATCACTATGAATATGTATTAATATTTTCTTCTTTCATACTTTTTCAGTAGTCGGGGGTATTTTACGGATAAGTTATCTTGCATAATGCTTAATAATTTTTTCTGGTAGTAATTTACCTAGAACTAATTGCAACTCCTTAGCAGATAGAGATCGTAACAATGATATCACACGTGTAAATGATTCCAGCAATCAATGCATCATCTCATTCACAGCTCTACATATGAAGCAGAATCGTAACAATGCCGCTAATTTCTGTGTCCTTGTAACACATCAATGAATGGGTGTCTTTAACCCAGTTTAAACATGTTTTTGTATTTCTTTGTCATCATCTGCCTAGTCTTTTCTCAACCACGTTGGACGGCTCCCAGTCAAACCAGATGCAGCTGCTGAAATCAGTATTTTATACGGAGCGACTGTCATCTGACCTCCGCCTCCCAATTACTGGGAGACACTGATACCCTAAGGTTAGACCGGTTCTCAGACTTTTTGGGCTGCTGACTCCCGTAACGATTATCATAGGTATACGTATAACAACCGGGACCAACTGCTTAACATATTTTCTGAGACACGGAGGAGTCTCGATGTTCGAAGAAACTGTCACCCATCCAGGGACTAACCGCGGCAAGTGTTGGTTAACCTCGTTGATCGACTGATCTGCGCAGTAACTATGTAACTATGAGCGCCTTTGGCGTATCTTTATATTTTCCATTGTTTTAATAATATAATATTTACTATAACCATAAGTATGATTTATTCTTAAAAAAGATAAACAGAAGAAAACCAGTTTATTACTGTTTTTAACAGTATGGTTGGCAACCCTAGCTACACATGAAGAAAGTATGCACTAAAGTAAGTACACGAAGCTAAGTAGACGCTACGATTATATCGAGCAAACCAATAACGCATCTATTTTTTTTTTATTAGAACGGACTTATCCGGGTGTGGCCTTATCGGGTGACTTATATGCAAATAGCAAGTAAACATGAGATGCAAATCTTTAGCATCTAAAGTGTATATTTTATCTTTTATTCCGTAGAGTTACGAAATAGATATCTCTTATCTCTGTCGCCTGATCACTATCTTAAAATCTAGATAACTGTTACTGTGTAAAATAATTAAACTTGGTTATCTGTTCACGATACCTATCATTTTCAATAATAACAACGTATTTATAGTGTATATATTTTCCTTATTAGCCTTGAAAACATATTATACTTAATTACATAGTTTATCCGAGGCTACATACAAAATATAACTTAATACGAACAAAAAAAAAGTTATATAAAACCTTTTCATGGTCGCAGGCATAATACTTAAGAAACCAGCAAAAAAAAGAACAAAAAAAAGCGCGCGTTCCATATCCAAAAGTTACGTAATAATGACATCATGGCGGATGATGACGTCACAATAAGGTTGATAACCCACGGGACAGTAGAACTAAATAGATTTTTCATTCTATACAGGGTGGTGACGACGACGTTACGACAATAAATGAAATCACGTATTTGGTACCTATCACGTTCTGTGACCGTACACAAAATATCTATCAAATCCAATCAATAGTTTAGCCAGAGGAACTAATTAAAATTTTCTTAATTTTACACATATCACGATCTCTATGTGAATTTTGAGAAGTCTCTGACTTGTTCTTACCAAAATAATCTTTATTTACACGAAAAGAATAGATAAGGATGACATAAGTTTCTACTTTGATGTCCCTTTACCAAGACGAATGAGAGTTGAGTGAAATATTATGCAAAAATTATATGCGTGAAAATCGTTGATTTTTTGTGCACGGCTTCAGAACGTGATACCAAATACGTGGGTTCATTTATTGTCGTAATGTCGTCACCACCCTGTATAAAGAATCATGAGAGGATTTATTTTGTAATTTTGTACCTAAAAATAAAGATTTTTATTTTTTCTGATACACGTTGTACAATGTGTATTAGAAAAAATAAGCAGCTGTCCCAAACTTTAATACCACAGAATATGCACAGAACACAGAAAGAGGAAACCTCTTTTCTGTGTTTAATACCTTTTCGACAAGGCCCGTGCCCAGCAGTGGGACAGTAATGGGCTGGATTTAAAAAATAATTTACTCTTTCTTGTATAATAAACTGATTTACAGATATAATAATAGTACGGACCCATATAACCAACGAAGACAAATTAGCCGCCAAAAAAAGTGTTGACAATAAACACGAACAAACCTCAGTAAAACACAGTTTATACATGACAATAATAAAGGGCACGAGGAACACGAGGCCCAGCCCAATAGTGTTCATGACACCCTAGTGACCTGCCGACCTTGTACAATGTCTGCCTTTCAAATTAATTAAATATAATGACAGACAGGCGAAGCGTTGAATATTGTATTAGTCCATATGAGCCTTGTGGTCATGTGGAGGAGGCCCGTGCCTAGCAGTAATGAGCTTATTTATAGTAGTTTATTTCCACAAAAACGGCACTAGCTGGATTTATACTATTTTATAGCACAAAATAAGAAAGGTATTTTAACTGATTGTGCATTGAATCGATAGATATATATAAGTTATATAATATGAAAGGAAGCAAAGACAATAGATACTTAAGATCTTGTAAGTGGCAGACCCTTTTATAACTCGAGTGTCCTCTTCAAAACGAATTTAGGCAGAGACAATGAACAACTTTTGTAGGGGGATAAAGTTCTAGGGGAACGGGAATACTTTATTTTACCATCCATGCAGAAACTGCAAAAAATATTATTTTTATTAAGTAGGTATATGAGGTTTGGCTTGAACAATATTATGATGAAACTGTACAGGGGGCTACTACCAACTCTTATAGCAGGGCTGAAGTTGAACTGCCCAGACATTTCCAGTATGAGCTGACCTCGCAGTGTATAGGCTTTTCGTACAATGGAAGGTCAGCTTATTCTGGAAATGTCTCGTAGTAAGCTGTTCTGTTGCAGCTAGCGCGTTCAATTATTAGAAGCAAACTGCCTCGCTGCCCTGCCCTCGTGTGAAAACAACTGCTTACCATCAGGCAGGCCGAATGCCTGTTCGCCAGTATAAAAAACAAATAGGTAAGTATCAGTGGCGAATGGGGAAGCCATCCCAAAACGCCCTCCAGAAAAAAGCACACTCGCCAATTAATGCTGCAAGACAAAAATCCATACCGTCTCTTGTAATCTATGGGTATATCGCCATGTCTGGAAGAGCTCGACCTAACTGAATAACATGCCTTTTTTGTCAGTTGGATGAGTAAACAATATCGTCGCAACTACATTGTGTCGCTGCAACGTGTGTCGCAACAACGATCTGTCGAGACTCCGTGCGTCGCAACCACGATCTGTCGAGACTCCGTGCGTCGCAACCACGATCTGTCGAGACTCCGTGCGTCGCAACCACGATCTGTCGAGACTCCGTGCGTCGCAACCACAGAACACAGAAGTGGTCGCAACTACGTGCTGCCGCAACAACGTTAGTCCGTCATTTGTTCGTCCCAACTCGCAAGTACGTTGGTTGGTATAATATATATTATACCAACCAACGTAGACTGTACCTCAATCAATGATCTCAATGTCGTTAATGCATATGCATTAACCAATTCCTAAAGGGAAGGCGATGGGAATCGGGTTATATGGACTATTCGCCGTAAGTATGTAATTTGGTTTATTTGAAATAAAAATAGGCTTAAAAAGGCTGTTGACTGGGTTACCGAGGAGTTACTAGTTATAAACATACATAGTTGCATGTTATCGAACACCATAAAATTGTGGTAATACCTCATTCCCCTCCTGGTAACCGCAACCCCTCTTAGTTACCGAAACACAAACAATTTACTTATGTAGATGTACAGTCGGGGACAAAAGTACAAATGGAACCACTCTGTTAAGCATAAAAGATCCAACCATTTTTTTTTGTAAAATCGAGTTATCTACGTATCCATAATAATACTCATCAAATTTCATATAATTATGCACCAAAGATTTTATTATTGTATATGTTATGGCTTATTACACTAGCTACTAACTTTCAAATAGGTACTGTATGATACGATTTTTTTATTCTTTGCCTAATATTAAACTGCCTTTACTCAAAAGTATAAAACGTTGGTTGCTTTTCTGCATAACAGGGTCCAAATATGCAACCAATGTCTAAAGGTCCACTTTTCGTCGGTCACTCACAAGATACCCATTCTTTATATTATTAATACGCTTTTATTAGCTTCACCTGTAACTAACTATGTAAGAAAATCTTGGAAGTTAAATTTGACCCACTTCCCGGTTTCCGATTGAGCTGAAATTTTGCATACACGTTTAGTTTGGATGACAAAAGCGTATGTTTTAGTTTTTTTTAAACTATCTATAATTTATTATATCGCTCTAGTATACGGGATAAAAAAAAATGTAGTGCGCATAATTTGTAGAATGATTCGTTCCTAACTATTAAGTACTATTTAATATTCCTAATACTAGTATAACTATTAGTGAACAATAATTAGGTAACGTTTTTGATAAATTAATTCGAATATTACGACAAGTTCATCTACTTATGTCGATGATAGTGTTACTACTTTGTCGCTTACACAAGTCATAATTTGTACCGACTAAACACATTACTCGCCTACAACAAAAACAAAAAATAAACATGTATTAGCATCGAACGTGATTTAAGCAACATAGACTTTAATCCAGTTTATTAGGTTAATAAGTAGGTTTATCAGTATAAAATAATTTATCTCTGTATAAAATTTTAAGATTACTAATGTTAAATATTGTTTAAAACTCTGTTCTTTTTAAGTTCCATGCTGGAAGCACTCCTCCCGCCTGTGACACAGGTTTATCCTAGTACAGGTACCTAGGCAGTGAAATACCTATATTTTTTCTTAGATTTATATTGTATTGTGTTTTTACCATTGTAATTTTGAATAAAATTTTATTTATTTATATTTATTTATAATAAGATTGTTTTTTTTCGATTATTTGTGGTAAAAACAATATTCTTTTTAACGAGACCATCAGTAAATTCGATACCTGCGGCGCGTGTAGGTGCGTGTATACCGTAGTTAAGTAAATTCCTATACTTAACAGTGGACTTTATCAACACCACATATTTTCCTCTCGTTTAAATATAAAAATGCCCCACGAGGAAGTAATATAAATTTAATATATCATTATTATTCCTACTAGAGGTCGCCAAGTGGTCGAAATTCGACTGTAATTTTAGCTTTCTGCACTTCTTCTCCATATAAACTTTAACTATGCCAAGTCTCACACTCCTCCGTGCGTGCAATAAGCTTTCCCTTCACGTTATACATAAGATTTTTTTAAAATTGCGATACCACTTTCTTTTTTGCGAATATACAAAATTACTTGATCCTATATGGCTGACATATATTTACCACTAATGCTACGAGGACTGTAGATTAAAATTTAACTTGTTGTTTAATCGCTAACAACAACTTATCAGACATTCTTAAATATTTTCATTTAAAAAAAACATTTAAAAATATAAAAAGTTACCTAGCCCTCCGGTATCGGGCACAGGGTTCAAGCGTGGTTCAAGCTACCGGTGGTCAGGCCCTTGATCCAGCCAGGCAGCCACCTAGCGAGAGCCTCTCGAGGTGTTGGTTGAGACTCTTGGCAATTAAGCAATTAACCGTTACGACTATCGGCACAAAAATTGCTGACTTCACGTCCCACATATCGACAATCTTGCGAGCCAAGTCCAGATATTTCATTTGTTTATCTTTCTCGGCTTTCACGAGATTGCACAGCGTGCGTATCTATCACCACTATGTCAGGCTTATTGGCGACAACGGTCCTGGCAGTGATGATAGATCGATCCCAACATAACGTGACACGGCCATTTTCAAGAGCTGGGTCGGGCACATACTTGTAGTACGGTACGGTACTTCAAAATCCACAAGTTTGTACTTCAAAGAAAGTTGCTGGTGACTTATCCCGGCCACTTGGTTATGGTTATGTCTATGCAAGTATTCGAAGAGAACAACCAGAGATAATGTGGGAGCCCTACTTATTATTTCTATGAATGTGTCTAAGAGAATTACAGTGCCACAAACTTATCTGACCCGGTCATGGCGTCGCTGCCGTCGCTTTTACCAATGTCATCTCCCTACAAAAATGACATTTTGAAGTCATTTTTGCATAGAAATAGTACAAGTACGTACTATGTATTATCTCTATGCATTTTTGTTCTGTAGCGACGTTAGTTCCAATTTTGGTCACCGGGTCAGATAAGTTTGTGGCACTATAAGAGGCTTACCATAGACATAGGACAACTTACCCTGACGGTGGCATGCCCGACAGATGTCAACCGTACCGTCCTTCACAATATACCTCCGGTACATAGACATAGGACAACTCCGGTAGTTATTCGTCATTATAACCTCGGCCGTGATTGCACATACAAAACCTTCAATATTATTAGAATAATTACAAAATTATTCTAATATCATTATTCCCTGTATTCAATTTTTAACATACTTTTAGATATTTTTAAATAATTTTACAATTAAATAAAAAAAACATTTAAAAATATAAAAGAGTAGTAGGCCACCGGCATCGGGAACCGGGTCCAAGCTACCGGTGGTCAGGGCTCTAGAGAGAGAAACCTCCTAACAATGCGCGCAGTGTCAAGGAGTACTGCTTTCTGAATCAAGCCCTTGATCCAGCCACCTAGCGAGAGCCTCTCGAGGTGTTGGTCGAGACTCTTGGCAATTAAGCCATTAGCCATATTATTATTATTATTATAAGCCTGTAATGTCCTACTGCAGGGCAAAGGCTACCCTCCCCTCCTTCCATTTCCCGCGGTCCACTGCGTTCTGGGGCCAATCCCATAAATATTATGTGTTCAGCGCTATGTCGTAGATTTGTTAAATAGCTGTGACCTACAGTAAATAAGTATGTACACAGTAAAACATAATTATTACATTATTCGTGTTATTTTAACCTTCAAGTAAGTACACAGATTATTGTGGTTAAATGTATACGTTTTCCCTGTAGGAACTAAATGGATAATGTTGAATTCCGAGTTCCGTACATAAAAGTAAAGTTCTAGATTATGAACGGCGCCGTCGTCCTAATAATAATTTGTCTACATAATATAAACAAAGAAAAAAACTACATCAAGTTCAAAGCGTGGACGAATGAATACAAGCTACAGACTTTTATTATTAAAAATTGTTACTTTTTTTTTTTTTTTTTGGATCGTGTTTTTAATTTTTTACTTTTTATTTTTTTGTCTTCATTTGTTACTTCTTTTTTATTTGTTTTAATTTTATTTTTTTTACTTTTTATGTGTGTCGTAATTTGTGTAAGAAATAAATCGTTTTTCTTTCTTTCTTTCTTTCTTTTCTTTACATTTATTAACACAACACACAAAAATAAGTAACTAGTGGTCGCCCTGTGGTCGAAATTCGACCGTAATTTTAGCTTTCTGCACTCCTTCTCCATATATTATAAACTATAACTATGCCGAATCTCACACTCCTCCGTGCGCGCAATATGCTTAAAAAGGGGTACAAAGTTTTCTCAACACGTATTATTATATAGATAAGTAGCTCCAAAACGGATGGATTGATATCAATTCAGTTTTTTTAAATCGAAAGCTAGTTTAATCGGGTATCATCTTAGTTATGTTTCATTAAAATCTTTAGAGCCGTTCAAAAGTTACAGGTCTTTTTCTAGTTGGAGTCGGGGGTTTTTGACGGTTACGTTATGTCGGAAGTTAAGAACAAAATCTTTTATAAATCATAGTGAAATGAAACACCTTGACATAACAACACTACCCCGTGTCTGTTTGATTAGGGTCATTCCCATAGTCCCATGGAAATGATGACTGTTTAACAGGCACATGGAGTCATTGCGGAAGTTACAGTGTAGTGACGGTAGGACATTTTAGGACAATAACCCAAAATGTACCGGGCGTTGAATGGTCGTGGAAAATCGTCAGAAAATTGACTTAAGAATTCATAGGTCATTGATTCAAAGCTTTTCTTTGGATATGCTTTCAGAAACATGGCTAATTAAATATTCTTTTATTATGAGTAGAGTTATTCCGGCTAGTAATTCGGTTCCCCTTTCTGGCTATTATTTTTATTTTGGGTTTCCGCTTTTTTCAACTCTACTAGTTAGGTACAATCGGTACAATAATAGGGGTGTTATAAGTTTGTAATGTGAACTGTTTCTGTGGCATCGTAGCTCCAAAACAGATGGACCGATTACAATTTAGTTTTTTTTATTGGAAAGCAAGTTTAATCGGATATCATCATAGCTATGTTTCATGAAAATCTGTTCAGCCGTTCAAAAGTTACAGCTCGTTTTCTAGTTAGAGTCGAGGGTTTTTGACGGTTAGGTTATTATTCATCGCTTTTAGTAAATTTTTACTAGTTTGGTATTCACTATTCTTCAACAATACTTACTGAATCAATATTGTATATCGTTGCCGTTTGTTATCAATAATAGCTATATATTTACAGACATTTACAAGGGCACGTAATCTTTGTTGTAAAATTCCATGCTAAATTCAGCAAAATGAAATAATTCCGCTCCATATAACCAAAAAAGAATGAATGCATACCATAGAGAATGCATACATGGCAGAGCATTACCGCGGGGTCAATAAAAAAAAACTCGTATTTTTGGTTGTTAACCTTTCGCTCTTGTTCACGTAACCTCCGTTTTTGGACCAAGGTCATGATGAGGTCATTTACTCTTTTGTACAATTCGTTAAAATAATAACTTTAAACGAGTTACAGCATGCTAATTATAATGTATTTTATTTGATGGTTTTCCTATTTCATGTTGAGAGATTAGTTGAGTATTGGATGTCTGCATTTCCATGCTGGTATCAAAATATTAGGTACTAATTCAATAAGATTTTTAATTTGCATACAAACTAAGTAGGTATTTGCGCATAATTATGTTGGTTGGGGACATGGCCGTAATTACGTCAATACCTTATAACCTCTATGGTCAATACTAATTTAATAATTTTTAGATAAACTTCTTAAATGTTTTATTTTTCAACTTTTATTTTTTTATTTCTTGGATTGTATTTCGATTTTTCAATTACCTACTGTTTGACATTTATATAAAATTATTATTGTTTATTTTATCGACATTATTTATTTTATTTTGACATTGCACCAGATTGCACCATGCTTAATTATTTGACTTGTAAACGATAATTTATAGATCCCATAGAGGAAAATGTCATTGAACCCATAGAATACTCTAAGATTGAACCATTAACATTTTTATCTGAGCAGACACGCTGGTTTCGGCAGCAAAAAAACGAAATCTGGATAATGAAGCGCTGAAGTCATGGTTTGCAGAAGGAGGCCAGTATAATATAATTGAAGGTCACCAGATCTCCGAGCCAAACAATGTTAACCATATTTAATTTACAAAACAATGCACCGTCAACTTATCATAACATCTTACCAGCCATTATTAAAATCCACAATTTGCGCGGGAAAAAACAATGTGAATAAATCTGTCAAAGAATATGACTGCTCATTAAAAAACCAATTTATTACTATTAAATATAATAAATCTAAAGAGTTATAATTGTATGTAAGAGAGAAATTAAATATTTGTTATGATAATAAGCAGCATTATTTCAAGGCTGGGAAACTTGATTCCAACGACCCGTTGCGGTTGGCTGATAAAAAATGTCGTAAATTATAATCTATGGTAATACAGGAATGTTTTTTGCTATGTTATCGTGGACGGAGAAATATGGTATACACGAGTTGCTTTTTTTATTGTTTCTCAATGCCAATGAAATACCAAAAAGTCCATTAGGTTTTTGCTGTTTCTCAAGACTTCTATATCCTAAAGATACAGAGGGTTATGTAGGGTTATATTAATACTTTACACATCAAGCAATACTATCTGCTATACCTCAAGAATATTCCTGCAAATAAATAAATAAATAGGGACACAGAACAGTATAATAGTACTTAACTGTTTCAAATAAGCAGAGGAACTGGCAAATTCTGCAACTTGTAGGAAAATTTTAAAAAAGAACCACGGTCAGCATGACCACCTACGGCTTCCCTTAGGGCCAATTCGATAACCACAGATAAGTTATTATTTTATATTGACTTAAAAATGTAATGTTATCTACGTCCCTGCGGTCCGAATTGCGCTAAAAGTACCAATATCGCGAATCCGACCAAAGTCACAAGAATTATTATTACTCAATAGCCGTTACATTTTCTGACTATTAAATTTGGTCGGATTCGCGATATTATCACTTTTATCGCAATTCGGTCCGCAGGGTACATTGCTATATTTAACTCGCAAAAACATTATCATAGTTGTTACTAGGTAATTTAAACGTTTTTAATGTTATGTAAGTAGGTATGCCAGTAACTATTGGATTCGTGATTACTACAGCACGCTTCAATCACATGTAGTAATTTTATAATGGGTAATGATTGTTTTTTTTTTTGCCGAAACTACTATCACTACGTTTTTTTTGTCTTAGTTCGTAACTATTATTACTGACTGCGTGCCCAAAGCCATAATCATAGTCCAACAAATAAAATGTTTGACTGACTTGTGAATTCGAATCATATTCTTCTTTTTAACCCCCGACAAAAAAGAGGGGTACTTATTATAAGTTTAACGTGTCTGTCTGTGTATCTGTCTGTGGTATCGTAGCTCCCAAACGGTTAAACCGATTTTCGTTTAGTTTTTTTTTTGTGTCATAGATAATTTTATCCCGAGTGTTCTTAGCCATGTTTCACGAAAATCTGTTCAGCCGTTCAAAAGTTACAGCTCTTTTTCTAGTTGGAGTCGGGGGTTATTGACGGTTAGGTTATTTTAATATTTATTTTTATTATAAAGAGTGCGTTTGGCTGATGCCTTTTGGCGTAAAATCGCCTGCCTATCGGTTTTTAACCCCCGACAAAAAAGAGTGGTGTTATAAGTTTGTAGTATGTATCTGTGTATCTGTCAGTGTCATCTTAGCTCCAAAATGCTAAAAAAAGCTAGTTTAATCGGGAATTATCAGGCGTTCAAAAGTTACAGCTCTTTCTAGTTGGATTCGGGGGTTTTTGACGGCTAAGTTAAAAAAACAATATTTTATTCAACATGCTGGCAACTTCGTGAGCAATAGAGCAAGGACGAAATATTTTTTAATAATTTTTATTTGCTCATAATAATTAATACACCAATTTAAAATGCAGTTAAATATCCTCAAACTCAGTTACAATATATTACGCTATCAGATTCAATCGAAGGCCGCTGGTTTATCAACAGACAGATAAAATTATACACACACTGACTTCATCACCACGCGTAGACATATTGAGACGGAAAACTGAATCAGATGTTTATATTTGATTCTAAAAACATTCGCGCATTTTTTAGATGTTGGGAGCAGAGGTCGACTGTGGCGACGCCATGGAATGGCATACCCCGTGGCTATAGGTACTCCATAAAGACAAAAAGATACTGCCTAACTTTTTTTTTCTTTTTTTTTTTTTTTAGCGTGTTAAAATCATCAAATGAGTCCTCCCACCCCGGGCAGGGCGGGAGGGACTGTCAGACTTGTACTGACTAAAATCCACGGTGTTCCTTCAATAGCCCTTTACGTTCCGGGGTCACGGTAAAGAGTAAATAAAAAAAAAAAAAAAAAACAGTATATAGTTAGTAAATTTTGTAGTACAAACGATAACATGTCTGTAATATCAGTTAATTTAAGTCTTACGGTGAGGTGGCTAATCACAAACGTCATTTAACTTGAAAATATAACACTAAGTTGAATCTTAGTACAAGCACAGGTACAAGTGTGTATTTTATTATCTACTTACTAGCAGCACTAGCAGTGCCCCCAACTTCGTACGCGTGGAGTTCAGATGCTAGATTTTTAAAATATAATTATTAAAAATACAATAAGTTATAGTCCTGGGACCGGATTCGACCCTGATATAGCTGTCAGCTTCTATCCTACCATCCGTACGGAGGAGTGCGAGATTTGTTGGTTTTTTTTTTCTTTTTAAAAAACATGGCCCCTCACTAGGATTTCTCCTGTATCGAGGGTACAGTTTACAAACATACATGTCACATGCACACACAACCAGACCCGAAACAACTATTTGTAGATCATACAAATATCTGTTCCGTGCGGGGATCGAACCAGCGTGCAGCGGCACGTAGCGCAGAAAGCTAATTGCTTAGCCACTGCGCCAACCGTGTCGTGAAATTCCTTCCTTGTTGTTGTGTGGAATTGGGATTCCTTTTTTAGCTGGGTTTTACTCTAAGGATTTAATTTTAGAATTAGTTAGTTTTAGTAATTTTTTTTTTTTTTTTATTTTTTTTTTTTTCTGTTAAACTTTATATGGAGAAGAAGTGCAGAAAACTAAAAATACGATCGAATTTCGACCACAGGCGACCACTAGTATTTATTATTGTACCAACTTGTATAACTAGACTGCCCGTTACCTATTTATTTTCTGTTAATTACACCGGTTGAACGACATTGTAAAAATACCGCGGGTGCGGGTGCCGTCTGTCGGAACTGGTCAGCTCGTAACTGCCATGGCAATCTTAATCAGAGGCAAATCATTATTATCCTAGTCTTATTTTTATTCACATAAAATTACATTATTCTCGCACCTCTTACCACAAAGAGTTTCCATTAAGTTTCTTGCCGGTTCTTCTCCATAGGACCTACTGTTTGGACCCGCGCACCTAAAGTCTCAACATTTCATAAGTGCCTGTATCTGGTTTACATTAAATAAAGATCTATTCTATTTTATTCTAAAAAACCAACAATTACGAGACTATTCTGATACGATTGAAATAGCAGACTGCCCAGGAGCACAGTTCTAAATGTCGGTTGGTCCCTACTCCCTCAGTTGGGTTGGTCATTTGAATATCTCAAAGGGTTGGTGCTATAGTACATATTTTTTTCTACCATCTTCGTTGTATATTTACATATTTTCAAAATAATAATAATCAATAATCGTAAATATATTAGACCTTTCATTTTTCGCTCCACGTCGCTTTGGCGGTTACCTGCTTAATCATTACTTATTATAAAAAATACCTGTATTTGTAGATTTGGTTGAGATTATCTCCAGAACGACTAGGTACCTACCGGTTTGATAGATCTCTGGTTCTTAAATAAAAAACTTAAGAAGGAAGTTGATAGCTAATTGCTATTTTATTCAGAATATTTGATTATATTTGTATATACAAAAAAAAACCATTATAAACAACTTTTACTATGGGACCAAACCAGAAATAGTGAAAAAGGAATAATCTATTCTATACATAGTTGAGTAATATTGAATTATTTGTATGGAACATCGACATGGTACACGGAAACCCGTTTGGCGCAGTGGTTAAGCGTTTGGCTTTCGGTGTACCGGTTGTGAGTTCAATGTCTCACGAGATTCCAGAATAAATAATAGTTCTATAAACGAGTTGTAGATAAAATCCAAGGAAGCGTACACGAGCATTGCGTGTCGCAGATGAAAAAATAAAAATGGTCATAAGGCTTGTGTTTCATAAGTATACAGATATAGTATACAGTATGAAGTATACAGTAGATAAACATAGGTAACTATTTATTATCTATTATTGATTACATAAAACACCATAAAACATGATTAAACTTGGTAACTAGGTAGTACTATTATATTATCAGTAATTAATGAACATTCATTTAGGATACCTATTGGTAATTTGGAGACAGAATTAATTTTATATTCATGAATTTAGAATTCATGAATATTATAAATTAGTAAAAAAATCCTGTTCCTGTAATAATTAAGTAATTTATTTGATTGTAAACCAATATTTTGAATATGGAACACAATAAATAATAGGGATGGGGATGCTCAACACGCTAACGTTATCGATTAAATATAAAGAAAGCGAGAGCGACACATCAAATTATACTCAATGAAAATCAATGAATAATACATAAATCTCACCTTATTTTAATTCCAAAACCAATTCCATTATCATCGCACATAACATCAGTGTTTTCAGTGAAGCACAAAATAAGACTTTTAAAATAAAAATAAAATGAAACCACGATAACAAGCGAACTGTGCACGGTCTAGTGATGGGACATCGTATTATTTGTCACGTTTTCGCTCAAAAACATCAAAATAACACTTTGTCATACACTTGCGAGAAAATCGATAAGAAACCGCGTTAACGTCCCCGTCCCAGCGATGCCGGTGCCGCACTGACAGACTAACATACTCTCATACTAGTCAAGTTACAAAATGGCGTGCTTATTCGAGTTTGCGCAATGTATGTTTGCTTCCACATAGGTACTGCGTACCAGTAACATCTTAATCCAATTAAAATATCCCTTAATCTTATTAAATAAGACGTCTTCGGTCCTCTAATGGATACTAATAGATAGTTTAATCACGTAAAATGCTCAGAGGGGGTGCGTTGAAAATCAATATTTACATTTGTCATTGTTAAGTTGCGACTTGCGGTATTTTAGGTCGTCGACCTATAAATCAGTGAAAAATATTGCGGTGCAATTAATTATTACTTTTATTACAGAAGTAACGGCCATAATCTTGATTTGATTATTTTATATGACGAAGATTAAGATTAAAACAAAGAAGATGGTTTCCGATCGTTTGTAGATTGAACCTATAAATTGTATATGACGAGAAAGAAAAAATAATACTAGGATAAGGTTGAAAAACGCCTAAACATTTAATTAGAACTTCAAGTCAGTAGATACATATCGCCGAAATACGCATTGCATTAGTCTTCCATCGGGTGACGGTTTTACAATGTTGCAGTCCCTCTTTTTATTTCACATTCATGCTTTTGTTATGGAGAACTACGCGTAACCTTTTTAAAGGACATCTATAATAGGGTCAGTGGCTACTTGTCCTACAAGACTGTCCCCTGAAGTTTGCACGCAAATGTAAAGTTGCTATCGTCGGCTTCATAATTTATGTGATAAAATCATGGCTCATAATTTATACCCTACTAATAACTAACTCAAATCAAAGGAATAATTCTTTTGGTCCGAGTTAACTTACCCTAGATAATACGTTTGTGACTGATATCATACTTGTACCTAGCTGTGGTGACGAAATGGTAACAAATACCTAATAGCTGTTTTTTTTTATTAAATACCTATACATTGTGATTCGTTTTGAAAGTGCCTGCAAAGGTCCAGTTGAAATAAAAATCTTTGACTTTGACTTTGATTGAATAGATAAGACACAGACGAAAGATAAGATTACAAATTACAATACAAGTATTGTGTTTAATAAATAAGACCTACTTCAAAGCGCCTTCAGAATAATAAAAGCAATTATTGGTGTCAATAAATTATTGCTCTTCGTAATTTGGTTTTAATTAATTTACTTTGTTAATAGCTTAGATTAAATGCTTTCTTTTGCTTAGTTAGAATTCAATTTTTTTCTAATAAATAAACCAAGAAACTCGTCTTTAATACATTTTTTTTTATGGTAGAAACGCAATTTCGTAGTAGAAAAGATAAATCGCAGTGACATCACTAAAGTGAGCTGTCAGCTGTCACATTTCGGATTCTGTCAATTGTCAAACAAAGAAAAAACTGTCAAACAAAATCTTTTGGCGGGTGGATAATCCCGTGCCCTAATCCGTGCATTATCAATAAATAAACTAAATAAATAATGGCTGAAAAACTCGAAGACTTGAATCTCCCCATGACTGTAGTTACAAGGATAGTGAAAGAAGCATTACCAGAAGGCGTTTCTATATCAAAAGAGGCGCGAACTGGGCTTGCGAAAGCCGCTTCAGTTTTCGTGTTGTATGTAACTTCGGCAGCTACAAATATCGTCAAAAACAAGAAAAGGAAGGCTCTAACTGGTCAAGATGTGTTAGACGCGATGAAGGATATAGAATTCGATAGATTTGTCGAGCCTCTAGGGGAATCTTTAGAGCAATACAAACAGATGGTATCTGCAAGGAAATCCGGTGCTAACAAGAAGAAAGACGAAGGAGAGGAAGTGGAAATGATCGAAGACGACTGATGTGATATTTTGACTCAATAGTGTTAAGTGTATTTATGTATGTTAATAAATCTTTTTTTTTTGTATATAAACTTGTTTCCATAACCTCAAAGTTGTCTACAAGACTTAAGTTTTTTTAAACTCTCAGTTGCAACTATAGATTGATTTGTCTATTATCCATTATCAGTTTTCAGATAACAGAATGGTCAGATCTGGTGCGATATAGCATGTAAATCATGTCTAATTCTAGTTAATGTTAATCAAAGGGTTTTGATCAACTTTAGTTACCAATTTAGATTTAGTATGATTACTAGGACAACAGCTGATAATTCTGAGATTCCTTACTTGTCCGAGAGATTGCCATCTTTTTACAAATTACTGCTGTCCAAGAAATCTTATGACTTATTTTATATTGTTTAGTAGATAAATTACTTTTTCAGAAAAATGATATCCATTACTCAGTCTTTATATACACAGTGTTTTGACACGGCTTGTGTAGTCACTCTGGGAACACTTGAACCTAGGTAGGTCATCATAATATTATGATGATTAAAGAAAGTTTATTAGACACATCACAATACAACCAAAACTGAAAAAAACTAATCAAATAAAATAAATAACAGACAAATTTTAAAAAAAGGTCTCATTTTTTTCAATAGTTTATTAAACATTGGATATTTTGTGTTTTTTGCTTAAAATACAGTGCAAAATTAATTCCATTTTCAAGTTAACAGCTAGATACCATATACTGCCAATCAAAAATCGAGCCCAATTTGTCTATGAACAACACTATTTCGCTTATTATTGGTAGGCTATGGGTCCCTACCAATCTTCATGCCATTAGGCAAGTTTGATGAGCCAACTGAGACGATTAATTTCATTGTAAACCCACATTTCGCTGATGCTATTGTTATTTCCCATTTCATATGGGGCTAGCAAATGTTATCTGAGCACGATTCCATTCTTCCGGCTGCTCCTATGAATTTCTATACTAAAAACGCAATAACGCTGCACGACCCGGGAATCGAAGCCAAGGCCCTTACAGCACCCGCGCATGCGAAATCAATGAAGCACTAAGAAACATTGACCACAGTTAGTCCCAATATATCCAGTACGTTGGATAGAGAAAGATTATGGTCTATATAGATAGACCTATAAGTTTGGTACACGAAAATTGAGCCTGAATTTAATTATTTAATATTTAAAAAAAAAACAACACTATGAATCTATGATGAACAATATTTTATACTTATACATCATGTTGTAAAATAATGAGTTATGCTTTTAATATTATATGAAAATATTCAGGTATTGATAGAATTAGCGTTTACCAGATGAGCTTTTAAAATTTCGCGGTTAAATACAGTCTCTTTCGTGGGCCAGACTATTTTTAAGTTAAACATAAAAGCAAGGAAAATACGTTAAAATGAAAACACCATAGTATTTGATTGTCACTTTATTCAGGAATAAAATCTGTTCAGAAACAATCTCGAAATAACATAGAACCGACATTTTACTTCAGGACATACTACCCTCTACCTACAGCTTTTTATTTACAAACTTTGACCAGACCATCGCCCGTCCTACCTACCCTCCTGTTATAACGAAAATAAATATCCATATCTCTAATTTATCATTTCGAATGCTATTATAATCTATTTTATAATTTTCTCTGGTTATAATTCTTTTTTTAAACTTTACCGTTAATATTATGAATTTTATTAGAGAAAAATGGAAAGACCTTATTCTAAAATAAATTGTCATTATTTTTGTACGAACTAGTTATAGAAACTACGGGATGCAAAGCTAAAAATCGAAAGTAAAGTAACATCGTACGAGTTACCTATCTGACCCAAAATCTGACCACCTGTCAAAATCGCATATGACAAAACCAGGTTGAGTTTGACAGACATCATTTTAAAGGGGTGATCCCATTGCAGGCTACATAAAATAATTGAAAATTTTAAGTAATTACTTCAAATTGAAAATTGGGACAAATAAAATGCAAATTCGGATATTTTTTGACATGCTTAGGATTTTTGGAGACAAATTAAATATACCTGATGATTTTAATTATTGAAATTAATTATTTAGAGTACCCTTCATTATCTTAAATGCATTTCATAACTACCTAAAAGGTAGGACCAACCTAAAATTATTATAATAACAGCTTTACATAATAGCCTGCATTAAGACCACAGAAAGAAGGTAAGTACAGAATACATAAATAATTACTACCCACACCTCTAAATTTTTTTGCAAATTAATAATTTATTTGAAAAATATCTTGCAGCTCAAATCTGTCTACACGCAGAAAAACAAACAATCAGACATTAAAGAGCATTTAATGCTAATTTAAACTTCTACAATTTATAATTATTGTTTTAATAGACTTTTAATGCCAGACTTTATTTAATATATTTATTTTTTTAATTCTAAAGAGCAGGTAATTATTATCATCAATATAATTAAATTTATTTTGTTAGTTACATGCCAAGTCTGACCTATCAAAGTTGAGAGGACATGTAGGAAAACGAATCAGGTGAAAAGGCGGGAGAGAAAATATGGGCCTTTACCTTTTCATAGCGCTGATATATTTCATCACAAATATTAAATAGTTCAGAAATAAGATTGATTCCAATCATCTGCTGAAAACTACGGCCGACAAAATATCAGCAATAAATGTTTTCTTAGCATGTAACTAACAAACCAAATGCATATTATCTTCAGTACTGGTGTTCTAGTGTTTCATTAAGTCTATTATTCCGAAATATACCTAAGAATACACCTAGTTACTAAACGGGACTATAAAATATGACCGATATTTATATGCTATCCAATTTCATATTACAGCCATTCTCAGTCCACCTGCCAAATGTTTTGGCATCCTCAATATTTAAACAATTATATTAACTTGTTTATCATACAGAATAGAGACACTGGAACAACTTAGTCAGTGATCGCTTTGGTAGATTAATGCGCATACGCATACTAGGTACTATCATATTAGATTATATACCCTATCTAAAAGAATAATTTTGAAGCTAAATACTTACCATCTATTACTAAACGTTAGTACTAAAATCTATACCACTTCAGAAATATTATAAGTTGATTTCAAGTAAATAATATAAACTAGTTAATATGACTGCGTTTACGAGAATAGAATGAGAGATAGTCGAAATAATGTGATGTAGATGATGATAATTAATATAATTGAATACTTTGGAAGCCTTGTATTCGAAAGTTGAAAGATTACACTACAAATATACCACCTGGAGACCTATGTATGATTGAATGATTTAATAATGATGTTCGTATTTGCCTTAACAGCCAGGGTAAGGCAAATATTACGCTCGTGATCATATAATTAAATTATATCGAATGGGGCATAGTAGCATCGTTACATTTTTCGAGTAATAATTCAATACTTACATAAAATACATATTCTAAAGCTATTGCATCAATCCTTTGCTATTAATACTAAGTTATTTATTGTTCAAAGTAGATGTCTCAGAATATTAAACCATGTAAATCCGTAGTCAGTTAAGTGATTTTAATTGAAAGTCTAATAAAGTATCTTATTTTGTAAAAGTCACGAAATTTAAAACATATTTCTTAACTTTAAAAGTAAGGTAAAATAAAAATAAAATGGGAAACAAACGAAAAAAAAAACACTACTGTACGAAATAATATTTATTGGAAGGTATATAAATAAAAAGGATTATTTAAAAAGCGAGATATACTGCATTTCGTTCTTTACACTGACAGCGAATGAAATAAAAATCATGTTAACTTCGATCTAGCACTTAAAATTGCTATTTGCATTATATTCCATTGTTATTACATAAGAATTTTAAAAGCTGTAGTTTGAATTATAAAATTTAATGTGCTAGATAGTATAATAATACTTTAAAAACGGATAATACATGTTATATAACAAAAGTAAACAAATTATTACTTTGTGTGACGCTCTGAATTCTATCGCGTTACAATAAAAATGTGGATGGCAGAGCTGGCTCCTATTTAATGATTTAAGCTTCGCTCCCTATTTACATTCAGAAAAAAATCCTTGGTTTAATTCAAGTTTCACGAAAAAAGTATTTTTCAATCATATTTTTGTAATCTCAGCGAAACCAGCCCCTATAACTCAGTCAGACTTATTACTTTAGGTAAAATGATTTGTTAAAATTATAGCACAACCATACGAAAACAAAATTCTGACTTAATTTATACACAGAAATATATTTCATTGAAATTATAAAATAAAAACAAGTAAAATTGCCACAGTGCCATTAACAACTGTCAATATTACAATAATCTCACAAATCACTGTCACATGAGCACTGGATATTAAATTATTCACAAAATCAATAAAACTCAGGATAAACAATATTTTAGTAAGGATATAAAACAGACAGTTTGTTAGTGTGGACTTTAAAAATGTAGTCGCAAAGTCTTTTCGTCCACTGATAGTGAAAATAAATAAAGCATATCGAAGCTGGAGCTTAAGATAGGGATCTCGCAACTACGGCTTGGTCGTAAACTCGAAACGACCAAACGAAACGGACGAAATTCTCAGAAAGTTGATTGAACTTGATGACAAGAAATTTTTGAAGAGAATTATGGTCGTCACTATCTTATGTCATGGTCGTAAAACTAGCGAGATCCTAATCCCACTATAAGCTAAGAATTTCCATTCTTAAACATCTAGATTTTATAGCGCAATTAAATATTTCACAATTTGCTTAGCTTTCAGTGGGACCAGACTTTATCTGTCAAAATCACCATTACAAAAAAATATTTTTAATTACAGTAACTATGACTAACGATATTATACAGTTCCACTAAAACTAACTGGAATAATTATAATATGTACAAAAAAAAAACAAAATTACAGAAGCGAGAAATTTCTATTAATGAAAATTGTCTTTTATATAGATTTTCGTTACACGTACAATCACAATATTTTGTGATTAAATTAATAATAAACAATGAATAAATAAAGTTACTATTTATATTTAAAATAAATTGAGTAAAGATCTGTTAATATTTCATTTTCGTTATAATATTTTGGGGGCTAATGTTGCCCCATTATCATCACAAGATTAAAAATAATGTTACTAGAGATGTCCCTTCTAGAGTTTTGGGTGACAGTCGATAGAATCGAGAAAAATTATTCGAATAATATTCGGTAGTATTTTGTCTTATGCATTGATAACTTGAAACAACTATTTTTGTCGGTTAGTTGAATAATTTTCAATAGATTTCTGGCGAGTTATCACTCAAAACTGTAAATAGTACACCAAATACTTCACTTTTATATTTTATATTAAAATACCTTAATAACGCGATCACAGTAACTTACTGTTAGATGATTAGAAATAAATGTTATTTCGTATATTAAAGTTATATGTTATGCATTGCAGTAATTTTTACGTAAAGTTACTTGCAATAATACGATTTCCCAGCGGGTTGGGTTCCAACCTTTGCAATAGTTTTGAATAAGACAATTTTTTTGTCTAAAAGTAGATTGCAAGCGAAAAATTGCTTGTATTTATTTAAATTTTGACCTTATATGTCCCATCTTTCTAATCTTGATCCCTTTAAGGGGTTATTGTACTTATTATTTATGAATAACTTTTGCTATGGGATCAACTCTAAAATCGCGAAAAAAAAACTGATTTTCCATTCGAATAATTCAATATTACTCGACTACATTATGGAACCACAGATTTATTTTTTGCGATTTTTGTGTTTATCCCGTAGTAAAAATTGTTCATAATGATGAGTACAATAATCCCTTAAAGGGGATTAAAAAGGTAGGACCTTGTTAACCAGGGATACTGAACCTTTTTGTTACATGGAAATCTTGTTAGACCCGAAATAAGGTACCATCTCCACGGGCGAGTGAATAACGCAATAATATCACCGTGTCACTATAAAGTTAAGTTACTCTACTAGCTAATCTTCAAATGGTAGACTGTGAGCAAAACGTAACGGCCACGGGAGGGTAACAAAATGGACATGAGAAAAAAAAGGTAACAAAATGGACATGAAAAATAAATTTACGTCATAAATAGATATGGCTACTTTTCCTATTTTAGAACCGTCGTAGACGCTTTCCGCGATGTGAAAGGAGGCAGAAATGTGGGGTGAATTTTACTCAAATATAAGCCTTATGGTCACCATTTAAGGTTCATATTAATGCTAAGGCCATTTAATTGCAAAGCAAAACACATTGACGCAGTACTGAGCGTAGTCCAAAATTAGAACCTGTCGGGCTCTGTCAATGCAATATAGGCATATTTATTTATTGCGTCCTTATAGACTCTTCTTTTGAAAGAATGAAACAAAACATAACAATTTTTTTTTTTTAATTTTAGACTATTATATCGCCCGTTGAGATGGTTATTCCGCTAGCCGCACCGAAAACGGCGGACCGCATGTTGAGTATCTCTGGTTGAGACTCTCTTGTATAGAAGGGACACACAAGGAAAATATACACATGGTCATGGGTGTACCCATCGTATGACCTAGGGGCAAATCAGGAACTTTGGGGCAGCACCCGTAGCAGGACCATTTCCACTACTATTTTTCAAAGAATAGACAAAATTCTTTCGATCTATCTGGCCATCTAGACTTGCGTACATAGACAAAGACAAATTATTATTTCCATAGCAACGGAGAAGTAGTGTTGTAGTTATTCTACCAAATCCTACCTAAGAGCAGAAATATTTCTACAATCTATCATTTTGTCCATTCATTAGAAAAAACCAGTTTTTATGGTCATCATGCTACGCCTGCTGAGGGGGGGGGGGATAATTAATTAACCAATCAATTAATAATTAACCAGCTAAATGTATGAGAGGTAGGAAAGGTCCAGGGCTGTGCCCTTGTCCGCCCTGGATACGCCCCTGTCCGCTCTGGGTACGGCCCAGTCCGCCCTGAGTACGCCCATGCGCATGGTTCTACGAATGGATATAAAGGTATTATAATAATTTTCGTTTGCTAATCAAACTTATTGCTTTTATATCAGGAATGATAATCTAAAGGCTTCATACAAATGGTCCATGTTTTGTATTTTTAAACTCCATGACATTCTACAAGATCAGAGACTTTGGCGATGACTGGTGGACTAACTTTAGTTTTGTTTAGCGCAGTGTTTAACTGTGGTCCACGGACCTTTGGAGGTCTATAAGGAAATTTGAGGGTACCACTTCCACAAACCATATTAGAGTCATGGCAATATTGTATTTAGTGTCTGAATTTGAGGTAGTTTCGCGGTGCGGGGAGAGGTGTGACACACGCCTACTATTCGATAACGGGCAGGGAAGACCGCCCCAGTCCTGGGTGGACGACATTACACGACACGAAGATCATGACTGGATGCATCGGGCACAAGATCGCTAGGAATGGAGGCGAAGGGAAGAGGATATCTAGATCTCGTAAAGGATGATGATATTAATTAGTATTCTATTAAAGTATAAGTCTGTGGAGGAACGAAGTATGGTGTTCCTCCATTGAAAAGGGAAGATCCTCCGACCAAGCGAGGTGATATTGCCTGGCGGGCCGAAGCCCAACGGTTGATGTCGGACAGTTGTATATGAGATACGATATTCTTTTTCCTTGCGTGATGCAGGCCTCGTAATCTGATTGGTCGAATTCATATTTTCGCGCCACTGTAGTTAGCTTGTTGCCTTGCTAAGTTATTCTATGTGGCGATAGGTGTCGCTACAAGTCTTACATACCACACATGGACCATTTTGTAGAAGCCATAAAAATGGCAGTGATGCAGGGAATTAACGATAATTTACTAAACAATGCTATTACCTTGCTACGACACGTAATATAAAATAGTAAAATCGTTGATTGATCCAGTATGTTGGATTTTAGAATATTGGGTATTTCGACGTATTGCTTTTTATCGGCTAGTGATGTTTAACTATTAAATAATGGATTAACTGGCATAATCCGAATCCGCTCCCTGATTACGTATGATAAATATGACAGTTGTTGTCACAAATGAACGTCCTATTCCATATCCTCTTATGAAAACGTCTATAAGCGAGAAAGGGATGCATTGTTTGTTGGTCGCTGTGGCTGTCAGATTGTTCTTACGTAATCAAGGCACCGATAGATTTAACTTTCTACTTTTCAAACAATTTTTTTATTATGGGACCAAAGCGCGAAATCGCGAAAAAAAAATCAGCAGGTAATATCCCAGTTTGTATACAACGTGTAATTTTACTAACGCAAAACCTGACACACAAATAGAATATCTAGTTAAAAGTATAAGTCATTAACCAAAAGTTAACATTTTTAAAGTTAACTGATATTTGTAAGAAAATCGTTTTGAGCCTAGTATTACTTACTGCATTCAAAATTGAGTCTTATCGTATTGAAATAAGGTTTTTTTTGGTTCAAACGACATTCCATTTGGCTAATTTCATATTTTTAGGACAAGAAATACCTTTCAGTTACTGAAATCAATTATGAATAAACTATATTCAGGTTCTGCATTTATTGAATTACATATTGTATAATTAAATATTCATGCATGTTTTACAGAAAATAACTGGCTTTCTAAGCGTATTAAAATCTCAATAACCTTTCTTCTAAGAAACATGTCACTCAAAGGTAAGCATAACAAATCATTCTTAAAACAGATTTCTCAAGTCCCAGCAAGTCTTATAGGTACAAAAATGACGTACTACCCTCAAAACTGATTATCCAAGCTGAGAACACGTATTCACATTATTACTGTTACTCAAAAACCATGTCTTTTTTTACTCCAAACAACAAAATTTTAAAGTCCAAACCTCACTTAAAAACCAGTCTTAAAAACTGAAGTTAACTTTCCGGGAAGTGTCAGATAGATTCTCTACTTTCTTGTGGTACTTGGTACCGAGTTGTGACACAAAGTGGCATATTGGTACCTCAGTAGGACGCTTCGTGGCCCGCTAGGATGTACAGGTCGTTCCCATCTTCGCCGGATAGCGTGTTATTTTGTAAGACGTGTGATTCTAAAACTACCACCCTGGAAAAGAAATTACAAATTAATTATTTTAGAATAGAATAGAATAGAAGATTTTTATTTGTCTTTCAAATTACATAGGTAGCAAAGAGATACATCATACAAGAAGGTAAAAGACAAAAAGGTCTTGGACTCAGCATAATAGCTGGCAGCGCGAGGCATGCACAACTGCTGATATTCTGTCCAAGCCAGTCATGCGTTGAATAGAACACAATTTTTATAGTAATAAATAGGTATATCTATACATAAAAATGCCGTAATATAATGTAAACAATGAAATGGATATATATTTGGAGGGATATTTTGTTAAAACGACGTCGACCGCGACTGTTAGCGGTACCAAACGGCAGGACGAACTTGCCAGCCAAAGCACCTATTACGCGTGCCATACAAACGCTCAATGAAGTGGCTGAGAGGATTGATATTTTTTCTTGTTCCCTGAGTGAATTTACAATAATCACTTTGCAAATATTGTCGTAGTTAGTAGTATTAATTAAGGACCATTCTAACGAATTGGGAAGCCCTGTAATGTTAGTGTTGATGAAGTGTTTAATAAACAAATTAAATAATTACATGAAAGAAAAAAACTGCCTTAGCATGAAGTCTCTCGTTCAGTTTCCCGGTCAAGCAAAATTAGACAGGTTCCCGGTGGAACGGTAATATTATACTCACTTGTCGTGCGGCAGCAGCCTGTAGGCGCGCGAGGCGTCGGTGATCTCCTGCGTGACGTCGGCGTTGCGCAGCGAGCGGCCCTCGTGCCGGTGTAAGGTAATATTATACTCACTTGTCGTGCGGCAGCAGCCTGTAGGCGCGCGAGGCGTCGGTGATCTCCTGCGTGACGTCGGCGTTGCGCAGCGAGCGGCCCTCGTGCCGGTGTAAGGTAATATTATACTCACTTGTCGTGCGGCAGCAGCCTGTAGGCGCGCGAGGCGTCGGTGATCTCCTGCGTGACGTCGGCGTTGCGCAGCGAGCGGCCCTCGTGCCGGTGTAAGGTAATATTATACTCACTTGTCGTGCGGCAGCAGCCTGTAGGCGCGCGAGGCGTCGGTGATCTCCTGCGTGACGTCGGCGTTGCGCAGCGAGCGGCCCTCGTGCCGGTGTAAGGTAATATTATACTCACTTGTCGTGCGGCAGCAGCCTGTAGGCGCGCGAGGCGTCGGTGATCTCCTGCGTGACGTCGGCGTTGCGCAGCGAGCGGCCCTCGTGCCGGTGTAAGGTAATATTATACTCACTTGTCGTGCGGCAGCAGCCTGTAGGCGCGCGAGGCGTCGGTGATCTCCTGCGTGACGTCGGCGTTGCGCAGCGAGCGGCCCTCGTGCCGGTGTAAGGTAATATTATACTCACTTGTCGTGCGGCAGCAGCCTGTAGGCGCGCGAGGCGTCGGTGATCTCCTGCGTGACGTCGGCGTTGCGCAGCGAGCGGCCCTCGTGCCGGTGTAAGGTAATATTAAACTCACTTGTCGTGCGGCAGCAGCCTGTAGGCGCGCGAGGCGTCGGTGATCTCCTGCGTGACGTCGGCGTTGCGCAGCGAGCGGCCCTCGTGCCGGTGTAAGGTAATATTATACTCACTTGTCGTGCGGCAGCAGCCTGTAGGCGCGCGAGGCGTCGGTGATCTCCTGCGTGACGTCGGCGTTGCGCAGCGAGCGGCCCTCGTGCCGGTGTAAGGTAATATTATACTCACTTGTCGTGCGGCAGCAGCCTGTAGGCGCGCGAGGCGTCGGTGATCTCCTGCGTGACGTCGGCGTTGCGCAGCGAGCGGCCCTCGTGCCGGTGTAAGGTAATATTATACTCACTTGTCGTGCGGCAGCAGCCTGTAGGCGCGCGAGGCGTCGGTGATCTCCTGCGTGACGTCGGCGTTGCGCAGCGAGCGGCCCTCGTGCCGGTGTAAGGTAATATTAAACTCACTTGTCGTGCGGCAGCAGCCTGTAGGCGCGCGAGGCGTCGGTGATCTCCTGCGTGACGTCGGCGTTGCGCAGCGAGCGGCCCTCGTGCCGGTGTAAGG
The DNA here is from genome assembly GCA_932294325.1 of Allophyes oxyacanthae. Lineage (NCBI taxonomy): Eukaryota > Metazoa > Arthropoda > Insecta > Lepidoptera > Noctuidae > Allophyes > Allophyes oxyacanthae. Next base: position 7,616,903 of record OW028635.1, on the reverse strand, counting down.
TAATATTATACTCACTTGTCGTGCGGCAGCAGCCTGTAGGCGCGCGAGGCGTCGGTGATCTCCTGCGTGACGTCGGCGTTGCGCAGCGAGCGGCCCTCGTGCCGGTGTAAGGTAATATTATACTCACTTGTCGTGCGGCAGCAGCCTGTAGGCGCGCGAGGCGTCGGTGATCTCCTGCGTGACGTCGGCGTTGCGCAGCGAGCGGCCCTCGTGCCGGTGTAAGGTAATATTATACTCACTTGTCGTGCGGCAGCAGCCTGTAGGCGCGCGAGGCGTCGGTGATCTCCTGCGTGACGTCGGCGTTGCGCAGCGAGCGGCCCTCGTGCCGGTGTAAGGTAATATTATACTCACTTGTCGTGCGGCAGCAGCCTGTAGGCGCGCGAGGCGTCGGTGATCTCCTGCGTGACGTCGGCGTTGCGCAGCGAGCGGCCCTCGTGCCGGTGTAAGGTAATATTATACTCACTTGTCGTGCGGCAGCAGCCTGTAGGCGCGCGAGGCGTCGGTGATCTCCTGCGTGACGTCGGCGTTGCGCAGCGAGCGGCCCTCGTGCCGGTGTAAGGTAATATTATACTCACTTGTCGTGCGGCAGCAGCCTGTAGGCGCGCGAGGCGTCGGTGATCTCCTGCGTGACGTCGGCGTTGCGCAGCGAGCGGCCCTCGTGCCGGTGTAAGGTAATATTATACTCACTTGTCGTGCGGCAGCAGCCTGTAGGCGCGCGAGGCGTCGGTGATCTCCTGCGTGACGTCGGCGTTGCGCAGCGAGCGGCCCTCGTGCCGGTGTAAGGTAATATTATACTCACTTGTCGTGCGGCAGCAGCCTGTAGGCGCGCGAGGCGTCGGTGATCTCCTGCGTGACGTCGGCGTTGCGCAGCGAGCGGCCCTCGTGCCGGTGTAAGGTAATATTATACTCACTTGTCGTGCGGCAGCAGCCTGTAGGCGCGCGAGGCGTCGGTGATCTCCTGCGTGACGTCGGCGTTGCGCAGCGAGCGGCCCTCGTGCCGGTGTAAGGTAATATTATACTCACTTGTCGTGCGGCAGCAGCCTGTAGGCGCGCGAGGCGTCGGTGATCTCCTGCGTGACGTCGGCGTTGCGCAGCGAGCGGCCCTCGTGCCGGTGTAAGGTAATATTATACTCACTTGTCGTGCGGCAGCAGCCTGTAGGCGCGCGAGGCGTCGGTGATCTCCTGCGTGACGTCGGCGTTGCGCAGCGAGCGGCCCTCGTGCCGGTGTAAGGTAATATTATACTCACTTGTCGTGCGGCAGCAGCCTGTAGGCGCGCGAGGCGTCGGTGATCTCCTGCGTGACGTCGGCGTTGCGCAGCGAGCGGCCCTCGTGCCGGTGTAAGGTAATATTATACTCACTTGTCGTGCGGCAGCAGCCTGTAGGCGCGCGAGGCGTCGGTGATCTCCTGCGTGACGTCGGCGTTGCGCAGCGAGCGGCCCTCGTGCCGGTGTAAGGTAATATTATACTCACTTGTCGTGCGGCAGCAGCCTGTAGGCGCGCGAGGCGTCGGTGATCTCCTGCGTGACGTCGGCGTTGCGCAGCGAGCGGCCCTCGTGCCGGTGTAAGGTAATATTATACTCACTTGTCGTGCGGCAGCAGCCTGTAGGCGCGCGAGGCGTCGGTGATCTCCTGCGTGACGTCGGCGTTGCGCAGCGAGCGGCCCTCGTGCCGGTGTAAGGTAATATTATACTCACTTGTCGTGCGGCAGCAGCCTGTAGGCGCGCGAGGCGTCGGTGATCTCCTGCGTGACGTCGGCGTTGCGCAGCGAGCGGCCCTCGTGCCGGTGTAAGGTAATATTATACTCACTTGTCGTGCGGCAGCAGCCTGTAGGCGCGCGAGGCGTCGGTGATCTCCTGCGTGACGTCGGCGTTGCGCAGCGAGCGGCCCTCGTGCCGGTGTAAGGTAATATTATACTCACTTGTCGTGCGGCAGCAGCCTGTAGGCGCGCGAGGCGTCGGTGATCTCCTGCGTGACGTCGGCGTTGCGCAGCGAGCGGCCCTCGTGCCGGTGTAAGGTAATATTATACTCACTTGTCGTGCGGCAGCAGCCTGTAGGCGCGCGAGGCGTCGGTGATCTCCTGCGTGACGTCGGCGTTGCGCAGCGAGCGGCCCTCGTGCCGGTGTAAGGTAATATTATACTCACTTGTCGTGCGGCAGCAGCCTGTAGGCGCGCGAGGCGTCGGTGATCTCCTGCGTGACGTCGGCGTTGCGCAGCGAGCGGCCCTCGTGCCGGTGTAAGGTAATATTATACTCACTTGTCGTGCGGCAGCAGCCTGTAGGCGCGCGAGGCGTCGGTGATCTCCTGCGTGACGTCGGCGTTGCGCAGCGAGCGGCCCTCGTGCCGGTGTAAGGTAATATTATACTCACTTGTCGTGCGGCAGCAGCCTGTAGGCGCGCGAGGCGTCGGTGATCTCCTGCGTGACGTCGGCGTTGCGCAGCGAGCGGCCCTCGTGCCGGTGTAAGGTAATATTATACTCACTTGTCGTGCGGCAGCAGCCTGTAGGCGCGCGAGGCGTCGGTGATCTCCTGCGTGACGTCGGCGTTGCGCAGCGAGCGGCCCTCGTGCCGGTGTAAGGTAATATTATACTCACTTGTCGTGCGGCAGCAGCCTGTAGGCGCGCGAGGCGTCGGTGATCTCCTGCGTGACGTCGGCGTTGCGCAGCGAGCGGCCCTCGTGCCGGTGTAAGGTAATATTATACTCACTTGTCGTGCGGCAGCAGCCTGTAGGCGCGCGAGGCGTCGGTGATCTCCTGCGTGACGTCGGCGTTGCGCAGCGAGCGGCCCTCGTGCCGGTGTAAGGTAATATTATACTCACTTGTCGTGCGGCAGCAGCCTGTAGGCGCGCGAGGCGTCGGTGATCTCCTGCGTGACGTCGGCGTTGCGCAGCGAGCGGCCCTCGTGCCGGTGTAAGGTAATATTATACTCACTTGTCGTGCGGCAGCAGCCTGTAGGCGCGCGAGGCGTCGGTGATCTCCTGCGTGACGTCGGCGTTGCGCAGCGAGCGGCCCTCGTGCCGGTGTAAGGTAATATTATACTCACTTGTCGTGCGGCAGCAGCCTGTAGGCGCGCGAGGCGTCGGTGATCTCCTGCGTGACGTCGGCGTTGCGCAGCGAGCGGCCCTCGTGCCGGTGTAAGGTAATATTATACTCACTTGTCGTGCGGCAGCAGCCTGTAGGCGCGCGAGGCGTCGGTGATCTCCTGCGTGACGTCGGCGTTGCGCAGCGAGCGGCCCTCGTGCCGGTGTAAGGTAATATTATACTCACTTGTCGTGCGGCAGCAGCCTGTAGGCGCGCGAGGCGTCGGTGATCTCCTGCGTGACGTCGGCGTTGCGCAGCGAGCGGCCCTCGTGCCGGTGTAAGGTAATATTATACTCACTTGTCGTGCGGCAGCAGCCTGTAGGCGCGCGAGGCGTCGGTGATCTCCTGCGTGACGTCGGCGTTGCGCAGCGAGCGGCCCTCGTGCCGGTGTAAGGTAATATTATACTCACTTGTCGTGCGGCAGCAGCCTGTAGGCGCGCGAGGCGTCGGTGATCTCCTGCGTGACGTCGGCGTTGCGCAGCGAGCGGCCCTCGTGCCGGTGTAAGGTAATATTATACTCACTTGTCGTGCGGCAGCAGCCTGTAGGCGCGCGAGGCGTCGGTGATCTCCTGCGTGACGTCGGCGTTGCGCAGCGAGCGGCCCTCGTGCCGGTGTAAGGTAATATTATACTCACTTGTCGTGCGGCAGCAGCCTGTAGGCGCGCGAGGCGTCGGTGATCTCCTGCGTGACGTCGGCGTTGCGCAGCGAGCGGCCCTCGTGCCGGTGTAAGGTAATATTATACTCACTTGTCGTGCGGCAGCAGCCTGTAGGCGCGCGAGGCGTCGGTGATCTCCTGCGTGACGTCGGCGTTGCGCAGCGAGCGGCCCTCGTGCCGGTGTAAGGTAATATTATACTCACTTGTCGTGCGGCAGCAGCCTGTAGGCGCGCGAGGCGTCGGTGATCTCCTGCGTGACGTCGGCGTTGCGCAGCGAGCGGCCCTCGTGCCGGTGTAAGGTAATATTATACTCACTTGTCGTGCGGCAGCAGCCTGTAGGCGCGCGAGGCGTCGGTGATCTCCTGCGTGACGTCGGCGTTGCGCAGCGAGCGGCCCTCGTGCCGGTGTAAGGTAATATTATACTCACTTGTCGTGCGGCAGCAGCCTGTAGGCGCGCGAGGCGTCGGTGATCTCCTGCGTGACGTCGGCGTTGCGCAGCGAGCGGCCCTCGTGCCGGTGTAAGGTAATATTATACTCACTTGTCGTGCGGCAGCAGCCTGTAGGCGCGCGAGGCGTCGGTGATCTCCTGCGTGACGTCGGCGTTGCGCAGCGAGCGGCCCTGCACGCCGTGCCGGTGGAAGGCCAGCACAGAGTCCGCCAGGCACACTGCGGACACATTACAGTCAAGTCCAACTAGGGATGGGCGATTCCGAGATCTTTAGCCAATATAAAGAATCACAGTCGAAGAAATTTTCCAATCGAGTCAACAATTGACTCGCTCCGTTTAGGAACAATCGAAATGTTTTTCGATTGATTTGAGTCAACGATTCGGCCCGACAAGTGCCGACTACCGCCGAGTCAAACGCGGAACGACAGGCGCGATGACGGCGACGAACTCAAAACGATGCAATGGTCACACGTACCCGTTTCGCGCGTAATTATTGTTCAATATTTCGTAAAAAATGCCTCGTTGCTTTAACCGTCGAAGTTTGGGACCGACCGTGCTTCAGCGATAGGCATAACTCGCGCCTCAGTCGGATACGAATTTATCGACCCTGCCCGCCCGCACCCGCTCCCTCGCGAGTCAGTAGTAAAGTGACTCAGTGTCTCAGTCCCTCCCTCGCTCACTGCTCAGTCGCCTCGCAAGCGACGCGTCGCGCGGAAGAATTCAGATCCAAATGATGCGTTTGAAACGTTGGTACTGAACCAATCTTTTTAATCACTTCAATGATGAAAATGAATGATGCTTGACTTTCTCACTCTATATCTTCATATCTCTTTCACCCAAAGGTTTGCTGGACGAAAACGCATTCTGAGTTAAGCTCGCCTTTGTGGATATATCTTTAAACTGTATTTTTTTGTACAATAAAGAATTAAAATAAGAATGATCCGGATCAGTGAATCGGTTCCGTAAAGAGCTACACACGCCTACTGTTAAAACATCGATTCAAATACTTAATAATTATTATTACTTAAAGCAAAATTACTTTTATTTCAATTTGTAATAAGTATTTATAGTTGTGCACTTGACTGTACCCTCATTTACCATTGTGCTTTCTCTATCACTCAAAGGTTTGCTGGTAGAAAACTCAAATTTGGGTTAAGCTCGCCTGTGTACATACCATCTCAATTGTATTTGTTTTATCTCTTTTCGTGTACAATAAAGAATTAAGAAAAAAAGAAATAAGGTTTATTGGTCAACACAATACATGCTTAAATCACACCATATACAATACAGAAACAGAATAGCCGGGAGTGACACAGCAATAATTGCACATTGCAGCAGGCTTACTTAGAAGAGATAGGTTACTAAGCCCCATTGTCACTGCGACCTGCGAAGATCTATTGTGACAAATACTAAATACTATACGAATATAATATATTTCAAATACTTATACTCACATATACTATCAATATTGAAGTCAAACTGTATTCTGGACAGCAGTTTATGTCTTCTCTTGTCGTCGTCGTGTCGCCATCGCGTCGCGTCGATCGTCGCAGGTAGGACAGGGATTATGTCCACTACGTTTTCGTGGCATACCAACACCTAAACATAAAAATACATTTATAAAAAGCAGCGAAAATAATTAAATACAACATTACATACAATATAGAGACACGGTTGGCGCAGTGGCTAAGCGATTAGCTTTCTACGCTACGTGTCGCGGGTTCGATCCCCGCACGGAGCGAATATTTGTATGATCTACAGATAGTCGTTCCGGGTCTGGGTGTGCATTTGAGATGTATGTTTGTAAATTGTATCCTCGATACAGGAAAACTCAAAGAGGGTAAACGCTTTTTGTTAAAAAAAATAAGCACGGTCCAAAACTGTCTTCAACAAATTGTTACTATTTATTTTTAGTCCTATTTGCACGAAAAAAACGTATTTGCAGGCTCCATCCGAACCAAGTTCTCTGTTGTAAATAGCAACAACTTGGTTATTTCCAGCCGTTACGTTTTTTAGTGTAACCACAAAAAAAAATTGTGTATTTCTTTTTTTGGTCTATTATTATGGCACACAGCCAAAAAATTTTGTTTTAATCTTAAAATAATATTATTATTTTGATATATTTCATTATTATTATTACAATTGAAATAACTCTTTGTTTTAAAAGTACTTTTTTTTAAAAGATGTAGTAAAAAAATATCTGAGATGTAATTTTTCATTTGTTACTTCAATTGTAAAATTTAATATTTATTTTAAAAGAGTATCCATGGAGTTTCATGAGGGAGGGGGGGGGGGGGGGGTCTCACAAATGTGATCAACAAGGACCGGGGAGGGGTCAAAAAATCACGAAATTAGTGTGACTTACTTTATGGATGACCCCTAAATAGCTTTCAATTTGACAGTGGACTATATGACTAATAGGATACTTACAGAGTCCTTATTAAGCTGGTGCACTGCTCTTAACGTGTGTAGCCTTTCTGGTCTCGGTATCACTGTGTTTGAGCCTCCCACACAAGCTTCTAGCTCGTCCGAATGGAACCACGTTGCACCTAAAGGTAAATGAATAATTTACATAAACAAGCTAAATAATATGTAATACTATGAAAAATTATATTATTATTTATCGGTTTCAACTTAGATTAAAAAGTTTTTTTTTTAATTTTTTTTATGATTAATTTCTTTTTATATTAATAATTTATATACAATTAACTTAATATTAAAACTATAAAAACTTAAATCTATTACTACACAAATTTTTTTTTAAATAAAAGTATAAACTAAAGTACAAACAAAAGGATAGAAAAAATACACTCAAAACTAAAACAAATAAAAAACCATTTTCTAACAGAAAATATATCTGAATTTTCTGAATATTCCAATCTAAAATCACATACTCGTAGGTACAATATGATACTACGGATCGATCAAGTAGTCAGTTAGCCATGAGCTGTTCACATAAAGAGCATTATGTTCTAGATCAGCGTTTCCCATTTGCCGGCTCGCGAGTCGGTACTGGGCCATCAAAATAATCATTTTCCGCGAACTTGGATTCTTTAGTGAATAAATATTACAGTTTACAAAAAAGCAAAAGAAAACGCTTTTGTCATCCAAACTAAACGTGTATGCAAAATTTCAGCTCAATCTAACTTCCAAGATTTTTTTAACATAGTTAGTTAGTTACAGGTGAAGGTAATAAAAGCGTTTTAAAAATAAGCAGCAGCTCCATACTTCGCACTAAAATTTAATGACTCAATAGGCGATACCAAAATATGTTGTATTAATAAAACATTTTTACTATTAATAAATGTGTATTATTTTACCTAATGGAACCAGTTTGGGTTTCAAAGTATTAAGTGGGTCACGAAGGGGCAGTGTGAAAATTACGGACCATGGCAGAACAATGTTTGGGAAACACTGTTCTAGATAATTCACTTACCAGAGTTAATGTTGAGCAGGTTGAGCCTCATAGGTTTCCTCGTGGCGCCGACGCATAGCAGCGGGTACTCTAGCTCCGGAGTGATGATCAGCTCAAACACCAGCAGCGGGGACGGCAGCACGCATTCTATATTCTGTACATAAGAATCGACGGAACATTTTAAGATAGCAGTGTAAAGAAGATTTTTAGAAAGTACTGTTTGCAGAAAAATCCTAAGACACAAGTAGTTTTTCAGGATACAGTGATATTTCAATCAGTTTTTAAAAAACACGAATAATTCAATACTAGTTTTTTTTTCTTTTTAAAAACTTTACCTTCACTAGGACTTCTCCTGTATCGGGGTACAGTTTACAAGTCACATGCACACACATCCAGACCCGAAACAACTATCTGTAGATCATACAAATACTTGTTCCGTGTGGGGATCGAACCCGCGGCACGTAGCATAGAAAGCTAATCGCTTAGCCACTGCGCCAACCGTGTCGTCAAAGTTCTGAGGCCGCTATGAACTAAACGACTATTTAAGAAATATTATTATATATTTTTTTATTTCATTTGCTTGTGTACAGTAGTTCAATCCACGAGCACGAAAAAGTGCCTTCGCGCATTTTTTGAAAGACTTGCTTCGAAATTTTGGCTTTATATAAATAGATATGAATAAATAACAAAAAGCGAGGCCGCTATAATCTATACTAATAACTATTCTCCACCACTCAATAAGTCAAAGTTGTCAAAGTCTTTCAATTTCTCAGAATAAGAACGCCAAACTTGGCCATTTAACGCAAAAATCACGGTCGAAGTGTGGGCCTCTTAAGAGTCATCAAATAAGTGGGTATTTTGACATTTGTAATATCATTCACATCATCATGTACATTTGTTAGTTGTATAGTTAGTTTAGTAGTTGGCTTAGTTTAGTATACCACAAGTTTAAGTGGTCTAATTAAGTTATTTTTGTAATTTTTACACACTGTGTCTACGTGTCTATCATCCATATTTACAATCGCGGGACTACTGGAAGAAATTTCATTAGAAATAAGTAGTTCCATTGTGCTCATATGTCTGTAACATTTTATATACCATGTTTCCTTGTGTGTACATAAATAAATAAAATAAATTAATTAATTAATGAATAATATTATGATTCATATCAGAGACCAGGGGGGCTAAAAAGGCCGCTTTAGATGAATCATAATATGATTCACATTACAAATGTCAAAATATCTACTTAAATGACGACTCTTAATGTCATCGGCATAAGGTTCATATTCAGTAATCATCTGTTTGTGTTATTATGCAGATCAGTAGATGAATTGCTCAATGTGGCCTTTTTAGGTCCCCAGTACATGCTTGTTTGACGTGTGTGTACGTTACCTTGAGCAGCATGAACTTCCGCAGCGGGTCGTACCACTGCATGAGGAACAGGCCGGCCGGCGTGGCCCCGCACAGGTACTTGTAGCCGTTGTACGGGTTGCGGCCCACCGCGCAGCGCATGCAGCCTGCGGACATTATATACAAAATATTGTAACATGGAATAAATAAATACAAAAATAAAAATAATATGTTTCATTTAATTCACGCTGAACCTCACACATCACAATTAGAATATTAAAACGTGAAGAGAACGTGAAACGTGTGATATTTGGCATAGTTAAAGTTTAAATGGAGGAGTGTAAAAAACAAAAATTTATATATAATATTACGGTCGAATTTCGTCCACTAGTCTAGTTAAAAGCATAATTTAATAACCAACACTAGTTTTTTAAAGTTAACTATTATTTCTAAGTAAATAGTTATTAGCCTAGCATTATTTACGGCATTTAAAATAGTCTTATTGCCATGAAATAAGGTAAAAAAAATTGGCTCAATGTACAGTCAGTATCGGCAACTTCATAATTTTTTTAAATAATAAGAATAATCGATATAATATAATTCTCCTCTCGCAGATCTGCTGGAAGAGATTTCTTTTGTGAAATAAGCAGTACTTTTGTTATTTGTTCTCCTATTTAATGTTTTCTGTGTCTTGTTCATATGTCTAAATAAATTATTAAACAAATAAGTCTATTTAATAAAGATCTAATATCGATTCAGTAGCCGATTCTTCCCAAACTACTTTAAAGGTGTGTGTTTATTATGTTACATATTAGGTATATGGTAGTTTACCCCTGGTGTCGGGTACCCGCGTGGTGAGCGCGAACCGGCGCGGCAGCAGGCGGGGCGGCAGCACGCGCAGCGAGCGGCCCCCGCGCGCGCTGCCGATGAGCGCCAGCAGCTCGTGCCGGTACAGCGATGGCGTCTTGCCTGCCAAAGTGCCAACATACATACATACACGATCATTATTTAAAACGCTTTTATTAACTTCACCTGTAACTAACTAACTAACTGTTACTGTTAGCCTGTATCATCCCACTGCTGGGCAAAGGCCTCCCCCCTTGATTTCCATGTTGTTCTATCCTGTGCCAGTGATGACCAATCCTTGTCCAATGTGTCTAGTTCGTCCCGCCATCTCGTTCGCGGTCTGCCGCTTCGCCGTTTATCTGTGTCAGGGCTCCACTGCGTGGTTATTTTGGCCCACAGTTCAGACGGCATACGGCAGACGTGGCCTGCCCAATCCCACTTTAGTTTAGCGGCTTTTTGAGCTACGTCAGTGATTTTCGTTTTGGAGCGCAGTGTGGTGTTTCGAACCTTATCCATTAATTAACACCCACGATACTACGCTCCATTGCACGCTGGCAAATCTTGAGTTTGAACTTCTGAATTTTACTAACTATGTAAAAAATCTTGGGAACTTAAATTTGACCCACTTCCCGGTTTCCGATTGAGCTGAAATTTTGCACACACGTTTAGTTTGGATGACAAAAGCGTTTTCTTTAGATTTTTTTTAACTATAATATTTTTTATTTGAAGTGAAACTTCTATATAGACCCGTATTAGGATTTTTCGTTTTTGGATTTTTCTGTCACGAAAAAGCGTTACGGCCGCGTGGAGGGGTTAGACGATATATTGTCCGTTGAAGTTTCACTTCTACTGTGTCCCAGCACCAGCACACATTTTTTTTTTAAATGTAATGCGCATACTTTGTAGCTATTCAGTCTCTGTTCCTAAATGCAACCGCAGTATTGGGATACAATTTCAAACAAAACGAAAATTCGACTTCGTAAGGAAGTGACTATACACATTGAAACAGTAATTAGGAGGGGCGCGCCATGTTATCGTAGTTTATCTCAACTAACCTGAGAGCGACATGAGAACATCTTTGATGACGTGCATCCATATGGTACGTCGAGGACACAGCTGGTCCATCGCAGTCTCGTGCAGTTCGTTCAGGTTTAGCGTGTAGATGCCTTCTTCCGCACCTGAAAAGAATAAAGTTCTCATTGCTGTCATATTTATCAAATGATTCGATTTTTAATCCGCGACAAAAAAGAGGGGTGTATTTGTGTGACATCGTAGCTGCAAAACGGATGGACAGATTTCAATGCAGTTTGTTTTAACTGAAAGCTAGTTTTATCGAGAATCATCTTAGTTATGCTTTACGAAAATCTGTTCAGCCGTTCAAAAGTTACAGCTGTTTTTCTAGTTGAAGTCGGGGGTTTTTGATGGGTAGGTTATATTTTTTTTAAAGTCTTCTTACCAATAAGTATGTGTTGGTCCCTCGTGTCCGGGTGTATCCAAGAGGCTGTACAGTTGATCCTCAGAGGACATCCGTTGAACACCTACCGACACAAAGAAAAGTATTATTTACTGAATGAGGATATAATGCCAAACTTACGTAAGAAATAGTATAAATAAAGCCAAGAGGTTTTATCGATTGAAGAGTTCCATTGTCTATTTCTGAAGATCTTCATCAAATCTACACCTAATTTCAATAGAACCACCTCGGGAGAATACTCTTTCAAACAAAAAAATATTAATTAAAATCGGTTCATAATTTCGTTCACAAAGATAAAAATCATAAAGTCGAAGGGTAACGACAGTAATCGGATTCACTTTAAAAAATAAATAAAAAACAAAGATTTATCTTCTTTTTCAAGATGAAAATTCGACTCAGTACGCATAATTTAGTGCAAGACATACAATTAATTTTTTATTACTTTGTTTCCATTTGGGATTCAACCGGCAAATTGCGCACTACATTAAAAATTATCCTCTAAAATGATGTTGATAAAGCTGGATTCGTACAGTTTTCGTCAATAACTATATTATCTGAATTCTGAAGTAACAGATAGGCATCGTTAGGGCGCGATGAATATTGTCACACAAAGGAAAAATTTCGAGTTATATCAATGTTGAGCCGTACCTTAGAGAAGCAGGCGCCCATGTGCACCTTGGGCGTGGGCGGCAACCCGTTGGGGGCGGCGCGCGGGGGCGTGTGGCGCCGGGGGCGCGCGCGCCGCGGGGGCACGGGGGGCGCGCCGCCCTCCGCGACCACCACTGCCCAACGGAACATCATAATATATGAATTATGTAAGTAATCTACGTTTTCCAATAAAGCTTTGATCATTTTAACAAATTGTGTACCTACTTAAATCCTTCGGAACATTAATATGGTTTCTAACCAACTTTAAATCGTTATAAATTCTAAATGGTCATTCGAAATGGAAAATAATAAGAGAAACCTAAAAATGATTTTCAAATACCTATTCAATGATACCCCACTTAACATAGTTCGTCGTCTTACATTTTTTTCTTTTTACAATATGGCGTGTGACTGTCGCCATATTGAATTTTGATTACAGTCATGTCTTTAGTGACACTCGCAAGATTAAGAAAAATTGATTGACGTAAAAATCATCAACATCGGTCCACGCTTTTGGTCTCTGGACCGCAACAAAGGAACATACATAGGCTGGTAAACACATTACCCTCCATTGCGTCGCGCAGTCGGGTAAAAAGGAACTATGATATAGCGAAAATATCATTAAAACCTCATTAACTGTGCTTTTCTATATACATTTTAAAATAATTATCAGTCCATAGCACATTTTCAAAAGTTAACATATATAAATCCTAAAATCTAATTCGAAAGCGACGTGTTAATTTAGGAAAGTAAGAAACTTACTCTTAAGTTTCTGTGGACATTTAATATAATCTAAAACCTCTGTAAATTTACCTATGTTTCACAAATAAAGGATTATGATTATGAGACCAACCAAAGAACCGTCGAGCTGGCAATGTTTTGGTCCGGACAAATATAAATTTAGTCATGGACACTAAAAGCAATAAAAGTTTTTTTTTTTTTTTTTAAAGAAGATGAAAGCCAACTGAATTTTGCCTTACCTGTATTGTCAACTTTGGCTTTATCCCTCTGGCTGTCTGACAAACTCCTTTGCCTCTGCGTAGTCTTATTCTCTTCATCCACCGCCTCCGCCTTCACATCCCGCCCATTCTCGTCCACCATCTTGAAAATCTCATCAACTGATGACGTTTTTCTCTTCACCTCAATTTCACATTGACAAAATTGACTCAGATCTATCCCGGCGGTCACCGAATCAGAATTGTGTCTATTATGTTTTTTTCTATGTTCAAATACTTTATCTTCCATTTTCATACTCATATCGATTTTCCTACATAGATCCTCGTCGGTGACGCCATTTTGTAATTTGTCGTCTTCAGAAATTCTTAGCCTATTTGCGATTTGTAGTGCTCTGAAGTTTGAGATAGAAATTTTTTGTTTTTTGCATTTATCACAGTATACGATGCCGGAATCGGTATTATGGTTCGAACAGTTTCTGTAGTAGCTGAGGATGTCGCCGTTGGAGTTGCAGACGTCACAAGAACATTTGGCGACGGATCGTTGGAGATCACTTAAGGTATTGTTATCACGGAGCTCAGGTTTCGGACATAGACCACATTCGCAGTTCGCGTTTCTCAATGGAGTATCTAAATGGTCGTTTTCCTGTTGGTCTACATACATTATATCTTCACCTATTTTCCTGCAGAGAGGATCGTCGATTGATACTCTAGAAGCACCGATAGGAGCTAGATTTTGGTAGATATTCGCGGTGGAATTGTTCAAAAAGTTCTGCTTAAGCTGAATACATTGCGATAGATGTTGGTCGTGCATTGATAACGAAGTGTTGCCACCTTGCGCCATGTTTGCGGTTTCCGCTGTTAACGGTAGTGTTGCCCTGCGAAAATACGAAAAATTACCAATTTGGTAGTTTTATTTTGGGAGTTTTTAGTAGTTTTTTCTTGGGGTTTCGCAGTGCTGTTAGGGTTTTTTTTAAGCTATTTCGAGTGCGGTTAGACACAAATGTGAGAGGGATTAAGTCAATTTGACAAGCTTTATTATATTTGTGTTAAAATAACAAGTGGTGCTGGTGGGATATATAACCGTTTTAACTTTTTTGTGAGAATCGGAAAATACTTATTTTACGGGGAATTTACTATAATTTTGATTTTATCTTTAATTTATATATAATGAAGCTGCAAAGCTTTATGTTTGTATACAAAACATGCGCCATGCTATGATTACGCGCTGAATGCTATGCCTTTGCGAATGTTTCTATTTATTTTTTACTTTATATTTTTTATTTACATAATCATTACAGACTTTTTACGTAACCATTAAACCAGCTAACCAGCTATTCCATTATTATAATTATTAATTTATGATAGTGTTTATTTACACTAATAACTACATAATAGATATCGAGAGTTATTATGTTTTCATCCATCTTCCTCATCTTGATCTAAAAGCGTTAATAATAATGATATAATTATATTAATACTCGTATAATTATAATGATTACCTTTACCAAAGCTTGTACTTTGGCTTTTACCAAAGCTTGTATTTTTAATCCCCGACAAAAAAGAGGGGTGTTATCAAATTTATAGCGTGTATCTGTCTGTGGCATCGGATCTCCAAAACGGATGGACCGATTTCAATCCAGTTTTTTTAATTGAAAGCTAGTTTAATCGGGTATCATCTTAGCTATGTTTCATGATAATCTGGGGGCCTAAAAAGGCTACATTGAGAAATTCATCTACTGATCTGCATAGTAACTGTCAAACAGATGATTACTGAATATGAACCTTATGCGGATGACATTAAGAGTTGTCAATTAATTAGATATTTTGACATTTGTAATATACGTATCAAAATGGTAATGAACATCAGACTCTGGTAATAAACTTCAATACGATCGTGGGAGCCAAAACTTCCAGCTACCTTGTAAAAAAAAAAACCGGTGCTAAAGTTGGTACTCCCATCTTCATAATCTATTCCTATTCCCTAGTTTTTTTTTAAAAGGTGACTCATTCGGTTCATGGTTTGTAGGTATCGGTGTGAACGGCCACCCATCCAAGAACTCACCGTGGCAAACGACCTTACGGATTGTCCGTTATGTGCGACAATCAGTTAACTACGAGGCCGTCATTATTAAAGTTATAATTATGTACAAAGGGTTATATATAGAGTTATTTCTAAAGCCGGGCTTCCACTGGCAGCGGAGCGGGTCTACCGCGTAACTAAAATTGTAATGAACATCGACATCGGTATTAAACTTCAATACGATCGTGGGAGCCTAAACTTTGAGCTAACTTGTAAAAAAATTACCTATCATATAGTTGGGACTCGTATCTTCATGATCGGTTAAAAAAATATAAGTTAGCTCAAAGTTTAGGCTCTCACGATCGTATTGAAGTTTAATACCGATGTCGATGTTCATTACAATTTTAGTTACGCGGTAGACCCGCGGATTCCGTTTAACTCGCAACGGTAAACTTCATAGAAGTGCTTCCATCAACAGTCTAGCGGAAAGGACGGAACGAGTAAAAATAGTTAATAACGAACTTGTTCTTCATTTCTCTTTTGCAGTGGAAGGCAATTGTCAAAACTCTTTCTTAATGGAAGGTAGAACCTATTTTAGCTAGTTGGGGTCCGTTCTGTCCAGCTATTACTTGCTCATTACCCCCTCGCAGTGAAAGCCTGGCTTTAGAGTTGCTAAACACATCATTTATGATCTATGGGTTACCATATAAAGTCTGTAAATCACGCTTTAGTTTTTTGTGTATTAAAATAATCAAACTATTTATATATTATTCCAAACTAAGCTAAACTAAATACAGGCTGATCGGAATATTGTTTTTAATATTTTCAATAATCATTCTAATTTTGAAAGTATAATTACAATTATTTTTTTTAATCTAGAGATTCGTTATCAATTCGGAATTTAAAAATGTTGAGTGACGTCATTACACGTATTTTTTTCTTTTTTATTCCGAACAGCGGATAAAGCTCTAATAACACAAATACACACAGATTACATGTCTTAATGTTTACATGCAAACTTAAAACCTCTCCGATTACCTGAGCATTAACTCTTCATCGATATATTGCAAGAGGCTCCTAAAACAAGAGAGATAACTTACAGATATAGCCGGGATAATACTTACTTGTAGACGTATAATCACGTCATGACGGTTATACACGTCGACTTGAGAAATATGGAACTAAAAACGGGAAATGAATCCGTTAACTTAATTTAATAGTGACGGATTTTAACGACTTTCTCAACCAGTGACGTATATTTACGACACTTGCCCACTGGTCACTTCTTGAGGAGAAGGAAAATTCTTTTGATACCAAATATTTCAAGAATCACCAAAATTGCGATTATTCACTGTTGGTTTTATCGACTTTGATTTGTTGGTAATAAGGCCTAAAGTTGCATAACAAAATATCAAATACATCTCAATTTTTGTGGTCAAAGATTATCAAATTCTCGAGATATTATTATCAATTTTAGGCCTTTAAGTATATTTTTAAAACCACACTGAAGGCAACAACAGAGCGCCATAGACAGCGATTAAAAACGCCTTACCTCTTCAATATTCATAGACAACGATAGCCCCCATAGAAAACCATAAGCCAAACAGAAAAACCATGGCTCAAAATCATGCACATAATCAAAAGTGTAACTATTCTATAATTTTGTGCATCCACACGACACTCAAGGTAATTCATTTAAAAAAACCAAAACGCGTCACATAAAAAAATAAAAAATAAACAAATACTACATCCTTCACCAAAATTAATTAGCACACGAAAAAACCTAACTGTTAGAACAAAAAAAAGTAAAAAAAAATAACTTTTTTTGTTTTTTAAATTTTTTGCGAAAATATTTTTTGCCAAAAATGTACCTTAAACTCATTCTCAATATATCATCACCCGTGATCACCCGACACCACTTGCTATAACATAATATATAAACGTATAATATAACAAAATTAAGCGAGAAAAATAACAAAAAATCTAAAAAAAATAGTAAAAATTGTCGTTGTACTTACTTTTCGCTGGAAGGCAAGGTGTCTGTGGAGAGGTCTTGTGTTAACGGGTTGTGTTTCGGACAACTCATTAGTGAAGCTACGCTCCAGTCTTCACTAGATTGTCTGTGGTAAACTGAAATAAGGAATAGACAATAATTATTCAATGATGAACAAACCATTCCAAGATTTGTAGATTTCGGGATGGTCTTTTAAGGAAAATGGTCAAATTATGACACAGACTAAAAAAAAACAGGTATTCCATACATTTAGTCGAGTAATATTGAATTATTTCAAAACAATTTTTTTTTTTTTTTAAAGTACTATTATAATTGTAATATTATTTTATTTCTATAGTGTGGTGAGAAAATAAATAAATCATTCATTTATTCATTCATTCATTCATTCATAGATGTTTTTTACTGATTTTATCTTTTGTCCCGTAGTTCATAAAGAGAAGAGCACGAATTTAATTAAAAAAAACTGTGGTCTTTCCGACTAACCATTTATAATAGGTATCATTAAGAAAGATAAAATCCATACAAATAAATAAAATTGAAGTATCTGTTTGTAATGTTAAAATAACAGCTTTTTACTAAATGCATATTAAGTAAGTATATACGGCAATTATAACAAAAAAGCAATATAAAAAAAAAAACTTTGTCTGCTTGTTCCTACTAATCTCGGGAATGGGTGGACCGATTTTGACAGGACTTTCACTGGCAGATATCTGATGTTGTAAGGCGTAACTTAGGCTACTTTTACTTTTAATTTAAAGAAAAATTAATTTGGTTAAATTCCACGTGGACAAAGTCGCGGGCAAAGCTCCCATCCATCCAAAATTTAAGTGCTAAGTACTTGTCGGTGTAACAATTTCCATTCAGTCCTATCTAATGCCAAATCTTTTAGGTCTTTATATGTTTCTATGTTCGCTTTTTCTTTCAGCTGATCAATGTAGCAAAGCAAAACGCGGGCAAAGCTAGTTAGTCCAAAATAAAAAGATAATTAAAAGTTATAAAAACTCACCATTCCTTTTAACAGTATCCCCATCACAGCTCCTATTGACTTCCGCACTAAAATTGATCACCTTCGGCATCGACCGCACGCTCAAATCATCATCAGCATCGAGGTCCACTATCGGCGAATCGTCGTAGACGCCCTCGCTCCGCCGGGGCGGGGCCTGGCCCTCGCCCGTCATGAGGCGCGTGACGTCAGCGGGCAGGCGCGCGGGGCGCGGGGCGGCGGGCGGCGCCAGCTCGGTGAGCAGGCTGCGCGGGCGCACGTGGCTGGGCAGGCGCGCGTCGGCCGCCTGCTCCGCCAGCACTCGCCGCCCGCCCCTGCCCGTGTGCTTGGATGCTATGCGCTGTGGTACGTTCGATAGGCCCTGGAAACAAATTGTGGTATTAAATATTACATTCTTGGTGTAACACTACTAAATTATTACTTCAATGCGCTTAAAATAATTTATGAGGTAAATCTAGGTTACAAAGGATGTTTTAAGCAAAAAAAAAACGAATATTATTTTGTTGTTATAAGTTTTCGAAATTAATTAACATAATTGATGATTCCGTTTGCGTAAAACCTTTATTACTCTATGATTAAGAATGGCACTAAGGTCATGAACTCGACCACATGACCTGGCGGGCTCGGTTACTCTGACACACACGCAACGAGTCGTCGCGCCGCCCGATCTTAATGCGTACATAATTTATGAATCTACTGCAACTTTAATTTGATATTTGAAATTAATTCTATACCATGCATAGAGCCTAGCTTTAAAATATTTTGGATTATTAAAATAAGACCTCATATAATCAAAATTTGCTTCCGTTAACATTACGATACTTTAATAAACTTAAAAAAAAAAGTAAAAACCGACTACAAAAACTAAAAAATTTAAAATAGTTTTCTTAAAAAACTTAACAGCTTCTGAAGTCGGTGCCACTGCCAAGCTAGGTTTTTAAGAATTTTTTAAATCGGTTCACAATTTGCGAAAATATCGATGAACTTACAGAAAAAAAAATACATACAGGCGAACATAGAACCTCCTCCTTTTTTGAAGTCGGTTTCAAAACATTCGCGCTCGGGACTCTGATACTTACGGTATCCTCGTCCGGTTCATTGTTGCAGTGGCTGGGCGGATTGGAGTACTTGTGGAGGAGTTCTATGGCGAGGCGCTTGCTCATGTCTTGCTGAAAGAACGCGTGCTGGAAACAAACATATACTGCCTTATTACAAAAGATGGTTCAAAGCAAGTCTTGCAAAACCCAGGTTTTAAATATATCCGTCACTTTCTAGCTTTGAAACGATTTTTGATGTTAGACAGGCGTTTCTTGAAAAATCCAGATTTCAAGAAGCAATACTCAGCTGTTATAAATGAGTATTTAACCCTTAATCATATGGAGGTTTTTAAGTATGGTAAAAAGAAAGATGCACCAGCTATAACTACTGCTAAGGTTTTTATTCAAAGGTTATGGCTGGCCGGGATCGAATGGGACGAAGAATTTCCTCCTTCATTACTCAGGGATTGGCTTGAGTTTCGAAAGGATGTTTGTAGGCTCACCAAATTTCGTCTACCACGATGGATCAATAAATAAGCATGTGGGTTTAATTTAAATAGGACCACTTCGAGAGGTATACTCTCGAAGTGGTCCCATATAAATTAAAAATAAATAAAATAAACTTAAAAAAAAGTAAAAACCGACTCCAAAAATCTAAAAAGTATAACATAATTTTCTTTTTCCTTTCGAACAAAAAAAGAATTTTGCAAATCCGTCTATATATGACGGAGTTATGCCCGAAAATACATTAAAAAAACATCAGAATTAAGAAAATAATTAAAATTCCATTTTGAAAATCTAGAAATATTTCAGAATATTCGAGAAGCTCACCTGCAGTAACTTGTCGGCCGTGGGCCTCTTCTTCGGGTTCTTCGTGAGCGCCAGCTTGAGGAAGGTGTGGAACACGGCAGACCAGCGTTCTCGCTCCTTCAGGGAAGGCGGCTTGAACCCCGACTTGGACATGAGGAAGAGAACCCTCATGGGGTGGAGCTCGAACATTGGTGGTTGGAGTTCCGCTAGCTCTGAAAAGATGAATTAAAATAAAATATTATAGTTTAAAAAGAACTATAGAACACGCTTAAAATTTCAGCTCAATCGGAAACCGGGAAGTGTGTCAAATTTAACTTCCAAGATTTTCTTACATAGTTAGTACAGGTGAAGCTAATAAAAGCGTGTTATAAATGCATTTTCTCTTAAATTTCTGTGGAGAAACTCCTCTTATGATCATTCCTAGCTGTCGATGCTGAAGCTGCTCTACATCAGACGTCAGAGTTTAGGGGTAGAAATAGAATTTGTGCAGGGTGTGTGTGGGATCACATCGGGGTCACCACTGTGGAGGAACGAGGTATGGTGTTCCTCCATCGAAAGGGGATGATCCTCCGACCAGGCGAGGTGATATTGCCTGGCGGGCCGAAGCCCGACGGTTGATGTCGGACAGTTGTATATGTGTTAGATACGATATTCTTTTTCCTTCTGCGGTGCACACCTCGTCGACGCAATCTGATTGGTCGAATTCATATTTATTTACGCGCCACTGTAGTTAACGTGCTGCCTTGCTAAGTAGTTATTATATGTGGCGATAGGTGTCGCTTATGATCATTCCTTGTTGTCTATGGTTCGAAGCGTTAGTTCTATATCAGACATCAAAGTATAGGAGTAGACATAGAATTAAATAAATATAATTGGTATGCCAGTTATGTGTTGGGAAGCTGAGTTCCCTTCATTATGGTTGAGCTTAGCGATGCTGACGCATGAGTCATGCTCGTGAACGGGAGCCGTCTGTCGGAACTGGTCAGCTTGTAACTGCCATGGCAATCTTATTCAGAGGCAAATCATCATTATCCTATTCTTATTTTTTATTCACATTAAATTACATTATTTATCAACATTGTAAACTATTGTTTTATAAGTTTCCATGGAGTTTCTTGCCGGTTCTTATCCATAGGACCTACTATCCGGAATCGCGCACCTAGTCTCGATATTTCGTAAGTGCCTGTATCTGGTTTACATGAAATAAAGATGTATTCTATTCTATTAGTAACTCACCTATAGCAGTAATGCCACAAGCCCATATATCACAGAGCTGGTTGTAGCCACCCTTGCGCTCCACCGCTGCCACCTAGAAAAAGTAAAAAACCCTCATCAATAAAATATTAGCAAAAGGAGTTTGTGACACCATATGGGTCCAGTGCGAATTGATGGACACCAAAAGTGTACCAATTTTTGTTTCTAGCACATGGCTGTTGCCCTACGATGTTTTCCTTCATCATTAGAATAGTGGTGATGGATAAAGCGTAAGAAGACACGAATAAATCTGACCCATTGATCCGCGCCCACTTGGAGTCGAAGCTACACGACTCGTCAGTAGGGATCCGCAAAAAGTATCGATACCTGAGTAGTATTGATACTTTCTCTTCGATACCTAGTATTTTTGTACTCGATACTTTAGATCAGATAGTTTACTAGGTATCGATAGTTTTGTCTCTTCTCTAGTGTCATTTTACACAATGTCACCATTTCTCTTCCTGACGTATAGTGGTATCTCTTTCGGTTGAGTGATAGATTCTGGTAAAAACCCTACCATAGACTACAGTGTAGCCATGTCGTAAGTAAGTTTTTTTTGTAAGTACTCGGCAATTCGCCAAAGATGATTATTTAAAAATCAACATACCGTACAACATACCGTAAAATATCGTAATTGAAACATATTTTAATTTTGTACACAATAAATCTACTTCAGTTTGATTTCAGTGGTAAGAACGTAGACTATGTACTTTTTATTATTGTTTTTTGCGATAATATACAATTTCCAAGGTGATCAAAAAACTACTCGATACTGAGTAGTATCGATACTTTTGGTTCGATACTATCTACTGCGATACCGATATCGAGTAGATATCGATACTTTTGAATTTTTGCGGATCCCTACTCTTATGTACCACCACTGGTCCAACAGCTTACAGAAAAGTAATAAGCAATTCACCTTAAAATCTCTTGCCAACTCTTTACACCTAGAGTCTCGACATTTCATAACTGCCTGTATCTGGTTTACATGAATATCTATTCTATTCTATTTAAAACAGAGATGTTACCTCCGGCGCCATCCAGTAAGGCGTGCCGATGAAACTCTTGCGCTTGTTGATAGTGGCTGTGATCTGTGCCGATACCCCGAAGTCCGCCAGCTTCACATCGCCGCACTCCGTCAGAAGGATGTTCGCGCCTTTTATGTCACTGGAACATTGAACATGGTATGACCACGATATCACCTACTCCACACAATAATTCATTAGGGTTTAAAGTTAACCTTAGATGCTGGCTCACTCAAAAACCTAGGGTCAAGTTATGCTAGCGCAGAGTCGAAGCGCATCGAAGCGTTAAATTCTTCACAATTAAAGCGAAGTTGGACGAATGCGCGCGTATTCTCTACGTTTAGTAGTGATGGACATCAAATGCTAGTTGACTGGGTGTGATGAAAACCACGCGTTGGTTCGCGTAGTAGGCGCTTGGGTCCGCGCGAACGCGCACGCACCAATCAGCGTTGGTCGCTCGCACACGCCCGTATTCCTTAGAATGCGCGAGGATACACGCGTATTTTTTTATCTCAGAAGAAATATGTGTATTACGTTGTTAAGATAAGGGTGAATTTGCTATATTAACTTTTAGATTAACACTTCGATGAGCTTCGACTCTGCGCTAGCATAAATTGACCCTTATTCCATTGAAGAGCTGACAAACAACTAAGTAGTTATTCTATGTGGCGATAGATGTCGCTACAGTATTATTATGGATATTATTATATTGACGGTATTATTGCCTTTAAATATATAATATATTACCGATAAATTTGTTTATCACTTAAGTATGTTTTTGAACCTCCTGATCCGTTTCTACCCTAGTTCAGAACTGCGACTCACCGATGCATCTTCCCCATGCTGTGCAGATACGACAAGCCTGTTAGCGTCTCCCGGCACATGTAGGCGATCTGCAGCTCTGTTAGCGGACCCGTCACGTGATATATGTCCTGAAATTTTAGAAAAAACGTAAATAAATAAACAATTCCAAAGCAAAATGTTAGTAACGGAACACCAATGATTGTTGGACACGTAAATATTCATGAGAATAACCAACCGTCGCAAACCCCCGACTCCAACTAGAAGAAGAGCAGTAACTTTTGAACGGCTAAACAGATTTTCATAAAACATGATTTAATGATACCCGATTAAACTAGCTTTTGATTAAATAAAACTGCATTGAAATTGGTCTATCCGTTTTGGAGCTATGATGCCACAGACAGCTACGTCGATACACAGATACACACTGCAAACTTATAACACCCCTCTTTTTTTTCGTGGGTAAAATCAAAATGAGTTACAACATCATCGTTATAATCTAGGAGAGGTAGGGCATAGAGGGCAATATCTGCTCACAATTGGAGCTGCCGGACTGGGGAAGTTTATCTTTCAGAATATCGTTGCCAAATAACACTGCTCTTTTGTAGTGTTGTGTTCCTAAAGCCGGGCCTCCACTACGAAAGGGTAATGAGCAAGTAATAGCTGGACGGAACGGACCCCAAATAGTAAAAAAAAATTTAGTTCAAAAACTAAAACCCGATTACTGAAAAGGTATGAAACAAGAAAATATTAACACATATTCATAGTGATGTTCAGAGGATAGCCGTGGTCGTATGTCACTTTGCCCTAAAGCTTATGATCGCTTACTACTGTCAGACTGTACTGTTTTGTTAGGGTAGCTGTAGGTGGCATACGACCACATGACATACGAACTCCTATTAAGCAACAGTTTCATAAACTACTATTAAAATACAATTACCTGCAAGCTTCCACCACCACAATACTCCATGGAGATCCAGAGCTTATCCCTTCTGAGGTAAGACCCATAGTAGGCGACGATGTTCGGATGCCGACAGTCCTTCATCATCAGGATCTCCTGCTGGATGATCGCGAAGTCATCACCAGGTTCCAGCTTTATCACCTTGATGGCAGCAAGCTCACTGTTGCCGTTGAGCCTTTTCGCCTGGAAAGATAGAAACTGGTGTCAGGAGGTTTCAATGACAGGCTAGTATTGTTTTAAAGACTACTTTTATCATCTCACCTCTCGCCATATGACCCTTGAGCGAAAATGGTCTAGTACCGTGTAGTTCTTAACCCCCGACAAACAAGAAGGGTGTTATTAATTTGTAGTGTGTATCTGTGTCTGTCTGTGGCATCGTAGCTCCAAAACGGATGGACCGATTTCAATGCAGTTTTTTTTAATTGAAATCTAATTCAATCGGGAATCATCTTAGCTATGTTTCATGAACATCTATTCAGCCGTTTAAAAGGTACAGCTCTTTATCTAGTTGGAGTCGGGGGTTTTTGACGGTTTGGTTAGACGAGTCTTCTCCCACGCATGCTTATGTTGTGGGAACATTTTCCCACAGAGGATTTCCCAAAAGTCTACGACACAAGACTAAGACACCGACGCGCGATTTAGCCTGGGCTAAGCATAAGCTTAGCAAAGTTTAACGTAAGTCAAGTCTGAGCAAAGTCAAAGTAGGTATACACTATTAAATGTCATACGAACGAATAAGACTACTAAACGCTTCTTCAATAAATGAAATATTATGAATCTATGAATCATACAGGGAAGAACAGACTACCTTTTGTCCACTGTCTCCTATTTGCCCATTATACTCCCATATCAGTTGTGTGCACATTCACATGTCGCCAACTCTCCCCTTTTCACTTTATAATAAAAGTTCAACGTTTCATTGATTTAAATGGTAGACGGAGCGGACAGACAGACGGAAGCGGCAACTTGCTGACGTAGGGATGGCAAACGATTTGCAATTTCATTTCAAAAATTATATTGTTAAGAAAGCTTTCAAGAATGAATAAAATAGATCTTTATTTCATGTAAACCAAATACAGGCACTTATGAAATGTCGAGACTCTAGGTGCGCGGTTCCAAATAGTAGGTCCTATCGAGAGGAACCGGTAAGAAACACCGTGGTAACTCTTATCAAATAATAGATTAAAATCTTTATCAGTATAATGTTGTGGTAAGAGCTGCGAGGATAATGTAATTTAATGTGAATAAAAAGAAATTAGAATAGGTTAAAAAGAATGCCATGGCACAAGCTGACCAGGCTCGACAGACGGCACCCGTTCACGAGCATGACTTGCGTCAGCATCGCTAAGCTCAACCATAATGAAGGGAACTCAACGACCCGACACACAATGCCACCATCAGCGAGACATTTAAGTGAGCATGACAAACTCATAGTACCAGATAACAGCGGATCTACCACGTAACTAAAATGTTAATGAACATCGACACTGGTAATAAACTTCAATATGATCCAGAGAGACTAAACTTCGAGCTACCTTGTAAAAAAAATACCGATCATAAAGTTAGGACTCCCATCTTCATGATCGGTAAAAAAATTACAAGGTAGCTCAAAGTTTAGTCTCTCACGATCGTATTGAAGTTTATTACCAGTGTCGATGTTCATTACCATTTTAGTTACGCGGTAGGCCCCCTGGTAGTAGTTAGTTGTACATTTTGGCACAACTATCGTTAGAGAGGTTGTGATCTTGTGAGATCCAATCCAGCTTTCTTTAGCCAAGAGTAAATTCATAACGTGCATAGTGAATTACTAAAATAAAAAAATATGTATTAACAATTCATTTCACGCATCGCGATAAATAATCATTTCTGTACTAGCTGTCTGTTGACCAATCTCGTCGGAAGGTCGCTGACCGCCGCCGCAAGTTTTACTAATTAGACTGGTGGCCTAATATCACTGCGTTTGCGCATATAACTGTGTTGTGTCGGAAATGTTTTTAGGCCTTAGTAGGCAGACTTCTAGGTAGGATAACAGTGTCCGAAAACAAAGGGCTATGTTCGCTAAATAACAGACGAGATTTTGTTATGTTAATGGAAGACAAACGTGATTGCTTGCACCTGCGTAAGCAATCACCGCTGCTTGAGACCAACATTAAATAAAAATCGCAAAAAGAAAAATAATTTGTTCATACAAATAATTTGTTCATACAAATAATTCAATATTTTGTTGACTAAATGTATGGAACAGCAGACTTTTTATCGCGATTTCAAGCTTGGCCCCATAGTAAAAGTTGTTCATAATCATGAGTACAATAACCCCTTAAAGGGATCGGGGCTTGAAAGGTAGGACCTTATTACTGTAACATCCTATGTGTAATTAATAATAAATAATTATGTAAATAATTATACATATTTCCACTGTGCTAGAAGCATGTTTCTTGCAAATAAACATTTCTATTCGGTTTTCTGTACACCTCAAAACCGGTCTAACTCAAACTACCATTTCTAACTCAGAATTTTATTGTTCAAGCTCCCAAAAATAGCAAAACGTGGTTGAATCTATAAGCGTTTTCTTGATAAGATTTAATATTATGTTTTAAGAGTATTTTTGGAACATCAAACATAACATTGAGAGCCGGAAAGCATTCACTTCTAAATATAATAATGGGTATCAGAAATGCGTGGTCATATTTATGGGTGTGGATCAGACCATCAAACTGAACAACTTTCTCTATGGGACCAACATCGTAATTATCAGCTGTCCCATACAAAACTTCAATACCTACTCGACCCAAACGTATACCTACACGGGACACTGCAAAGTTTGCAAAAATATGTGAATAAAATAGAATAGATCTTTATTTCATGTAAACCAAATACAGGCATTTATGAAATGTCGAGACTCTAGGTGCGCGGTTCCAAATAGTAGGTCCTAAAGAGAAACCGGCAAGAAACTCTAAGGAAACTCTTTTAGAATAATAGATTACAATCTAGATTAGTACAATGTTGTGGTAAGAGCTGCGAGAATAATGTAATTTAATGTGAATAATTGAATGGTTCTAGGTCATGCTAGTTTTCCTTCGCTGTTAGTTAGGGCCGTTTTGAAGAACGATAATTCGCACTTTATTCTTGAAGAGAACCGACTCATTTGTGTACGTCCGCCTGGATTCGAACCCTTGACCTACGATTCGTAAGTCGGACCGACAATCACTGATCCATCTTGCAGTAACATTAATTTGAGCGTCGTGAACAAAAATTTCAACGTTTTATTAACTTTTACTTTTTAAATAATTCTACTTCATCCATCAAAAAATATATTTAGATGACCGTAACATGCACACGTAATTTCCAATTCTTCATACTTACATAACAAAGACGCATTCTTTAGAAAACGAATGCGCATGCGTTCACGATCTCTAGACAAATTGCTAGACTTGATAGATTTAATCAAAATCCTTGCGCACGCGACTGTAGTCCATTCAACGTAAATTAAGACGTACATTACAGTACCTACTATCAAATATGTCACAGAAGATTGAGAGCAGGAATGTGGCCTTAGCAAAAGGGGCCTATAATCAGCAGTTAAAAAAACAACAGAGACTCCAGTGTAAGGATTTTTTTAACTATTTCAATTTTGCGTCCCGACCACTCTTCACCAATCAGCGGGTCTACCGCGTAACGAAAATGATAATGAACATCGACTCTGGTAATAAACTTCAATTCGATCGTGAGACTAAACTGTGAGCTACCTTGCAATTTTTTTACCGATCATGAAGATGGGAGTCCTAACTTCATGATCAGTAATTTTTTTACAAGATAGCTCAAAGTTTAGTCTCTCAAGATCGTATTGAAGTTTATTACCAGAGTCGATGTTCATTATCATTTTAGTTCAGACCACCAGAGCCCCGAATGCGGTCGCTGCGTAAAATCGTGATTGCTCTCGATTCTTTTAGCAGCAAAATCGCGTGTTTTCGCGTTCCTTGGCTGCCTTTTGCTTACAAAAAATGAATAACGAACGCAAAGCGCACCATTCTGCTGCAGAAAGTAGATAGTGTGCTATGGCCCTATCACTAGGGCGTATGAGAAGACGCGTTGCAAATAAAGTCTATTTCAACAGTCACGCGACCGACAATGCTTATGTACTGATATCGCAACACAAAAATTATCGATATTATCCATGCAAAGTCGAACAATGAAGATTACAGATAATGATAATAATAATGCCCTGATAAGGGAGTGTGCAATTGATTTTTGCATTAACACGATACAACGAACACTTTCACAGACTAATTCACATAAGGCTGATTGATAAATTGATATAGTAGTGACGATATTAAAAATCTATGTATCCATTGCAGCTGTAGCCGCCCACCTGGCTCCGGAGACGGTTCAAAGATTTCCAGATGGACCATGGTTGATGTTATCAGCGCCTTGATTACATAAGAACAATCTGACAGCCACTGCGACCAACAAACAATGCATCCCTTTCTCGCTTATAGACGTTTTCATAAGAGGACACAGCACACAGGTTGTTTGGGACAGCACAAATATTTAACATCCAAGATTCCAGCGGGCCTACCGCGTAACTAAAATGGTAATGAACATCGACATCGGTATTAAACTTCAATACGATCGTGAGAGCCTAAACTTTGAGCTAACTTGTAAAAAAATTACCTATCATATAGTTGGGACTATTATTTATTTATTTATTTTATTTATTTATGTACACACAAGGAAACATGGTAATAAAAATGTTACAGACAAATGAGCACAATGGAACTACTTATTTCTAAAGAAATTTCTTCCAGTAGTCCCGCGATTGGAAATAAGGATGATAGACACGTAGACACAGTGTGTAAAAATACAAGGTAGCTCAAAGTTTAGTCTCTCACGATCGTATTGAAGTTTAATACCAATGTCGATGTTCATTACCATTTTAGTTACGCGGTAGACGACCAGGTATTGTCTTCTGCCTACCTCAATACACCAGCTGTCGTGCCGCACCAAAGCAGCACCACACGAAGCGTGTCGACTCAGACATGCAGTGTATTACTTTCACTTATTTTGTCATACGACCTTGCCTGGGCATCGAACCGGTGCCATTGACAGTGCCACTTGATCAGAGTAACCTTAAGCTCAAGCTATGTTATGTATGACATTATTATGTGAGAGGAGATCTTGGCATATTGTCAATCGGCCGATATTTGGATAAATAACTGATCATAACGATTATCATGGCGTATGTAGAAGGCGCTTTTGGAATGGACTGGATCTGCGGGTCTACCGCGTAACTAAAATGGTAATGAACATCGACTCTGGTAATTAACTTCAATACGATCGTGAGAGACTAAGCTATGAGCTACCTTGCTACCAATTTACCGATCATGAAGACGGGATTCCCATCTTCATGATGGGTGTCCCGAACTAAAATGGTAATGAACATCGACTCTGGTAATAAATTTAAATACGATCGAGATAGACTAAACTTTGAGCTACCTTATAAAAAAAATTGCAGTCATAAACTTGGGACTTCTATTTTCATGATCGGTAAAAAATTTACAAGGTACCTAGCTCAAACTTTAGTCTCTCACGATCGTATTGAAGTTTATTACCAGAGTTGATGTTCATTACCATTTTAATTACGCAGTAGACTCTGATAGTTGTTCTAGGTGTGTGCATGTAACATTGTATGTTTATAAACTGTACTTAGAGGTACCCATGATACAGGAGAAATCCTAGTGAGACAACGTTTTAATAAATAAATTAAAAAACTTCGTCAGTCTTATAATCAGGCAGCGATGAGCGTACTCATTTTAATTGAGCAAAAAGATCACAGTACTCAGTACCATGACGTTGTTCAAACAAAAGTAAATAACATGTGCCCCACACATTGTTATTAAAATTATTGTTATTGGACCATTTGTGTTGTGTATGTTACAATCTATTTTGGTATCCTGTGTTATGAGACGGAGAGGGCAGACAATGTCTGTGGTTCTTTGATAATTGGGTCGGGATACTTTCAATTCATCACTAACAGATATTAATATAACTTAAATAACCTGATTATTGTTAGAATAGATCTTTATTTCCTGTAAACCAAATAGTCCCCTATGAAATATCAAGACTCGGTGCGCGGTTCCGAATCGTAGGTCAGAAGAACCGGCAAGAAACTCCATGGAAACTTTAAAAAAATAATAGATTACAATCTTGATTAGTACAATGTCACCTACCTACCGTCTTTAACGTTTCAAAAGTGCCTAAAATTTCGTTTATTTGAAATAAAAACATTTCTATTCTATTCTAATCGAATAAGCAAAGAATATTATCCAAATACCTTTGGACTGGTCACTTTTTGCTATTTATTTATACTTTATGCACTATGTACACAGGCGGACTTAATGCATAAGGCATTTTCTACCAACCACCTTTAGTTGAATAGAATACATCTTTATTTCATGTAAACCAAATACAAGCACTTATGAAATGTCGAGACTCCAGGTGCTTTCCTTTTAAGGCAACACTTTAAATAAACTTTTATTATTGAATGACATCAACCGAAAACCGGTCTCAAAAAGTAGCCTATCGGGTTATCGCCGAAACTGTTAAGGAGATCGCAGTCTGCTGCGATATAAAGAAAGATTGATAGATAATCGTAAATATAGACCGGACAAGTTACAAATCAAGAGATCAAAAGCTGCCTCGTAAAAAAATGATAATTGAAGCCCGTCACACACGTAGCTATAATATATATTAATATACTGTGCTATATATTTCATTATAAGCCTCCACACGTGGTAGCTATACTATAACATATTTTGATGGCGTCATAGAAATATATATTATAGCTGCGTCTGAGGTCGCTCGAAGATTATTATGGAAAATATATCGTAATATGTCTTGCTATAATATATATTATAGCTACGTGTGTGATGGGCTTTATGGTTTAACAATAAGCAATCATCGTTGTTCCTGTGGTTTTCGACAAAGAATTGGTCGATAAAAGGTCTTACCTTTCTAGTCCCGATCCCTTTAAGGGCTCATTGTGCTCATCATTATGAACAACTTTTACTAACGACCAACATAGTTACACGAAAAAAAAACAGCTGTCTCATACAAATAATTCTATATTACTCGACTAAATCTATGTACCAGTAGATATTTTTTAGTGATTTTAGGGTTGGTCCTATAGTAAAAGTTGTTCATAATGATCAGTACAATAACCCCTTAAAGGTAAAAGGACTTTCTTATGTTTCCGCCACGGAAAGAGCTATTTTTGAGATGCATAGAAGAGAAAGAAGAATTCACAGAAGAAGTGGGTCTGGGTTATGAATTCCAGACACCCTCTAGCCTCCCCAGGTCGAAAGCCTTTCGAAGGTGGGATACCTTATCCCACCTTCGAAAGGCTTTCGCAAAAGAAAAAGCCAACAAATAATACTATCGATAGTATTGATACCATAAAGTTATTATTAGTGGTAATAGAGGAACACAGTGTGCGAGTGAGAAACCGATCGTTACGAAAATCCTACGTGCGAGAAAGAGACACAATTTAATGTTCGTAGGACCGATTTGAAACAATTTATGAACTAGTAGGTACCTGTCAAAATAAGATCTCGTATTATTTTATGATTTTCTTCACAATCGTTCTGTATTTTATTGGATAAATATCAATAATCGAAAAGGTTTCGTGTCCTGTGTTAGACTGCAGTGTACCTTACAGCAATAATGCAAATAAAGAGACCTTTTACAGGTAAATACCGTACAGTGCAATATTACTTTCAGAGTGCATATTTCCATAGAAAATATTCCTAAAATTATTTAGTAATACATTTATAACATGCAGTAAGCCCTCTATTTTCTAAATAATATATTACTTTAAATAATTATGTGTAAGATAAAAAAATATTGTGTTCGTGAAAATGTGAAAATTAAACCGTTTGGCATAGGTTGTGTGTACAAAATCTATCGATATGTCGATATTTCCAAATTAATTTTTCGTACTACCTAGCTTCGTCCATTGCATAACTTGAGAGTTATTGTTAATCCTTGCTTATTTGTATATTGAAAGGTTGATTTAGTCCGGCCCCGCACATTGTCAGAAAATCATAGTCGGAAT
Source organism: Allophyes oxyacanthae (assembly GCA_932294325.1). Taxonomy (NCBI): domain Eukaryota; kingdom Metazoa; phylum Arthropoda; class Insecta; order Lepidoptera; family Noctuidae; genus Allophyes; species Allophyes oxyacanthae. The sequence goes on along the minus strand of OW028635.1, from coordinate 7,584,999 downwards.
ATTTCTGACGCACCGGAGGGCACTCGACACTATTCACACCATGTTTGTACTATTACAACATTTTAATAGTACGTACATAGCCCATACCCGCATTTTGTACTAGCCCCACAGATGACAGAATTTTCCGAATCGTACGTCCGCTTCTACAAGAAGCAAACTTACAATTCCGAAGATTCTGATTCTGTCGCACATTAAAATGCATAAAATAGCGCTATTTCCAGACAAAGAGTAGCCTGGTGAAAAAAATAACTTCATTATATTGACAGGCTAACTTCATAACTTCCAGGTTTCCGGACCACATTTCTCGGCCTGTGTCAGTGTACAAATACAGGGACCTATCACCAGAACCTTCAACATCAAAACCGAAACGTCTGACGTCAAGAAATAATGAATATGATAATGAATGATTACATAATGTTTACAATAAATTTTCTTTTTACTTACCTATTCGTCACTTTCGTGACGTTAATAATTTTGCCATCCTAATATAAACCTCTATTACGTAACTTTTAATATTTTAAAATGACAGATTAAATATGTCAAATATGGTATTTTAGTATAAAGAACATTTGAAAGATTTAATTGGTAATTTTAAAAGATTATAAGTTAGGTACATAATTTAGCCTAGCAGATTCTAAATGATATTCCACTCCTTATTAGTATAGCCGATTTTGATATCGATATTGCAGGGATATTGTCAATTCGGTGATATTATAATTTCACAATAACACGGCCATATCGATAATGCGGAGACGTCAAAGTCACATCCCTAAACTTCACACACATGTCAAATGCGCTGACATACATATTTCTTTTTTGGTCTCGCGATAATGAAGACAGTGTTCCTCTATTACCACTAGTAATAATAACTTTATGATTGATACATACAGTAAAGTCATTGTTCCGTTCGCGTTACTTCAAAAAAACAAAACGGTTCACTCTTTTCAATAGTTAACAATTCAGTTTTATTGTAACAGCTGCAAATAAAATAAATATTAAAATCGTATTCAAAATCCAGCACACGATATGTACATTAAACTATCGGCAGTTTTAATTTTGTTACTTAGTAATTGGATTTCCATAATGAACGAAGAATTCACTGTTGTATGTTTGTAAACTGTACCCTCGATACAGGAGAAATCCTAGTGAGGGAAAGAATTTTAAAGAAAGAAAAATAAAAAAAATTGTCCCCGATTTTTTGTTAACAAAGTCGTCTTCTCCACATTTTGTTTCCTTGACAGAAGACAAAACAAAAACACGAGAGAGAAAACGGTAGAGATGGTTTTTGTCCCAGAATTTCTCTCTCAGTTTTTTTACCGTGCTAGCCTTGCAGGTATATGACGCACTAGGTTCACATCATCGTCATCATTCTCCTGCCCTTATCCCATTTTATTTGTGGTCGGCGCAATATGTCTTTTTCTTTCATTCATCTCTATCAGACGTCATTTCCAGATTTACTTCCTTCTCATTCATGTCATGTTTCACACAGTCCATCCATCTTTTCTTTGGTCTGCCCTTACTCTGATATCCATCAACATTCATACTTACAACTCCTCTTATAACATGATTCTCACCTCTCCGCATTACATTTCCATACCACGACAATCAGTTACTTTGCAGCTTTTCTGTAACTGGTCCCACTTCCTCTAATATACTCATTCCTGATTCAGTCCAATCTTGTTACACCACATATCCCTCTCAACATTCGCATCTCCGCTGCATGCAATTGCCTTTCATCTGTCCCTTTTGTGGTCCAACATCCTGATCCATACAAGGCAGCAGGTCTTATCATCGTGTTGTAAATTTTCCCTTTATTTTAAATTTATTTGTTTAGTTCCACGTAGGACATAAATATAGGGCAGTATTTTCTAATTAATCTCGAGTTTATTAGAGCGGTTCCCATATTTACTGGGTAGGGCAGGACATAGTAGTTTTCAGAGCAACATTAATCAAATACTTCTACAGCTACAATGCACAATGCACCAGAGATTAACCGCTTATATAATCCACATAATATCATACCATTCGCACTGGGATGGGAAAACGAACGACCAAAACTGGCAAAAGATTGGTATAAGTTTAGCGAAGAGAAGGATGTAATTAAAGCCAAATGCGCAGGATTATCTTCAGTGTGTCAAAAACACGAACTGTTCAGTACGACGATTTAAGTATGCGCCTCAGCAATCTTCGTCTGTCTTCGGAAATACGAGTAATAATACTGATAAAATAATATAAAGAATATCTCAAGACTATATTTAATAATGTTTCATTTTTTGAATTTTTGTTTCGAAAAAAAAACAGTGTTGAATAATATATGACCTTATGGTAGGCTTATATTATTTCCATAAACAAAGTCGTTGGCTGTTAGTTAAATATAAATAAACACAATCAGATAATTCCACTCAATATTTATTTGGACAACATACTAACAACAAGGACCGGATACAATTATTTGTTCATTCAATCGTCAAATTAATAACGATTATCGAGAACTTTCTCCGCGTCGTACAATGTGTCCAAATAATTATGATGTTCTAGAAAAGCAGAATATAATTTAATATTGACACTTTTTCCTGTTGTATGCTGTCTGAGGATAATTAAATACCTAATATATAATCAGTAATAGTAACTACATGCTACATGGGCTTATAATTAGAATAGGATTTGTATAGGGCTTGAAACTAAGGAGGTAAACTTACCAGACTATGATAACGCTGCTGCTTTGTTAGATCGGAATGTTGGGCCATGAAAGGGACGGATGAAAGGCAATTGCATGCAGCAGAGATCCGAATGTTGAGAGGGATGTGTGACGTAACAAGATTGGGCAGAATCAGGAATGAATATATTAGAAGAAGTATGAAAGTGGCACCAGTTACAGATAAGCTGCAAAGTAACCGGTTATCGTGGTATGGACATGCAATGCGGAGAGATGAGAATCATGTTATAAGAAGAGTTGTAAGTATGAATGTTGATGGCTATCAGAGAAGAGGTAGACCAAAGAAAAGATGGATGGACTGTGTGAAACATGACATGAATGTGAAGAAAGTGAATCCGGAAATGACGTCTGATAGAGATGAATGGAAGAAAAAGACATATTGCGCCGACCCCAAATAAAATGGGATAAGGGCAGGAGAATGATGAATGATGATAGGGCTTGATACAGAAGGGGGCACTCCTCAACATGGTACGTATTGTGAGGAGGTTCTTCTCTCTGTTTTCGATACCATCGGATGGTTCCGATTTATTTTTAATTTCAAATGTACTTTTTACACAAGAGAGTGCGGTTAGTGGGCTCGGGTATGTTAAATCTAGCCGACCCGCCGGTAGCGAGCGAAGCAATATGAACTTTAGTAACGCGGCAATTGAGCTCAAAATAGAGTACTTGGTTCAAGAGAGTGAATTATCTGTTACGTATATCTTTATTAATCTGTGGTATGACTTTGTGTGCAAGACGACCAGTTCTAAAAAGGGTGGTAAAGTTAGTCACTGCATTGGAAAAGAGGTATGGTGCCCATTCTTAAATGATTAATCAAAGTTCAATGAAACTAAAGTTCACAATCTACATTATCAACCTTTTAACTACAAGTAGTTACTAGTGTAACGACCTTAGTACATATTTACTGTAGAGCTATTAACTTATCACACGACACGCGAGGTATTGTCAGGTCACCTTTACAGGCACTGGGCGCGGGGGCGCTTATTGATCTCTAGCTTCCATGAGTTGCCTGTGGACCAGTGGCGAAGAGTCCATACAACCCATTTCCCATCGGCTTCCCCTTAGGAATTGGTTAGTGCATAGACCAACGTTTTTCCAACGTAATATTGACAACAACTGACAAAATAGGCTTGTTATTCAGTTAGGTCGAGCTCTTCCAGACATGACTATATATAGATTACAAGAGACGGTATGGATTTTTGTCTTGCAGCAATTTTTAGAGGGTATTTTTGGGACGGCTTCCCCTTTTAAAACTGTCACCCTTCGCCACTGCTGTGGACGGTAGACTTGGGACAGTCCGTCGCTCGACCAGAAGCAGGCCCGAGACAACGACGCGAATACAAGGTCTTACCTTGGTTAAATTTAGTTTCATAAGGGAAGCCTATTATAAGATCAAGGACTATGTTGACTATAAAGACGTATGGAGTTAATTATCTTCTGCACATGCGGCTTCCCTGGTGACCCGCTGCTTCCTGTCTTCACAAGCTTATTTTAATGACGCTTCCCTTGTTTTCATAATTGGGTGGCTTGAGTGTTAAGTATGTACCTACTTGTATTGTTTAACTTATAGTGGTACTTATGATTTGTGCTGTTCTTTATATTTTGTAATATTGTTGACCAGATTTTTCGGCAGGGGTCAAGCTCGTCCCGCCATCTTCGCTAGGGTCTGCCGCACAGAACACAGAAATACCTCTTTTCTGTTTTCTGTGGTCTGTAGGATACACTCAGTTGTTCTTTTGGCCCAAAGCTCGTCAGACATGCGACAGACGTGTCCACCCCAGTCCCACTTGAGCTTGACAGCTTTTTGGATAATGTCTGATTAGAGAGATTATGGTCGAGATCGTTAAAAATAACCTAACCGTCAAAAACCACCGACTCCAACTAGAAAAAGAGCTGTATCTTGTGAATGGCTGAAGAGATTTTCATGAAACATAGCTAAGATGACAGCCGATTAAACTATCTTTCGATTTAAAAAAACTGCATTGAAATCGGTCCATATTTTTAGGAGCTACGATGCCACAGATACACACTACAAACTTATAACACCCATCTTTTTTGTCAGGGGTTACAAAATCCCAACCACTAGGTTATGTATGTGTAAGTATGATAAAAATAAACTGTGTCACGCCGCACGCGCCTCATTATGATCTAAAGTAGCGAATATCGTGTCTTATGATGACTCAAGACAAGACTAGATCCGTTTTAACTTCTGATTCATGGGGTAACCACTGGCCGATGAGTTATTGTTACGTTGAATAGTTTCTAAAGCAAAACACGACAGTGAAACAGTTTCCGATGGCATCACTATATTTCCGGCTATTATTAAAAAGTTAGATCGTGAGCGGGTGCCGTCTGTCGGAACTGGTCAGCTTGTAACTGCGATGGCAATCTTATTCAGAGGCAAATCATTATTATCCTGTTCTTATTTTTTATTCACATTAAATTACATTATTCTCGCAGCTCTTACCACAACATTGTACTGATCAAGATTGTAATCTATTATTTTAAAAGAGTTTCCATGGAGTTTACTGCCTGTTCTTCTCCATAGGACCTACTATTTGGAACCACGCACCTAGAGTCTCGACATTTCATAAGTGCCTGTATCTGGTTTACATGAAATAAAGATGTATTCTATTCTATTCCTCCAGATTTTTGTTACGAATTAAAACCTCTGCAATTTGTCTGGCAGTTCCCCACTCAGCAAATACTTGAATGTACATTATCTAAGTACAATATGGATTCGTAATAGTTCACGTAAGTCAGGAACAATTTGCGATATTGCATGTCCTAAGAAACACGCCATAGGTAGTGTTTAGCATTTTTATGTGAAGCTGAAAGCGTGCGGGGCCTGACCTGTAATAATAAATATGGTATACTGGAGGTCTAGCACGGAAAAAACGGAGGGAGAGAATAAATTTAAAAAAAAGTAAAAACTGTCTTCAAAAATCTAAAGGTATAAAATAATTTCTATATCAAACAACAGCTTCTGAAGTCGGGGCCACTGCCAAACTGCATTGAATTTGCCAAATTGCCCCGACTTCAGAAGCTATTATGTTTTGTATGAATATTATTTTATTACCCGACTAAGGAGAGGTTTATATGTTTGACCGGTATGTGTATCTAAGTATGTAAAATATTATCTTTTAGTTTTATAAAGTCGGTTTTTACTTTTTTAAAGTTCATTATTTATTTTTCTACTTTGAGTGTCATAAACAATACATGCGATTACAGCAATCGCGAGTGATTAGCTGTTATTGCCATTGAAGGGTTGGGTTATTGTATTCATCGTTATGAACAACTTCTACTATGGAAAAATAAACTTTAAAAAAAAAGTAAAAACCGACTTCAAAAATCTAAAAAGTATAAAATAATTTTATTTAAAAAAAATGCCTACAGACGAACATAGAACCTTTGAACCTTTTTGGAAGTTGGTTAACAAAGAAGAAATCCCGAAATAAAAAATCTGCATCTCCATACATTTAGTCGAGTAATATTGAATTATTTGTATGGAACAGCACATTTTTGTTCGCAGTAGTCCCTTTGTAACAAAAGTTCATAATGATGAGTACAATAAGCCCTTAAAGGGCTAGAACGGTAGGACCTAGTATATCCAGTTGCTTTTCAGGTATCTTCCGTGGATTTTATGCACTCTTTATATAATATATAATAAAAAATATCATAGTTTAAAAAAAACTAAAGAAAACGCTTTTGTCATCTAATCTAAACGTGTATGCAAAATTTCAGCTCAATCGGAAACCGGGAAATGGGTCAAATTTAACTTCCAAGTTTTTTTTACATAGTTAGTTACAGGTGAAGCTAATTAAAGCGTTTTAATAAAAACAACAAGATTGTTTATATTATAAGTCGTATAAAGAAAATACGAACATTATTTTATGTACTGTTTTTCGACAGGGTACTGTGTACAAAATAACTACGTAGTCGTAGCATGATTTCATGCCATCAAATCCAAAAAATCGTAAAGAAATTCGTGTTAATAAATCATTTAAAATTCAGTGTAAGTATTATAATAAAAAACGCTTTTAAAGAGCTTCGCAATCGAAGCTCACCCTACTTTACACAAAAGAGGTTTAACTAACCTTTACCTTCGGATTCACTTGCATAGTGAGGAATTTGTATTCATAGTAGAGCTAATTGTTTCATTGTTCACTTTGTAGATACAGCGCGATAGTAAATTTTATACATTTTTCTCACTAGTGTCGGAGTTAAAGGAAAACATTGCTTTCCTTGCACCCGATTTATCAAAGGCTGATCAAATTTAACCAGAGGGCTAATTCACGTAATTTTAAGACGCGCCGATCGTATTGCAGTGACGCTCGAACTTGACGCGAGCGTATCTCACTGAAGCTCAGAGGATACCAAATGGCAGAATAGTCGACATCGGCTCAATTGCCATAACGAAAGAAGAAGATTACCAAATGTGTTGTTTTGTTCAATATTTTATTGCAACTGCGCGGCAACTGCACTGCTTTAGTTACGTGAATTAGCCTACAGGGGGCTTATTACGAACTCTTATAGGGCAGAAATTGAACTGCCCAGACATTTCCAGTATGAGCTGACTTCGCACTGTATGGGCTTTTCGTACAATGAAAGGTCAGCTTATACTGGAAATGTCTTGGCAGTTCAATTTCTGTCCTGCTATAAGACCTCGTAGTAAGCCCCCAACCGTCAATGCCTGGGTATGGGTCCAAAAATATTTAAAGCTACCCAAAAACATCAAAAAGACAAATAAATTAAATAAATTTAAGAAACTGCCCACGGATTTTTTACTTACTCAGTCTGAAAGGAATGTTCTGATGATAAAATTAATGGTTTATAAATAATATTATTACAATTGATGTCCAAAAATTTTATTTCACTAAATTATTTTTATCTATAAATATGTTATTGAGTATTACTTACTAAATATTAGTTTATAAAAATAATAACTATGTGATTTACCATAAAAATATAATATTGAATAAAAATGCTATAATAAGTTATGATTATGTATTACTAAATATTTTGTATGCATTTCAAGGTCAAACTATTTATTTATTTTATTTTAAAGACATCTTATTGCTAACAGTTTTAAGTCCATGCACAATAAGAGATTACAATAATTTAATTTTAAAAACAATAATAGGTACATTTGATAATTAATAAAAAAACACACCAAAGCATTCGTCTCGAGAGTGCTACGAGAGTTTGTATGTTATGAGTTTTTGTATTATAGAATTTATGTTATGTACTACATAAATATTTTTAATTTGTCAAGTTTCGTCCACTGACATGGTTGGTCTGCTGATGTCGGTCAAGAAATCACAATTTCTAACATAAAATTTGACCACCTTTTAGAAATGGGGGCAAACAATATTATTTAAATAATTAATTTATAAGTCTATGAAGAAAATCATGTGTTGAATGAACAAGATGTTTTTTACTTTCTTTTTTAATAAGCTTTTATTAGCTTTGCACCTGTAACTAACTATGTAAAAAAATCTTGGAAGTTAAATTTGACCCACTTCCCGGTTTCCGATTGAGCTGAAATTTTACATACACGTTTAGTTTGGATGACAAAAGCGTTTTCTTTAGTTTTTTTTTACACTATAATAATTAATTAAAATAAAAAAAAAATTGTCATACCTATGAAAATGTTTCAATTTAAAAATATTTATTATACAAGTATGTACACACAATTCGTGCACTGTGTTATATTTTACAGCTTTCTACATTTTACACACGTCTCGTCGCCGTCGGTCGTAAATTATTGAGCGAAAAACTTTTTATTTATATCATGTACACAGTGCACTATGTTTATTATGAAAAAAGCACGTTCAGTAGGTGTGTCGTCAAATAAAGAGTTCATTAAACTGCACTTACGGGTTTTCTGAATTTTCTTTTTAGTAAGAAAAAAGAAAAAAAAAAGTATTTATTGCACACAGGACACCAAAATCACAATAGCAGCACACACATAACATAACAAACATAAAAAGCCAGAAAAGTACATAATATTAAAAAAAAAAAAAAAAAAAAATAGACTGACCAATTCTGCAATAAAACTAAATGGAAATGAGTGTCCCTCGTGTGCAAAAAAAATGGGCATCGATCAGCTTGTTATCATTGGCGACAACAATGAAGTAAAAAATAATTATTATTTTAGTAGAAAATTAAGTATTTGGTTATCGCTTGCGCGGTGATGGAAAACATCGTGAAAAAACCTACACATATAAGAGAGTTTATGTTCTCGGTGGTGTATGAAATCTACCAAAACACACCAGGCCAGCGTGGTGAACTGTGATATTCTCATTTTATGAAGAAGCCCGTGCCCAACATAGAGAAAGTTGTTCAGTTTGATAGTCTGATCCACACCCTTAAATTTTACCACGCATTTCTGATACACGTTGTATATTTATATGACACATAAACCAACATAGCCTAGAACCGACAAAAACCCCCTATTGCAACTAGAAAAAGAGAGCTATAACTTTTGAGCGGCTGAACAGATTTTCATGAAACATAGCTAAGATGATACTTGATTTAACTAGCTTTCAATTGAAAATAAATACATTGAAATCGGTCCTTCCGTTTAGGAGCTACGATACCACAGACAGATACACTCTCAAAACTTATAACACCCTTTCTTTTTATCGAAGGTTAAAAAAAAACATGAACCCATTTGACACTGTCCCTTTCTTTCATAGCGTCAAACAATATTCTCATCGAATTTTTTCCCAAGCGTTACATGGGTGAGTTTCTATTAGAACAATTAGTTGAATCACAGCGACCTTGGGCTGCTGCAAAGTGTAATCAGTACTACTGATCGTTTAGCAAGTGTATTGTTTTGTAGCAGATTTGGCTATTTTTTTTATATTTTTTTTAATACATTGCCCCTCTCTAGGTTTTCTCCTGTATCGAGGGTACAGTTTACAAACATACATGTCACATCATCACATGCACACACCACCCAGACCCGAAACAACTATCTGTAGATCATACAAATACTGGTTCCGTGCGGGGATCGAACCCGCGGCACGTAGAGTAGAAGGCTAATCGCTTAGCCACTGCGCCAACCATGTCGTCGTGGGTATGCGGCAACTATTTTATGTTCTAACCTGTGTTATTGGAAAACCATAGTAAATATTCGTGAGACAGGTGCACGAAGCCTCCTCTATGTACCATCAGCAACAAAAGTAGATCAATATTAAGTAACTATTTATTTTTATATACAAGGTTCTACGTTTCTAGTCCTGAACCCTTTAAGGGGTTATTGTATACTCATCATTGTGAACAACTTTACTATGGGAACTGAAAACGTGAAAAAACTAAATTACGGACTACGACTAAATGTACGGATCAGCTAATTAATTTTTCGCGATTTCAGTTTTGGTCCCATAGTCCCTTTGTTCATAATGATGAGCCTCCATCAATGCCCATGTTCAACCAGTCACCCTGTATAATATTTCTGACATGAATATTGCATACAAATACGTCCTTGATGTGATTTCTCCTAAACAAAGCCTCGAAGGCAGGAAAAAAACGAAAAAAAAAAAAAAACATTCCTTTCAAGATAATTTTTCAATGCAATTTCAGCGTATTGGAGGGTGTCGTAAAAACTGTTTCAAGTGAAGTGGATTGGACTCCACGGTCGTTTTCCCTGAGGGTTACGAGGTCAGCTGGCGTCCCGTGTAAAGCAAAATGCAGGAAGAAAGTATTTTAAGCGGAATTAGGAGAGAATGGAAGACGATTCCAGCATTATGAACTTCAACAATTTTTGTGAGAAGAAAAATTCAAACGCGTGCCACTCGACCCTGCGACCCAGGGATCGCGGTCACTAGGTGGGCAAGAGCAGCTGGTGTACTGAACCAGAAGGTTGCAGGTTGGAAACCTACTCGCGGTCGAATATTTTATTTCTACAATAATCGCTGACTTTCTTAATGTTGGGATCGTCTTCCATTCTCTCCAGATTCCGGTTACAAGGGTATAAACTTTTGGTCCTTTGAGCCGGATTTATTTTATTCGTCTCATTCTTTAGTCTAGTGGTCGCAAACACGGCTATAAAGCGTGAGTCCTTGAGTTTGATTGCCAGATCCTTTAAAAGTTCTATTGGCTTTTCAGTAAGGATATTCCCGGTAGCAACTCGGGAGTATTGAAACGGCATCAGCGAAATGTGTGTGTGCAACAGTACAACTCTGCCTTACCTTTCAGGGAATACAAGCGTGATGCTATGTATTCCTCGAATCTGGTAAATAAGAGGCAAGTATATAATAAAATACTTAAGTAAAAACCAGTTCATCTAGTATATCTTCTGTCAATATTTTTCACCTAAAACGCACTAGCGTTGAGATAATCTCGATTCGTTTGCCTGATAATTATTTTGTGTCAATAGGATTACTTTATGACACAATAATTATCGGACAAACGAACGGAGATTATCTTAATCCGAAACACCGAAGTTCTTTAGCATCGCATGTGAGTTTCAAGAGAGTAATCTCATGATCACGTGGAGAGTAGGAGAGCGAGAGGTCCGCAGCCTGATATATAAATGAAACAAACCAACAAAGAAAACATGGAACCACTTGACAACTAAAAAAGCAGAATAATTGTTGGGAGGATTGAAAGACACACCAATTTTTCAAGCACAAACAAGACTGAACAAATCTGTTAAGTACAGGGAACGAGCTCAGGACCCGCGACAGGAAAACCAAGCTGCGTAGCCACTGTGCAAATTTGTACAGTAACTTATCAACTTTTCTTTTTAATTACCTGTAATGTGGGTTGCACATTACAATACATTATGTAATAGATTAGATTTAGGATTTATGGTTCTAGACCGGTAGGTCTGGAAGCCCAAACTTTTGTCAGGGGTGGCCCCACATACTTTCGGGGCTTACCTCTTAGCCCCCGCCCTAAATCCGCTACTGTTCTATGGTATGTTATTGTTCTATTGTAATAACAGAGTAAGGCAATAGCCATCTGTATCATAACTCCATAAAGTATGAGAGGACTAACACATTAAGTTATTGTTTTGATAATAAATGCCATTATGATAACGAATTACCTATTATGTCAAATCTTTTATTCTTCCCCAGCCTTTCTTATTGATACATGAAATCGTCTGGCGCACCCTGGGCTGACAGCCTCGATACGGACATTACAAAAAAAAACTGGTCTTTTTAGTCACAAAATGAAATAATAAGTTCCACTCACAGCGCACGTTTTACAGGGATAGCGGGCACGGGGAGGGGTGCGTGCGGATGACGTGGAATTAATATTTATAATGTTTTATTATTAAGTAATTTAATTTAATCTAGTCAAAAATCCGGACCATTTAAAATTTTCCGGACAAAAGGCTGAAAATCACAAATCTGGACCCTAATTACCGCCGATAATCGAGACCAGTCTCCATTTACGCACTGAGATATGGGTGTAAAGAGTTGTCCTATGAGTTATTCAACATTATCAATTCCGATTTTCAATTCCAGATTTTTCGGTATTCTATATTAATACGTGAAGAGAAAACTTTGTACCCCTTTGTAAGCATATTTCGCGCAAGGAGTGTGAGATTTGGCATAGTTAAAGTTTATATAGAGAAGTGTAGAAAGCTAAAATTACGGTCGACTTTCGACCACTGGGCAACCACTAGTAACAATCAAAAACCAAGTGACATTGACCAGAAATTGACGTAATCAGAATATACAATAGGTACAATAAAATATCAAAATCACTGACAAGGTCGCTAACACCTGACACGAGAGGTTTCGACGCGAGAACTGAACCGAAACACTTGTGACTCACGTAACTGAGTCATGATGTATCGTGGTTAGAACTTAAGAATCCGGCGCCGGATGATTTGCCCATACAAACGCAATACCAAAATCCTGTATAATTCGAGCATATTTCCACCATACTATGATATTATTCAGATTCGGATAGCATTTATCTAGGTTACAACCTCTTCTTTTTTTCGAAATTCTAACCTAAAACGAAATTAAAGCGAATTGAATTTTGCATGTTTTTACGGCGTAAATGACATGTTTTCTTCTTATTTGTTTTGTATTAAAAAGATCAATGTTTATAAAATGGTTTCTGTTTAAACACAGTCTATATTGTCAAATTACGGATTATCAAATATAATTTTAAAAAACATTAAATTTTCATTCATAATTTTTAGTATTACGGATCACAACGAAAATTTGAACATTTTCTGAACGAACTTAGCGCTATCGCGTTCTAAGTCTAACGCTACTCACACATGCGTCATGTAGTTTGTACTTGCGTAGGTGTGTGAGTGAGGCTCGCTGTATGCAGTGCAGGCGCCGCCCGCCGCCCGCCGCCCGCCGGGGTTCTCAACTTAGGGGTTTTCTCCCCAAATTTGGGGGGTAAATAAGTGTGATGGGATTTTTTTAGGGGTATTTTTAGGGATTTTTTTACTGTTAACTTTTACTGTGAAGTTAATAATGATTGTGACGCAGCTGGCTGTAAACGTTTTGAAAATGTTTCAATTATTTTATATTATTACAATTTATTTATTATTTTTACAGAGTATTTTTTTTTTTGGGGGATTTTAGGGGTTTTTAACTTTAGTTTTGGAAATAAATATTTTTGAGAGTTGGTAACAATGCCACCGCGCCGCGAGATTTTTGATTTTGTCATAATTTTGTTTGTTTTGATTTATGATTTGTTCGAAAATTACTGTGCGTGCGTATTACACAATTTGTTTGCTAAATTAGAATTTCTGACACTATTGACCTGTGCTACTGACTTGGACTTGGATTTGCCTTGCGATTTGGTATTGAGTAACCTACATACTTCCGACGACATTAGCTTTGTTTACGGATTTTGATATTTATACCTATAAATACGATTTGGTTTAGTTGCTGGAATGGGCTCCGAACGTTGGGATGTATCTCACAGTAAGGACCTACTTCTACGTAGATATTATTTAATTGTTTTCCTATACAGTTTGGTAATTAGCTACTTAGGTACTTACTATAATCATGATAATATTCATTTATTGTTTGTGTGAATCGATATAGGTAAGTAGGTACCATTTTAAATAGGCGCTACATTTAGCTAAAATTTAAGTGTGTATGACATAGAGTAGGTGTAATGTTGATCCTATGATGTGTTATTTCGAAAGCACGATTCCAAAACATAATTTTTCCTTTCGAGTAATTATGTTCCTACCTTAGTAGGTAGGTAACTACTGACCTAGGTACCTAATTTCTCGGCTAGTGTCTCTTTACTCTTTACTGTTCGAAATGATAGGCTATAGGTATAGAAGTTAGGTAATACAATAAGTAGGTAGGTACCTACTTATGTAGGTAAGTAAGTACCTATACTTATATCTACCTAAGTAAATGTTTTGTTTACCTATTATTTACTGGTACCTACCTACCTACATAAGTACCTACCTACCTAAATGGACTTTCTTATAATCTGCGTACCTACCTACCTAGTACCTACCTAATTGTTTACAGAGAAGCGACGATCAAATAAAAAACGTTTATGGCAATCAGTTCCTAGGAAAAGGAATTTCCAAAAAAATAAGGAAAATATTTATCCAGTAAGGTGAGTACCTACGTATAATAGGCGCATAGGTATTTATGGTACTTATCTATACTCCATTTGAAATGATTTGGTATGATTGTCGAATTGTAGATTTCCGACCTTGAACTTAGAATCTAGGTACCTGTTACTATTTCAAACTATGTATAATAAAAAAACTTAAATATTACCCATGTACTATTACTACGTATACCTATGTATTATACATTGTATGTATGAAAAAGAAAAACTACTATTACTACGTATACCTATGTATTATATATTGTATGTATGAAAAAAAAAAACTTTGTATGTAGATTGTAGGTACTTATAATATGTCCTATTACTTATTTGATGGTTTTTATTTTTCGATAAGTGGGTACTTAGTACCTACCTACCTAATAATAATTCACGGGTAGGTACAGCAATAAATTGTGATTGTTGTTTCCATTCAATGAGCCCGATAACCTAATGCTAGCACTTCACATCGTGTATTTGTGCGAATATTCGCGTTATATGGCCAATGCAAAATCACATTTGTGTAGTTTACAGAAGGTTTCTTTTGCATTGGCCATATAACGCGAATATGAATACACGATGTGAAGCGCCAGCATAAGGTATGGTGTGAAAAACAATAGGTACGTATTTATATTCATAAATATAGGTAATTCTTTCCCTGTGTTGTGTAGGGTAACCGAATCGTTACCTAATGGTCGGATATACCTACTTGGAAAAATTTAAATATAATTGTTTTTGTTTTCTAATGATTTTTTTTCTGTTTTTGATACAGTTTAGGTTATATTAATTATATATATAGTATAGTAATATAGTTAGTATAGTAATATAGTTATATTAATTATAGACGAAAAGATTTTTTTTGTTTCTAACGCATAAATATTTTTTAGCTCAGCACAATGCCATGTTGGAATTTCGCATGATACACCAGTGCCACCTCAACAGCATAAAGTAATGTTCGCCGAATCAAACGCAATTCGAAAGCTAGTTTAATCGGGTATCAACTTAGCTATGTTTTATGAAAATTTGTTCAGCCGTTCAAAAGTTACAGTTCTTTTTCTAGTTGGAGTTGGGGGTTTTTGACGGTTAGGTTATTGAATAGAAGAAACGTGTCAATACAGGTAACTAATCAATGATTATAATATGTAGGTACCTAACATAATAAATGTTTATTAGAAATCCTTTTGTTTTATTTTATCATCACAACTCTGTGAATACTTACTATTCTTGTACACCAAAAAAGTTAAAAAAATTATAACGCAATCAATGAACATCTTTTCTGATAATGTTATTAGGTAGGTACCTATCTGCGAGTCGATAAGAATGATACATAAATATGCGACCATCGCATCATCAATCGAATCCGATTTCAATAAAATTTAGCATAATATATATATAGCTTTACTCCTTGGTAGGTACTTTTTTATCACAAAATTTAATATACCTACATAAATAAATGTCCACCCGTGCGAAGCAGGGACGGGCCGCTATGATGAAGAAATGTATCATGGAACAGTTTTATTTTTTCGCCATTTGAGGGTTGGTCCCATAGTAAAAGCTGTCCATAATGATGAGTACAATAACCGCCTTTCGGCTTTATGTACCCTTTCCGACTAAACGTGTAGATTTTCCCATTATCGTTAATTAATTGATTAATTAATAGATAGCTTTTTACGAAATGCGTAATAATATTATAGAATATATTACCTACAGTACTAATAACAAAAAATAATTTAAAATATATATTGTCTGTCTGTCTGTTTGTTCCGGTTAGGTAATCTCCGAAACGGCGGGCGGCCGACCCCGCCAGCCGCGCGCCCTTTGCTTCGAGAGTTGAAAATACTTGCATAGGAAATCGATCCGTGTTGTCATATGAATAAGGAGCACAATCGTATTTGCGAAAAAATACTTGAGAGATCAAAGTAGGTATTTTTTTTTCGCAAGTACGATTATGCTCCTTATTTATATTATGACATGGATCGATTTCCCATGGAAGTATTTTCAATTCTCGTGTTTTCCAGTTCTGCTTCTGGCAGTGCCCGACATGCAAATACTTTTTTTTTAGACATTTGATTTTAATTATTATTATTTAATTATACATATTATTTTAATTTAATTATTATTACACTATGTATTATGGAAATATATAAATAAAACACATACAATACACATTGCATAAAACATGAAAAATATAGATTACTATTACTACATTAGGTAGGTACCTATATTATTTGATCTAAAGTAAAAAATCTACCTATTTGAAATTAGAAGTCGCGCGCAACCGACCAATACCTACTTGAGAGCGCTTGCATTTCCCGCCATACCAGGACGCCCTACTTCGAAGCGTAGTAAAATCAAATCGCTAAAAATGAAATCGCGAAAAAAATATCAGCTGTTCCATACATTTAGTCGAGTAATATTGAATAATTTGTATTGAACAGCTGATATTTTTTTCACGATTTCACGTTTCGTCCCATAGTAAAAGTTGTACATAATAATGAGTACAACAACTCCACGAAATTTATAAAGTTATAAGTATACAGTAAAAATAAAACAATTAAAAAAAAATGTCTGTCTGTCTGTTTGTCTTTGTTGTTTGCTAATCTCCAAAACGGCGCTTCGGTATCGATTTTGACGGGACTTTCACTAGCAGATAGCTGATGTTGTAAGGAGTAACTTAGGCTACTTTTACTCTTAATTTAAAGAAAGAATAATTTAGGTCCACGCGAACGAAGACGCGGGTACAGCTATTCACCAATAAAGTAAATAAAAAAATAACACAATCAATGAACATCTTTTTTGTAAAGTTTATTACGCACCCAGTCGCGCGATCCGATAAGAATGAATGAAAACATATTCGTCCAGCGTGCCGCACACATACGTAGTATCTCGAGTAGTCTGTGCCGCACACTACCACGCGCGCGCGCGTCTCTTTGTCAAACAGAGATAGCAATATTTAGGTTAATTTTTGCGCTCGCCTCGAATCGTAGTTGCCCGTACCGTCCGCCGGAACCTTAACTGTTATTTCGTAATGTAATGAGAAGATCGAAGTAATTATAAACGTGACATTCTCAGACTTCTTCTGAGATTCTGAAATACTATATTATCATTTATCATGGATCGTTTTTAACCCCCGACAAAAAAGAGGGGTGCTATAAGTTTTTAGTGTGTATCTGTCTGTAGCATCGTAGCTCCAAATCGGATGGACCGATTTCAATCCCTTTTTTTTAAATTGAAAGCTGTTTTTATCCGGAATCATCTTAGCTATGTTTTATGAAAATCTGTTCAGCCGTTCAAAAGTTTTAACTCTTTTTTTAGTTGGGGTCTGGGGTTTTTGACGGTTTGGTTATAATTATAGTTAATTTTACCCATAGGATAAGGGTTGGCATGCATGGCAAACCATGCTCGACACTTTTGATTGATTTATATGCAGAAAAGAGGTCCATAAAGTTCTTAAAAATATAAAATAAATATGTCCTTATCCAAATTTTAACCATTAACACAATGGCACACTATAGAATTAACATTGATTCAGATATAATTAAATGGTTTATTATAGCAAGGAAGCCCATTTTTAACCCCTAACGAAAAAGAGGGCTACTGTAAGTTTGTAGTCTAGTGTGTATCTGTGTATATGTGTATCCCAGTCCAGGTTATTGTACTCATTATTATGAACAACTTTTCAAAGTACCAACACCGAAATCGCGAATGAAAATCATCTGATCCATACAAATATTCAATTACTCACTAAAATGTCAAATAACCATTCATTCATTCATTTTTTCATATTTTTTTTGATCCATTTTTTCGCAATTTCAGGGTTGGTCACAGGTGATCATAAAGATGATTTAATTAACCTCTTAAAGGGATCGGGACCTAGAAAGGGAAGGCTTTTTATATGAGGTTTTTTATATAGTCTGGGTAGCTGCTATTTATTAGACACTTAGTAAACTCACCAATAAATTCTGTATTTCTCTGAAACCTCTGTTTAGGAACGCCTCATAAAATAACTGAAGTAATAGATCTTAATAACAGACACCGTTCTCCAAAGCGATACTTCCTGTGATTGTCGCAAACAATCGCGCGCAATTGTATAATAATCTAGAAATTGGCATTGATACATTGACAGCAAGGCTTTTTTAAATTATAATTTTACTGTAAGACATGCAATGTACTCACAACTGGCATGCATGAATATTGACGAAGCAATTGAAAAAAAAAACAAACTGCAAAAAAAAAAACAATCTACAAAAAAAAAAAAAAATTTTTATATTCATATACAACATGTCTCAAAATTCAACGATAAGCGGGCACCAGAGGGTTGACCTCCTCATGACTACTCGACATAAAAAAAAAGAAAAAAAAACTCAATTTTTAAGAAATTACATTAAAAAATTGAAATCCTTTAATTAAGATATTTTTAATTACCATGACTACAATGTTTCAAATATTTCTGAATTTCTTTATACCAGTAACCTAAGTAGCACTGCTACCCACCACAACCCTTAAAAATTCCAGAATGCCTGTAGATTTGACACAAAAATCAATCAAAATTATTTTTCACCCTTTTTGATACATATTTACTTTCAGTCCACTTTCACTCATTGTGGTGTAAAAAAAAGTACAGACACTACCATGGCAAGTTTTTTTAAAAAATGACGCAACTATCCAAGTTTCTAAAATGGTATAATACTCTAGGAAAACTATAATCTTGGAACCGACTGTCTATAGAAATATTCATGGTCAAAAACACAATTTTTTCACGTTTTTTATGAACACTTCTACAATCTTATTATTAAACTATTTGAAGCACCTATACTCCCACCCATCCCGTTCTACACACACTTGACATTACACAGTCACACACAGCGATACATTGCGAGCTACAGATAACAGCTGTTTATAATACCTAAAAATAAAACTTGTTTCCCAGCAATTATTTTTACATAATGTTACTTGGTTTAATGAACATTAGCAATATTTTGCAGTGATACATTTCGCCAACAAAATGCTTTGAACGACTGCAGCCCACTTAGAGTTAGTAAGTTTCCAGTTAAGTACTGAAACAAATTTCAAAGTGGAGGACGATTTTAAACAAGACCTTGTTAACCAGTGTTGTAATTTGTTAACACATTTAGGTGTTATTTAAGGTAATTACTGTAATTATTCTTTGTTATGGAAAATTAAATATGATAATTCCAATGTATTATTGTTGGTCTGGGTCTGGAAATGCCATGGTTCTCTATACATGTAAACAAGCAATAACAAGCTTGAAACTGGAAATGTAAATATGTTTAATTCCTTTTATTAGAATTAGTCCAAAATAGATTTTAAGTTATTTATTTGGCATCATAGTGATAAATAAAATAAATCCAGTCCATTACGGTCCCATTTTTGGGCACGGGCCTCTTCTCAGAATTAAAAGAGATAGGTCTTAGTGCGGGTTAGCAGACTACACCCACCATCAAGAATTTTATGAAGCCCTCTCAGATGTGCAGGTTTCCTCACTATGTTTTCCTCCACCGTTATCGCAAGTGATAATCAAATTTTGATCTGCACATGAATCCAAAAACTCTTGAGGTGCGGGCCGGGTTCGAGCTCAGACCCTACTGCATGGAAGGCGAGCGTTCAACCGCTAGGCTGTCACTACTGTGATATTACTACTTATTTTAGACACAACTCAAAGGATTTAAGAAACCCAGATCATAATTTTTGATGCATAACTTACAATATTATAGTAAACAATTTATTATGTATGACTATGAATCATGTGGGTACTTTAATAACTTCTTTATTAAATACACTACTTTTGAACTCTCAGTGACTGCCGAGTACTACATAGAGCTTATCTCTATGTAGTATAAAATAAAGTCACCTCTTGCATCTGTCTGTCTGTATATCCGCTAACTCCTCCTACGACATGCAACGGATTTTGATGCGGTTTTCACCATCAGTTAGATATTTTTTCATGGAAGGTTTATATGTATGTATAATACTTTGATATTTAATGTAAGGATAGTGGAGAAATTGCACCTGTGCGTAGCCCGGGACGGGTCGCTAGTGTAGTAATAAAATAATAGTTCATAATTGTTGTTTTGTTGAACTTAACACAATTTTAATGCATCCAAAATGTTGGAGCCAACCTGCTTATGGTAGAATACAATGTTTGATGATTATGAAATTAGAAATGATAACACTGCTTCAATAAGAGTGTTATCATTAAGTTAGGGCTCATTAGCCATTAAATAAACAAAGCAATTTTAAATAAACATTTGTTGATTATGGTAATTACAGATGACACAGCTTTCCAAAGTATAGGTATTATTATCTATTTATAAATACTTGGACAAAATATATGTAAATAAAGGACTGGTATTTAGTGTATAAATCATTTCCTACATAATACAAAAGATGGTTTAAAGCAAGTCTTGTAAAACCCAGGTCTTAAGATAGCCCCGTCTCTTTTTGTTATATATAACGATACATAGTGATGGATATATTCAAAACCTAGGTTTTAACTAGACTTTTTCACCATTGTTTGTAATAATTGGGCTTAAGTTTTTCTATACACCATTGTTTTGTCTAAAGTTGATTTAGATAATGTGGGTAACACCATAGGTACATCACTCTCACACACCAGTTAAACCTCAAGTTATGTTATGATTCACACTCAACACAACCACAAGTACATAATGTTTCTTTTCGACAGGCTTAGTTATTTCAATCAATAGTATTATGAAGTATATTTTTATCTCTTTGAGCTCCAATTCTGAGAAATCTATTAAGTTTGCAATCCAATCGGACTTTAATCGATCAAAGAGGTCACAATTTTAAAATTATCTCATTAACCTAGATATAAACAACAATCTTGTTTCGCTCGAGATGCTAAATATCTTACCTTACCTTACCTGACCCTGGCCGTTAGCATGTACCTTGACCTTATCCTGCGGATCTACCGCATAACTAAAGAGATAATGAACTTCGAGTCTGGTAATAAACTACAGTAGGATTGTGAAAGACTAAGCTTTGAGTAACCTGGTAAAAAAGTACCGATCATGAAGTTACAACTTCCATCTTTATCTTTAGTAAACACATGACAACTCCGATTTATTATAGTTCATTATATATCAATTTTTAGACAGAATCGGTCCGACATTAGAGATAATATTGTAAAAACAAAGGATATTCTATCTCAGTTTATTTATTATATTTGTAGCATATTCATTTATAATTTAGTGTACTTAATGGAATGTAGGACTTCTACATATAATAAAGGCATTTTATTACACTTAAAATAGTGTAAAAGATTATTATTAATATGTCACAAAGTACCAGCAGAAAAAGATTAAATTGCAATCAAACATAATTATAAATGTTACAACAATGGTTGTTGACATAATTGCCAGCTATATTCTCAAGTATTTTAAATAAAGAACAGTAAACGAACAAAGAGATGGATGTGTTTTGAATATCACAACACCATTGGGTGTGTTCACAACTAATTGGTAAACTAGGCTGGTCCTGCACTCAAGGTCATTAGTAACACGTGTTTTTTATCACTATCGCTGCTTCAGAAACGATAGACAATACTAAAAACCTTTATTATTACAAATTCTTACGATTATCAACATTTTTTCGTCATGAAAATTATTTTGAATGACAAACGTGATTTCTACAGATTTTTTTTGGGAGTAAACGCCCGTGAATGTTTAGATTCGCGTCGTTATCGTCTCAGGTGTAAGTCAGATAGAAAATTAAATATTTTAGAAAGGCCCCCTACCTTGTATACATCACCGTAGGTTCCCGAACCGATTCTCTGAACGAGTTCATACTCGTCTTGTGGATTCCTCCGCGATATATCCGAACTTAAAACACCACCACTATGCGCCATAATCACTATTGAACACTATACTAACATTTATCTACACTTTCATCTCATCATTCACATAATTATTAACACAAAACGTCGTGAAATTAATTATTTTTCTAACACTTCACTCGACATCGTCTGACGTTTGCCACAGTGCCATTTATGATGTTGCCATGAATAGTTTTAAAATTTCTTCTAATACATTACAGAAATTGGTAGCTTGAAAAAGTTATAAAATAAATTGAATTGTTTTATATATCCTAATGTATATTATGACTATCGCGAAAATAACAAAGCTTTAAAATGCGATGTTTTGAATATTTTTGTCGTCGTTCTTTTAGAGAAACTAAATAAAAACAAGTGTTTCAAAAAATATAACATACTTACCTTTATTTTATAATGAACAAGATTTAGCAACATACAGTCACACACAATGTTAATTATAATCTTCAAACAAATCTACCAATAAATTAACTCTTATTATTATGACAACACTGTATCCCACTGTCATTATTTCTTAGCTCTATGGATTACCATAGACTTATTATTTTTTGTCAAAAATTAGCAAAGGCAATACAGAAAACAGAATTAAAGAGTTTATTCAAGAACATTGTACAATAAGTACAATGTTCTTGAGTTTATTATATTATTATTCTTTTTTTATTTATGGTGATGATGCGATGGTATCGTGGTTTCTCTGTCTACGGATGGTATATTATAAAGATTATATTTCTTGTCAAACACACGTTAGATTTACAACGTTACTTATTCCCAAGAGTATGGAATAAGTAACGTTTACGATATTACCATTGCTCAGAAGCAAGGGTAGTATGTTGATTACTCTCACAGAGTACTTTTATATATAGGTAATTACTCCACTGCTTAGCGTTCATTACTAAAGCTTAGCGTACGCGTAAGGTCACAGATAAGATTCTTCACCTGAGCACTACTGTATGACGTTGTACGTCTAAAACTAAGAATTATATCGATTTACCTATGGATTTACCTCGTCATTATTTAGGCTTGTACGACAAAAAAATAGTAAAAAATTCCGAAGTTTTGGGGAGTATTTCCGGTAAACATCCAGGAAACTTTCCGCAGTTCTTAACTCTAATTACTTACATTACTGTGTTTATCACTCCCTCACAAGATGTTGGTTGTGGATTTTATGATAGCATTCTTTTTAGCCGCCCCCTCCTTCGATTTCAAGCCTTATTATACATAAAATAGTTCCCTTAGAATGAGAGTGAAATATGGCAAACAGCTAATGTATGGCAAATACTAGTTCACTTCTTCCGGACTCTTTTTCTGTACTACAAGACGTATCAATAAAACAAATATATAATGTTAAAATGGTATATTTATTACAATCCAATATCTCCAGCCGGCATTCATGTAACGTCTTACAAAATTTGTTTCACGCCGACATCAATAATAACTTCTAACACTTTATTATAAAATTATATAATCTTTTGGTACAATCCATTTAAGTGCACTTTTACAAACTTTACCACGTACGTGATGTAAAGGCTACTCGATTCAAGCATTCGGGGAAATTTTTAATTTCCGAAACATAATTCATCGTAATACGCGTCGGCACTACGCTATTTACTTTTGCTAAAAAAAAAAATTTGTCTATTGTCTGGTTTTAAATCAAGAATCTTTGCTTGAAAACATTGATACAATTAATCTACATAAATCATGTATTTTGTATATAAAATATTAGGTACATCGGATTGCTTTTAATTGTTTGCAAATCGCAATAATACACAAATTATAATTTAAGTACTTTCACATTTTATTGTAACATGGCTCAAACATAAGCTCTAGTACTACGTCTTAGCGCTGGATTGACATAATATTGATGTGTTTCAACCCTAGATCAAATATTATCCATGCAAAATCTATAATAATATATAATATAATTCTATAGGTCACTCTGATCAGCTGTGAAAGTACTTTATACTCGAAAAACATTTGTATACATAAGTAAGTCTAGTTGGGTTTTATATATTTTAGCTATATATAACAAAATCTGCGGGACTGTAACTACATACTATACTATATTCACTATTTATTTCGTCAATATTACATGCAAATAATTTCAGACATGGCAATTTTCGCTAATCCTTCGGAAATCTTCGACACTCACGAATATAACCGAAGATGTTTATCGTGAGTGATAGAGAGAGCGATATGCTCGATCTCAGTTCCTTGCTTACGTACAAAGAATTTAGACGAACAGCCGAAATGCAATAAATACTATAACATCATAATAATATTGTTTGTAATCAGTCATTAAGGGTCAGTTTACACCGAGGCGGCAGGGAACGACACCAAGCGAAGACTCGCGGCCGGCAAGAGCCTTGAGAGTTTGCGAGTTGTACAGACGCGGGCAACGCAGTGGGGGGAGGGCAGAAGTGAGGTGGTCGCCTGTGTCGCCGCTGGCAGTAGCGCACCGCTGCCGCCGGCTGCTTGGACCGGTCGCTTGTGGCAGCTAGACTGCCAGCTGCGTTGCAGGCGGCCGTGGGACCCTTATCGTGCCCCTCAAATGATGTTATGTATTTTTAGTAATGAAGATAAAGTTCATAACGCTGCGTAATTTTTGGCACAGAAACCGCTCGCCGCTTCGCTGCCGGCCGCTACCAACTCAGTGTGAACTGAGCCTAACTATAACTCGGAGAACATTATTTGCTTTAACAACGAGTTTACATTATTTAAATTTAACAGCATGCAACAATTTGTAACTAAAATTTTGATAGTTAAAAAACACAGTCAAGCTTCATGAAGCTAATATAATATAATTTTATTCATCAGTGCCTTTTCGTATCACGATTTTAATACAGTAACATGTAAGTTTGACAAATTGAGACTATTTTTCTTCAATTTAATTATAAATAATATTTTTTTATATCTCTTCCACCGAATTTGTACTAAATGCTATCATAGTATATGTACAGGGAAGTGAACCGAAAACAATATACTTAGTTTTTATTTGGTAAAAGCGCTTATAACGACAAAAGAATTTATCTGTATATGAGTTGTTTACTGGTAAAGATTATAACGTTAGATTTTAGACTTTAGCCAATAGATTATGTAGTTTCGGAGATAAATACGAGTCCCAAGGATACAGAAAAGATATAGAATAGTTTTTGATGTTTGAAATAACTTTGTATTAAACAAAACTGTAAGTTATGTTTAATCTGACAATATAAGACGTTGGTATTGAAGACCATGGATGAACAAGAAAATAAGTACAACAGACAACAGTCAGAGGACAAGAAACATTATTTAAATCCAGATCGAATTCACTGATCAATTTTTAAACAACCCGTATACAAAAAAGGAAGTATTTATTTATGATTTTAAACAATTACAAATAATTTTGAACGAGTTATTATATAAGCGGAAATTTTCAAGCATGCTTTGGCACTTTCACCATAAATAAATATATATTATATATATTTTAATTTTTTTTTACATTTTTTTGCAAAGTGGAAGAAAGAATTATTGTAATACAAACGTCTATTACATTATAGAAGGAAACATTTACAAATTTAACCTATTATTCTATCCAAACAAATATACACACACAAACAAAGTAATTCATTTTATATATATGGAAAGAGATCTGTTACGGATTTTGAAATTTTCGTAAATTGAAACAATGTTCAACAGGAAATTTTGAGTTACTCTGTAGAGATTTGAATAAATACGCGAATTTTGATCCTGCGATTGAGTTAAGCGCGATTTTAACACATTTTTTTTGTCTCAATCGAAGACTCGGCACTATCTTTCATGCTATAGACATGTACAGCAATACAAACTACCCATTTGAACATATCCACTTATCCCAAATAAAAAAGCAAGATACTGTAGCGCTAAAGAATAAATTATGATAATTCACAAAATAATTTTATTCTCATCTACCGAAAAGTGCTCAATCACACCAATTTACCTATTTTTTTAATTAATTATTTTTTCATTATTCTAATCAAAAAAATACATAATAACCAACTTCAAAGAATTAATTCTAATGGTAATAATAGGGGAAAAAAGTATCTTAAAAATTAATAGTAACATTAAATAAAAGGATTAAAAAATAAAAACAGGTCTAACGTTATTATTTTCACGAACTAGATCAGAGGCTAACTACATTTTTAAAGAAATATAACTTACTCTTTTTTTTCTCGTTGAATAAATAATTTCTTTCCTCTGTTGTCTATTTCTACGCGTGAGCAAAGCGTCCATAATTTTATTGCATCACTATTTTGTCTCATTTGGAATTTGAGGTTAGCTGACGCCATATTGGGAAATTTAAAACTAGAATATAGTTGCCGCGAGGCGCAACAGTCTATAATTGTCTATATATGATAAAGAGATGGCGCTGATTGTATTTGGGACTCGGTTAGTGATAGGAACGAGTGTTTTCACCTCCGGTTGGCGCGCGCGCGCGTGGCCCTCACGGGTGTCTTTTTAGCTTTGCTTGCTTTCGTAGTCTTCGCTTTCGCTTTGGCGTTGTCTTTGCGTTTAGCTTTGGTATTCGCGTTGGATTTCGCCGACCGGTTGCTTTCGATCGAGGTGACGCGTCGGTCGGACTCGAAGGAGAACGCGGGGACAACGGATTTGACCTCGGACGGCGACAGACTGATCTCGAGCCGCCGCCGCCGCGAGCGCGTCATGCGAACGTTTTGAGCGTCCTGTACGTCGAGCTTGAGAGGTACAGTTTTAGTCTTTTTAGCCCTAACTACCTTCCGTTCTTCGGCGACAGGTTCGTTGCTGCTCTTGCGTGAGGAGCGGCCGTTCTGTCCCTTTTCCCTGAGAACAGGTTTGGTAGTTTCCTCGTATCTCCGCTTACGAGTGACTCTAGTTACAACAGTTTTCTCATTCTCTATAGATTCTTTAGTGGCTCTAGTCTTTTCTGTGACACTCTTACTCCTAAGCACGCGTTTCACGACTTCCTTAGTCTTCCTCCCGCGTTTACCATTCTCTACTTTGCTGCGTAATTCCCTTTCTCCGTTCACTTCCTTCTTGGTTTGTCTAGTCTCAATTTTTCTGCGTTTCCTGGGGACGGGTGATTTAGATTTTTTAGCGCGACTTGTTTTGGGGAATGCGACTTCAGTTCCATCTAGACCTTGACTGCTTTCGATGTAGATATAATCGTCTAACTTAGATCTAGATTTCGCGTATGTTTTTTCTACTGGTTTCACAGGTGGGACGATATCATCGTCGATATCGGTGTAGGTAGGTTCTGAGGACTCCGTGACAGGTGTTTCTATGGTGTTAGCTTTAATGAGTTCGACGTCGTTTTCTATGGAGTTCTTGTTCATTCTGTTCTTGAGGTTGTTGATGGTCTCTAGCAGGGAGGATTCCTTGGTTTCTTCGGGCTCGTTCGTGTCGGACTGAGAGGTCGGCTCGGAGGTGCTCGAGTCTCTGTGTTTGTTCTTGTAGCGACGCTTGTAGAGGTCAGCTTTGGTCATGTCCTATAAAAGAGTTTATTTTAGTGAGTGTTCTTTTGAATCCATTACTAAAGGAAGGAATTAATTTTACAATGCATGTTGAAACTTTGCATTACACCGCGTTGTTAGTCGTTCCAAGTTAGGGGCCATTCAAGTATACGTAAGCAGTACAGGGGAGCGAGGGGGTCTGGATGATGATTACGTCAGCAGTATACATCAGTAGTACATCATCAGTATTACATCAGTAGTAGTCGTCTATTCCAAGCTTCCATAAGAAAGAAGCTTGGAATAGACGACTTTATCGCACATAATATATATCAGAAGAATTTATTGAATTTTGTAGAAAATCCGAAAAAGTAAAAAAAAAATACTGCTAGTATATAGTATATAATAGTGCTATAGTTATAAGTCTAGTATTATTATTAGACTTATAACTTTAGCCCTACCACACCCACCACCACCCATGTACTAACTGCTTCTCATGAATCAATAAAGAAACCAGAACACATTGATGCATGTACCAATTGTGCACGACAGACCATCAAACCCGGGACACGATTGAGCCCAACTAATGTGATTATAGTGCTAAGTTAATATATCAATGTTTAAGTAGTATATAAATGTGTTAATGTTGTTATTTAAGTCTGATTATATACTCTTTTAGTAACACCAATGATGTATGATTGTATTTGAACTGTTCTACACCTTTGTTAACCTTTTATGTATACCTATGTGAGTAAATGTACTTAGACTATGTACATAGGATAGTACATAACAATAATAGAGCTGCAATAGTACATAGATGTGCCTCCTGCGCCGCTCGGGCGAGTAATGGTAGCTCTGCGGGAAAACGCGTGGTTATATTTATAACCTCGGTACGCGGCAGATAAGGAACAATGCCGTTACCACGCGTTATCCCGCAGTGACCGAGCGATGCAGGGGGACAATCTGCACATGACACAACTTTTAATAATTGTTAAATTAGGTCATGTGCAGGTGTAGAGTCATTATTAGCCAAAAGTGGCTCGGTAAGGGCTGGACCAATCCTGAGCATGTACGCGAGTTTGCTTTGGACCGCTGGCCAGCTCTTTCCGAGCCGACTATAAATATAGGAACAATAGAAATGATTATTCAGTGTCTTCTTGTTCGCAATACTATGACGTAATGTCTTATTGACCGAAAAAGTATCTTCTTTTATTAATTAATTGTTTGATTGTTTACCTGTGTACTTAAATCTCTGTGTAATAATAAATAATGTGTCAAGAGAATAAATCGGTGTGATAAACAAGTCCGTGTCGTTTAACTTATCCTGAGTTCCCGATAGAACCGTTACGTCTCCGAGTGGAGAACCAGCTCTGCTGAGTATCTATAACAGTGGTCCTTCGCGAGCCGAATCTTCAGAAAATGGTGGTCACACGGAGCCGCAGCGGAGACTCAGGACAGGAACAGGCCCAGCAAAATCCTTCGGTGGCCGTCAGACCGGGGTCTAGCGAACCAGCCCCGGCGTCTGGCACGAGTCAGGCCACTGAAACGGATACGGTTAGCGGGTCAGAAGGAACGACCGGCACCGGTACAACTCAGACTACGAGTGACACCACAGAGAGAGACGATGCCGAGGCTACCAGCTCGCATAAAACGCTGAAGCCCGGCAGCATCCGGTCACGCCGCACCACAGCCTCTAAGAAGAAGCTTCTGACAGAGCTCGAAGCTAGAGAGCGGCTAGCCGAGATGAAGGTGAAACAGGCACAGGCAGAACAAGAGCTACAAGAGCTCCGCCTGCGACGAATAAGAGCAGAAGCGGACTCCAGTGAAGAAGATGACCAAGAAGACCTCACCTCCGTACGAATAGGGACGTGGCTAGCGCGAACGGCGCCGCCACCGGAGGGCGAAGCCCCACCGCCGCCCCAGGACGCTGGCGGCGGGAGGCCTACGGCTGAGTCAACGAAGACTAACGTCGTCGAAAGTGTATATCCAGTGAATACGTTGAATACAGTGAATATGGTGCATACGGAAAATGAAAATGCAGTAAATAATAAGATGATCGACGTGAGTACGCTCGCTGCGGCGCTGGCGCAGGCCACGCGCAGCACGCGCGAGCCGCCTAAGTATATACAGCAGCTGCCATTCTTCGATGGAAAGCCCGGTGAGTGGATATCTTATAAGGCCGCGTATCGTGACTCACACATTTATTTTTCTAAAATAGAAAATGTTGCTAGGATTAGGATGAGTGTAAAAGGTGCTGCCAAAGAGGCGGCCGGCTGCCTGCTTTTCAGTCAGCCCGATCCCGAAGTCGTCATAAACGCATTAGAGAGACGTTTTGGTAGACCTGAATCCCTAATACTAGCAGAATTAGATAAAATAAAGTTGTTACCTAGATTAAATGA
Organism: Allophyes oxyacanthae; assembly: GCA_932294325.1. Lineage (NCBI taxonomy): Eukaryota > Metazoa > Arthropoda > Insecta > Lepidoptera > Noctuidae > Allophyes > Allophyes oxyacanthae. Next base: position 7,555,008 of record OW028635.1, on the reverse strand, counting down.
TAATGCTAGGGATATATGTATATTCGCGAGTCGTATAGCGAACACGGTGGGTACGGTAGAGGCGTTAAAACGTGTGCATTATCTACATAGCCCCGAGATGTCAAGAGTTATAGTAGAAAAGTTAACGCCTATACTTAGAAATAAATGGTATGATTACGCCGCGAATAAAAAGGGTGAAGATATACCCGAACTTAAACGACTGTCTACCTTTTTGAACGACGAGGCGGACAAGTGCGGCGCGTACGCGCAGCCAGAGCGCAATTACGACGAACCCAGCGGGGTACGGCAGCGGCGCAAGACAGAGCGCACGTTTAATGTGCACAGGGAAGCGGCGACACAAAACGAGCGTTGTCCGGCGTGCAAACAATATGGGCACAAGCTACCCGACTGTGCTAAATTTAAACAGATGTCAGTAGAGTCTCGCTGGGAAATTGCTAAAACTAGTAACTTGTGTTTTAAATGTTTAATAAATAAACATAGGCGATATTTATGTAAGGCGCCCACATGTAATGTAAATGAATGCAAAATGAATCACCACAAGTTGCTACATCAGGAGCGGAAAATACAGGAGCCACTCAACGTCGCGACGTCTGTATCGACACATGAATCTGTGACGTCAGCGAGAGAGATAGTGACGGCGACCACCCCCCTCCAACGCCGAGCTTATCTGAAAATAGTGCCAGTAACACTTAGCGGACCGCATGCGACTATAGATACGTACGCTCTATTAGACGACGGTAGCACGGTAACACTATTAGATGCATCGATAGCCGACGTTCTAGGTGCAGACGGCCCAACCCAGGCTATGTGGATACAGGGCATCGGCGCAGAAGTCAAACACGAGCGCAGCCGAATGGTCAACTTATATGTGCGAGGCAAACATCAGTCCGACATATTTAAAATAGATGCGGCGCGCACAGTAGACAGACTCGAGATCACGTCACAAACAATAACAACCGAGAACATAGAAAGCTGCGAACATCTGAAAGATATAAGAGATGTGCTAATATATGAACACGCGCGGCCTATGATTCTGATCGGTCAGGACAACTGGCATTTGTTAATGTCTCAAGACACACGCGTCGGACAGCGAGATCAACCTGTAGCATCGTACACTAAACTAGGCTGGGTACTACATGGCTGCCAGTATTCAGCCAACAGAGTTATGACAGTGTTCTGTGGCCATATTAAAACTAAAGACCACGATGATTCAATAGAAGCGCAGATGAAGAATTTCTTCAAATTAGAATCATTAGGAATTGAACCTAGAACGCCTAAAGACGATCCTCAACAGAGAGCACTGCAGATATTGGAGCAGACAAGTCGCAGGTTACCTAATGGAAGCTTCGAAACGGGACTACTATGGAAGCAGGATGAACCTAGGATACCTAACAACTATCTAGGTGCCCTAAAAAGGCTAGATAATCTAGAAAAACGCCTAGACCGAGATCCTGACTTAAAAGTGAAATATGTAGAACGTTTAGATAACCTTTTCACTTCGGGGTATGCAGAGAAGGCGGACAGTACACCAACAAAGGACAAGACTTGGTATTTACCTCACTTTCCAGTGGTTAACCCATCTAAACCACATAAACCGCCACGTCTAGTGCACGACGCCGCAGCAAGAACAGCGGGTCTGTGCCTAAACGATCTACTTCTCTCTGGACCCGACCTGTTACAATCACTGCCCGGAGTATTGATGCGTTTCCGACAAGACAAGATAGCCGTGTCAGCCGACATCAAGGAAATGTTCATGAGGATTAAAATAAGGCAAGAAGATCGCGACGCGCTTAGGTTTTTATGGCGAGGAGACCGGCGGGAGGGAACGCCGGAAGAATATCGCATGACATCAGTTATCTTCGGTGCGACGTCGTCCCCATGTACAGCGTTGTACATAAAGGATCGCAACGCTAACGACTACGCCGATAGGTACCCAGCAGCGGTGTCAGCTATCAAACATAACCATTATATGGATGATTACCTTCAGAGCTTTCCCAGTGAAACAGAAGCTGAAAAGGTAATCGAGCAAGTCGATTATGTGCACAGTCAAGCTAATTTTCACCTGTGCGGATGGACATCGAACAACATGAACATCCTGAATGCCAGCGCAGCGCCTATCCGCGACACAAAAGTACTAGGCGGTAACGATGAAGAGAAGGCCTTGGGACTGCGTTGGAACACAAAAGATGACTGTTTTACATTTAGGATAAATAGTAACAAAACGCCTGACGAGTTACTAAGAAACACGCGCCCACCGACCAAACGTGAGGCGCTGAGCATTATCATGGCCATTTTTGACCCACTAGGATTGATATCACCTATCACTATCCCAGCCAAAAGGATACTGCAACACACGTGGCGATATAAAACCGAGTGGGACAAGCCACTACCTGAAGAACTACAACCGCAATGGAAACAATGGATGGAGTCGCTACGCAATATAGAGAAATTACGAATACCACGCTGTTACGATTATGGAGACGTCACCGCTCGCGAACTACATACGTTCGTGGACGCGAGCGAGGAGGCCTACGCAGCGGCGGTATATTGGCGAACAGAGCGACCGGATGGTACCATTCATGTAGCATTAGCAGCGGCTAAGAGTAGGGTGGCACCTCTGAAACCCATATCAGTGCCGAGGCTGGAACTTCAAGCGGCCTTGTTGGGAGCGCGACTCACAAGAACTGTCGCCCTCGAGCACGACTATGCGGTCGGAGACGAAACATACTGGAGCGACTCAACAACAGCGCTGGCGTGGATAAGGGCAGAGCCACGTACGTTCAAAACGTTCGTCGCCCATCGCATAGCCGAGATCGAGGAGCTCACTAAAAAGAACCAATGGCGATGGCTCCCTTCGCGTCACAACGTAGCTGATGACGCCACACGCGCTACACCCGATAATTTTGGATCGGATCACAGATGGTACCGCGGCCCGGAGTACCTGTACAAGGACCGGAGCGAGTGGCCAAAGGAAAAGTCAACAGCCGCGGCACGAGATACGGGAGAAGAGCGAGTAAAATGTAACGTACAAACAGCTCAAAACTCAAACGGTCATCTGCCGGACATAACGCGCTTTTCAAAATGGACAAGGTTAATAAGAACGACAGCGCGTGTCCTTCAATTTGTAAACAACTGTAGAAAAAATAAACAAACAGTAGAGTACAAGCGCACTAAGAAAAACGCGGATAAAGACCCAACGTGGGTGAAAATTAAGAAGAAACCCGTAGACGAGATAAAAAAGCCGAGCAGTGAACAAAATAAAACCAAATATGTACCTCTGCCGGCCGAGTATACACTAAAAGCTGAACAACTATGGATAAAATGCGCGCAAAAAGATAGCTTTGTGAAGGAAATAAGCGCCATAAAATCCAACGTAGCGCCGCCGAGCGATAGCAAGCTAACCGCGCTAAGTATATACCTAGATAACGAAGGGACTCTACGTCTACGAGGTCGCGTAACAGCCGCCAAAGGAATAGGCGAAGAAACAAAAAATCCGCGTATACTTGACGGTGGGCACAAGTACACGAGAATGTACATAAGCTATGTACACGAAAGTCTGCACCACGGAGGCACGGAAATAACGGTGAACGAGTTAAGACAGCGGCTGTGGATAGTTAGACTACGCCCGTCCGTTAAAGACGCGATAAAAAACTGCTTACCGTGTAGATTGCGAAAGGCGAAGCCAGCCAACCCCTCCACCGGCAATTTACCGTACCCCCGTTTAGCTTATAACGAACGACCTTTCACTTTTACGGGACTCGATTATTTCGGACCAATGTCCATAACAGTAGGTAGACATAAAGAAAAGAGGTATGGGGCGCTATTTACTTGCTTAACTTGTAGGGCTGTACATATTGAGGTAGCACAATCACTGAGTGCGGACTCAGCCATTGCCGCACTCAGGCGATTTATAGCTAGAAGGGGTTGTCCAAAAGAAATATGGAGCGACAACGCTACTTGCTTTAAAGCGGCCGATAGGGAGTTAGGTGAGAGCGCCTTAAGCGCATTAGAGTGTGAGTCCGATGCGCGGTCCATAAGATGGAGATACATACCTCCCGCATCGCCATTCATGGGCGGAGCATGGGAGAGGATGGTGAGAGCAGTAAAGGAGGCGCTTCACATAACATTAAAGGAGGTTCACCCTACAGAAGAAACACTCTATACTTTGTTAATAGAAGTGGAGAATACCGTCAACTCAAGACCGTTGACGCATGTAACTGTGGCACCAGACGAACCTGAAGCCCTCACGCCGAATCATATTTTGATCGGCCCCAACTCTCACGTGCCATCACCGGGCACATTCACCAGTGAAGACCTAACAGCTCGCCAGCAGTGGCGGCGCGCACAAGCCCTCGCCGACGTCTTTTGGCGACGATGGGTGCGCGAGTACCTGCCGCTACTGCAAAACCGGCGGGAGCCCCACGGGAGCGGTGTACCACCCAAGGTCGGCGACGTAGTCGTGATCTGCGACTCTAACCTCCCGCGCAATACCTGGCCCAAGGGACGCATAATCAAGGTGCTCCCGGGCGCGGACGGTGAGGTTAGGGTGGTCGACGTAGTCACCAAGGGTGGCCACATCCTGCGGAGGCCTACCAAGCGTGTCGTCGTGCTACCCACCGAGTCGCCTGAAGGCGACGGCGGGAGATGTGTGCACGACAGACCATCAAACCCGGGACACGATTGAGCCCAACTAATGTGATTATAGTGCTAAGTTAATATATCAATGTTTAAGTAGTATATAAATGTGTTAATGTTGTTATTTAAGTCTGATTATATACTCTTTTAGTAACACCAATGATGTATGATTGTATTTGAACTGTTCTACACCTTTGTTAACCTTTTATGTATACCTATGTGAGTAAATGTACTTAGACTATGTACATAGGATAGTACATAACAATAATAGAGCTGCAATAGTACATAGATGTGCCTCCTGCGCCGCTCGGGCGAGTAATGGTAGCTCTGCGGGAAAACGCGTGGTTATATTTATAACCTCGGTACGCGGCAGATAAGGAACAATGCCGTTACCACGCGTTATCCCGCAGTGACCGAGCGATGCAGGGGGACAATCTGCACATGACACAACTTTTAATAATTGTTAAATTAGGTCATGTGCAGGTGTAGAGTCATTATTAGCCAAAAGTGGCTCGGTAAGGGCTGGACCAATCCTGAGCATGTACGCGAGTTTGCTTTGGACCGCTGGCCAGCTCTTTCCGAGCCGACTATAAATATAGGAACAATAGAAATGATTATTCAGTGTCTTCTTGTTCGCAATACTATGACGTAATGTCTTATTGACCGAAAAAGTATCTTCTTTTATTAATTAATTGTTTGATTGTTTACCTGTGTACTTAAATCTCTGTGTAATAATAAATAATGTGTCAAGAGAATAAATCGGTGTGATAAACAAGTCCGTGTCGTTTAACTTATCCTGAGTTCCCGATAGAACCGTTACGTCTCCGAGTGGAGAACCAGCTCTGCTGAGTATCTTTAACACCAATGTTTACGTAAGCATGGGAGGAGAGGGGAGGGGGATGCATTCTTGAACGAACATGATCGAATCTCATTTTAGGTTATAACGTCCACAGACGAATACTCACGGCTAGTTTAAAACTATTGGAGTCGGGGATGCTGATGGCCAGCGCCGCCAGCAGCTCGTCCGTATCGAACCGCCGGAGAGGGTCCACGGCCAGCAGTCCCAGGACAATGCGCTTGCTTTCCGTTGATATGTTCTCCCAGATAGCTCCTGTTAAAATATAAATATTAATTTCTCCAAAAATCATGTCAATTTTTTTTTGTTTTTTTTCTGTTTTTTTTCCTTTTTCTTTTTTTCTGTAGTTATTATTAAATAATAATAAGGCCTAAGCCTTCTCATTCCGAGAACATCTCGTACTCCATGATCTGGGGGCCTAAAAAGGCCACATTGAGCAATTCATCGACTGATCTGCTTAGTAACGGTCAAACAGATGATTACTGAATATGATGACATTAAGAGTGGTCAATTAAGTAGACATTTTGACATTTGTAATATGAATCATATTGTGATTCATCTAAAGCAGCCTTTTTAGCCCCCCAGATCTTAAACATTTTTATATGGGAGCACCTCGGCATCGATTTGAATAGAATAACAGTTTAAACCATCCAAATCGACTATTCTATTCTATTCATGTTTTATTCTATACCAGAGGTCGGCAACCTTTTGAGACGGAAGAGTCAAAAATTACAATTTACAAAATTCAAAGTTTTAAAGAGCCACACAATTTGCTTTTAATTTTTAATTTTTTAATGTTTCCTCATACTTTCGTCTATTTGGTAAATAATGCCAAGTCCACCTAGTGATATGCGTATGGAACTAAAGGCTCTTTAGTTCCATCTACACATCCAAAGAGCCGCATTTGGCTCGCAAGCCGCAGGTTGCCGACCCCTGTTCTATACTATTCATGTTTGTTATTTTTTTATTTATTTTTTTGTTTCTTCTGTCACGTGTTATTTTTGTTGTTGTCTAAGAATACAAGAAGAGTAGAGTAAGTTGTAACACTGACCGTCCATAGTAAAGTTGCCGGTTCGGATCCTGTCCATGAAGGCGGTGATGGGCTCCTTCTTGGAGATCGGCTGGAACGGCGCTTTGCCGCACAGCATGTAGTACTGGAAATAAACATCATACATTAGTTAAAAGTATCTACTATTTATTAAATTAGATGATGTGTAGCGATGATAGCCTAGCGGTTGAACGCTTGCCTTCCATGCAGGAGGGTCTGAGCTCGAACCCGGCCCGCACCTCTGACTTTTCGGATTCATGTGCAGATTAGAATTTGATCATCACTTGCGATAACGGTGAAGGAAAACATCGTGAGGAAACTTGCATATCTGAGAGGGCCTCATAAAGTTCTCGATGGTATATTATTATGTAGTCCGCAAACTTGCACTAGGCCAGCGTGGTGGACTAAGGCCTAACTCTACTCATTCTGAGAAGTGGCCCGTGCTCAGCAGTGGGACAGTAATGGGCTACATTTATTTAAGATAAAGACTATAAAACCCAGGTTTTAAGATAGCCCCGTCTCTTTTTGTTATATGACGTTAGACAGTGACGGATATATTTAAAACCTAGGTTTTTTTTCATTAATACATAATATATATATTTTTGTCAGATAAATGAATATTTTAGATGGATAGTTATGAGCATTAAAATCTGTTAATTTTTCTTCAACTATCTGTGGAAACCTGTAATTGGCTTATTCACTTTTGTACAACTGTTGGTTTTCCTAATTATAAATAAATAAATAAATACATAATTTTATGCTTATTTCCTCACGGAAAGTGGTGATAAGTACAAGAAATAATAAAATAATACTCACATAGACAACCCCGAGACTCCACAGGTCGCACTGCGGGCCATACCCAGGCGCCGCCGCACTGCGCGCGCGGGACACCACCTCCGGCGCCGCGTACGGCAGGCTGCAAACAATATAAAGTCTTATTGCAATAATGCTAAATATTTTTCTTGTCAGTATTATGGCACACATTCTAGCCATAATACTGACAAGAAAAATCTCAAAGAAACGCCACTCAGAAAAAGTAATAACTAAAACCGCCTACAATTTTGAAAAATCTGATCCCCGCACCTTGAATCTACCTCAAATTTAGACATCAACCGTCAATCTGCACCATTATAGTGCGGCCGCCGAGAGAATGCGTTTTTGACACCTGTCAGTTACGAACAAACGAGAATTTTTTGTTATCGAAACATTATTACATAATAGTAGATATCTATCGTTTACATGCACTACTGATACAAAATTCTATTAAAATTAACCTATAATAAACTAAAATAGTTTAGCGCTAAATATAATCTTTAATAAAAAAGAAACATGTTCAACTGACAGGTGTCAGGAACGCATTCTCTCGGCGGCCGCACTTTAACGAGCTTCACAACAAAATTGATATTTTCAGTTGTAACTTGAATGAATTCGCAAGGGATCTTTTATATGTTATTTGTTACAGTAGTTTATAGTACTTAAGTCATTTATTTTGTGTGAGTTGTTAATTTCTGCAAATGTTATTTAGTAATTTAATTGATTATTTATTATTTCATAAGTTATGTCTAAATTTTAGAGCACTATCGCATTAGGTATAACGCCCTGCAATGGTAGATGTTTAAAAAAAAAATTGCTTTTATAGTCTGTCAAGAAAGTCATGAAAAGGATTGAGAGCGCCACTTGTATATTCTCTTGTTTATTTTTAATATATTAATGCCGAAAACATTTTTTATCACAAAAAATCTACACAGAATAGTAAAATAAACACATCGTTGTACCCAAACTGACACCTACGGTACTTATTTAGGGTTGCGAGCGAAGAAGAATTTTAGTTCCTTCAAAATCCTTTTCATGACTTTCTTGACAGACTGTACTATAAACCTAGATGGAGTTAATGACTAACCTGAAGCAGGGCGTCATCATCCGCGGTCTGTCCTCGGCGCACTCGGGCGTCCGCCGAGCGAACCCGAAGTCTACTACTTTCACTTTAGCTTCGCTGAGCCGACTGCTTGATAGAAGGATGTTCTGTGAAAAAAACATAAAGTTACTTTATTAGATAAGATATTTATTTGCAGGAACAATAACAACACAACAACATTGATAGCACGGTTGGCGCAGTAGCTAAGCGATTGGCTTTCTGCGCTACGTGCCGCGGGTTCGATCCCCGCACGGAACTAATATTTGTATGGCCTACAGATACCCAGATAGATAGGTGGGTGTGTGTACACGTGACATATGTTTGTAAACTTTATCCACGACACAGGAGAAATCGTAGTGTTAATTTTTTTGTGATTACGATGTTCATCCCATAGAGAAAGTTGTTCAGTTTGATGGTCTGATCCACACCCTTAAATATGACCACGCATTTCTGATACACGTTGTATTTACTTGATTGTCTGTGACTCGCATCACGCAAGAAATACTCGACGGATTTGAATGGGACTTTCACTGGGATGTCACTTCGGATCCGAGCTTAAAGTATAAGTTACTTTATACAGGCAGAGATTGTCACGTTAAATAAAACCATGTATTAAGTATCACGCTCTGTAACCGTACACTAAAATTCAATCAAATCAAATCCGTAGTTTAGCCACGGGAACTACATAAAAATTTCATAATTTTACACTTTACCACGATCTTTAGGCATAGTTTGTAATATCTCCAACCTATTCTAACCAAAATTATTTTTATTTACATGTGTTGAACGGATAAATGTGACATAAATTTTAACTTCGATGTTCCTTTACCTAGCTAGCCGAATGATAACAGAGTGAAATTATTATTTTTATTATTATTACAAGCCTATGCTGTCCCAATACTGGGCAAAGGCCTTCCTCCTTTTCCTCCACAATGAAATATGATGCAAAAAAAAAACTTGCGTAAAAATCACAGATTTTTGTGTACGGCTTCAGAAAATGATACCAAATACGTGGTGTCATTTAATGTGATAACCTCTGCAGCATCCTGTATATCTTATTCTTATCATCTCTCACCTCAGGCTTAAGATCTCGATGCACGACGCGTCTAGAATGCATATGCCGTAACGCTAACGCCAGCTGTGCTAGTAGACGCCTTGCGATCCGTTCTTCTACGCCGCCAGTTATTTGTGCAGCTAATTCGCCGCCCGCCGCTAGCTCCGTTACTATATAGGTGAAGGCCTGTGGACAATGATACAACAGATATTAAATACAAATTATTGTAAGAATAATAAGTACTACAAGGCAGTGGCGATGGGTGACAGTTTTAAAAGGGGAAGCCGTCCCAAAAATGCCCTCTAAAAATTGCTGCAATTAATGCAAGACAAAAATCCATACCGTGTCTTTTAATCTATTTATAGTCATGTCTGGAAGAGCTCGACTTAACTTAATAACAACCTTTTTTTTTGTCAGTTTGATGAGTAAATAATATAATATTACGTTTGTCTATGCACTAACCAATTCCTAAAGGGAAGCCGATGGGAATCGGGTTGTATGGACTCTTCGCCACTGCTACAAGGTGATTGAAGGTGGTTGAAGGAGGGTATTTTACTTATCATTTTACCATGGGACCAACACAGAAATCGTGAAGCGTCTGCTGTTATCAGTTAGTCGAGTAATATTGAATTATTTTAAGGAAAAGATTTGGTCCCAGGGTTATGTGTTGTTCATAATGATAAGTACAATACCCTCCTTGAATATGTAAGTAGGTCCCGAAATATAGGACAGCTACACGTGCGAAAGCGAGCGAGGGCGCAAATTGAAAAAATGCCTGTTTCAGAACAATGCCATCCGCATGCCTGTCTGAACTCTAAAATGCCTGTTTCAGAACAATACCAGTCGCATGCCTGTTTCAGAACAATGCCAGCCGCATGCCTGTCTGAACTCTAAAATGCCTGTTTCAGAACAATGCCAGCCGCATGCCTGTCTGAACTCTAAAATGCCTGTTTCAGAACAATGCCAGCCGCATGCCTGTCTGAACTCTAAAATGCCTGTTTCAGAACAATGCCAGCCGCATGCCTGTCTGAACTCTAAAATGCCTGTTTCAGAACAATGCCATCCGCATGCCTGTCGAAACTCTTAAATGCCTGTTTCAGAACAATGCCAGCCGCATGCCTGTCTGAACTCTAAAATGCCTGTTTCAGAACAATGCCAGCCGCATGCCTGTCTGAACTCTAAAATGCCTGTTTCAGAACAATGCCATCCGCATGCCTGTCGAAACTCTAAAATGCCTGTTTCAGAACAATGCCAGCCGCATGCCTGTCTAAACTCTAAAATGCCTGTCAAATGCGGCAAACGCCTGTCATAAACGGTAACCAACGTTACGACGCTGATGTTGATACTCACAGAATCATGGAACACCTCATGCAGCGTGATGATGTAGGGACATCCTTGACACGCCTTGAGGAGCTCTATCTCTTGCTTGATGTCTTTCTTTTGGGTTGATATTATCTGTTGGACAAAACATAAGAATATAAATTTTTATGGCAAGAAAATATAATGTCATATGAACTTCTCGCCTATATTCTTCGGCAGCCTTTTTAGCTCCTCTGTTATATTGTCGGAACATGGCCCTAATCGACCATTATTATTATTTAGAAGAGGTAGGGTCCTAGGCCCCTTTGTCACTGCGACCTGCGAAGATCGACCGTCACATAAGCGTCCACACTTACTTTAACAGCGTACTCCTTGCCCGACTGCCGGTGTATGCACTTCCGGCACACGGAGTACGAACCGTCGCCCAGGAGAGGCGTGCTGAGCTCCACCGCGTACTTCTGGAAGAATGGCGAGTCCTGGAAACATAGAGAATAAATTAGAATAGAATTTTGGATACTATTATCACTGTGGGCAGTCAGCTTTGATACCACACCACTTGACTGGCTCATCTTTCCATTACGGCATGAGGGATTTCTTTCTGATAGGCGATAGCTCATGCAGACCACAGGCGCCCACTTTTTAACCGAGTTAAAAAAGGGAGGAAGTTCCATGTTTGATGCGTATGTTTTTTATGTATGTTCATCGATTTCTCGGAAGGTAGATCCCGAGGTGATCCCGTAAATGATCTGATCTTGGAGTACGAGATGGGGGAAGGGAACTCCTCAATGGATGCATTTTGTTATTATCTTGGGCTTGTGTAAATGTTTATTCCACTAAGAGCTATGTTCACCGATAGGGTAGGGTAGATAGTACGGTAGGTATGGTAGATAGGCTAGGGTAGGTAGGTAGGTAGGGTAGGTATGGTAGATAGACTAGGGTAGGTAGGTGCACAGTTCATTTATTGGCGGTACGAAGTTCGCCGGGTCAGCTAGTTATAATATATAATTGTAAACGGCTGCTTTTGTCTTAATCGTCTGTTAATTTGTTGGTGAAAATTGCCCTAAAAATGACAAATATTTTTTTTTACGTTTGATGTCGGTATTACTATTTATTCAAGTTTATTAAATTCTTTCTTGTTTTCGTAGTTTCAGTTATGTCGTCTTCCTAGATCAATTTGTAAGTGTAAAGTATGATTAGTGTTCGTACCTTGGCGACCCATCCTTTGAGCTTATCGTACTTCTGTCCCGTGGCCTGCATCCATATCTGGTCAGATATCACGTTTTCAGAGAACAGTATGCTTGGGGCCACATATGAATAACCTGTAAACAAACATTATCATCAGCTATAGTTTAAATAGTGTTATCAAATTCAGATTTTTTATTGCAAGTAAATGATTATATAAAGTCACAATAATTTAAAATAGTACAATAATATAAAAGAAAAAAATAATTTAAATAAAAATCATAAAAATCTAATCATAAAAAACATTCAAGTTCATATTCATTCATAAAATCTTTTTATTTTTTTTAAACGTTACCCCTCACTAGGATTTCTCCTGTATCGAGGGTACAGTTTACAAACATACATGTCACATGCACATACAACCAGAACCGAAACAACTATCTGTAGATCATACAAATATTTGTTCCGTGCGGGGATCGAACCCGCGGCACGTAGCGCAGAAAGCAAATCGCTTATCTTCTAGCTTCGTATCGTGATGGTCAGTGGGTAGGTGATATAGATGGTACGATGGTAATTTACCAGTGGCGAAGGGTGACAGTTTTAAAAGGGGAAGCCGTCCCATAAATGCCTTATATAAATTGCTGCAATTAATGCTGCAAGACAAAAATGCATAGCGTCTCTTCTAATCTATATAATATAGTCATGTCTGGGGAGGGCTCGACCTAACTGAATAACAAGCCATATTACGTTGGTCTTTTCACTAACCAATTCCTAAAGGGAAGCTGATGGGAATCGGGTTGTATGGACTCTTCGCCACTGTAACTCACCAAGGAACAGCTTGTCGTGATGCTTGGGCGCCTGCGCGGGCGAGTCGGTGGGCGGCATGCGCGTGAACTCGTCGGCGAAGTTGCACGTGTCGGCCGCGTGGTTCAGCACGGGCACGAACGGGGCCGACATCGAGCGACCGGCCACTGCTTCCCAATCCAGGGTCTATATTGGAAGGAATTTGTTATTATAAAGGTTTTTTAGATTACATACTATTAGCACATCGTCACAAGAGTAAGTTTCACTAAACAAGTTCTTTCGGGGGAAGTTGGTAAGCCTAAAATTGTATTGTATTATTCAATGTATACAGGATTTTTTTTAAGTAGTGCGCAAAATTTGTAGAGTGATTCACTGTCCGGTCCCCAATTCAACCGCAGTACTAAAATTAAATCCAAAACAAAATAAAAATTGATTTTGTATGGCTTGCGCTAGTAAATTATGCGTGTCCCCCATACTAAGTCGAATTTTTGTTTTGTTTTAAAATGTATCTCAATACTGCGGTTGCATTTAGGAACCGAGACTGAATCACTCTACAAATTATAGGCACTATATAAATAAATATCCTGTATCCTTAAGTGTGTGGATCAGACCATCAAACTGAACAAATTTCTTTACGGGACCAACATCGTATTCGCGAAAAAATTATCAGCTGTCCCCTACCCTTGGGGGTCAAGTAAATATTGAAGTTTTTGTATGGGACAGCTGAATTATTTTTTCGCGCTTACGATGTTGGTCCCATAGAGAAACATGTGTTTAGTCTTTCAATTTTTTAGAAAGAAAATAAAGAAAGAAAACTTAACTAAAACTTTTTCTTTTTTTATCATTTCAACTTTTCAACAGGATGATGAGTTTACTCTATAATAAAAGTAAATATATAATTTCAGTAGATGGATGTATTTTTTATTTTAAATCTACAATTAAAACACCAAAGTTTTACAATTCAGGTGTACTCGTAACTTATACAAGATTTTAGTCTAAAATCATGTTACAATAAAGAAAACAAGTAAGGTCAGTTTATTAAAGTTGGTGTAGAAATAATTTTAAGGCTCTATATATTCTACCATTGCTGGTAATAGGAACTAACCTCGGAACGTATATCTAACCTGGAAAAACGAGTGCCTCTTGAGTTCATCTGCGTCACCCTCACCGCCCCCCAGCCGACGACGGGGGTCTTTTACCAGTAATCTGCGGAAAACAAACATAGTCTTATTAGAGAGAGAATAAAATATTATAGTTTAAAAAAAAACTATAGAACATGCTTTAGTCATCCAAACTGAACGTGTATGCAAAATTTCAGCTCAATCGGAAACCGGGAAGTGAGTCAAATTTAACTTCCAAGATTTTCTTACATAGTTAGTTAGTTACAGGTGAAGCTAATAAAAGCGTGTTAAAAAAGATCATAGAATCTACGAGTAAAAGCGAGTAATGATAATAATATCAGAGATTTCGAAATCAAATCGATAAAGAGCGTATTCATACGAGCGTTATCTATAATCAGCGTTAACGCCAAATTTTAACGCCAATATAACGCTGAGTAATTAGAGCGTCAGCGTTGCCTTAGCGAGTTTTGAGCGTTGAGCGTACATACATAACCTAACCGTCAATAACCCCCGATCCCAACTAGAAAATGAGCTGTAACTTTTGAACGGCTGAACACATTTTCATGAAACATAGCTAAGATGATACCTGATTAAACTAGCTTTCAATTAAAAATAACTGCATTAAAAGCGTGCGTCCATTCGTGTTGGAGCTATGCCACAAACAGATACCGACAATAAAGAGGGGTGTTATAAGATTGTAGTGTGTATCTGTCTGTCTGTGGCATCGTAGCTCCAAGACTGAAGGACTGATTTCAATGCAGTTATTTTTAACCGAAAGCTAGTTAAATCGAGTATCATTTTAGCTATGTTTCATGAAAATCTGTTCAGCCGTTCAAAAACTACAAGCTCTTTTTGTAGTTGGAGCCGGGGGGGATTTTGACGGTTAGGTTATTTGTACTCTGCTTAAGTTGCATTTGAGATCAGTTCAACTGTGTGTGGATCTAGCGAGAAGTTGCGTTTTCACTTTTGGTCAAAGATGAGCGAACTTCACTTCATCACTAGATAGTATAAAATAAAGTCGCATTCCGCGTCTGTCTGTCAGTCTGCCTGTCTGTATATCCGCTAACTCCTCCTAAACCACGCAACGGATTTTGATGCGGTTTTCACCGTCAATTAGATAATTTTTCACGGAAGGTGTATATGTATAATACTTTGATATTTAATGTAAGGATAGTAGGATAGGGTCGCTAGTATTTTATCTTGCCATCTTCAACTTACTTCCTAATAAAGTCCTGTACTTCGGGGCTGACATCCGGCGGGACGGGGTAGCTGCACCGCACGATACGCTTGGTGATCTCCTGCTGAGTATTCTTCTCTCCTTCTACCGTGAACGGAGAGGCTCCCGTGAGGAGCTCGTAGGTCAACACGCCGACAGACCACCAGTCTACCGCCTGGAGACAAGAGAAAGGGTAATTTTAGTATTTTCAATTTCGAAAGAAAAATCATTTATTTGGACTAACTAGACACCAGACAACACAATGCACAAACAATTTCAACTCTTTATTGCATAAGTATCACATGTGTGTTTTACAAGATCTTAATAATAATTACAAGTTCACATGAACCCTGTAGGGCACAACAATTTAATAATTTGAGTAGTAGAATAATATAAAATAATAGGTATTTAAAATCATTATAATAAGTAACTAGAGGTCGTCTAGTGGTCTCAATTCGACCGTAATACTATAAATTAATATATTTTAGGTTTCCGCAATGGTTTCTGCACTCCTCCATATAAACTTTAACTATGCCAAATCGCACACTCCTCCGTGCGCGCAATATGCTTAAAAAGGGATACAAAGTTTTCTCTTCACGTATTAATATATAGAAGATAAATAGGTAATTAATTTTAATCCATAGTTCCGTTTTAGATAGTATTTTGAAGGATGCTGAAATGGCAGTCGCTCTCGGCATAATAATAATATTTTGCCGCAACTATGCAAATAAATATTCTTAATTCTATGTCATCGAAAAATCACTCAAATACCAGGCATAAGGAAACTCGTACTGTCATTACCGAGCCGTATAAAACAGTTTGATCGATAAACAAGAGCGGCCTTGGATAACATAAATGAGAACCGCGCACCATTTCCTTCGAGATTATCTGCAAGTACAACTGATAATCGTGACAATTCACTGTTCTTATGATTTAGAAGTGAGGAGCAGATTGCAGTGCACAGAAATTTCTTGCAGGGTAAGCAAAAAAAGCTTAGGGCCATGTTCACGATAACATAACAGATGTTTAAAATTAAATCGGCTGATTACCCATACAAAAATTCATTAATTAAAAATTCATGTTTAAAGGGCTGATTTTGCACTAATCAACTGTGAACTGTTTAGTGTAGTCGGTGAACTTGGGCGTTAGTGCTGCATTGTCAAGTGAAATGATGTTTTTGATTGGCCACCCCACCCTAACACGATACACCGATCCAAATATTCTTAAGAGTATATTTTTGTCTTTATGGAGTGCTCGCCACTGGTTGATTGAAAATATGCTGGTATTGACGTGAAAATTTAAAAATATGCGGAATTAGCGAAGAAGATACAGGGATTGAGAGACAAAATGAAAAATCGAGAAAGAAAACGCTAAAGTTGCCCTCGACATTTTCGTGGACAAACCAGCTGCCTGATTACGTGTGATAAATATGACAGTTGCTGTCGCAAATAAACGTCCTATTGAATGCATTGTTTGTTGGTCACTGTGGCTGTCAGATTTTTCTTACAAAATCAAGGCGCCTCCACCCTGTCTCTTTGAAAGACGACAAAATGAGAAAAAAAAAGGTAAAGAAATAGTTTTGTCCTCGACTTTTCCGTGGACAAACCCGTTTTCTCCACAGTTTGTCTCCTTGACAGTAGACAAAACGAAAATCGAGAGAGAAACAAATTTTTTGGGCTGCTGACTCCCATAACGACTGTTATAGATATTCGTATGACAACTGCAGGTTATATTGTATAACCGTTTATTGAAACTTTGCAAGCTGCTAATAATATGATAATGAATGTCAAACACAATAATAAATCTACTAATTTATCAGAAATCATTATTATCGTGATACTATCTATTCTTCGTGCTTTCAGACAGTATATTTGTTTGACATTGGAATTAACGTTCCGCATTGAAACATATGTACTGAGAAATATATAGAGAAGACACGTGCTAGATGAATATAAAAATACTCGCACGTTCCAAAGTTATCTAACTAAACGACAAAACATAGTTCTTATAAATATACATCCAATGTTTATGATTATGTATTTCTGCATTTTACTTTGTCTGGAAATAGCTTATAGCACAAGAAAAATCGTGTAGGAAAATTATTTTCCCGAGACAAAATGTCTTTTCCACGATTCGCCGAACATTGCCGAGGTGTCCCGATGTTAGCCGACCTACGCTCGTGCGCTCGAGTCGGTTTCCGGAGGAACCTTGGCGACCGATATTAACGTCGCCACATAACGAACGGTATATTGTAAACAACTTTTTTAAGTACTTATATCATATAATGGAAAGACATAATTTTTACTCCAACTATAATTTTATCGTCCTAACCTTGTCATAGTCGTTGGGGTTGGCAGATGAGGCTGACTATCAGTATTTAGCACGAAGCGACTGCTATCCGACTTAGGTACTCATAAAACATTCATTGTACAGTCACGACCACAAATATTTATAAGTCGCAGGGATATTGTCAAACCAGTGATATTATAATTTCACTACGGACCAATCATTGACCGTCTCACAATTTAATGGCCTTGCACATACAGAGAAATTGTCAAAATATAACTGCCTTGCAATATCACTGCGTGGGTCCAGTGGAATTATAATGTCACTGAAATGAGCCCGTGAAATTGTGAGAAATGGAGGCGGTTGACAAAGTTTCGTGCAATTATGATTTCACTAGTTTGACAATAAAACTAGCGACATTCAAAAGTGAATTTTAGAAGAACTAGACGATAAAAATTTCCAAACATTGTTCAAATAATACCTGCAAACACGTAAATACATACTTGGTTTGTGTTAATAAAATTCACTAGGTATCAAATAGTTTTTCTATGTGTACAGTGTACACTGTACATATTTGTGTGACTGTACATACAGGCGATGCTAAATTGAAGCCTTCTGTCACCCCCTTTTATTATCATAACGACCTCTCTTCATAATTCGTCCTTTAGATAACATTGCTATATTTAGACGTGTGAATATGTAAAATATTTATTTCCGCAATATTTGTTCGTGTCACGATTTTAACCTAAATAATGCAGTCGCCGAAGCTGATCGCGAATTATCGTATTGTGGGTGGATAAGTTCGTTACCAACATTATAGAAGGGAATATAGAGGCAAAAAGAAAAAGAGGAAGACCAAGAAGAAACTACATTGATCAGCTTATAGAAAACGCAAATATAATAATTAATCATTTATTTCAGACTCATCCTAAGATTACATCCATATTTGTTAGTGAAATTGTGAGCTTACAAACTAATGTTAGTAATAAAATGATGGAACATTAAAAATAATAATAATAAATAATGTAAGTATTAAAAATTGAATAAAGGTCATAATAATACTTAATAATAATTAGTTTTATTAAATGACATACCTATAATAACAATAAATAAAAGAGAAATAAAATATAAACAAATATAATATAAAATATAATAAAATATAAATATAAACAATAAATAAAAGAGAAATAATAAATAAATATAGAAACATATAAAGACTTAAAAGATTTGGAAATTGCTACACCGACATGTCCCTAGGACTTAAATTTTGGATGGATGGGGTGGATCTGTTGGATGGTCGAAATGTGGCCATGTACCAACGTAAAACAGATGCTAAAGATCTTCCTACTTATACAAAATCCTGCCTTTCTAATCCCGACCCCTTTAAGAGGTTATTGTAATCATAATTATAAACATTTTTTTCTGGGAATATCTGCTGTTCCATAAAAATAATTCAATATTATTGGATTAAATGTATGGAACAGCTAATTTATCTTCGCGATTTCTACGTTATTAAAGAGAGAAACGATGATTTGACTGAGAATTGTATGAGTCAGTGGCGAAGGCTGACAGTTTTAAAAGGGGAAGCCATCGCAAAAATGCCCTCTAAAAATTGCTGCAATTAATGCTGGAAGACAAAAATCCATCCCGTCTCTTGTAATCTATATATAGTCATGTTTGGAAGAGCTTGACCTAACGGAATAACAAGCCATATTACGTTGGTCTAAGCACTAACCAATTCCTAAAGGGAAGCCGATGGGAATCGGGTTGTATGGACTCTTCGCCACTGGATGAGTATAAAAATTATGTAAGTAATTACTATGAGAACCCATAGAGTAGAGAAACTTCAAGATTCTGTTCTAGCTAGAGGACAACTAGTATGGGATATAATTAATAACGAATCGAGATGGTCTACTGTGTCTTTTCCATTTGAGAAGATAGATAACTCTACAGATTTTGTTTTTATTCCGGATGCAATCAATCATTTTGATAAACAATCTTATTACCGACAAAACTTGAATACAATTGCTAAACATTGTAAATGAATTAAATTACAGTACATTGCTAAAACTCAACCTTGATAGCATCTTCCTGGATAAAATTTCTGAGTGAGTCAGAAGAATCAATTCATCTGTTTAATGGTAATAAGCTGAAACTTCTTATTAACCCCGACAGAACAGGGGTGTGTTATAAATTTGTAGTGTGTATCTGTGTCTCTGTCTGTGGCATCGTAGCTCCAAAGCGGATGGACCGATTTCAATGTAGTTTTTTTAATTGAAAGCTAGTTTAATCGGGTATCATCTTAGCTATGTTTCATAAAAATCTGTTCAGCCGTGCAAAAGTTACAGCTCTTTTTAACACGCTTTTTAATTAGCTTCACCTGTAACTAACTATGTAAGAAAATCTTGGAAGTTAAATTTGACCCACTTCCCGGTTTTCGATTGAGCTGAAATTTCGCATACACCTTCAGTTTGGATGGCTAAAGCGTGTTCTATAGTTTTTTTAAAACTATAATATTTTATTTGATGGTTAGATTATTTAATTATATGCTATTCTTTTCCTCTTGTTTTTTGTGTTTATTCTGTATGTTGTGTCCAAAAAAAATGTTTATTCAATTCTATTCAGATTGGTGACCGGCAGGAATGATTGTAGTAATGATTTAAAACTTTTGACATTTTATGACAATCAATTGCCATTAACTTTGACCTAACGATATTAACTCATTAATTGGCAAGCAATTAAATTAATAGCTTTATGAATTTTATGTCCTTTTAACTAAACATGCATGACTAAACTGTTTGATATTTAAATTTTAAAGGTTAAATAAGCTAAATTGCAATAATATAATTATGTTATTAACTCTTTGGATGGAATAGAAACTATCCCTCTTAATAAGTATAGGGGTTGGTTAATGTTGGTTTCTTTTAAGGGCCCTCTACACGTTGGAGAATAGAACCGAACGCGAACTTGTGGAGGGCGCATTTGCGTGCACTCACGACGGATAGCGGATGAATGACACCGCACATTGTCGAATGTCAACGAATGCAGGAAAATGGACCCTCCATACTTTCATGTTCGCCTCTATTCGCCGAACGTATACAGGGCCCTTTACAATAGGTAGTAAAACTGAAGTATATTAATGATTTATGGAATATAATAGTTGATACATGTCTTCTTAATCACTTAAATTCTTAGCATTTCTCAGCCTGACTCCGCTTGCTAAAAATCTAGCCGAAAATAGTCTAGCATAACGGTAGTCTTCGTAGATATTATAGTTCCATTTCTCTGAATTCAAGTACAGTAACGACCATTTAAAAAATTGCTACAATATTTTTTTGACAGATGGCAAAATTTGCGAACCGTTACCAGCGCAACAACGGTTTTCACCGAGGTTTAAAAATAGACGCGCAATCTAAACTTTATTACTGTATAAATAGAGTTGAGTTCAGTTTGCATGCAACGCCATAGAATCAAACCTTGAACGTGGAAGGAGCGAGGCCATAGCGGCGGTCTTGCGGAAGGTTACATGGATATAATGCAACTATTCTGAAATAAACTTTATAGGAAATAGTAGTAAAGTCGACATTCCTTTACACTATTGAGACGAGCTCTCTTTTTATGAGATTTAGTACTTTATTTCTTGTATAATAAGGTTGGAAATACTTTGTTATGTTGAAGTAGAATCTGGGTCGTTTGGTAGAAGATTTTTGGCAAGTTCGTTGGATGGTAACAGAGTAAATTTACCAACGGTACATGAAATGTATGTTTGGTTTAAGATATTGCTTGTTCTTTGGTGTCTACTTATCGTATCGTTACGCCTGTGTATCCAAGGGGTGTAGCAGAGCTGTACAATGTAGGTATAAACTATACGCTCGTCTTTGAGAAAAATGCTTTAATTTCATTAAATTGTTGAGTAAACATTAGCGTTGGTACATAGCTTTTCGAAACTATAATATAGATTTAGGTTATAATCAGGAATTTGATTCCAATAAATCTAAATTCCGTCAAGGGTGAACCGTGGGCGTACAAAAGACATGGCGCCTACCCCTTTAGCTATCAAAGGCAAAATACTTGAGTTAGTAACACTAATTTATTTCTAAACAACAATAACCCACAAAGGAATTTCTTTATTCACTTATTTGCATAACTGCAGTATATTTTGCCATGTTTTAGTTAAATATAAAAACTCGTGCTTGGTACCGGTACTGCTTACCTATCAAAGAATTATAGATATTCAACACGACTGCAGTTTTAACCAAATGGCATTGAAGGAAAATAAATACAAGTTTAGGTGGAATGGGTATGTATACCACGTGTAATAGAAATGCGTGGTCATATTGTGTGGATCAGACCATCAAACTGAACAACTTTCTTTATGGGACCAACATCGTAATCGCGAAAAAATCGTCAGTTGTCCTATATGTTTGGGTCGATTAGGTATTGACGTTTTGTAAGGAACAGCTGATAATTTTTTCGCGATTACGATGTTGGTCCCATAGAGAAAGTTGTTCAGTTTGATGGTCTGATCCAAACCCTTAAATATGACCACGCATTTCTGATAAACGTTTTATAAAGCCAAAAGGCACTATTGTATTCATAATTATGAACAACTTCTACTATGGGACAAAACCTGAAATCGCGAAAGATAAAGCTGCTGTTTCATACAAATATTTCAATATTACTCGACAAATTAATGGAACAGTTTATTTTTATATCGCGATGAGGGTTGGTCCCATTGTAAGAGTTGTTATAAATGATGAGTACATGAGAACAATTACCCCTTTTTGGATTTATGTACCTGTTCTGCCTAACCGTGTATACAGACCATTACAGGATAAATTTTATGCAGTGCGCAAAATTTGTAGAGTGATTCAATGTCCGTTCCCAAATGCAACCACCGCAGTACTAAAATTAACCACAAAATAAAACATTGATTTTGTATGGCTTGCGCTAGTAAATCATGCTTGTCCTCCATACTAAGTCAAATTTTCGTTTTGTATTAAAGTGTATCCCAATACTGCGGTTGCATTTAGGAACAGTGACTGAATCACTGTACAAATTATGCGCACTACATAAAAAATTACCTCTATGTACTTAATATTAGACTGGAAATTATTAATAATACCGGAAGAAGGTTTGAGGGGCAATAATGATTCCACTTAACAGTAAGTGCTATTATCGGTCCGTTACTGATAAAATATTCTTAACACACTTAGTTTCAATCACATGTAGGATTTGTTGTTCAATACTGTAGCCATGACATTTACATTAGGGCAAGACGATAGAAGCCTACGCCTTATAAGGGGGCATGGAAAATAATCTAAGAAATGAATTAAGAACATCCCTTAGATATTGTGTAGTAAGCTTGATTTATGAAAAGAGTATCCATCGAGTTTCTTGCCGGTATCTTCTCCAGGACCAACCCACTTGGAACCGTGCGCCTAGAATCACGACGTTTTGAAAGTGCCTGCAAAGGCCCAGTTGAAATAAAAATCTTTGACTTTGACTTTGATATATTTGTTCACTCAGTCCCCGATGTCTGAAAGGCTGGTCCAATCTCTGATCATATTAAATCTCATGTTCCTGTTGTGATTGCTTGCACAATCATCAAAACTTCCATTGTCAATCAAACATGATCTTATCGAATATCACAGATATATAATTAACAGAGAGATAGCGAGTTTATCAATATCACATATTTTTATGCAACCTTTATTACAGGAAACGTGAGTTTACTTCGGGAGGAAACAGATATTACCTAGAATATTCTAGATGTCTTCTTCTAGCTAATCCCCGTAGTGAAATAGATGACGGACTAGTTTGTCAGCAAGATTCGTATCGGGGGCCAGGGCTGAATGGCTGGGAACTGGGAACCATTTCGGAATTTGAAAAGTCCCGATAAAAAGCTATATAGAAAAAAAAAAAAGTCCGGACAAAATAAAAGAACCGGATATTTTAGTCACAAAATGAAATAATCAATTCTACGCGCAGCGCATGTTTTACAGGGATCGCGGGTGCGGAGTGTGATAATTTATTAATATAACTATCTAAGACTGATTTTATCTATTATTTTAAATAATTTAATGCGAAAATTAATTCAATTTTTTTTTCCATCTTATTTAAAACCCGGATAGATTAAAAACGGGCGAAGGCCGAATGTCCGGATATGTTCTGAAAAATCCGGACGGGTGGTAACCCTAATCAGAGGCTCTTTCTGTATGTCCTTTACCTCATTTATTAAGACTGAATACACACCAATGGCCTATTAATATTTACGCTACGCGAAATAAATTGAAGAAATATTATTAATTTAATTCCATACATAATGATAGTAGCTACATACGTTAGTAAATACAGCAATTATTCATAAAAACCGGGTTAACGAACACAACATACATTAAACATACGTACATAATAATGTACCTAGTACTAGTTAATGTTCGACTAAATAAGGTTTAAAGAAACTTTATTCTCAATAAAAACATAATGTCACTTACTTGAGAACAATACTAAACATACTTAAAATTACAAAAGTTCGCCATCGTCAGTTACAGACTTGTTATTTTAGATTTTAGATTACTCATCCAATGCATTCATTTCTCCAGTGATCGATTTGCGATTATATACTGACTAAGCTGAGTTTTGAATGCATTAAATGTATGTATTTGCCTTATTAATTCAACAGACTTCCTTGATATAAATTAAATTATAAATTAAATTGACGATGTTTGATTGCTGATACTTTGTTATTTTTAAATAGTTTTAACAACAAAAATACACATTGTTAAGCCTAATCTTTTACCCCCTATCACAAATGATGGCTTAAAGCAAATCTACTAAAACCCAGGTTTTAAATATATCCGTCACTTTCTAACGTCATATAACAGAAAGAGATGGGAGCTTTCAACAGGATTTCAAAGCTTACGTCTTTGAAATCCTGTTCCTGTCAATAATTTTTCAAGATTTCTTCGTAGTTAGTAATTGTTATTTTATATAACAAAGCCTTACCCCGTTCGAGAAGCCTATTAAAATCCTTGATAAGTAAATCTGCTGATAAATCTATGTTAAATTGATATTATTCGGTGGAATCACAACAGCTACCATCAGGCTTGCGAGTTAGCAGATTTAAAAATAAATGATAAACATTTGAACCACCGATTGAGGAAGAAAGAAAGACTGTCCCTTCTTCTAAGATGAGAAGATGCCTGAAGAAGTCTCTGAAAATGTACGAGACAATAGGTATTCTGCAGATAACTTTCCATTAAGTAATAGGTGAAGGTTACTTGAATAGAAAAACTCGCAAGAAAAACGACAATAGGAAACAATAAAAAACCAACTATTTATTTTCCTCGTGTTATATAACTTTTAGAATATTTAACTTCTAGTTCTTTTCATGAATCGAAGCTATCATACTTGTGTAACTTTCTTGTCAAGGAACAATCTTTTCTCATATTTTATCTTACAAATAAGTCTTATAAAGTGAAGTACACAATAGCCCGAAGGACAATCAAAAGAGCTATTTAAGTAGAATGCTGAAGTAATTTATGTGTATAGCTTGGCAACGTCCGTTCAGACTCAATGCCAGGCCCTGGCTATAATAACACGAAAGTATAAAAAGAAAGAGACACAGGAAGTAAGGATAGCCTAAGTGACAGAAGGCTCACATGTCCAGTCTAGAAGAGTGCGAATTTGATCTTTAGTTACAGCAAATTAGAAGATACTTTTTAGTGAATGTTTGTAATTGACCCGTTAATTTCGTTAGCTAAGAAGAAAAAGGCCAATCAGCTGTAACTCATATACCACATGACATAATAGACAATGAAACTGCGGGTCTACCGCGTAACTAAAATGATAATGAACATTGACTCTGGTAATGAATTTGAATACGATCGTGAGAGATTTAACTTCAAGCTACCTTGTAAAAAACAGACCAATCATGAAGTTGGGACTCCTATCTTCATGATCGGTAATTTTTTTAAATCAACACAGGGTACTAATCCTTGACTGGAATCCGAACTATGTTGCCATGGAAATATCAAGTATTGGTTTAGTAAATTTTGTCCCCACATCTCTACTAATTACTCATGGGGACATGGTTTTGAGTGACGACATTTCAATAACTAAAGATTCATACTCCAGTGAATAGGTGTTTAGAGTTGATTGTAGTAAGAATTCACGAACACTACTGCGCAATAATAACGCTAGTACGCCAGATATTGCATAACTCTTGAGTCGATTTGTTCAAGTCTATGTCGTGTTTATTGACTGCATTTAAATATAAATAGGATTAGTTAAAATATTGGGTAACAGTGCTATTTTTAAAAGTCTCAACAATTTACCTAATAATTATTCAACTCGAAATAATTACTATTCAAATGTGTGCAATCTGAATATAAATAAATCTTTGTAAACAAAAAGCAGTAAATCCTATAACTAATTGTACTGTCATCTTTTCATGTGAACACAGAATTTTAGTATTTTAATTATGAAAACAAAAAAACAAACACTGTTTGAGATTAATTCTAGTACCCTGATAATAAAAATGGATATACAAAAGTTTACAATGTGGCAAACGCTAAGAAGGAACAAGACTGAAGTATTTTTCTTATTATCAATCAGTACATTGCTCTCAAAGGCGTCTTCGAAGTCTAAATCCTAAAACAGTGGAAAATTTAATAGCCACAGGGTTTTTGAAATTATGATCGAAATAGAACCAAAAGCCATGAAGGATCTCTTCCAAATGTATTATATTAACGGCAGTTGCTTAACAATACGCATACAAACATTATTGAGGTCAGCAAGCCTCTTTTTGGGAGTGTAAAGCACTGAACTAAAATCAAAAATCAACTTCCTACGGACACGTCTTCCATACGTTCCGTTATCCAAGCAAGCAGTAGGCGTGCCTCTAGCAATTTGCATGACATTGGGTCGGCCGTGTTTCACTAAATTATCGCGAGACAAGGTCGGGTGTTACTACACGGTGTAGACTCGCGTGATTCTGAAGATGTTATAATAAACGTAGATGTTTATTGTTTGTTTGTTTTCTAGCTTGATTTTAAATGCGGTGAAGATAGATTTTTAGGAAAGAGAGCCGTTTTATGTGAAGCAGAAACAGTTGTAGCTTAAGGTGGTATGAACATTGGTCATGATGACTAAACAGAAAATAAAAATCGTGATATCATAAAGGATACCATTGACCTGCTAATGAGCAAATAATTTGTGTTTCAAAACACATTTTAACCTAAGGCCTTTAAATATTAAGAAAAAACCATCAAAACAGGTATCGCATAAAAAGTGAATAACCAAAACAGCCTTAATCTCTCGCAATTAAAATCTCAAATAATGATTCGATCAAATTACATCAATCAACTTTAATCTATTGCGAATTTACGATATGCGCCACAGAATCTGATCCTCCATCTTTCTTACTTAATCAGACCCAGCTGGTTTCTCTAGGTCAAATTATGATAACGATAACTAAATCTATGAGATGAGACGAAACTGAAAAGATTCAAAAAATTGCTATGATGAAGGTTGTTACATACAATAATAAAACCAGACGACTCCTATTAAGTACATATGCACTAAATCCATTGTCAAACACTTTGTTCAAACGGGTCGTGTATTTGGAGCAGTCACACAAACCCACATAGTGGCGTATAATTAAAATTTAATTTAGATCGGATCGGAAGTGGGTCGTGCTAGTACTAGCAATGTGAACTAGATTGAAACGCGTCGTAGGATAACTGCAAGTGCATTGTCTGTTCCGGGTATTTGATTTTGAATTTAAATAAGTTTGCTTTTTTCTACCATAAACATGGACGAAAGTAGAAAATGTAATTAGAAATATCTTCCAAACTGCAACACTACAATAACCTTGGTTTGAATAATAAATATTGAAGAGTTCAACCTGTAGATAACAGTGATTTTGTCGGAGCTGGATTGCATTTTATTTCTTCCGCTCAAACGATAATGGAAGGAAATGCCCATTTGTATGTCAAACAGTCTAAATAAAACCTCATTATGACAACTTTCTTTATAGAAATCCTTTGGAAAAATCCTTTGCCATAATACTCGGTCACGTGCCGCTTTCTGAATAAACAGCCACAAACAAAAAACCCTTTGTTTAACCAAAAACAACATAAAAAATATTTGCACGTGAACGAAATCTCGTGCTTGAAAATTATTCTTCGAACCTTCTCATTGAAGCATTGCTTCGTAATAATGTTGCTATTCATCTATTTAAAGCTGAAATGGATATCTGTTATGGTATTAAGCGCTGTAAACAAATAAAAATAGATTGCAACGAGGTCGAGATATGAAACATTAATAGTTTTATCGTATACGGAAGAACATGCATACAGCATATTAGAGATAGCATTACACTTTCAGAATTAGAAATTGGGTTACTAAGACCAGAATTCTCTGTAGTGTTAAGGATATCTTAAGTAACTCAGCTGGTTTTTTAAAGTTATGTATTAATTTGAATTTATTTAAAGCAAATTCATGAGATTCATATTGCAAAATGTCTGTACGTTCAGTAATAAATGCAAAACCAGTAGGAATTTGACCGCTCTTAAGCAACCCTTTGAGACCTTTGGAAAAAAGTAATGTCGAGAAAATGCAAGAAGAAATAGTTGAAACTTTCTAATCTCCTAATCTGGAATACATCATAACGCATTATCTAACATACTTGATAAAGCAGTCTATGGTTTCTAATCTTCAATGTTTACAGTACCGTCCAGTCGATGTTCTGCTATTTTGAAATTGAAAAGAAGCTCTTTAGGACATCCAAAATTTACCTTTCAAGCAATGGCGCAAGAAACTCCAGTACAATCTATCATATTGACAGACAGCTATAGATCGACCAAAGAAGAATCTTTTATAGGAAACGAGCTCTTTGTCTGTTCCAAAAATCTTCTATGCTTTAGGCCCTTTCAAGTAATATATCTTTAGTACAATTACCAACCAAATTCCAGTACAATCTATAATGTTTACAGACATAGCTGCTTCACGTGACCGGTGCGGACTGCGGACGGAGCGGCGGCCACGTGAGACCGGCACGTTGCCACTCACACAAGCGTTCCGTGTGTATATAGAGACTATAGTGAATGAGTTTGTTTGGGAGCCTTTGAAATGTGTTTTGATTTTTTTGTCATTAGAAGTAGGCATGTGAGTTATGAAGTTTGTTTTAGGGTTAGATTTTTGTTACGGATTAGTGTCTTTTACGAAGCCGTTCAGTTCAGGTAAATTATGGTCAGCTAATGATGTCTAGTAGATTGAAATGTTAATTAACACGTAAAGTGTAAAACATTAATATTTGTTTTGACGGATAACAAGTTGTTCAGTGCAGAGATACTACAGCTGTTGATAATTTGCTTCCTGTTCCTGTTCCATAAGGAATTTGGCAATAAGAAGTATCAAGTTATCTGGTTACCGCTTACCAAGAACGTGACATATAAACAAAGCACTAAATAATCACATCGCATGTCCTTGGTTGATACAAGTTTCTTATCACACTGCTTTAAAAATAAAGACAATAAAAATATATTCATTTCTTCTGTACATTCGTGTTTATTGTTTGTTGTTATATCTCAAGGACTGAGTAGATGCGGAAGGTTGGGAAGTTTGGTAAGGACCATTATCCAGACCAAAGATCCAAAATTACTGCCTTGCAATATCACTGCGTGGGTCCAGTGGAATTATAATGTCACTGAAATGAGCCCGTGAAATTGTGAGAAATGTAGGTAGTTGACAAAGTTTCGTGCAATTGTAATTTCACTAGTGAAATTATAATATCACTGGTTTGAGAATAACACGGCGACATCTATATTGCATGGACATTGGTGTACATAAGTTTAAAAAATAAAAACGTTTTATTATTTCGTAGTTATTTCAGAAATTTCAGAATGCTTATCGTCTGGCCTCCTGATGTTAAAGTTTAATCAAGTAATGTTTCTTCTAATTTCAGGCTCACGTCTAATACAATTATTTTAAGTTGAAACGCACATCTGTATCAAGGGAACTATTTAATATTCATTGGATCCAGACTTATTTCAAGGACTCTGTCTCAAGGTTGAAGCTACCTTCTAGATCTTAACTTGTGTAAAGGTATGTATGAAGTACAGCCCACGCACACAGTCTTAGCAACGCCAAGATTGGATTCCTTGTGTTGTACTTGTAATGGATGAATGAATTAAAGTATTATAAAATGACCACATTTGGCACAAATAACTGCCAGAACATTACAAAAATCAGGCCAAAGCTGAAGCCAACAAACCAGCCGTAAAAGTATTATGCTGAAAATGGGACTCTCAATAACTAGGCCAGAATTACTTCGCTTGGTACTTAGATCAATGATCACACCATGTTGATCTTAGTATTTTGTATTCTGTATAGCCCCATTTGTTAATTTATTTAGAAAACTAAATAAAAAAAATATTAAGTTTGTTTAAATGACTGTACAACTTATAGCATCAGCGTAAAGATCATATTTTACTGCAGTACTCATAAACATTCGTGGTTTTAAAGACGGGCGCAGTCCGGAACTGGGGTCTTACTACGCAGGGCATAAATTGAACTGCCCAGACATTTCCAGGATGAGCTGACCTTGCACTGTATAGGCTTTTCATACAATGAAAGGTCAGCTTATACTGGAAATGTCTGGGCTCGTAGTAAGCCCCGGGGATCGGTTTTACGAAGTTTGCCGATGCGACTTCTTAATTTTGTCGTAATACCTTAATTTGAAAGACTTGTAGGCACTGATGAAATTAAATTTAAATGCAAACGAGGAACTTATAATCTCCTGATATCGGTTATGCAAACTAGACTAAGTCTCATCTCGGACCTAAAGTAGACCACCAACATGCAATCTGCTATCTGGAGTTCCTCTTACTGATTGATAGTAATAAAAGATAATAGACGTCTTGCATCCGATCGTGACTAGTTCCACTCAAAACTAGTATTGACGGACTAGTTAGGTCAGAGATATTCAACATTTTTATAGGGCCGTGCAACACTAGTGAATCGGGGATCGATTGCTTTGCTGAGAGGTAGATCTTGTACAGAAATAAATTAATAGTAAAAAAGCATATTTAAAAATAAGCTTTTACATGAATCACGACGATTTGAAGGTGCCTTCAAAGGCCAGTTGAAATAAAAAACTTTGACTTTGCCTTTGTTTCCTTCAAGCTCTTTCATTTGATAGTAGTTGATACTCATATTAACAGGGTTGAGAAAATATACACCATTCGCCATCTTGTGGCTGCAGTCATTTTGAAAATATTTAAATAATAAGTATTGCATATTGCATTGTCACCAAAACTAAAGATGTATGCAAAATTTCAGCAAAATCGGTTGGCTGGAAATGGTTCAAAATTCAGTTGCAAGATTTGACCTAAACAAACAACAAACACTGCAAGTTAAATAAAAGCTTGTAAAAAACTTTTTGTTTGGAGATCTGGTTGTATTAGGACTCCCGGATCCGCCACGGCTATACTATACTTTAGAACGACTTTTTTTTTAGAAAGTGAACATATTTTTGTCTTTTTAAATGTTGGCAAGAGCGTAGTAACAAAACGTAATAATATACGATATTGTAACATAATCAACTCCATTAGTGTCTATTCTGAACATTTAAAAAATAACTAAAATCCCTGTTTTAACAGCTGTCAGCGATCAACAGAGACATAGGGTTGTCACTGAAATTAACAAAACATTTTTTAAGGTCACGCATGTCATTCTGAATGTTCTGCGCAAGTTTGAGTACCGCTGACTACTTGATAATCGATAAGTTACGACAGAGTCTCGACTGCGACTGGCAATCGATTCAAGCAATGTCATGACAATAGTGAAAGTTATTAAACATTTTGTAACATGTTCTGAAGTGTTACAAATGTAATTATGTGTCAGTCTTCGTTTGCGATGGTTAAAAAGATTGCTAGCTTGTTAACGCGTGAAAGTGATTGATTTATCTAGTAATTGTTAGAAAATTAAAAACTCTTTGAAATGTAACAAAAATTAGAAACTTCCAGATGAGTCAATATTTTTTTTAAATAAACTCTATTGTTATTTCTGTTAAAAGATTATCTTCAAATTAATTGCAATAAAAAAATACAACACCAAAATTATTGATTGATTCAAAAGCATAATTAAATTAAAAATAATGCATTTTGCTTCCTACAACGAACATTAAATTCCATATCAAAACAACATCATTACTAATCAGCGCACAAAAATTCGCAACATTTTTTTATATTTAAATTCTAATTTAACACTTAAGTGCTACCGCATCGAACAAATCGACCGCTGCACATTATGTCATACACGCATGACATAACATAGCAAATCCCAGACCAAGTTCAGGGCTGGACGACCGGTCGGATCCGCGAGGCACACTTACCGGTGGCCTACTGACCTGGATGTGGGCGGCCTCGGCGTCGGGGGGCACATTTTAGCAGTTACAAACAACATTCAATTATCAACTTTATTTTTATACCTTTAAGTCCGATTTACATTGAACAAAACACGAGGATAACGCCGCGATGTTACATTTTAGTCGCGTTCTTGATTTTAATCAACGTTAATGATTTATTTTCTACAGAAAGTCGACGCTTAACATTTTGGGATTATAAAGGCAACTGGCAATAAAGAGGGATAATGGAAGGAGGATACAATACATTTTATATCAGACGCTCCTTGTTTCGTAATCCTCTTTGGAATAAATTTCTTTCAACGACG
Organism: Allophyes oxyacanthae; assembly: GCA_932294325.1. Lineage (NCBI taxonomy): Eukaryota > Metazoa > Arthropoda > Insecta > Lepidoptera > Noctuidae > Allophyes > Allophyes oxyacanthae. The sequence goes on along the minus strand of OW028635.1, from coordinate 7,522,832 downwards.
GCTGTTACATGCGTAAATCCAGTCATAAATATGTACTTTGTAATAATGTCATTACACATTATGTGTATGTTAAATATTCAAGGCGTTTCCATTAGGTATTACTAGCACACAACAAAATAATTCATTCACTTGGCGTATTAGAAATACCTTGGACTGTCATATTTATATGACACTTTTAATTATACTGTCTCATTATATCCGAGAATAGCGGTTACAGGGTTATCTACTTAAATATTTTTAGTTTTAGCTATGCATGCAAACAAGTTTAGTTTAAAACAAAAGGCGGACTACCTCACTGACGTCAAACAACTCGTGTACCAGAATAGGCTATCATAAGCACGGATGGCATTCTATAAATAAATGTATTTTATGCGACAACACCCACTCTCTGATTGCCACCAACTGAAAATTACCATTTTATTTATAGACACTTTTATTTCATAAATATTAAATTTTGTTCTCTTTTATTGTTTTTGAAATGTTGTGACGTAAATCATTTAGAACAGTAAAGTTTAATTTGAGAGTTTCAGAAATGTTGAATATGAAAATCATTATAATTGATTTTAAAAGGGAATTGCTGATGAATCTCATTGTTTGTTTGTTATCGTTCCATACATAAATCAACGTCGACGTTTGTTTTCTATAATATTCTGATTTGAGAACCAAATAAAAACGTTGTTATCGTCTTGAACAAGTTTATTCGCGAAAGAAAAGAATTTCTCAGCATTTTCCCTATCAAACTCTGGGAAACATGGAAATTAACCTCCATATGAATACAAAATAATACTATTATTATGTCCACAGCGAACTGTGACCTTTATTAGTGAAGCCATCTGGAAACCTTCAGGCAGCATTAATGGGTTGCAATATTCACTTGTTGCCCTTTCTACTTAATGGTGTGGGAAATATATTTAAGAGTTTTCCTTCCCAACAATTGGTATTTCCTTGTAAATACTGAGAAAAACAAGACCAAGGACGGACTGAAATGGGCCTGAACGGTTATGTTAATTATTGTTAATTGGTTTGGTTGGCAAACAAATATTTAATGATCAGCAGGCGTAGTATGACCACTATAGAAACTATTTTGTCTACAGAAGAATAGACAATACAGATTGTTAAAATATTTCTACTATTCGGTAGGATTTGGTAAAATAACTACATCACTAACTACGTCCCCGTATCTTTGAAGAGAATATTTTGTCTTTGTCTACGTAGAAACGCAAGTCTAGATGTCGAGGTAGATAGAAAGAGATTTGTCTATTCTTGGAAGAATAGAAATAGAGGGTACAGGATATTGATTTATCGCATTAGATTTGTATGTGTTAAAAATACTAATGAGATGTCAGAATAAACCTGTTTAAACAGTTTCAATAAAATTTTTTTAGGTTGCTTTATTTCTATTCCGACTATTTTCAGTCCCCATTCAGTTCATTAATTCTAAAGTTCAGTTACAGATGAGTTAACCTTTCTTCCCAATTTAGATAAACACAATATTTAATTCCGGTAACTGTCTAAATTATAAATTTGATTGAACGTATAAAAAATAACAATTAATTAAAATTAAATACCGATATTCTGCTGCATCTGGTTAGACTGGGACGCGACCCCAACGTAGCTGGGAAAAGGTTAGGCATATGATGATATAAAAAATTACAGGGTATCCAGCTTTCTTCCTAGACCAGGTACCTGCCTGCTCTAGCCAGGCCAAGTGAGCAATAATCAAGATTAACCTAACCCAACGCTGAGGCCCCAGCTACGAGGTTGTGACCAACTAACCTAGATACGCACGCGTGCTTCACTGTCGCCGCGCTCCCATTCGACCTGTAGACTGTTGATGATTCATATTGTTTTATCCTTTATATTACAATGAAAAGCTACCTCTCAGTTGAAGGGTTAAAACGAAAACTACTCCCAGCTAAGCTGCAATTAGCACAGAAGGCTCGACCATTGCACTATTTGAAATAAACAATTCAAAACATTGTAGAATTAGTTTCACAAGAAGCGTAAATATTTAAAAATTAAATTACTCGCTTACTAATAAATTTATGAAAAATGATTGAAATTTTCACAAGTATACACAAAAATAAGCAGAAGGCGCTATGTTGTAAATTATTTTCCTGAATGAACTTGACTTGAGTAACGTAAAAAAGAAGTCTTTTTTTAAATTTTAATAGAAAGTTACAGCATTTCTTTATTATATTCTGATGAAACAGCTAATACTCTTGGAGAAAACTTTCTTGTGCCTTTTAAGGGCCAAAAAATTCGCACAACATGGAATAAAATTCCAGATTTATGAGCTACAAAATATAAACCAAATTGAGTTCACACAACGCACAATATCCTAGTACATATTTCCATCAATCATTCTAATAATAAATCACACAGGAACAGCTCATGAAAAATAAATTCATACTCCTAAAAGACTCAGTCTGTATTGTTTGCCAAGATTGTGAAGAGATTCCTAGTAAAATATTTCCATACAGAATAATAAATCAATGCTTGTAACATGGGGTATAATTTACCAAGTAGGATACAGCTTTGCATAACGTTAATTAACATTGGCCAAGTAAACGTTAAAGAAAATTACCCTTTTGGTGATTTCGCAGATTGGTTAACCTTTTCCTATGAAATGAACGTAAGTTCTGCTCGTATACCGCGCCTCATGCAGATGGGAGTCTCAACATCAAGATCGGTAAATTTTTTACAAGACAACTCGAAGTTTAATCTCTCACGAGCGTAGTGAAGTTTATTACCAGGGTTCATGTTCATTACCATTTTAGTTACGCGGTAGACCCGCTGATCTTTTGCCAGATACATCGGTAGGTTGCTTTTGATCAATACCCTAAATAAAATAACCTCCTGGATAACTTATATTATATGAAGTTAGTTTACAAATGGCGGCAGGTTCACTTGTGTGGATTCTTCAATATCTAGAACCTTTTCCATCTTGTTCGTGCAATTTTCTTCCAACCTCACCAAGGAAAGTCAGCCGAGTGGCAACTCAAAAAGAAACGCGTACATCCGCCCCACATACTGGCAGTGGCAGTACAATCGATGAGGGAAATTAGGTTAGCTGTACACTTGGTGTAACTCGTGTTATTATTTGTTTACTTTCAAGTTTTATAAGGATAATGAATGCAGGGGCTGGTAATCTGTGAATTTATCGAATTGGAGAAGAAGCAACAGATCTAACTTTAGCACACATAGAAACGTATACTTTCGTTGTTGATGATCTAAAAAGGATGCAAGACCGAGCGAAGAATTTGGTCGGGAATGCGGAGCCCGGAAATTGAGCGGAATACTACTAAAGAGATTAGCTCCAGACTGGGAAAAGTGGTACAAGGAGAGAGGCAATTACTCAGTAGTGGGACGCAGGCTGTGGATGATGATGCTAAAAAGGAAAACCCGATACTTTACAGTTTTATCTGCTCTTAATGCAATGATAAGAAAGTCAAGTTCCTCAAAGTTACTTAGATAAAAGAACTACTTAAAAACGAACCATCTACAAATAGAGAAAGATCGAGAGGCCAAAAAAAATTGCAACAAAGTCTCGAATATTCAACCAGATGTAACCTCTCACATTTCCTCAATCGCGATTTTTTACGGCAATCTCGAGCAAGTTGCGCCACTCTAAACCACCCGTTTCACTTTTGCCCAAGCACTTTCACTGCTAACGGTATGAGCGTACCACGCTTGAATTACAAGCGAATAGCGACTCTACTCTAGTTGTATTCGCTCATAGTGTTCAGTGTCATCATTTCCGCGTTTAATGGTTTTGGGATTATAAATATGATGGTATAGGAAAATCTGTCGTTGCGGAAATGGAATAAAGATCAATTTTAAAGTATCTATAAAGAGTAGGGATCCGATGTTACCCGAAGACGGGCCGAGTGTGTGCCGAGCGCTGGAGCAATGGCTTTCGTGCGCGTGAGTTTGAAAGTCGAATGCGCCCCACCGCGCGAGCTCGGGTACCGTAACCGCTTGTGTCATCCGTTACAGAGCGGTGAAACTCTTGTTACGTTGTTGGACCGCTATGTTACGCCTTCGAGTGCGGATGACGGAGTATCCAGAGCATCGTTTATCCACAACATTCTTAAATCGGACGGGTTATACAAATAAGTTGGTAACAAAAGAGAAATAGGTCACGTAAACACAAGTGAAATAACTTATAGGAAAAATTTCAAGGTGTGTTTGATTATGAAATAGATGTGTAAGCCGCAGGTCAAGATTATGTTGTATTGAAACAATAAACAAATGGAGGCCGCATTGAATTCAAATCAGTAGGAGACGGAAATGATAGCAATCTGTTTGTCACGAATAGTTTCGACCTTAGTGTACTGCGATTGTTACCAAGTAATAAAACGGATGGGTAAATATTTTAGCATCAAGTGAACGGGAACTGTGATCAATGATTAACAAATGATTACCGCTTGACCCCGATAGAATTTGATGGTTTCTTGGTTGTTGGTTATGCTATTTTACAAAAGCAATTCACAATGTTGTAAGAAAGTTATATTTTAGAACCTTCCAACGTGGAATCGTATAATCTTAGTTATATTACATAAATCTCAGCTAGAAATGATACAAAGACAGATATAAACTCTGAAGTTAACAGACTTAGCAATTAAATAAGCCCGTCTATATCTAGTTTGCGAAGTAAATATAATGATTGTATTTACAAATATATGATAAAACGGTCATTATACAATAAACCGTGATAATTGATTGGAGGTCAACACTAATATTCAAAGTATATTATCGCCAAGCAAAATCATTCTAGCAACAATTAATATTGCTAATGGTAATGTAATTATGGAAAAAAAAAGGTTAAATCATTGCCGATAGAAATTAATATACATTTCAAATGGAAATTAAAAGTAAGTAACTATATTCCTGTCGTTAATCATAGTGAAATACATAGATCAGTAAAGATAAAGAAAAACGTAGTGCCAAAAGTGATCAAAAGTGTCTAATATTTATTAGGCTTACTTGAAATAAAAAGCTTTATATTCTCCAACCATATTTATAGTTTTATTTTATGTGAACCTAGGTATTGAATTCTTAGTCCAACTATTAATATTGTTAATTTTAAGTAATTATTTAGGTTTTCTACAATTTAGAAAAATACGAACATACAAATATGTTCAAAACACTGGTTAGATAAGCATTCAAATTTTAAGAACATTCTAGACTCCAACTCTGAAATGAACTCAACAACAGTACAATTTCACTCTTTTTTGAAATTTTGACTTTGGCAAATAGTCGTCCAACGAATGTTCCAGGGCCAACAACATTAACATGATCAGTTACAGTAACAACATACATAAAATTCTATAAAAAAAGTTGAAACGACTGTAATCTCTTCCCAAGAAAGGTCTCGTAAATTGGCAATGTCAAGAGGGTTTAATAAACACCCTTTTAACCAACTACCAAAAGATTATGTACTTTAAGTTGAAGAACTTATGATTTAATATCAAGAAATGATCAATTCGCATGTCGCCGAAGGAAAGTGGCTTCGTGATACGGGGAAACCCGAGCCGTGGCACGCGAATCCACCGAGACAGGTTCGTTTATATTTCTGTCTCTTTCTTTGAATGGTGGAATTTGTTGGAGTGCGAGAGGGAGAGTGGAGGCACGAGTAACGGAACTTATCAGTCTCTATTTATAATTGGTCCGATGCGATACCGCAGTAATAACAGGACTGCGAATGTGTCATTTGGGTTACGGCTTACGGGACGATAAGCAAGTTCTTTTTTTAATGAGAGAAATACCAATGATAGACGGAAGAAGTGTTTGAAATGGAGATTAACAAAAACAATAATAGCCCTAAATTCTACGTAATAAAGGAATAATAAAGAACTAGAATTGATTGCACAGATCAAATAACTTCATATCAATAGACCAAGAATGAAGATAAAACATTTAACGACCCATCAAACAGCCGTCAATTCTTTAGAGGAAGTTAGATCAACGACTATTGTGCAACAAATCTCGTTAAAGATGAAATTGAGATTAACATTGCAATAACACAGATAAGCGAAACAAGAGTAACTACGCATTATAAAGAACTCGTTTCGATAGTAGCACAACCTCTTGAGGCCCAACGAATTCGCAATTAAAGCCTAACCGGAACTACAAGCGGAAGTTTTAGACCGTACAACGAATGGTCTAAGACGACTCACTCAGATAAAGAACAAAAAATGACAGTGAAAGTTCTAGGTATCAAAACCTCTTACTGACAATCATAATTTAAAATTGGAACGCGTCGACCTCATTCCTCACGCGTCTTTGGGAGAGAGCGGTCGACCGGGTGGCTGGTAGTGCAAAATTAGATTTATGCAATAATAATATTCATTCATTGCATCTTCCGAGGGAACACTGCTAGGCATGTTGTCAATGAAGTACTTTGGCGAAAAGCGTTACGCTCTGATAAACGTATTATTTGGTTGGCTTTCACTTCTCTTGGAAAGGAATTCGCGAACCGTTGTGAGCCGAGTTAAGACCCAATAGACTTGTTTTGTAACAGTATATAAAATATACATCATTAGCTGGTTTGTCCGTTGAGCAACAGAATAATACAATAAAGTGATAATTAATACAATAAGTTGAAAAACCAAATGAGTTGTTTACGTGCAATTATTTTATTTATACCTACGTAATGCGAGCAGGTATTGAGTAAAATCGAATTGGGACATTCCTCGTGAATGACTGATTTTCATTGTTTGACAAACATATGAGTGGTGCGCTATAAAACAGCGCTGTTGAACATGCCTGTTAAAGAGAATTGTTCAGGGGAAACGGCATTCAGAATTTTTGCATGCATGGCTTAGGGAACTAAAAAAGTGTATTAGTCAAGTCATTAAAGTAATGGTATATTCTGTGAAAGCTGTTTTTACCATGAAAATAAATATGATTAGAAAATGTGTTAGCTCTTTTAGCAGCTGAAGACATTATTATTACGGAACACGGACCTCCCGCGTGGATTGCTATAATAACTACCCAAGGATATTTTACCATCGCAATTTAATGCTATTTGTACATAAATGGGTCCTGCTATCCATTCCCGACACATTTATACATCATCTACTGGTTGAAAAGAAACTTCTCTCAACTCATTCCGATTCTCATCTGAATTTATCAATGATATGACAACACTACCGAAATACAAATGCGATGATCCGCAAAGTTCTCGAACAAAATGTAATCAAACATTGGCCAGTTTTGTAAACACATATGATGCGATGTACAAATGCATGTACTTTCACTCTCAGATACATGGAAGCTGTTAAAATTCAAGTTAATAATAAACCGTGGTTTAATCATGATTAAATAACTGAGGTAGATTGACATACTCAATATAGCCAAGATAAAAAATTCTGTATTCAGTGTTTTTAACTTAAAAGTAACATTTTGTTCTGTCCTTACGTACTCTCCATCTATTTCAAATTAATTCATTTTCTACTAAATAAAAATGAAATACTCATGTTGGAAATGGCTTTACTTTTACTTACTTAGCTGCGAAAACGGGGTTGAACAAAAAGATACAAAGGTATTTGATATTTGAGGAAAAGAAAGTGAAAAGACGCAAAATGTAGCCTGATGAGTCACTAATGATCGTTTTCACTAGAATGAAATGCTTTAAATAGATCTTACCGAAATATCTTTAGAGACGATAAAGGAAATTGTTGAAGCAAATTTTATACACCAGTCTACTGCGGATAGGGAAATCAAAAATGAATATAATGCGCATTCATTAAGACCATTTTAAAAATCCTATGGATTATAGTAATTTACACAATAAAAAGCGTAGAGCAAACAAGCTATAAATCAGCAAGTCATACCGACTACTTGTGATTCAAACGACAGAATTATAGTAAATGACTAAAGTCCAAGCACCTGTTACCTCAAATGACAATGAACTTCATGTAAAAATATTCTTATTAATTTTAATAAGTGCCAACGTTATTGCGTACAAAACACATCAAGACGCTTCTGAAATTTCTGATTTATTTAACCTTTAAAATCGTTCGATATCACTTCGTATTTTTGTGATCTAGCAGATTTTTATTTGTAAGTGACTGCGGCTCTCACGTCCGCAACCTTTAGGCAAACCAAATTTAGGAGTATGATATATTGATGTTATGATTATCAGTGCTACTACTCATCCCGTGGATATAGCCCCTTTGTCGCCTCTATACACGAGGAGAGATGTAAATATAACCTATTTTTAGAAAGATCACTACTAAATAGTGAGTAGTAGTGGAACACACTCATATATTAGTTCCGCGTATTCTTGGCACTTGTTATATTATCATGTTGGTACTCAAACTTCGTGATTTGGTGATGTCTATGTGACCACGTGATCAAATTTTTGATAGCTTATAGCTTCGAAACTATGAATCGCAATCCTATCATGTTGGTATGCAAAGAGACAGGTGGCTCATCCCATTGACGCAAATACCAATAGAGCAGGTTCTTCTTATATGAATAAAAGCTTTAATCTGAATATTTAAGCGGAAGCATGAATGAGAGGCAGTAAAATATCAACCGCTTGTATCTCAATAGTTGAAAGTGGTGGTGGCATAACTTTGAAAAGGCTAAGTTGATTGATTTATAGCATGAAATGGTGTCTAAATCATTATTCTTAAACTGATATCATAGGCCCATTAATTTGCATGTCAAATGCACGTGGCTTAGATTTCAAAACATTTCTTCAGTGCCTTCTATTGTCAAGTCTTGGGGGCTTATCAGCGTCTCTTATTGCAGTTATATTGATGGTTTGTAATGATTTTATCAGTTAAAGGATTTTTATAAGTTGAAGGAAAAGTAGCAACAAAAGCGATGCAAAAAAAATAGGTTCACTTATTTTCGTACCATGACGTTACAATTGACAGTACACTGACATCATACAAACTTATATATATTAATATGAAGTGTCTCCTTTCAAATTGTCGCTATAGCTTAAAACAGTTCACTTGTTCGGTTGTTCAGCAGAGTAAAATCAGACATGATTTAAAGACGTCCTAGTACGACATGAATACGAGTCATATTAAGGCCTTATAAAAAAATGCCTTGAAAATGAACTATTTGACGTTAGTAGGCCCTGTTTATAAAAACTACCGTTTTTGTTTACTCAATTATTGTGCCTAGATACATTTCAAAATGTTCCGTTATGTTTTTATACATTCAGCTTAAAGTCAAGGCCATGTTTTTATACAAGGATATGACATTGAAACTATAATTACGATAAACGGTGACCGTCTAACTTTATAGCACTTTTTTTCTTAATATTTCTCAGAAGGCCTCAAATTATTTCAGAATAAATAAGAATAATTTTAAATACACCGTTATGTTTGACTTGAAGATTCGTATAAACTTATCATATAAACTGCTTGACATTACACAAAACTTGCCAAAACATTGCGAACTTAACTAGAATTGGTTTCGGGTTTAAAAAATTCGTAAGAGCAGCCACCGAGGCACCGATTGCCGTGACCTACATACAGCGGCAGCCATTTTGAATATTGCGCTCGCGCCGGTTTTGGTGGCACATTTCACATGATACCCGGCTTATCTGCGTCGTGTTTTCTTTTTTTGTTTATTTATTGAGTTTCATTATTCCTTTCGAATGTACTTTTAAACGATGTGAGGTTAAGTTAATTGGCTATAATTGCGTTTAACGTTAAAATCGAATTATGATGTTAATTATTGATCTTAAAGGTAAATCAAGCTTACCATGGTCTTAAATTAGGTTTAAATTAAGAATTTGGGTCAAATACAAATAAGCGTTTGATCGCATGGAGCGATCGACCAAATTATAGCATTCGTTATGTGCCATTACAAATATTATAATTTGGTATGACTAATAGCTTGACCTGAATCAAATAAATATTTGGGTTGCGTTCCACTAACCGTAAACATGCAAATATTTGATTCATTCAAATATACATTCCTACTGCTACTTAACTTCTATAAAAAGGTGAGTGCTAAGTCATCATCATCATAATTCTCCTGCCCTTATCCCATTTTATTTGGGGTCAGTGCAATATGTCTTTTTCTTCCATTCATCTTTATCAGATGTGACTTTGAAACTTTTGGATATTGATAGCTTTCGCAACTATTTTTATGTTATCAATATTAATCCTTTCATAGTCCAGGGACTCACCAAGTGGGACTTAGGCTTACATTCAGAGACGACAGAAACGAGTCTAAGCGTGTACTTACGCTTCCATATGTCAAAATTTGTTCGTAAAATTGACTTATGGAAGCGTAAGTTCACGCTTAGACTCGTTTCTGTCGTCTCTGAATGTAAGCCTCAGTGAACCTGAATTGTCCCACGACTGTGAAAGGGGTAATTATTATATTTTCTTTTTTTCATTTATATTATTTCTAAGTAATGTTTTCGCTGCACATTTTTATTGCTTTAAGTATCTGTAGCACCGTAAACGCTTATGACAGTATAACATACATCTATCAAATCGATTCTAATTGCAATAAATATCGCATATAACAGCACTTTGCTATTGTCTTGTCCTGTATACACGAATTACGTGATACTAATCATTTCGCTAATTGGAAATTCTGAATCATACCTGCATGAGTGAAATGTTGTGCATGTGCACTGCAACGAATGTGCGTTATGATTTCTAGTGAATTGTTATTTTTACTAATACCTAAGGGTTTTTTTGTTTTTTTTTTTTTTTTTTTTAAAAACGTTGCCCCTCTCTAGGATTTCTCCTGTACCGAGGGTACAGTTTACAAACATACATGTCACATGCACACACAACCAGACCCGAAACAACTATCTGTAGATCATACAAGTACTTGTTCCGTGCGGGGATCGAACCCGCGGCACGTAGCTTATACAGAGGCGTATTTAAAGATTTGGCGCCCCGGGCCAGTTAGCTTTGCCGCCCCATTAAATGAAGATAAAATATTTCTTTTCGGAAAAAAAATGGTATGCATCAGGTACCTATGTGTAATAGATACCTATGTGGTGTGAAATAATAAATGAAAAAAAAAACCTATTAATGAACCTTTTGTTCACAAGGTAAATATTTACGGCTTCGCCGCCCCTCGCTGCCTGCCGCCCCGGGCCATGGCCCCCTTGGCCCTATGGTAAATACGCCCCTGCGTATAAGGCTAATCGCTTAGCCACTGCGCCAACCGTGTCGTACCGTGTCGTGTCGTCGTCGTGGTACTATCATTTGTGCAAATAATCATGAAGGAGTCAATTGTGGGGCCTTTCTTAAATATAAGGTTTAAGTTCTAGTTGGTAGACACATGGATAGTTTTAATAAATAATTTTGGAAGGATAGTTGTAATATGACCTAAGTGTTTTCTTGTTTAGATTAAAAACCTTTACAAACCGATAGTTTAGTGGCATAATTGGTTATATATTAGTTTCTAAATGAATTTCTTCAGTTTGCCTTATTTCTATTCCATTTAGTCTCCATCTTGCTTCGAGAAAAACATGAGTCCTGTTGCTTCTATCATTATTAAGTGCATGACTATTTGTTTTATCCACAAAAAATCAAGTTTCTATCAAATAGAAGTCTATATCGGAAATATTTCTATCATATTTAAGCCACCATGGACTCATGTTCTAGATTTAAATGGGAACCACAAACATTATCTTATAATTAAAGGTCTCATCAAGTCGTATGGACATAACTTAGAACTAAATACTTTAGACCAAGTAATAATGTAAGCAAATACAGCGTAAAAATAGCCTTACCCGCGACCAAAGACGTTAGAATATAAATATTAGCTTGGATAAGCCATAAAGCTTGCGCATTTCTCCTCCTATATTAATAATGATCTTTGAAAAATATGGAACATATTTCCCATTTTTATACAAGAAATTTGAATAAATAGGGTACTATAACAAGACAGGAATATGCTTTTCATTTGGTTTTAGACCAAGGAAGGAATAGATCTTAGAAATAAGAAGAAATCATGTTTATGTATAAGTTTAGGTGGCGTTGTCTTCTGTCCTGCATCTAGCTGGTTAAAAACCTCATCAAATCAAGTCTCAATTTTATCTATATTCAAGAAACTATCTTCCAAACTATTTTAATAACTCAAACAAGTAGAATGAAGAACAGTAAGCAGTAAGGAAGCTATTACACCAAGTAAATTTAATTACGTAACGGATTTGTGAAGGCCTTCGGCTAATTCCGGGATCTGCGGAGATACCCGAACACTCGCTATATTCTTGTTTTCTCGAGGTTGTTAGGTTGGCAACACTATCTCTTTTGTATGACGGATGTTAAATGAAATATCAGAACAGTTAAAAGGGATAAGCTTTGTTTGGATAAAATATTATTTTAATGAAAAGTAAATGCAGAAGAAGTCTATTTCAATAAGAAAGTTTATAAAAATTCCTAAGACATTCCTATTCCTCATTAAAAAAAATAGATTTATACTCTACGACCGCCGTAATCCAATATAGTCAACAAGACATATCAATAGCAAAGATAAATAGAAAACAATCAGCTACATGCCATTCCGGCAGACACCGATAATACATCTGTCTATCTCTTTCACACAGTTATGCGCTAATAATAGCGTCCCGCTCTATTTTAGCGTGCGCAAGAGTCCCGAAGGTGACACATTAATAAACTTGGAAAACGTGGGTACGCGTAAGGTGTGCTTGTTGGAGTCTCATTGATGGCAATTTAATAGCTTTTAGTCTTCATTGTTGTAGATCCTTTTAGGTTATTTTGGTTTTAGCCATTTGACTTATTGGATTCGAAGAGAACCGTTTTTGCATTCAGATAGGTTTTTTGTCAATGGTGAAGCGAGCTTCGAAGTTGATACGAATTGAAGGGTGTTTAGTTTGACGTTTACAACCAGCAGGGTAATCACGATACACACTCGCAATCGGAATCGATTCAATTTTGACAGTCAAAAAAACTACATTGCGTGGTATGCTTTTAAAACCACTGCGCCCGGCAATTGGAACAGCGCAATGAACACTATTGTAGTGTCAAAATTGAGTCGATTCCGATTACGAGCGTGCATCGTGATTAGCTAGCAGGTGAAGATGGTTTTTCTTTATCTCGACTATTTCTTTCTTGCGTAAAAGTAGTTGCACTGCGCATTACACTTGACATGATCCCTTTGTTGGACAACCTATGCCAATGTTGGTAAATGTTGATGTAAAAATGACCATGTTCATTTTTGAATGAGTTTTCTTAAAATTATGCCTGTCCAACCACTAACAACCAATAAAATTTTAGGTGTAGCGATAATGCAAAATTTCTCAAAAAATTACTGTCAAGTCTACTACGTGTTTATGTCATATTGGGGTTTTATTGCTTCTACAATAAATATGATACGGTTTCCTCGTTCAATTCAAGCAACTTTATAGCTATATGTGGTTCCCTATGGACTTCTTTCCCCTCGTAAGAGAACGTGCCTGCAATTTAAAAGTGCGTTTCTATATCTATCTTATTTCCACATGCAAGTTACCCACTGTATCTTTTAAGAATGTTAAGATATGAACGCTTTGTTCGGACCCGTTTTGTTGCATTTAAAATATCTTGCACGAATGTCCAAGTTAATTCTACAGTGTATTTAGTATAATGCACTAATTACAAAAACAAAGGATTCATTAGTATTAATAATGCTATTTTTATCACTTCAATTCATCGTCCAACCAAACTTGAACTTTTGAACAAAGACATGAAGGTTCAACTTCATTTAGACTTTATATTTCGGCAGTGTTACCTTGTTTTCCTTCATCTTTTGACTCTTTTATAGCTCTAAATCATTCAGCTTTGAACTCTATGTCTGTCACATAAGGATGTCGTGTAATTTTTCTAGTTATTTTAGCATCGACACCATAGGATCGGTCAACGACGTCGCCTTACAGTTGAATCGCATACCTTCTGTGTTTGTCATACATGCCTTCTTAGGACTGTCGCAAAAAAATGAATACTTGCTCTGTAAAGTAACAATAGTGTACTACGCCATTTTGGTACACGTACTGATTGGTGCTCACTGGATATAAGATAAAGAGATAATCTATTTATCTTTTGGCATAATTTGTGATGGTGAGGAAGATTATACTAGAAGCAAGGTTATAGCAATTTCACTTTATATGACGGATTAATTATAAGTTTAAAGGTGATCTTTTTATAACAAACTTCAGGGAAATACACAACAGATTGTTGTAGGTGGGATTTTACTTGTAAACCTTGATTGTGAAATACCAAGGCATTGGTAATCCCTGACAGAGCTTTAATATTTTGTATTTCGGTTTAAAACCTATAAATATCTTGAATGCTAAAATATTGAGAATAAATTCTTCAATACATATCAAGTTATGTTTGGACTTTATTAACAACTGCCGACTATGTCTCAAAAATAAGGTCCTGTTAATGTATTTCCTGTATGTTGGAGCTACCTTCATAAACTACTAGCTTGATAGCATCCACGAGTGATGAAACCTGAGATCTGTCGCACCCTGGGTAGTCAGCTTCGATACCAGCATTGCTGCCTGGCTGTCAGCTTCGATATCGCCATTGCTCACTGGCTGATCTTCCCACTACAGGATGGATAATTCTCATTTGATAGACCATATCAATACGACAGAAGAAGACTAACACGATGATGGGAACGTATTTTGTACATTTACTCTTCATTTCTCTTTCACACAAAAGGTTTGCTGGAAAAATCTCATTATGAGTTATGCTCGCCTTTGTGCACTTGTCTTTAAACTGTATTTTTGTATATATATATTTTGTGTGCAATAAGAATAAGAATAGCACTTAGGGGGCCATAAAAACATAAATGTAAATTTTAAAACCCTGATTCGATTATACCTGTCCTTGTCATTTATATGCCAATGTATAGAGATGGCAATAGACATAAGAGCTAGTTTAGTTAAAATAACGTTTGATCATCATTTATTTTATTAGTAAGGAGTTTTTACAAGATTACTGTCTATCCACTACTTTCGCGTACAAAGCCGCTTAGTCTAGTATTCCATAAGAGAATAATACAAGTATGTATAATTGATTCTACACAGTTCTACAGTTTCCCATAGCACAGCCTTGGTGACTAACAATGTTATTGTGTAACGATATACTTATAGATCGTAATTAGTTCATGTATTGCTTTGTTTGGACTTTGATAGTTTTGTATAATATGGTGGCTCCATGAGTAGAGAACCCTAAGTAGATCCAGTGTACTATGGGGGAGTCAGCTGTGTTACTAATACGGAATATGAAAAACAAGAGGAACCATTGATATTATCTACGAGAACTGGGGGCTTACCACGAGCTCTTATAGCAGGGCTGAAATTGAACTGCCCAGAAATTTCCAGAATAAACTGACCTTTATAGTAAAATGTTACCTTCACGTCTTTATTTTCATACAATAATCATTTCAACACACACAAGTTCTTTTATAATTATTATTTATTTAATTCATATTTAATTAATATATTTTCTGTACACGTAGGCACACATAACGTCACTCGATGTGGCTCCCGCTGAAAACCAGCGCTGTCGGGCTGCTTGCAGCGCGTCAGCTTAAGCTGAGCGGAAGCCTTTTTGACACAGCTGCGACGTACAACCCATTTGTTATTTTAGATAAAAAAAAATTTTTCTTTTTCATGTTTTATTCTTTTATTTTTTGTTACTTTATCTTTAAAATTGTTTTTGTGCTGTGTCAAATAAATACTTTTTTCTTTCTTTCTTTCTTTCATTGTACGAAAACCCTATACAGTGCGAGGTCAGCTCATACTGGAAATGTCTGGGCAGTTCAATTTCAGCCCTGAGAGTTCGTAGTAAGCCCCTAGTATCACTAAAGTCACGCACTAACATCCCTCACTCATTCACAGCTAACAAAGGCAATTTTACCTTTGACCAACTAGTGCGGTTTTTTTTTTAATTACATACATTAGTTATTAACGCTTATCTAAAAAACAAACTATTCGTAGTTTGCGTAACTCCGCATAATTATAGCACACTCGCTCCGACTACTCGCCTTTTCCTCTTGTGTTTTATATTCTGTGCTTTATACCGACATAATATTATTAACATTCGGTACGTTAGGTAATTAGGTCAATATGTATAATAATATAGGTCAGTTATGTCCCCCACATTTTTAGTAGCTCAATCAAATACTAGCACGAAGTTTAGATAAATTATTGATAACCTCCGATAACGGAACTTTAGGAGATAACTTTGTATTTCTAATTTAATGTTAACAGGTCAAATAATGTGTAAAAATTGGTTACTTATTAATTACTACTTCTACATCTTGTATCAGAAATGCGTGGTCATATTAAAGGGTGTGGATTAGACCAACAAACTGAATAATTTTCTCTTCTTTATGGCTGTTAATTTTTATTTCACACTGTATATAAAAAGAAATAATATTAACAAAAATAAATATGCAGAAAACTGTCTTTGAATAACTTATGTTCAGTCAAATTTGGATAGACTGGAATCCAGGCCCAGACTTGAAAGTTTGACGTTAAAGCCAAAGTTTGTCAAAGTTTATTATTTCAACTGGGTCTTTGCAGGCACTTTCAAAACGTCATGATTCTAGGTGCACGGTTCCAAGTGGGTTGGTCCTGGGGAAGATACCGGCAAGAAACTCCATGGATACTCTTTTCATAAAACCAACTTACAATAATAAAAAATAAAAAAACAAGGGTCCGCAATGATTGATGGGAATAGAAACGGTTGCTAGCTCATATTACAAAATACTCCTAATACTAAAAAGTTTTTACTTCTTACAAGTTTCATTTTCATTTTACGTTCCATTTTGACTTTTATTTCGGATAAAATGAACTCGAGTCCGCTTGTAAAATTAACTTTCTAGTTAATATTATATAAAGTGAGTCTAAATCCCAGTAGAAATTTCTAGTTTTCTTTCCTCTCGTAGGTCAAGGTTTTGCAGTAATTTTTTAGCTTACAGCTTGAAAGCTTGCTTGTATTTTTAAGATGACACATGCTTTTATTTTGAAGATTACTTACAATAAATTGGTATCTTAAAAATACACGCATCTCCCATGCATGTATTTTTAAGATGCCAACATATCTTGAAAATAATAGAGAGATCAATAAAATGAGACAAAAACAAACAATTATGTTTCTAGTACCTATTACGTAGAATTGTATTTAATATCGATGTTAAAATATATTTTCCTCAAAATTGATTATTTTTAAGTAACTCTTTTTCCTTTTTTGGCGACAGACCGGATCACTGGACTATTCTTTTTCTTTTTTCTTTTTTTTTAAAAAACGTTGCCCCTCACTAGAATTTCTCCTGTATCGAGGGTACAGTTTACGAACATACATGTCACATGCACATACAACCAGACCAGAAACAACTATCTGTAGATCATACAAATATTTGTTCCGTGCGGGGATCGAACCCGCGGCACGTAGCGCAGGAAGCTAATCGCTTAGCCACTGCGCCAACCGTGTCGTCTATATTGACAAGCTATCTGCGCGAACTATAGCTGTTGTGATTGGTTAACCAACATCATCAATTTTATCATCATCATATCTTTCAGAAACCGGATGTTGGTTAATTATGAGGATAAAGGATTTGACATTGACCAATGTGAAGTCCGCCAGTCATCAAATTTATCCTCATACTAATTTTCGTTTGATACCACTTCTGTGAATCGACTTCATGTAGGTAAGTACGATACCATTAGCGTTGCCAACTTTTTTATAGAAAAATAACGTATACTCATCAATAAAGAGTATTAAAAAGGATTTCGTAAAAAAATAAAGTATATGCCAAATGAATAATTGACAAGACATGTTTGACAAGTTCAGCTGTTCAATAATAATACCCACTTGCACCAGGAATTTTCACCTCAGAAATAAAATATTTTTGATACTTTTTTTTTATTCAAAAGTATAAAGTATAGTTAAGCAAAAAAACGTAGGATACGTTATTATAAAGTATGGTTGACATCCCTAGATACAATCAATCAAATCTCTTTATTTATTTATTAAGAAAGTAACTTATAATTATTAGTGTTAATAATACACAAATTCAAATTCAAATTCAAATTCAAATTCTTTATTGCGAACTAAGTGTACAGCATTTTAAAGATGTTTACAATAGGTTGTAGGACTTAGTACTTAGTTGCCTGTTAAGGCATTGCAATTTATAGGGTAAAAAATAATATAAAAATAAGTAAATCAAAAAATACATACACAACATTACAGTTAAGAATTATACAAATTATCATTATTTCTAAATTTATATTATATCATACTATTCTTATATTTTTTATAATTTATATATCATATTTTATTAAATATCACAATCATTTTAATATTAAATAATTATTTTTCTTCAAGGAATTCTTTTACAGAGTAATATGCCTTTGTAATCAGGAAGTTTTTTAACTTACTTTTAAAAATAGCAAGTGAATGTAGTTTCTCATCTTTTCATTTATTTTGTGCAGAAGATGCCCAAACAGGAAATACATTTCTTACTTGACCTACCCCACAAAATGCCTCAAAATAGGACAATAAGGATTCTCCGCTACTGTTTTCAGGATGCTATTGTTACTGACCCTCATTCTACATAATAATGGACTACTTCAACTACTTTTCTTCAGTGATTGCCTACACAATGGTATAGGTAATTTTACAGTAGCCCTTCTGCGATATGGATGAGTTTATTAAAAAGCTTTCTGCCCTCCTTCTCCATACAAGCTTTAACTATGCCAAATCTCACACTCCTCCGTGCGCGCAATATACTTATAAAGGGATACAAAGTTTTCTCTTCACGTATTAATATACAGATAGCCCATAGAGCGTCGTGTTTACCTTTCTGTTTGTTTAGTTTTCAAGGCTACACTGTTTCATAAACTTGGCAGTGAGGTAAGTCAAACCCGGAAGAGGGCGTAGGTTCATATCTAACGAGAAAATTGCTAGTTCAAACTGTTTCGGCGACCAATCTCGATCTATTTTATATTTCACAACTAACATGACCCACAATATTTCTAGCAAAATTAACCTATTAAATGCACCCTTCCTGCGCGAGCGCAATATGCGCAGTACAAGTTTGTTTACACTCAAACGACATTGGAGTCGAGGACATAGGATTTTCTCGGTTGCACTCTTCCTCATTACGATTAATTCATTGAGTTTTTACACTAAACCTGGTCTGGCCTTTGCGCTTTGAAATAATTTATGTTGTTGTTATAAGATCAAATTATAAATATCAGTCAGTAATCATCAAGTGACGATCATGGGCCAGGGGGCTCACTACGAGCTCTAATAGCAGAGTTGAAATTGAACTGCCCAGAAATTTCCAGAATAACCTTTCATTGTACGAAAAGCCTATACATTGCGAGGTCAGCTCATACTGGAAATGTCTGGGCAGTTCAATTTGAGCTCTGCTATTAGAGTAAGCCCCCAGGATCACGTAAGTAGATACCGATCACCGTCGTCCATGAACATCCACAACCTAGTGATGGATGCGGACCTTAATGCGGAACTTAAGTTATTTTGTTCCGGTTATTTCACTGGCTGTTCCATCCTACCTTTCACCCGGAACATAACCAATTTTTACATATAGTTGTTATGATGTTATGACGGGTGTTAAAAGGATTTTCCCTACAGACAGTGCGGCCGCGTTAGGTGTTGTCGACTTTGTCGAACGAAGCCAACCCGCACGCTCACATGTAAGATAGAAGATAGTACTAATTTTGCAACCGTTCCACGCTTAGATGTTATATTTTGTACTTTGACGAATACATAGGTGCATGAACTTATTACTACGGGATATTATTATATTTTCTGTCTGTGCGTTTTCCAAATATGTAGTTCTAAATTGACTTATGATCTTAATATATTAGGATGCAGTTCGGAATATTTTGATCCAAAATTACTCATCTTTGAGCTCGTGTAACTTTAAAACTTTGACGGAAATCTGATCAGGCACACCTTATATTAGTTTCTAGATCGTTATTAGAGGAAGTATGAAAGTGGCACCAGTTACAGAAAAGCTGCAAAGTAACCGATTGTCGTGGTATGGATATGTAATGCGGAGAGATGAAAATCATGTTATAAGAAGAGTTGTAAGTATGAATGTGGATGGCTATCAGAGTAGGGGCAGACCAAAGAAAAGATGGATGGACTGTGTGAAACATGACATGAATGAGAAGGAAGTAAATCTGGAAATGACGTCTGATAGAGATGAATGGAAGAAAAAGACATATTGCGCCGACCACAAATAAAATGGGATAAGGGCAGGAGAATGATGATGATGATTTACAACTTTTTATTGATATTAATGCTAATTGCTAGGTAGCTAATTGACTGGAAGAATTTTAGCCTAATATGCAATATTGAAATAATAATATTATAGTTTAAAAAAAAAACTAAAGAAAACGCTTTTGTCATCCAAACTAAACGTGTACCTATGCAAAATTTCAGCTCAATCGGAAACCGGGAAGTGGGTCAAATTTAACTTCCAAGATTTTTTTACATAGTTAGTTACAAGTGAAGCTAATAAAAGCGTTTTAAAAAAGAGAAATTGATATAAGTTCATCGTATTTCTAAAAACATGTTCCACCTACATATTTTGACTCCATAAAAAATAATTGCAGTGTTACTTATCTAAAATGGCCTTCAAATAATAATATCTTTTAAATATTTTTATCAACCAATTCAAATAATAATTTACATGCGCACAACTAAATCAAAACTTAAGACAACATAAAAACAAAATATTATGTTATTATTGTATTTGGTCAATCTGTTCGCACTAAGGTTTTTTTACGCACACAACATATAAAAAATTCCATAAAAGGCATCAATAAATAAACCCATCAAAAAGACCAAGTCATTACTATTAAATAATATTACACTTTAAAAAAAAAACAGCTCAATCGGAAACCGGGAAGGGGGTCAAATTTAACTTCCAAGATTTTTTTACATAGTTAGTTACAGGTGAAGCTAATAAAAGCGTGTTAAAAACAGTGAAAGTTTTTATAGTAGTAACTCCCTTTCACAACATAATATCACTCAACACATAATAATTATATCTTTGTATACAAGCAATATACCTCAGTGATAGTACCCAAATTAGCGCAACATCGCAACGACCATGTAGGTCACGGTCTAAGCGCGAAAACGAGACAAAAGATACGAATTAACACTAAGTTAGACAAGGATAGAAAATGACTCGTACAGGTTTCTATCAAGCGTATATTACCTGTTATAATTAATGTATGTCTACGTTTTAAAGGAGTTTTTTTTAGAAAAGGTGTTTATATTTGGTATTGTCAGTGTTGTTGCTCAAAATTGGAGCTGCTGGATTGGGAAGTAGCTCCGCCTTGCAGAATATCGTAGCTAAATAACACTGCTCTTTTGCAGTGTTGTGTTCCTAACAGTGAGCACGGTTGCCAGTGCTTCTTAGGGAAAGTCAAAGTCAAAGTCAAAGTCAAAGATTTTTATTTCAACTGGGCCTTTGCAGGCACTTTCAAAACGTCGTGATTCTAGGCGCACGGTTCCAAGTGGGTTGGTCCTGGAGAAATCTGGAACCTGAACCTGGAACCTGGAACCTGGAAGAATCCCGTTGTGTTGGCAGTAGGCGTCCCTCCATTGCCAACACGACGCTAGTAGTAGGGTCGGAAGAGCGTGAGTGGGTGCCCTTGGTGTTGCAAGCGTCCATGGATTACGGTAACCGCTCACCATCAGGCGGGCGTATGTATTTCATCTTAGTAGTTTATAAAGCTTTGAGAGAAATTTTAATTATAACGTTTGTAAATTCAATAAGTAAAGAGGTCGCTTTACGTCCCCTTTTCGCCGATTTGGGCCCAAATTTCTGTCTGATGAACATCCAAAATGTTATATGTTATATATTGAACTTGGGTGGTTTAAGTGGATCATCATTGAGTTTCCCTACACTTACGTATTCTATAGAAAATAGGACCTACAGAAGTAGGAAAAAGTAATTGAGGACGATTATTGGACCTACAAAAATTTATCTACTAACCTTTTTCGTCTTTTGAAGTACAAAATATCTTCTATAGAAAGAGGTTACGAGTCCAAGCTAGATGACTTGACTGCAACTGGTACATGGGTATTACAACATTATAATACTGGCAAGTTGTAAGTGGGTTACCAGTGTTTGTTGACGATAGGGCTTGTTCACAGGGTTGCCAAGTTGCAATTTATTGACGACCGAACGTTTACCGAAGTAGGTTTAGGAAGAACGTTGTCAGGAAAGTTCTATCTCTAGCTATTGTGAAAAGAAAAAAACAATAATTCGAACTAGACACTTGGGTCCTGTAAACAAACACCTGTGACAGCAAGATTCCAGTAGAGAATAAAGAAAAGCAGAGCTAGAGGTAAAACTGTATCTGTTATCTTAAATTAGATGTTAAATGGACCAATTTCAGGAATCGAACAGGCGAACACATTATTTTTATCAATTAATAGTGCGAAAATTTTAATTGGCTTAAGAACCGGTTGCCTCTCGCGATAAAGAATTATTAAGGACACAATTCAGTAAGAATCAGGTTCTATATCGGATTTAGGGCAGCCCTACGCTCAGTGTTAACCCATTGCAAGTTATGGAGTGTTGACATCTATGAACTCAATAGCTCGTAATAACTGTTCTACGGAGTTATAGCTGCCTTCCCTGAAAAGACCCTAGTCGGCATTACTATCAATACTTTCGTGTCAGAAAGAACTTACCTCAGCCAATGTAGACCCATTGGTAACCAAGATAAAGGCTTGCCTAATGCCTATATTAAGTTCTACCTTTCTAGCCCCGATCCCTTCAAGGGGTTTATGGTATCTACTCATCATTATGAACAACGATTACTATTGGACCAATAAAGAAATCGCAAAAATACCGCTGTACCATACATTTAGTCGAGTAATATTGCAGGCTGTAGCCTATGTTACCCAGGGATAGTGTAGCATTCTACTGGTGAAATAATTATTAAAATCGGGCCATTAGTATTCGAGTTTTTTCATTAAAAACAAAAATACAATTTTTTTCTCTTTATAATATTAGTATAGATTATCTTATCTACTTCGCTGATGGTAACACTATTATCATCTACGGGGCATAATTCCAAAATCCGGGCAGCTCCTGAGACTTTCCATACAGAAAAACACAATAACACTGTTCCTGACCTGGGAATCGAACCTAGTGCCTCACGCTCAGCAGTTGATTGCGTCTACTATATCAATGAGGTATAATTATTTATTAATACTTAATTCAGTTCAAAACAGAATCCATGAAATTCCGCTAACGGTGACAGAAGCGCATAATTGTAGGCAATCAACCAATTCACACGTACACATCTGCGCGATAATCTTTGTATCAAAGTTTATACTCCATAACAACCTTTTACGAGTACATAATAAAGATGATAATCGTCTGGTAAGTTTGGACAGGTGCTACAAAGAATGTGACAGAGATGTGCTTTAACTTTCTACCGTCTATTCGATTTCATTCATTGAGAACAGCTGACTGAATTTATGGTCGGCTAAAGAGGTAATTGATAGCGAAAATTGCACTCACAATGAGGTGGCGCAGAATAATTGGAGTTCTTGATGTACTTAGTTTCATTAAGTAGATGGGGTAATTGTTTTAAACTGGTTATCCAAAGTAAAATGCTTTTGGGCCCCCAAGATCTGTCTTAAGTCGTAAACGTTGACTGCTGAATTTGAGCCTCCTTATAGCTGAAATAATGAACGGTATAAGCGGTCATTCATACTAATATTATAAATGCGAAAGTAAATCAGTTTCTCTGTTTGTTTGTTACCGTTCCACGACTAAACGGCTGAGCCGATTATGATGAAATTTGACAAGGAAATAGTGTGCATCATGAAGAAGGACATAAAGAACTCTATATTATAGGCTCTTTTATTATTTCAAAAATCTCTGCTTCCTATGTCCACTTGGACGGAGTCACGGATACAGCTAGCAGGGTCATATGACAGGGATCATAATTACCAAGTCAGAACCTTTGTTAATTTGAGACACTACTACCTTTATCGCAGCTGTTACCACAACATTGTACTGATCAAGATTATAAAAGAGTTTCCGTGGAGTTTCTTGCTGTTTCTTCTGAGTAGGACCTACTATTTGAAACCGCGCACCTAGAGTATCGACATTTCATAAGTGCATGAAATAAAGATCTATTCTAGTCTATTCTTTCTTTTCTATCTTTATCTTTTGATATAATCTTAATTGACATTAAAACACCCAAAGGTGGAAAGGAGGCAACCGTTTCTATAGCAATTTGATTCACAGCAGAATCACATAATTTTGCAATTGCATCAGATATAAAATTTGATCAAGACGCCACAGGACACCTACCATTTGTGCTAGAACTAAGTACTAATCTAAGCCGGTCTAGTTAAAACCAGGACCAGATAATCGGATGAGTCACAAATCCATATCTGCATCGTTCAATACCCGTACTTTGCGATGCTTTCACAATATTATGCCCTCGTTGTTGCGATTGTCTTTGTTGTGGACTTAGGATCAACATTGTTAGTGCACTGCCTTGGCAGACAAAGAGTAGCCTATTTAAGACAAACTCTTCTAAAATCGAGGGTCGGTTGCCTGCAGTTACTATATCCCTACTATTTATAGCACTATATTTAAAGTTACTATGTGTAGTTATCAGAATCTGGTAATAAACTTTAATAAGTAAACTTCGAACTACCTAGTAAAAAAATTACCAATTACTAACTTTATGTTCGGTAATTTTTTTGACAAGGTGGCTCGAAGTTTAGGCTCTCACGATCGTATAGAAGTTTATTACCAGAGGCGATGTTCATTACCATTATAGTTACGCGGTAGACCCGCAGATCGTACATGAGAGGAAACTCTTCAGAAACCATATGGGACAATGTCACAATGCCCAGGGTGCGGCAGACGACCTCAGGTACTCACTCGAGGAGGTTCTTTGTTAATATAAACTCTTATAACACGTTGCATATGCACAAATCTGTTGACTATTCGATTCAATTAGCCTTTCAAAACAAGGGCTACGTGACGCATGCGTACTTATATAAAGAATACCATAGTTACGTAAGTAATCCACAAGCATAATTAGCTTAGTTGGATAACTGGGACAGTTATCCAACTAAGCTAATTATGCTTGTGGACTCGCTACGATAATTTAACTGAGTTAGATGGTTAATTTTACGAGTATTCTTGTCCTTAAAGGAATTATTCCTACAGAAACTAGGTTAAAAATAACTGTATTCTCCTATAATACACGATCCTTGATTGCTAGTAAATACGTCATTGATATAACCAACGTCAATAGGAGTCATGTATCTGGATTGCTCAATTCCTGAAGGAAGTTATGTGGTTCTAAAGCTATCGCTCCGCGTAAAACGAGACACAAAATATTTTAAGATTAAATTAAAAGTTTTTAAATTACCTTAAGTTACCTAAAATTACGTTAGGGGCCATAACACTTGGTACCTTCTGAGGCAGAATAAGTTTTCGCGTTCGTTATTCACTTTTTGTAACCAAAGGCAACAACGTATGCGAAAATGTGTGATTCTGCTGCAAAAAATATCGAGTGTATGGATCCTAACCAAACAAATATTTGTTAATCTGTAGAGCCAAACTCGGTTTGATACAAAACACCATAAAAGAATCATGCAGTACTTACAATATCATGCCCCTGACTGCCGCTCCTGACGACCTCCGGCGCCATATACTCGATGGTTCCACAGAAGGAGTACGCCCTGCTCTCTCCGCCACAGAACTCCTTGGACAGCCCGAAGTCTGTCAACACGATGTGACCTTCCGCGTCCAGGAGGATGTTCTCGAGCTTGATGTCACGGTAGATGATGCCGAGCTGGTGGACAAATTTATGGATAGGTAGTAAATTTTTTGCAAGTCAAAGAGAATTAAATTAATAGGCCATATTATACGACATGATAGTTTCATTAAAAACATAATTGAAGGAAAGATAGAAGAGAGGAGGGAAAGGCCACGCATAAGTTACATGAGCCAAATAAAAGAAAAGGTTGCTGTCATAAGGAGACTGCACTGGAGAGGGAAAAATGTAGAGAGCTGCATCAGCTACACCGACAAGAGCTGGGCTTTTACATTTGTAGAAGAAGAAAGGACAAACGTGCTTCCGTTTCATCTGATGCTATAACTGCCAATCATGATCATCCGCAACACAACTCTCTTTTGTGTTGCCGATCTTTTGTGCGTTGCCCAAAGTTGGGTTGGTAGCATAGCCATCTGGCCCTACAAAGCGAAGTTTTATGGATTGATCATCATCAGCCTTTTCTCTAAGACTGACATTCAGAGACGACAGAAACGAGTCTAAGCGTGAACTTACGCTTCCATCTATCAAATGACCATGGGCAAATTTGTATGGAGTCTGGACCAAACTCTCAACAGTGATGAAACCTATGCCATGTGAGAGCTTTTGGGGTATTATTTAATTCATTCTATGGCAGCCAAGTCGAAATCGAGCGCGAACATGGTATTTTGGAACATTTTCAATACTGAGAAACTTGCTTGTTTTACGACTACCGGCTCCTTATTTGACTCCAATATCAGCTTATTTGTGTCTATCTGGTAGGGATGGTCGATATATGGTAGATTAGCGGGAAAACATCAATGACAGTACATAAAAAAAAAAAAAATATCCTCAAAATATCGACACATAGATGTTACGACAATAATATCGGCCCATCGATATACTCCTAGTCAACTAGCGTGAATTGGGTTTATGTATTAGATTTGGCTGACTATGTACTAGGTTTCAGAGACTGTATCATAGAATTACAATCACTGGGCTATGAAGAACACTTTCCTCCTACAAAGGATAGAAATGAAAGCCAATTAACGACAGAGCAGGCTAATAAATCTATATTAGTAACAATAATTCGATGGGTGGTGGAAACTGTCAATGGCAAATTCAAAAATAGATTTAGATTGCTTCGCTAAGATTATTTCAACCTCCCCGCTCGATCAGAATTGGTGGTAGAGCATTGCCGCATATGTGTACGGATTTCAGAATTGGAACTGCCCTAAATAATGCGTTCTATAAAGTAGCCACAGATAATAGGTTTGCCGAAGACATTTTACGCATTATACATGCTAAGACCAATACCCCAAATCTTTTATTTGATTACGTTACATTAAGAAATGTTAACAGACAGCGAGTTGCCTTTGAAAGGCAACTCGTTGTCTGTTAAGAGACTCATCTTCCTCAGTTGCAAGACTTCCTGATACTACTAACTGATGATGATTTAGTTCTTATTATGTGAACACAAATGTATGGAACAGCAGTTTTTTTTCGCGAGTTCAGTATTGGTCCGATAGTAAAAGTTGTTCTTAATAACGTATACAATAAATTCTTTTCGGGTTTTGCATAAACTAAAAAGAATGTCCCTAAGGTTTAGAGAATGCCTTAGGCATTAAGACCGCCTTTTTACATATTTGTATGAAAAGCTTTAAATAAATAAATAAATGTTATATGCACATCAATATTTGAACATCAAAAATCCTGGTTCATTTTTTGGATTTATTATAAAAAAAAGGAACTTATATCATAATTATTTTGAAAGATACTGTGTTATAATAACCTAACCGTCAAAACCCCCGATTCCAACTAGAAAAATAATAGTAACTTTTGAACGGCTGAACAGATTTTCATGAAACAGATAAGATGATACCCGATTAAACCAGCTTTCACTTAAAAAAACTGCATTGAAATCGGTCCATCAATTTTGGAGCTACGATGCCACAGACAGATCCACAGATACACATAACAAACTTATAACACCCCTCTTTCTTGTCGGGGGTTAAAAAAAGCACTGCATAAAGCTTGTCAATTCATGGTAGGTCGACTAAAACATCTGGCAATTATACCTACTTCTACAATAATGTCATCTAAATGTAGTGCCGGTCGATGAAATCCATCTAATCTTTCCCGACTCAAGAACCATAACATAGATACAACATGGGCACAGCTCCCTATAGTGCTTTTACCCGTAAGATTCGTACCTTCAATAATATTGCGTTATCGCATCTATGGCTACTTGATCGCGGTTAACTAACACATAAGAATAATAGGTCCTCGCTCTTACGTGCCGTGATTGCATTCACCCAAAAATATAGCACTTTTGCAATTCCGATAGGTTATTCTCTCGATATATTTCGATTATAATAATATACAGACCATTATTGCGTAAATGTTCGCTAATATATGAACGTGCAAGTTTCAACTGATATGAACCAAGGGAAATAACAACTAAATCATCATCAATTAGTATCAAGAAGTCTTGCAACTAAGGAAGATGAGCATCTTAACAGACAACGAGTTGCCTTTGAAAGGTAAGCTTTTCAAAGGCAACTCTTTGTCTGTTAATGTAACGTAATCAAATAAAAGATTTGGGGTATTGGTCTTAGCATGTATAATGCGTAAAATGTCTTTGGCAAACCTATTATCTGTGGCTACTTTATAGAACGCATTAATTAGGGCAGCTCCAATTCTGAAATCCGTACACATATGCGGCAATGCTCTACCACCAATTCTGATCGAGCGGGGAGGTTGAAATAATCTTAGCGAAGCAATCTAAATCTATTTTTGAATTTTCCATTGATAGTTTCCACCACCCATCGAATTATTGTTACTAATATAGATTTATTAGCCTGCTCTGTCGTTAATTGGCTTTCATTTCTATCCTTTGTAGGAGGAAAGTGTGCTTCATAGCCCAGTGATTGTAAATCTATGATACAGTCTCTGAAACCTAGTACATAGTCAGCCAAATCTAATACATACACCCAATTCACGCTAGTTGACTAGGAGTATATCGATGGGCCGATATTATTGTCGTAACATCTATGTGTCGATATTTTGAGGTTTTTTTTTTTTTTATGTACTATCATTGATGTTTTCCCGCTAATCTACCATATATCGACCATCCCTAACAGATAGACACAAATAAGCTGATGTTGGAGTCAAATAAGGAGCCGGTAGTCGTAAAACAAGCAAGTTTCTCAGTATTGAAAATGTTCCAAAACACCATGTTCGCGCTCGATTTCGACTTGGCTGCCATAGAATGAATTAAATAATACCCCAAAAGCTCTCACATGGCATAGGTTTCATCACTGTTGAGAGTTTGGTCCAACATTACTCATTGTCCTTTATGAACAAATTTTGACAGATGGAAGCGTAAGTTCACGCTTAGACTCGTTTCTGTCGTCTCTGAATGTCAGCCTGAGACACTCGGGCTTTCTCTCTTAGAAAACTTTGGTATCAAAATCCATGTTATTTTATTGACCGACCGGATAAAACTAATTATGATGTAGTCTAAATAAACCGATCTATTTCTGATACCAACTTAAATACTACTCGAGACGTAATTATCACAAAGCAGCTTTGTTTAATTAATATCAACACCCAACAGTCAATACATGCCATAAATAGACTCTCGTGTTATTAGGTACTAACGCGTTTGACCTATCCAACCAGTGTTATGATTCAGTCTAGTATATTGACATCAAGACATTTGTCCAGGTGTTTCCAGCACATATTTCTTAGAAAGTCAACAAAAAAAGACGTTCGCACTATGATTAATGTAACAAGTGTAAATGTGTTATTTTTAATTCGCAATGACAAAAAAGTTGAGTTCACTCACTTCGGTGCTACTGCAAAAGTAAATGATAAAATGTTGTAAATAAATAAAGATATGATGAATGAGAATAACGCACTCTAAGTAAGCATGAAAATAGCAGCTGATTTCGATGCAGTTTTATTTATTTACGTACATACACTTGTAACTAAGTATGTCGGTACAAATGAAATCCTAAACAGATTGCATTCTTCTATGAACTCAATTGCCGCTCTATGAATTCCATCTCGCGTACTTTGCAATATATCTAGCCCTGGGTATTGGTAAGCCACAGCGTTGAGCAGACGGAGCGCTCGCGTTATAGGTGCCTGACGCCCCAATTCAGTCTTTCACAATGGTCCTCTAAACAAGTTATGCCGTCTAGCTTTGATGTAGCTACCCGGGTTCTGCTGTGGATATTTTCTCGAAGCCTCCTACGCCATTTTTTGACCCCTAGTTCTACGTTACTAGGATTGATAGCCCAAATAGCACGCCAGCCATCAGGCAAATGTCCTTTTAATGAGTTTGGTTGCTAAATGATGTAGTGCTATGCTACTGGTAGAATCCTAAATTTTCCGAGCTGAATTAGTGAAATGGGCCAAAAATAAACCAGGATGGACTGATTCATTTACTTCTTGGATTGAAATAACTCATGATAATCCTAGGCTGTAAGTAGATATCATTATAGTAAGCTCACCTTATGCAATTGCTCGAGAGCCAGTATAATTTCAGCTATGTATAACCTGACTTCGTTCTCGTTGAAGTGTTCCCTCTGGTAGAGATGGGTGAACAGCTCGCCACCAGCCACGTAGTCTGCGAAAGAAGGGTTTATTATTAGTGAAATGGTCGGAAAGGTTATAATTATATCCTGGCTTGAAGAGCTACAATTATTGTAGAAATGTCACCGCTGTATCGGGCCCCCAATTTGTTTACCCAGTGTATTGACTACTGGTATTAATTCCCTTTTGGTGAAACCTTACTCCAATGGCGTCAAATGAAGTATACCAGGAGCAGTATGATACTCGGGAATACACATGATTATCTTAAAGGCTAAACTAACAAAAGGAATACAAGAGTGCATATTCAGAGCCAAAACAGAACAGAAATTCAAGACTCAAAAACGTTATAAATTCTCATTTATGAGAATGATTGTTGAGTAAGTAGATAATTTATGTCATCAAACAAAACTCACACATTACTAATTTCTCTTTATTCATAGCTAAGTATGTCAGCAATAATTCTTCCTTGCGTAGGAGTTCATTTGCAACCGTGCAAATAGTCGGTATTACTCGAAATTCATGATTAATAGCGAACGCAATGGAAGATCGTTATAGCAAATAAATCAGATATGAAATACTGTATTTGATTAAGATTGAATGAAAGTGGATGCCACATCTATTTGTCAAGTCGTGGAGATTCACCACGGTAGACTGGCTGGATTGGTATGTAAGTTCCTCCTGTCATAATAACTCAACATCATCATAAACCATCACGGAAGTGCTCAGAAAGAGCATCCTAGAGTAACGAAGCCTTAGTACACTATGAAGCGACACCTATCGCCACATAGAATAACTACTAGCGAGGCAGCAAGCCAATAACAGTGGCGCGTAAATATAAATTCGACCAACACGATTACGAGGCGTGCACCGCAGAAGGAAAAAAATTAAGTTCAAAAACTAAAACCCGACTACTGAAAAGGTATGAAACAAGAAAATATTAATAGATACATATTCATAGTGATGTTCAGAGAATAGCCGTGGTCGTATGCCACCTTCAGCTACCCTAATAAAACAATACAGTCTAACAGTAGTAAGCTTTAGGGCAAAGTGGAGAAAGTTGTTCAGTTTGATGGTGTGATCCACACCCTTAAGTATGACCACGCATTTCTGATACACGTCTATTAATTTAATGATATATTATTCGAATGCATCCATGATTTCCTGAGATCACTTCATCTATATCTGGTGATTCTGTATCTATCTTTCTGTTCAATTGTACATCCGGCGTTTCCCGGGCAGCCAGCCCCATTATCAGCCTAGTTCACAGGTTGTTTCCACCACGACAGAAGAATGCAATAAGAATACAGCCTAAAATTCTGCTGATACCAAACCGGTATGAAGATGCAGGTAGACATCAAACAAAACGGAAACTGGAAACTCAAGTAATATTTAAACTTGAAACAGATTTAAAACAAAGGGGCATGGTACACGATCTAGTTATCTAGGCCGAACATCAAGTCTTTGACCTACATCGTCTGCCCACGATAATAAAAGTACTCGAGATGAATACTGGCCACTTTATTATTACATAGCATTATTTTTCTTTCACTTTTATTAAAAAAGAAAATATAACATAAGTGGCTTGTGGTAATTCTATTATATTATATTCTATGCTTGTGGCAAGAAGACTGAAAGTCTCAAACCGGTCTATCCTTAAGATATCAGCAGGTAGTGTTTAGGTTGCTGATGTCAAAAGCATTGTGTAAAATTTGGTAAGACTGGAAGCCGACCCCAACATGGTAAATGGCTAGGAGGATGAAACAGTACCAAAGATTCCCGAAAAAATCTCTGTCCCCCATGGCTGCTGTAAAAGGCGATAAAAAAATTATGCCAAGAGAATGTGCAGCAGCATCTTCGTGTATGCTAATCACAAGATACAGCAATCACCAATCAGTTTGCCAAGCGTGGTGATTGACTATAGACTGACAAGCTCGTTGGTGATACTACCATAATGTGCGAGCGATGAGGGACAAAAGACAGCGGGGGGTGGAAAGTAATGTGCAGATAGTAGGGCTGCTTGCAGGAGCGTAGTCGTGACGCGCGTCATTTGTTGTTACCCGCCCCCCGTCGCGCGCAGACCATGGGAGTGTCATGATTTCATGAATAAACTTGCCGGCCTATATTATATTTTGACTGCTAGGTCAATTTTGGGGGGACTGGATAAGGAAGGCGGGGTACGAGTGTTGTGGCGAAACTTAAAAAGAGGCCCATGACCAGTGGACTATGATAGGCAGAGTTGATAGATCAGCTTTAACGCATCATTTTTATTCTAAACGCGCCTTCAAATAGAACCATTTTTGGAACAAATTGCTTCTTTACCAAACCGTGTAAGACTCATAACCATTATTATGTGCGTAACATTTCTAAATGTTTTATTACTTGAAGTGAAAGTAAGTGTGGTTAATGTTCTTTCAACTTGCTTCTTATTGTGAGCAATCTGACCTAGATGAACAGGTCCGTCAAATCTGCACATAAAATCTTGATTTTTTAGATCTTTCGCTTAAGATACTTGCTTAGAACAGCTATAGAAAAGTATAGTTTTTTTTTAATATTCGGCCTGAATGGACTGTGTGAGAGAATGTAGGGTACCACATTCCAATTCTCTGACCTGCTAAATAGAGGTGCAAGGCATAAATCAATGTCAATGTTTAATTCGTCATATTTATGCTAAACGTGTAATTTGGGCTGTTTCTGCTCATCTGATGCTCTTGCGCGCATTTTGATTGCACGAATAAGTGAGAAGTATTCTTCTTAACATGGTGTTTTGTGCCTGTGAAAGACGTAGACGCATCTATGGTTGGTTTCAGATAAATTGATTCCAAACCATGACAACATTTTTGTTGTTTTTTAGACTGCATATTATTATTTTTAAAGGTAAAATTGGTTAACATTCTTTGACGGTACTTCAGCATATATTTAACCTTTATTTTTAATAAACGCTGACCCTCTTTTTGGATTTCTCCTGTGTCGTGGTTACAGTTTACAAACATACATTTCACATGCACACATACCTAGACCCGGAACAACTAAGTATCTGTAGATTCATTGGAAAATACTATCTAAAACCATCCTACAAGTTCTAGAGATGAACTCACAAAGTCGTCTTGATAAACCAAGCTATTTTCATAGTGTTGTAATAAATTCACAGATGTAATAAAGTCGCGCATGTAGGTCACCGATGCCACCAGAGGTTTATTAAGTCAAACCGCTGAATATATAAATGATATTGTCCCCGGCAAGTTCAAGTACATTGCCGGATGGAATATGAAATGTACACTCCACTATTAATATAATACAAATAATAGTTAATAAAAAAATACAACATTCCGATTTCTTTTAGGGGTTATTGTACTCATAATTATGAACAACTTTTACTATGAGACCATCCCTGAAATCGGGAAAAACAAATCTGCTGGTCCATACATTTGGTCGAGTAATAATTGATTGTATTATATACTTTCATATGCATTTAGTAAAAAGCTGTTATTTTGTCAAATTTTATTTATTTGTATAGATATAGATTTTTTGTGTCTCTACCACATTTTACGTCAAACTTCCTTATGAACAGATCTGTGAATAATAATAAATATTATAGTTTAAAAAAAAACGAAAGAAAACGCTTTTGTCATCCAAACTAAACGTGTATGCAAAATTTCTGCTCAATCGGAAACCGGGAAGTGGGTCAAATTTAAGTTCCAAGATTTTTTTACATAGTTAGTTAGGCAGTTACAGGTGAAGCTAATAAAAGCGTTTTCAAAACCAAAGACGTAACTTTTTTTTGTGTCATATCGGCCTTATCATTTATGTTTTATGAACTCTTCCATTGACCTTTTACTACAAACTCGCGAATTTTAAGTCCTATCTAACCTTTACGTTGTTAGAGTAGTGACGCAATACAACTTGACCGTGACGTCACACCTTCGTCATTAGTGACGTCAAATTTCTGCGAAAGTTTTGCGGCGAATAGTTTTGACATTATAGTTATGTGTCAATACTTTCTTATGTAAGAATTTTAATTAGAAATTTTTTAGAGGCTCAAAGTTCTATTCGAAGTTCCTTTATGAGCACGGCCATACATTGTAACGCGCTTGAGGTGGTTTAAGAGCGCGATAATAATGATGATTTGAATGTGGATGTAATTTATTTATTTATTTTAATTCAATTACTCTCTACACTTACAGTTTTCAACCAACACGTGTAGAGAGTCAATAATATTTAAAAAACATTGAAAAGTTCTACAATTGAGTACAAAAATATTCCTTATAATATTTAATAAAAAGTCCAACCTTAGTGTGGAATAAGTCCACATCTGGCTGTTGAGCAGTCAGAGCATACCTTAGTATCTTAGTATATCTACGGGAGATTCTGACAAGGGGACCACATCGGCATTGACAAACTGTATGTTATCGATGGACATCTCTACCTTACAGGATGATGCCAGCGTGATTATGATAGAATTTATATCATTAACCTAATCATTTCACAAGAAACAGTAAGATAAGAAAAGATGAAGATATAATAAATATTATAGTTTAAAAAAAACTAAAGAAAACGCTTTTTTAATCCAAACTAAACGTGTATGCAAAATTTCAGCTCAATCGGAAACCGGGAAGTGGGTCTATAACTTCAAGATTTTTTTACATAGTTAGTTAGTTACAGGTGAAGCTAATAAAAGCGTAATAAAAAGAGAGTATATTTTCCTACATACCTTACACTCAAGATTCAAGAGAGACTCTGAAACTACAGAACATCACACCACATGCAATAATTCTACCGTATTTCCTCTTCTACATGTCTTCAATTACAAGTATTAAGCACCTGACCCTTCTGAAGGACACCAACAAGATCAGTACATGTCCTAGGATGCTATTATAGTCTTCTACCTATCATTTCCCGTTATTTTATACTAAATATAACCACCACCACAAAAATACGTTTGGCATTGATAAGCAGGGTCAGACTTGATTAAAATTGCATGTAATGATGGGTTGCCAGCCCTTTGCCTTTGAACTAGTATTATATTCATTTCTAGGTCAGCTTTAAACGCGTGGGATGATACACAGCTGATGCTTTTACCACATTATTTTATTTGTCTGTCCTATCAACATTTTTTCATTACATAGTGTACTTAAATGCAGATAGAACTTTGGCCGGGCGCTGCCGCGGACCCAGATATGATTGTAGATGTATTATTTTAAACCACAGTATCCATGAAGTTTCTTGTAGGTAACCTACTTGAAATCGTGCAATTAGAATCACGACGTGTTCGAGGTGCCTGCAAAGTCCCAGTTGAAATAAAAAACGTTGACTTTGAACAATCAACATGTAAACATGTTCTTGGAAGACTATCACCAGTCACAGTTTAACTTATGTCTAAATATCATTACAATCTTACTAAAACCGCTAGAACTCTTAAGCATACATTTTTTGCATATATTCCAGCATAGGCTTTGTAGGATTTTCTGCCGCGTCTTCAGAGACTGGAACTTTGAAGGAGACCCAAAATTAATTGATAAATCTAGGAATATAGTAGGTAATGCCAATATTTTAATAGACCAAGTTCAGTAGAAGTCGTTTTCAGGATGGAATGATGTCATCAACATAAGTGCAGTACTCCAATCATTTCTTAGACAGAGTTATTCTGCAGCGCACAATACATGAGAAAGCTCATATCAATACAGTTCAAACAATCTTCGTGGCAACCTGAAAGTGTCGAGTATCGCCAGTACGATATTGTATTATGTCGAGCGTTTCCCAATCTGTGGTGCCGTGGGATATGGTGCAAGTTAGAGGAAACAAACGTTATTAACATTGAATTAAGGACACGAATTGGCTGCAGTACGCATACTCAATATATGTATGTATACTGATAACACCTAAAAGCAGCATTTCGAAGACCTGCTTGACTTAAAGGATACTGAAAGGCAGATCAAAGCAGAAAACAAAAAATTTCATAGTCTGGATGAGCAGTGCACTTGCTCATGTGAAAATGGTAAAGAAAAGTTGTTAAGGTAAGAAAATGGTAGTCGGACAGGCCTTATTCTTACTTGATAGTTCTTCAAAAGTGCCTTCAGGTAAAGAGTATCTAGCAACAGCGCAAGATAATGATAAGATCAAATCTATCAAAGATGATGATAAGATAAAGTATTTGCTCAATCATACATAGCGAATAATTCTGAAAACCGCCATACCCCATAGAATTAGAACACAATTGAACAGCAGGCAGTGCACGTGCAACACCTAACAATGGATTTCAAACACTTTACTAGGGGAAAAAGCGCAAATGTCCGTCCGTGTTGGGTCAAGGCAAGAAACGCTAGTTATGAAACTGTAGTTTATTATCTTTATTAGTCTAGCGATATAGGTTTGATTAAAATTTTAATAGTTCATTTTGAAATCAGCCCACCTCATGTAGTACAATTAGCTACTAATTTAAGTGAAGCAAGTGCTAATATATTTTGCTATTGTCCTTAAATTTTAGTACAAAACTAAATACGACAAAATAAATGAAAAGGATTGCCGTAATTCTATTTCAATATGTTAAGACGAATACTATTGCAAAATGCATATTCATCTTTCCAATCATTGATTGATTGGAAAGATGACCAAAGTTTTAAAGACTTGCAAGTCTTTTCTTCTTCAAATGCCAAGAAAACAATACGTGGCAAAGTTATAACACATAATTGCTCTTCAATAACTGCAACCTTGACCTTTAACATTTATCATAAAAACATTAAAGCTTTTGACAAACTATTAACGGTATCCATCTCAATTTGAAACTTTGATTGGGTTCAGAAACGTGTTCGTCAAACACGAATTAATTTATACAAAGTTTTACACTTTTAACAATAACAGCCATTCCGATCTAAATCAGAAAAGTTGCCAAATATCAATTAAGACTTAGCAACGAAGTAATTAATATGGCTGACCTTTTTACAAGAGAAAGTGATGCAGATGGTAAAGAAATAAACAATAAACATATTGATGCAATCTATTGCGCAATTTATAATGAAGGAAAAGTTATTGACAACTCAATTGATCTAGCGATAAAACGATTTTATGCAGCTCGTATTGAGTTTGCAATTCATAAAAGGGCTCAATTATTGCAATGGCCCTAAACATAGTTTGTCATTATGGCGCATTACTATGAAGATCGGAAGAATTGGAATTATGTACAGAAACTATCATAACGATTTAGAATCGACAGACAGCTAGTGTCATAACATGTGACCATTACATTGATCGGTTTGCAACAGTAGTCTCAAATAAGAGATGTACCAAATGACATGCTTAATTTTAATCAGTCAAAAAGGAAACAATGAAGATATAAGCTGATATGTCAAGGTGAGAGATGCAATCACTGATACAAACACTGTTGTATGTAGTTCAAAAGATATACCATTAATTATTAAAGTTTGAGCGGGCGTGAGTTATTAGATTCTATAGGGGCAGTGGGTCAAGGTGCTGCAAAAGTAGGCCTCCATACTGTGTGGCAATCATGTTCTCATGTAAATACAGTACTTTTTTAACTTTGAATGTGCAGAAATATTCTGTACACGTAATTATAGTATTGTCCACGGTGATTGAGGTTTTGACACGACTCTGTAAGAACAGATTTGAACGTGTCAGTTTGCGTGTCGCCATTTCTATTTTGTAATCTCAACTCTGAACTTTGCGTCTTAAATATGAACATGTCTCGTATGGCATACTCGCTTTCTATTGAGAGTTGAATTGAACTTTAAGCAACACTTACAATGTTGTAGAGTTGAAAGTACTTTTCAAGATGCGATACGTTTACAAATTATAATTTTATGTTTTAGCTTTGGAATAGTTTGTAACCGAATTTACTAATTCAGCCATTACAATAATTACTGTTTCAGGACCATTCACATTTACTACACTCCAAATTACTATTTCATGTCCCGATCCACAGAGTAACCCGAAAATATTAATATTTTTAAGTTAGTCAACCGAATAATTTCCGAAAGAGCCGTTGATAATTTTAGATTTGACTGACCTTTAAAGGATCCCAAAGAAAAGGAAAACAACAGGGGACTTAAGAATGACGTCATGTGAAAACCTTTAAGTAGACATTTTTATTAAATCAATACATCAAATCTTAAGAGCTTAAATAGGGGAGATTGAATAGGAAATTACATTCTTTGTCTATCTATCTAGCTATCGATATGGGAAAAAAACAAAATAATTTCAATATCAAAGGCAAACAAACAAACGGTAATGTTCTCGAGAATACATTGACTTCAGGTCGGCTATTGACGGCTAAGGTCAGCGGGGTTACTACCGACTTTGAAACAATCGTTCTAAAGTTCTAGTTTAAAATTACTTTAGTCTTCTTTCAATCTAGCATCAGACCGTTAGGTGTTCTTTACTTACTTAACTTGTCAGTAACTCATTAAAAAGCTTACGACGTTCATTGATCTATAATTTGGTGTCTAGATAGTGTAACAGTAATAAACGAAGAAACCATTTGACCTGCTTAGGTAGTTCAGGTATGATCTTATCAGTGCACTGGTAAAGGCTGATGCCTATTGTTATGATATGCCTTAGTCGCCTCTCACGACCCCATTAAAAGTAGGCCAAGGAAGGCTTACTTCTATAAACCCCAAAGTAAATTTAAAAGATTGTCTCCTAAATTCTTGCAACTAAAAAGAGATGGCAAAAGTATTACCTCTGTTTGTTAAACACTAGCTTGTAGGTCTTATTTTTATCAAAATGACATATATAGCCTATATTACTCAGGGATAGTGAAGCTTTGTATTAGTGAAAGAATTTTTTAAATCGGTTCATTTGTTCCAGAGATTCCTCCTCTACATACAAACAAGTAAAATTTGCCTCTTTATAGTATTATACGTCAAGATTTCAGCTTAATTATTAGGTAAATATTTTCATTGTTAATTTTTTGACTGGTTTCTGCTGTTGTGGAGGACTTAGAATTAGATATTTCAATGGTCTTTAACCTTGGCGATGCCACTGCGAATTTTGCAAGAACATTACTGTTCGTCAGGGTCGTGGTTAAAATATAATGTTAAATAACGGCTAACACACTTCTGCTAACATATTATTTTGAATATTGCAAGATTTTTGCTTCGCGTGCTATTTTTACTTCGTCTTGCAATCTATCATTTGTGAAATATGCAGTAGCTTCTTGTTGACTAATTTGTGTTTTGTACGCATAATGTCGTCATTCATCAAGTCTTGGAAGTTTTCAAAGGATCATGACATTGCCATTAATGTCAAAGACTCACGGTCAAGTTAAGATTTCGTTGGAAATAAGATGTAAGGAGGACAATAATGGATGAGGATAAGACAAAACTCGAATTTCTGATTAAAATATTCGCCGGGACATCTAGAATATTCTAGATAAAAGTGAAAACATATTCTATATGTAGAACTTAAACCACGCCTTCGCTTACTAACGAGACAGTAAGTAACCGCAAGACTATCATTTTAATTACAGTTTGTCCAACATGGCTACATCTGGCTTTACTTTCAGTCTAATTTTAGAAACTATTCCATGATTATTGAATTCTGTTTTCAGCAAAGAATTTCTATATTTTGTTTCCACTTTCGACGGTTTTGAACTTGAACTTTTAAAGTGCCATTATTCAGTGCTCCTCTATTCTCCTAATTTTGATTACTTTGCCTAATGAATCGTTTAGCTGTCTAAATAGTGTCTAGATTACGGCACACTCGCTGGGAATAATAAGACGCAAAGGAACTGTTTACAATTCTAGTCTAGTATCGACCTCTGAGAAGTCTTACACTACAAGGGCATACTATTTGCGTGTTTGCTCATTCAGTTTTCTTTGTTTATCTCTCAAATATACTGACTGTTCCGACATTTTCTTTCCAGTAAGTTCTAAAAATATGGAGACATAAAATATTGAAATTCATCTTCACTGTCTTTATTTACCTTAATATGTTTGGGTTGGCCCACTCTTACCAGATACAGATGAATCAGTACTTTACACGTAATATATTCATAAGATATTTTGAGTCCATGATCTTTTTCTTCTATTTTATTTGTATTAGCTCTTTCATGAAGTTTGATCATACAAAGTGGAAAATTTGCCAGTTAGTATGCCTAAAGGGTTCCAAAGGTATCTTCAGATGGCTCGTTCTGTGCATCACTTGAGTTAATGTATAAAAACAAGCTCGATATGAACAATACACCAGCAGTTATATCAATAATCGATAAAGTGTGTACACAATGACAATGGCTTTTGACATTGAGTACTCCAATACGGCCATTCGGTGAGCCAACTAACGCGGGGTCATATAATAGCGGTTGAATTACTTTTCCTTTGACTGTATCTGAACTTTCCAACTTTATACACTTAATGAAATCTATACTAACAGTACTAAAGATGCAAGTATCTACAAGTTCGGATGACTATACAAATCTTAATTGACGATTTGACAGAGTTGTTATAATGATAGCATTTATTATTTGTTAATTACTTCCTTATATGTATTAAAGTATGTCAGAGTTGGTGTATCATTAGAAATCGTAGTAAGTGAGAAATTTCGGGTAACTGTTAGGAAGTAACTGCACGAATACACTAAAGTATTTGAAATGGGTATTAAAAGTGAAATTCCAGGAGTTGGTCGGAATACGTGATAATGTATGACAATTTAATTTTTATAATATGATAAAAGTAGCAAGGTTCTTTGAAATATTTCGTTAATTACTAAATGTTTTCACGAAAACTGTTCGTTTATATGATGTTTCATAAAATTTATTAGCAGTCAAATTAAAATTGTTATGTGATTATAATGTCACTAACAAACTTTCCTTTTCAACGCTCATTCAAAACATACCCATTCATATAAAATTTAAATAAATTGTATAACATTTAACATCACAACACGACCTCTCACAATCTTACCTCACTAAAATTTCATTCGATTAATAACCAAATAAATCGATACATAACTTCTCGATTTCGCGAGCCACTGTTCAAAAATTCGCGCAATGAATAAAAGACCTAATTCCCTTTGCAAAAAGGTTTAAAATAAACAGGTGTAGTTCGTTGCGTAAGCGCGTATCCCCTTGACACGCTTCTGTCCGAGTTAGATTCGTACACAGAATTGAGGCAATTAGTCATAGTATTGATGTATGATACTTTGGTAATAAATCCTTCATTAAGGTCGCTTTCGAGGCAGAGAGAGTACTTTTACATTCACACAACAATCACGCCTGTAAACCTGGAAACGTTAAGCAGAAGAACACTAATGTAAACCTTAAGTACGCCGATGACATTATAACTGTTGTAAGAGCCTAAGTGATAGAGTCTATCCCCATCTATGGCAAAGAGTCCTACGACGATTGTAACTAAGAATCTCTTGGCAAAAAACCCAATTACGATTTGTCTGACTTAGGAACCTTAGACCTCACGCTCAGCATATCACTAGAACAATGAGGCATACAATATACATGACTCTTTAGTAATTCATATCCTTCAAGAAGGCTTCTTTTGAGACAGAAATACTACTTCAGTTTCCTACTTGGAACTTATAAAATTTATTCCATTTGGTATTCCCGTTGAGATGTTCTACACTCTAAGTTAGTTTTCTGAGCACAAAGTTCCACTGTCATTCGATTTGTTCGGTTCAAATGTGAGAGGAGACAAAGAAAAGTCTTAAGCACTTTATAATATCGGAAGACAGTTCAACCACTATGAATTTGGCAAAGGTTTCTAAAACAGGAACATGGAAAGGTAATGTGACAAATATTTTCTTTCCTTTTGGTTATGAAGATAGTGAATTGTGAGAAGACGTCTTATTGAGATGAATAGAAGAAGACATTGCGTCAACTCCAAATTAACTGGGTATAGGATAGTAATAAGGACAAGAGGATGATGTCAGGAACTCAGGAGTAGTACTAGTACTTTTAAGATGCAAGAAATAGTTACGAACCTTATCGATACACCTAGAGAACTGAACTTGAAAGAAGTAACGTCACTAAGCTTATTAATACTTTTTCAAAGGCAGACGAAACTCTTAAATATTACGAACAAATAAATCCAATCGAATAGAATTTCAAATTCTACGGCTATATGTAACGGCATTCAAGCATCAACAACCATGATGGTCCATTTACAATTAAAAATACATGCGTTGTGTTGCATCTTGCATCGAATGTTACATGTATGTACCGCCTTCTTTTTTATCATTGTACAAAAGTTGAATTTTGTCCTCTGCTTCGTTAGTAGTTTCCTCACCTGTTAATATTTATTGCTTTAAAGAAAACAAATTTTTAAAACTGTACTTTCATGTATTGTTTTAGTTATTTCCTTAATCAAACCGGTCATTGGATTACCCGTGTATTAGGTTTGTCAACGGAGTGAGTACGCAATTAAATTATGGACATACTTCGTTTGGATTGCGAAGCACGCATAGGAAGCTTCTATAGCTGGAGTTTTATGAAGCAAGAAGTTTCCATGAATACCGAA
Organism: Allophyes oxyacanthae; assembly: GCA_932294325.1. NCBI lineage: Eukaryota > Metazoa > Arthropoda > Insecta > Lepidoptera > Noctuidae > Allophyes > Allophyes oxyacanthae. Next base: position 7,479,953 of record OW028635.1, on the reverse strand, counting down.
TTCCTTTTAATAAAAGTCTCCTACCACGATGGTTCAGCAACCCAAAGAGGATCTTTACGTCCACCACCAAAACCCGCCATTCGTCTCTATCTTGCGCCATTGTCTGCCAATCGATTTTTAGAATGAATAACTATCATAACTGTAATACTTCCCTCGTTTAAATTCCCTTACCACTTATCAATATACTTTTCCATAGCAAGAGTTCCACATGTCCCAAAATTACGCAACGAACGACCCTTAAAAACCTTCGAACGGCAAGCAAGGTTGGCATGTCAACAGAGTCCACCGACCTTGCTTTAACGCGTACCCTAGCATTACATAACAGGAGCAGGTTGAAAGACCTTAAGGTCTGCGACACGGCTGGGGGCAAAAGGACTTCATGCGCGGTCACATTGGAGTATCGATTTAGGCTGAAGATGTCTACTGTACCGTTTTTCCATTTAATCTAGACTCTTTGGTATAATAGGGTTGTCTGGTGGAATGGGTGGAAATGAAAGCTTGTGTATATCGTACAGGATTAATTGAATATTAAGGGCGGGAAAAGCTTAGGAAGAATCTGAAATAGATTGAATAAAATGCCTCGAAAGACTGACAACGTTGGTGATGTACTTAAAAAAGATCAGGTGTGAATGTTTAAAATCAAAAGACGAATATGTTCTTTATAAATTGTAGCACGTGGCATTCTGTACTTTCCTTGTCCAAGAAGAGAACGCCATTAATTTACGCTGCTACTCAAATGAATCATGAAAGTATCAGTAGAGTTAATTTCACGAGTTTTGTTAATAATATAATAAATAATTTAATACGGAATACTAAGTAAAACCTCTGCTGCAAGATTACAGTCGTGATAACTTGAAACTTGTACGAACTTGTCGACGGTCGTGAGAAACGAATAAGCGTGCGCCGCTAAGGACCAAACAGAGTGCCAAACTTTTCTTCAAAGTTTCAGACATAATAAACTTAGAAGCAACTATCCTTATGACCCAGTTATTATTTAATTTTTAATAAAAACTAACCTTTGTTTGTTCTCACAAATTTTTATTGTAACAATTTTTTTTAATAGCTATTGAAATTAACTTTAGGGATTATAAGATTTACATTTTTGTGGTTTTAAAAAACTGCAAAAGTAGTACTAGGTCAAATAATTTGAATCGGGGTGCATGTTGCAAAAGCGTAACAGGTACAGTACTCGCCACGAGACTTTGCGACTGTGAAGTTAGATTCAATTAATGAAACAACCCAATACGTCGGGGCTAGAAGCACTACGAAATTCACAATCCCTGATTCGACGCGACACGACTCGTAGCAACCACACAGACGCATAGATCCGTGGCGAGTACTGTATATACTATTTGGAACAATAAACATCGTGTTTGATATTCACCTTACTTAGAGTCATCATGACTCAAACATAACATCTAAACGTGTAATTTTCGATTGCAATAGTGACTAAGAAATCATTGAATGAGTTACGAGAAGCCATTAAAGATGTTCAGTTCCTCTATATTAACATACACGTGGAGTTGTAACATTTAAATAACGCGTAATTGCAGTAATGTTTAATTACTATCATTAATGCGTTGCTAGCTGAACGTTTACACAGCAATAAAAATATTTTCCTCAAGTTCGTCTGTGGTGTCGGCTCAACCTCTTGCGTTGAAATTTCTAAATATGGCGTGGTGGTAAGATTACCCAGTCAGGAAGGTTCCTAATGGGTCTGATTCGTCAGCATGCGCCGGACATACATAGGTTTCGTCAGATTAAGTGTCTATAGATCAATGACACCTAGGATACCGGTACTGCCTTAAATGGCTTCTAATGTGCCAAACTTCGTAATGGGCTATATAAGTTTATAGTTGTAAGATTATGTTTTCGAACTTAAAAGCTGTAAAGTTTGCAATATAAATAAATAAATATTCCACTATTCGTAAACTACACCATCACACACACAAACACACAACACATCTGCTAGATCTGAAGACCTACCCCAACACATGACGGGTTAAAGACAATGATGAATATGCACATCAGACTAATTCTCCTTATTTGTGGAGTCGTCTACTTGATAGCTGTAGCAGCTTTGTGGACAACCTATCATACTGATCTTGTGGTTACATGTAATATGGAAATAACTGCAGGAATATCAACACTCTTTTTAGGATTGGAAGTGTCTCCTTATCGACAAATCCATAGCTGAGATGACATCACAAAAAACTGCTAATTGAAAAATATAAATTTTGATTTGGTACCATTTTAATCCAATTAGCCTATAATCGGTTCCGAGACTGAATATCTATTAAGTATGTAAATCCATAGTTTGCGTTCAATGTTGTTAAATCAATGAACGATGAAGTATCAATTATTATAATGCAGTAATTCAATGATCTTATATTCATTGGAAAATCAGAACTCAATTTGTTTAAAATGACAGTTAATTGCGTACTTAGATTTTATGATGACAATCATGCTAATCAAACTAAAGAATTATTAGATGTATTAGTCTATGAGATTCTCATAAAATATTATTAATATAATATCTATCAATCTCAAGGAAAAGACAAAACTATAGAATTCGAGCCAGCAACAGCTTAAGTATTTCTTTTCGCATATACCTTTAAATAGAGATAACCTACTTAACATAAAACACATAGCAAAATGAACTTTACTCACCAAGTATAAGGTGTAATTTTGCGTCAGTCTGGAAAGCATAGTGTAGTGTCACTAGGAATGGGCACGCCCTCACAGCTTCCAGGACCTGTTGAATTCATTCAATTTTACATACGTGACATTTCAATTTGCTATTTGATAGAATTCAAATATAAAGGCCCTAGACTAAATCCCTGAGACACACCGGGATAAAAATTGTTATTCTTGAATGGAATATTCCTTTGAAGTTTTATATTCCCTGTCCTAGATATTCCAGACAAGCTTTAATTACAGTTTATAAATGCTCCAAGCATTTCTTTCAGAAAATTTCATTAAATTGTTGTGTAGATATTAGTTGAGTTGGTGGCATGACTCCCTTTTCTCTCCCTTATATTCTTTTATCTTATAGTCTTAAATTATTCCAGTTGTTCTTAAACTCTCTTTTAATTACACTTCCTGAAAAGCTTTTCTAGCATTTAAATAAAAACATTATTATTCTAGTTCTCGGCTTTATTTACTCTAACGATTCGGCCTATTATGAAGGTTTTTCTTAATGAAACCTTAACAGAGGTCATATCAGTGTTATATTAATAAACATCATTAGAAACTAGTTTTAAAAATGCTAGTTTACCTGTCTTTCAGTCCTTGTATGCTCAGCAGTCTTCAATTTCTGTACTATCGATGCCTTTTTCAACACCTTCATGGCGTACAACTTGCCTTCGTCGATGCCGCATCTTTTCCTAACTAGAAAAACTTTGCCGTACGCTGAAACAATAGAAAAACACACATTAGTAATCTTATACATATATCGGAACCTAATTCTTAAGATCGTTATAGAATTTTTTGTAAGGAAAAAAAACACTTTAAATCTGAGATTAGAATTATGCCCGATTAGTACCGTTTAGGTCGCTTACTCACAGATTTGATATCTAATATGTATTGTTATTTACAAACCTATGGTTTCATAACAGTGACCAACTTTTCAGGTTTCAGTTTGATGGTTATGCCTATTATAATATTTCCTGATTTGTAAAATGTTTTATCGTTATCAAATGCATTCAAATGTTCTTGATTGTTAGTACAACTCTCTTTGAATGCACCACTTACTCGGATCTTGTCGGTTGCATCTATACATTTAAGTGCAGCGACATTAATTTCGTTGGCTTCGTTCAAAGCCACATGGAGTTGTATATCCTAATTGCGTTAGCATCAAAGGCACGGGTAGTGGATGTTAGACTAAAGACCACAAACAATTGGAACAGAACCTTTTGCATTCAACTGCATACGAGTAGGTACTAGTATTCCTTACGACGTGGGTGCTTATAAGCTAACCATAAAATTAAACAAGTATCCATTTTTCATTCTCCATAGGCTAACGAGGGTATTAAAATAGTAAAACGTGGTCTGAACATGGAGCATTGTTGTGCTCCATGGGTCTGAAGGATCAGTAATGGTTATTCAATAATGTTTTGAGTCTTGAAGGAACGAGATATCGGGCCACTTAGACGCACATTACATCTATAATTAATGAGACTCAAGCCAGGGACAAGTACCAATATTTTGTAAATTCTGATAAATGCATTCACCGAATGGCTAAACCCGGACTCAACAATCTGGAAAAAATTTTGAAAGATTCGAGTTACGACTTACGAGCTACCTCTTAGAACAATCGAGGAATGTTACAAAAAAGGGCAATAAATTGATTTACAAAAACAATAGGAAAGGACGATGTGATGGCGTGTTGTGTTGCCATATAATTTGTCCGTATCTGTACGGATTTAGGAAGTCCAATACGGATAAATCATGCTTACGGATTTTTATACGGATTTACGTACAGATAAACTCAACCTCAGGCAGATGCAGTACAGAGCACAGCATATTCCGATTTTTTTTTTACAATTCTAAAATTTATCTTCTGTCCTTTTCTTAATGAAATATAAAGAAAAAGATGCACTGAACTTAAATTTAGTTTAGTTTGTGAACAACGGAATCGGCACCGTTATAGTAGTATTCATTATTAATAATGTTAGTCTATTTGTCGGAACTATTATTTTCATTTCATGGCAATACCACATAAAAGAACCGTAACACAAACATGAGATGTGGGGAATCCCGTGCCATAGTTCACGTTCGAAACCATGAATCAAAGACAATAGCTCTAACAGCTGTCTTGTTCTTTTGTATGCGAAATGAAAGAGAAACGTTATTAGTTTATTCATTCATTCGATCTTTATTTATATTCAACCATTCTCACTAAGCAGCACCTACTTGTTTGGGCAAAGTTTTATTTCGTCGTTGTAGTATTAATACAATAAATAAGTGTATTTTAAAAACAATGGTTGGAGATGCCGTCTGCCGCCGACTTGTGGAGGAGCCGTTAAAACAACCAAATACTTGTTACTATTGGAAAAACTAAATTTTCATCGGCCTGGGGCGACTAGGATCAGTCACAATAACTCATTGACTAGTGTTTGTTTATTCATAAATAGATATACACTGGGCGAGTCCGTAAAAATCTACATATTCTGCACAAAAGACTTTAATTCAGTTTCTAACTAAGTTATTTTTAATTCCTTAGCTGACGGTGTATCTTTATATATTTTCCTTAAACTCATTATAATTATGATGTAACAAAGCCAGTACACTTTTACTCTAATTCCCCTTATTCTGTATTAAAAATTACTAATCGTCATCTACAAGGTCCTATTAAGTGTTACGTGAAAAGGTTATTATAATAATTGAGAACAATAACATTTTATGGATCACTCTCATGTTACAAGTGGGTCGCTTACGAACAAAACAGCGATTATGCTATTTAACGTATGGTATATTTGATGAGTAATGGTACTTTTTGACAACGAGATCGTTGTGTTGATGGTAAGTTGATAAGAAATTCAAGAAATTAGAAGACTTACTTTGTTGTAACAAAAATATTTGTTTCAAAAGACAAAGGAAACGTTAAAAGACGCTTACAATAACAAGCCTAAGTAATAGAACCAGATAAAACTTCAGTATTAAAGCTCGTTTTGTTTAGTTACGAAATTTAAGAAGTGATTGATCCAGAAATTACAACCAATTGGCGGATCAGTGTCTTAGGACAAGATTATGCCTACGATCCTGGTAAAAATGTTTTAATATAATGTTAGTCAAGTCAACTTCCAACCAACAAAAATAGCGATAACCTTGGCGAGAAACCTTAGATACAGACAGACGTTTCACTTAAGCAGATCACTTTGTTTCTACGATTTACTAAGAAACAAACTGCCATTGTTCAAAAGCTTATTGGTAGAAAAAAAATGCGTAAACACTTTCAACACAATTTCCTTTCCGTTTTTTAACAATGTTGTTATGGGAAGTGCGCAGGTAAGGATAACAATGGCCGCAATGCAAAACAGTGATTAGATAGGTGAGCAGAATTGAAAGATAGTGAACGGAAGAACTGTGGATTGCGATATTTAGGACTGTGGGAATTGGTCAAGTGTCCTGTAAAAATAGCTCTTGGGCATTTTTGAAGCATACATTCACGGGTATATTAACATAGGTAGAAGGCGTTTGTAGAATATGGGTATCCCCTATCAATAACTAGATAGTAAAGGTGATAAATATCTATAATCTAAGATGATAGACAAATTCAAAATATGCAAGCAAATATATTATTAAAATGTATGGTTTAAAATTTAAATCAAATGACACAAAGAGGAAAGTCGTGAAAATAAATATACAAAATTATTATATCAACCTCCGCTCGTTTAAGGTCCGATTAAATTGATAACATAATAGATTTCCAGGAACTGGTGGTCAAAGAGTTAATATAAGGACACATGACGGTAAATTGAGAGTAAGAGGGAAAACCGTTTCAAATAACTACAGAATGTTCTCCGCGATTACAAAACAACGATAATACATAATTCGGAAGGAAGTACGTGATGAATATTTGCTTTGTACCAAATATATTGAAGCAACGTTTAGAAATTTTATGACTTTTATTTTAGTGGTATTTAATTTATTTCAATGAGCACTGATAACTCATACTAGTGATTCCTGTAGCATGGCTGCGGTAAAAGAAAAAAATCCATATCCGGAACAAATATTTACAGGCATTGCGGTTAATACTTCCAATGTGGCATTGAAACTAACAACTGATATGAAACTCCAGTACTGATAGTATAAATATTTTATACTTGCATTGTAATATTTCTACCTGTTTTATCTGGTTCTTCTTTATCAACATCCGAAATAAAATGTTCATCATAATCACAGCTTATCTAATACCTTGGGTTAGTTCCAGTTTTAATAATGTATACAACAAATAAAATGCCTGTCGTTTTCCGCGGTTCCCTCTAATTTGCAAACTAATTAACATGAACTGGTTCGATGTGGCCGCAATGATCGTTACTACACGTGATTACAGCTAGTTAGACTAATCACAATTTATTTGTATTACCTACGTAAGTATCAGGTTAAAACAAAATAGAACCAGATAGATGGCGATATTGACGCAAGAGTCCAGAGACAGTGATGGGACTATCGATGCCATAATTAGTAACCTAAAAATTATACAAAACGAAGTAGGTACTTGAGACGGATCTTGGCAATATAAGAAACAAGCAGATTTATTTTCTGGTACGGAAGATAATTTCACAAAAAAATTACTAATCCGAATAATATGATAAATTGTTCACTGAATGGCGAAGTGTACGCATGTATGTACGAATGAAATCACTGAGGAGCATTTGATTATTATTTTATAGATAGAACATTTGAAAGTTATTGAGACATCAATAAAGGATAAAGCAGATCCATTTTCCTTTATCCTTGGTCAATCTACGAAGTACGAAAAAAGAAAAACCAAACAAGGCAATAAAGTAAGACAGTATGCTTTTTGAACGAAGTAAATAAACTTCTCAATGGCAGCACTATGTCAACCACATTTCTCTAGTTAAATATAATTTTCAGCTTGCATTTGCTTCGTTAGAATGTTGTCCAACCTGTTATAATAAGCATAAACGCATTCATAAAGTGGCGCCAACATAATGTACCCAAAGCACTAATATCTTAACCAGTTTAATGGTTTAATTCAAACGATATACACTACAATGATTGAGAAACATTAAAAAAAACATTCAGCTGCTAATAAAATTATGAATAGTAAAAGTATAGGTGGCTCCAGAAAGTGAGTTACTATAATACTCCAACTGAGTATCAAGTCAGTACATAATAGGAAATGGTATAATTAATTTAGAACTAGCTCACTCGGAATATCCCGAATGTGCATATTTTTTTCCCGGATATTGTGTTCGAAAACAATAGCTTTAACAAAAACACCATCCAAACATCTATTTCCATTGTAGTTACAGATTAGATTTAGATTATTAATAGCAGCAGACCAAAACTAATCCAGGTTCAGAACCTCTTACAATTTAAATTAAACAAAACAAGAATTCTTGTCAATATTGGAAAAGTTAGTATCAAATACTTTCTGATTAACTCTACCCACCGCTGTGCAACCGAATATACCTAAAGTTAACCTTTTTGTTTTACGAAATAGCCATGAAATTATAAGGGACCTAAGATTGATCCTTAGGTAAACCTCCGCTTTACCCATAGGGTATCCCAGGCTATATTCCAGTTTTAATATCACTTTTATTTTTTCCATGCTTATATTTAAATTCGTCTTCAATATTTTCCCACAAATCACCCTAAACTTCGATCAGGTGTTTCCTACTGCACTAAACGAGTACTTCGGACCTTTTGTTTGCGGTAGCCACTCAGCTAGCCCACTCGTCGCACCGGACGTATTCTGTTACATACACGCAGCTGGCATGTTTAGGTTCATGATTTTCTAATGTACGGAGACATAATATGTGTGTGCACTTGGACTTGGTGGCAATTTACGAGAAATATTCTAACTAGTCGAGGTAGAAAAAAAAAAAGTTATAATGGCTGGGATAATTTACGTTATGCCACATAAATTAAATGTTTGTTTTATGATTGGATTAAATAACCCGTTATTAGTGATGAACGCATCTTCGCAGCCTTTAAACCCAGGTAGCTTGTACAATAATTTAGAAAGAAATTATACCACTCCAACCATAGTAACGTTCGTTTTAAGTCTATTAAACAGCTTTTTAGTTATATTTAGGAACCCCAATATTATTCGCTATTGCATAAGTTTTGAAACTTAAATGGCAAAATTGCAGTCGATTTTGTCACACAACTTTAACCTTAGACAATACATCGTTGCGCCACAGCTGTAATACTTGCTCGTACAATCTAGTTGTCATGTGCTGCTAACTATTTTTATCCTCACTAGCTAGTCAGTCTAGTCGTCTCATTTCAAAGGTTTGTTGGTCAACCAGTCTATCTGTCCTACTCTCGTTTCGTTTCTACACAAACGTTTAGGAACGATACAAGATTTGCACGTTAACAAGTTTTATAATAGTGGCGTGATACAGGACATGGATTAACAGAAAGATTTTAAAGATTAAAATACGAAATATCATTCTAATTTGATGATCATTGAGGACGCATAAAAGTTTAGTGAAGTGTAGTAGCTGGGAAAGTACTAGACAGAATAAAACAAACCCATCGCCATCGCTTTGTTTTTCATCGACATGGAAATAAAACACGAATACGGAAAAATAGCAGTAACACACTTTTACTACTCTTATATGAATATCGTTCAACAATAACAAATAATCAAGAATTCCAATTCAACGAACAAGATACTTAAGGTAGATAATATGGTTAACGCTATACTTTAACTGGCTATACTAAATGAAGCAGAAAAAAGACACGGCGGAATCATAAACATCCTGACAGGAGCTTTGCACTTTCCAGATCTGAATGCACTAACGACCTAGGTCGGTCAATGATCCCGATAACAGTCGAAGTAAATAACAGTGTTACTCCAAAAATATAACGCTTGTGTTCTTAGCTTGTACTTCTTTGTTACTGATGAGTAATGGGTTATTAATCATAAATGGTATAACTTTCAGTTTGATTGCCAAATGCCAACACACTTCGTTGAAAGACCCCCTCTGAGCTTTGATGTCGGTCAATTCTCTTCGCATAACTTTATAAAGGTCGATTCCCCATGTTCAGTGAATAAGAATGATATTAGAATTCTTCGTACCAATCTGAGAGATCTTACACCTACAGCGTGTCGAGCCGGAAATAGTTTTACAAATTACCAAATCAAATGAGTAATGACTTAATGAGTGACTGGGTGTTGTGTTGTTAGGAAGCGGTAAAAATAAGCAAACATAAATAGAATTTTCGTAGAAGCTAGATGGAAGGAAAACAAAGAATAAATATTTCATTCATGAAAATTTTCTCCGATATAAAGGATCGCGTCTTCAAATGCTAAAATATAAATTCAGAGCCTTAAATATACACACAACACTAAAGTTTGAGAAATTAATAGACGTAATAGAAATTAACACGTCTTCATGAGTTATGAATTTAAAAGATTATCAGGCTAATATACTTGATAATTACATAATGTAAATATTATGGATGATTGCAAATTTTAAATAACCAGTAGGGTTAGTAATTCAATAAGTATATCAACAAAACATTTGCTCCTCAACGAT